>CM076572.1:1223258893-1223858893 GCA_034641835.2 Pinus albicaulis | reverse complement strand
ACAAACCATTCACACCATTGCGATCAGGACGAAGAGATCATAAAATTGAACCTCATTCGAGAGAAATCCAAACACTTTGATTTTTGAGCTTCCCTAAGCCCTCTTTGTCTTGTGTGTGTCTTTGGAGCCACCTAGATCAATCCTCCCCACTAAGAAACTTTTGGTCCTCCAAAAGCATCAACAATAATATGAAATTGTTGTGTACTATGTTTGTACCAAAAGTGTCCTAAAAAGGTCACCCTTCCATCTCCTTCACCTTTTTTCCTTAGAGCCTTAAGCGATGAACTGACACCTGCACCTTCTACAAAGTTGTAGTACAATCCCCTACAAATTACATGCTCAAATTGACCAACTATGACCCAAATATTCCCATACTTGCCATGATTTTATAACATGTACTCGATGGGCAAGTTTACATCAAATGGAAATCACACCCCAGCTAACATTACAAGACATGACATCATTGTCGCATTTCGAAGTGATGGCAAACACATCATCACTTTTACATGAAAGAAATGCATCACATGATTTATAACACAAGGCCAAAATATCATTGTTGCTTAAACAAGTGATGGAAAAACACATCATCACTTTTATAGTTAAAAATGCAAAATATGATTTACAAACACGCCCATGACAAGGTAACATATCTAGAAAAACAATCTAGAAAAAACCCTCTTTAGCAAAGTGAATGGGCCATTCCCCTGTTGGGAATTCACTTTTAGATCAGCTCTTTCAATTGGTTCATGCACGGGCGCTTTGTCTTTAAGGCGTTGCTCTGGGTGGAGTCTCCATCACGTGGATCTTTGATGGCCACTTCGGTCTCAATGGGTGCAAAAGGTCTTTTTCCTCCAAACCCGCTTAACCGATTTATTTCCCTGCTATGGAGAAGGCCTTTCATGCCTCATCCTCCTTTGTGTTGCCATCCTTTTCAAACACTTGGAAAACACATGGTTATGTAAACCACAAAAAATGACATGTTTTTCAATGCCATGATTTATGACCCTGGATATCAATATTCTTATAATCAAAATGTACTCTAGAATCACGAGACTTATTATACCTTCTCTGGTGGTCTATGGTGCGATCATGGTGATGGGAGCTTGCCTCAGCTCTGCAACATGCACTACCATGGAATGATGGTGAAATTTTCTCATCAATCCTCTTCTTTGGAGAGTTAAACAATGTATGTTTTCCTTTGATGTCCTCCAAACATCCTTCTTCAGTGTATCCCAAACCTGCATAATGAGGTCTCTACAAAACCTCCAATGGTTGAGCTATGCCTTGGCCATGAACACCTAATCCTCCTCCTTTGTAAACCATCTTGGTGAGGAGTCTCATGTCGGTTCCTGTAATGTGTATCTCCACACTTCCAATAGAAATTATATCAAGTGAAGATGAAACTGAAGAGAAATCAACACTTTTTACCTCATCTGTTGATTTTGACATAGGTGAAGAAGGCTTCTCTAACCCTTCGTTGCGCTTCACTTCCTCCAAGTCCTCTGTTGCGGCTTGTAGCTGAAGCTGCAATCATTGCTTCTCTTGCTTCTCTTCCTGTAGGAGTGCCTTCAATGCATCATGATATTCTTGAAGACTTTCGTTGTTGCGCTTCAATTCTTCCAATGCCTCTATCTTGGCTAGCAATTGAAGCTGCAATCGATGTTTGTCCTACTTCTCGTCTTGTAGGAGTGTCTTCAATTTAGCGTTCTTTGTTGCTTGTTTTTCATAAGCTTCGTACAACATGTCCTCTTTCTCAGACACCCTGAGCATGGTCTCATACATGCCTTTGACATCTTCCATTTCTCAACTCAGCGAACGTTCAATAGTTCATGCCTACAATCCAATTAGCAAGAAGATCTGCTCTGATACCACTTGATCTGGGTAAATTCCTGATACCCTTAACCAAGACCTTTTACTTCGGCTGATGTGCTAGAATTGCGTTAATTTTAAGCGTTAATTAACATAAATTAACATTTTTATGTTGTAAAGAAGAGGAACATAAGAAGAATGAGCAACATAAGACATTGATAATGGAGTTCGTCCAAGAGGAACTACCTCTCCGGGCCTAGGTGTCAAGATGGTGTAGGTCGCTGCATTAAGTGTTGTAAGGAGTGAAGATGTACATGGATGGTGTTTTCTCTGTCATACAAGGAAAATTCCCTCACGCAAGAGTGGTTGAACCTCTCTACGAGATGTTCCACTATAGGAACTCTCATTCTCAAAAAGGACTCCTAGTAGTAGGACAATAACTCACACATAATGACTATGAGTATCCTGCCAACATGGCAAAAAAAGAGATCTCAAACAACATACATGTGACAATGAGTATCTTTCCAACATGGCGGCAAAGGGATATCAAACATAATACAAATCCATGATTGAAATTACATCTCACATCAAGAACAAAACAAGATCCCACATCAAACATCAAGAGGGATATGTACAACACAATGCATCTCAGAGACAAAGAAGCGCATGAAATTAACACATCATATACCTCACACTGTAGATGACTAAAGAATGGGTTGCTCTGCCACTGGATTTGAAATCACCATCACGATCGTGGAGTTGAAAGGTGTGAAATCGATTGCTCACTTACTGAATGCTGACACTTGCAACTTCACCTCAAAAAATTGGTCGAAAAATATAAATATCAGACGGAAAATCTGAATACGCCATCAGATTCGTGACGTCAAATAGGTAAAAATCGACTATCAAATTTTTGAATTCTGACAGAGTGAAAATATGGGGCAAAAAGGAATCTTTTAGATTCCCCTTAGATTCCTCAAAGATGCTTCTCCACAGGCAAACTAGAAATCTGCAAGTCTAAAGGCGAATCTGACCTCGCCATTGTGTTCCCTGTGAAAAACCGTGAAAAATGACTGTAAACTTTACTATATTCTGACATGGAGAAAAATTACCTCACCAGGAAAATTTCAAGGATCGTGGTTTCGCTCCCTGTTTCTGGGCTTGCTCATCATTCTGCCTGCATAAAAAAATTGATTGTCTCAAAATATGTGTGCACTCCCACTCTATCTTGGCATGGGCACACTTCACAAACACTGTATTTAAGTATTTAATCCCGGGTAGATTTACCAATAAGGTCATTGGGTTCAGTTTTAAAATTGGTAATTTGTTGGAGGGAGGTCGGGCAATCAATTCCCACTCCCTCCATTTATGGTGCGTTTTCTTTTTTTAATGCACACACATTAAATTTCAGGGGGCCAGACCTACATTGGGCAGCCTGCCCCAACTCCTCATGGCATCGTGGCACATTTTTGTGGCACGATGGAAGATTAATCACATATATCATGTATGTTTGGTGTACTTTCGTGCGACGCATTTAAGGAGGTTGGTGTGGGCGCCCGGGAGGCAGGTCGGCCTTTTTGGTCGGGCGGGTTCAAGCCCCACTGCTCACGGTGATAATGTTACATATGGTGCATGGTGGTTGGGGTGGCGGTGTTGACCACCGATGACCCCACCACATATGTGGCTTTTGCGTCTGGTGGTGACTCTGTGGGGTCCGGCGGGGGTCATGGCCCGCTAGCCCATATAATACATTTGTTTTATGACTTATAACGGGGTCTGATGGGGGTTTTGGGGGTCATGGCCTGCCACTCCTTTTTTTAATATTTTTTATTTTTCTATTACAATCTACCCTTTTTTGAAAATTTAGATTTTAGGCTGTAGGAGTGTTTTTAATGACCCCACAATTTAATCACCCTAAAGACAGAGCATGTGACTGCAGTCATGGCATACATATAACTCCACCTAAGGAGTATATTATAGTCTAGTTGTGTGTCTAAGACCTCAATGCATGTATGAACTGTCTTACCGATCATGTTTACTAGAAAATTTTGATAAAGACAGATGGGGGATGATGGGCGCCCATCGTATGCTCTAAGAATGATGTCAGATGGTTTTAATTCAAGTGATCATAAATTTTTCGAAACTAATTCGAACATGATACATGTGGATGTTGCTTCATCCACAATGACTCATTGTATGGTAATATTCTGAACCGAAATCGATATCTGGAAAGCGACTAGAGAAGGAATCCTAGGGCCTGCCTTGTCTAGATCGAAAACCATTAGGCACGAATCGAAAGTATCGATTGCACCTAATGCAGAAATTAAAGCTTTCCGTTGTCTTGGAAATGGTTGCATAACTTCCCAAGATGACATGGAAACTCATGATTGAGCTAAATCATCCACTATACTATAGCTATGAGCAGCTTTCGAGTGATGTCCTGCGCGCCTGGTTTTTCCTTTGACTGTTCTTGGAAGGGGATCAATAGGTACTTTGGATATTATTAACGACATGGTAGGTGAGCTCAAACTTGTATATGATGGGTTGGTATCCAAAGGTGTATCGTAGTTCCTATATCTTGTTTGGAAGACCAATTATTCTCCATCCATGTAGATCTCGTGGCTGCGTCCTCCGATATTGTTAGTCATCAATAAATTTTTCCTTTGTAGATGACTAAATGCTTATCCTAAATTTATAGAAAAAAAATTCATGAATCTTGTGAGTTCTAGAAATCTCACTGCCTTCATTATCCTTCAGATAAATTTTTCACTGTTCTACTACTCTATCAAGGCATGGCTAGCCTATCACTCCCAGAAGACCAATCATGAGGCTTTTGCCACTCATTTTCACTATGTTTGCCACTTCTAGCCTTACCACTCTGTTTTGACTTGCTTAACCCTTCTATTTTACACCTTGGATTGCCAAGTAGCCTAACCTTTCCCCTATTCACCAAGCGCCTCAAGCATTGGTGGTTTTAGGCTACCTTTCTAGGCTCTTTAGAAAAATCAAAGTCATCAGTTTCAAGGATTGAAATGCATAAAGGTTTGTCAAAACTCTGTTTTACACCTAAAAACCCTAAGTCAAGTTTTCAGCCAAAGGCCAAGTCCATAAGGCCTCCCAATAGGTCATGTAGTGTCTCCTAGGTTATTCATTGTTTTGGTTTTCTAAACTCATTGTTTTACATGTGCCCAAAGATGAAATCAAATGAAAAGGAGGGTGAGCTCATGATTGTCCAAAAGGTATCAAAAAGTCTTCAAGAAAGGACCTCCTTGGTCAAAGCACAACCTCTGCAAAAGATAGTTTCTCATCTTAGACATTTCTGCAGGAATGAATGAGAAGGCCATCAACAGAAGGAGAGGTAAATTAAGAGTAATAAATCATCCCAAAGGACATTCACAGCAAAGAGAGAGACAGTAGGCCTATGAACAAAGAAATTCGGGGTTTTATGACTGATTGGCTAAAAGGTGTTGCCCAGCAAGGAGTACATGCAAAAAGGCCACAAGGATAGAGGTACATCAGCATCACTAAACATGAATTGAAGGTTTATTAAAAATGAAAATGATGGACCTCCACCATGACAACAAGAGGTTTTTCAAAAAGGATGTTCAAGGTGACTTACATGGTTTGTCAAGGCAAAACTTTTTCACTACACCAAAGGGAGAAATCACAAAGAGTATCAGTATGAGGGAGACAAAACTTTCAAGTACAGTCAATTTTCATAAAAATGGTAAAAGGAAAGAAATCATAAGGTCAAAGTGTCAAATGAGAAATCAAATTGAGCATCAGTTCTCTGTTGAGTAAATAAGGTATCAAACTCCAAAAAGGTTTAAAAAGACCAAAACACTGTGTTATGACGCCTACAGCCGATCAGAAGTGGTCAATGAAAAACACAGTAGGCATGATGTACAACCTTTGGCAAAACAAATATATCATTGTCAAAAACACTAAGAAGGAAAAGGGTTATGTTTTCAAATCAGCTACCAAAAGGTCATTTTTATGTTAAGTCACCACCTGCAAAAGAAAAGGAAATATAAGCAAAGAGATGAAAAAACCAAAAACAAAACATTAGCAAAGGTGGCTTTCTAGCTTTAATTTATTTTTCCAAAGATATAAAAGCATTATAATTCACTACTCATCTCATTTTTCATTTGCACAAAGGAGAGAAAGCATTCAAAGGAGAAGAAATCTGAAAAACTGGCAAAGTTCGAGCAGAAAACCCTTGCGCTACACGCCTAAGAAGACATGCTACGTGCCTGTGCGTGCACCCTGCGAAATTTACAACGGGGCGCTACGGGCCTGTGGGAGTGTGCTACGTGTAGGGCACACTCAGTGCAAAACCTGACAGGCCCGAGCCTTGCTCACCTGACAACGTGCAATTTCCGCCCAGGTGCTATGCGCAGGGGCATGGAGGAGCCACCCGACAGCCCAACTGCTACACGCAGGGGCATGCAAGAGCCACCCGAAAGCCCGACAACTACACGCAGGGGCATGCAGGAGCCACTCAACAGCCCGACTGCAACACGCAGGGGCATGCAGGAGCCACCCGACAACCCGACCGCTATGTGCAAGGGCGTCCAGAAGATACCTGACAGCTCCGGGTGCTACGTACAGGGGCATGCAGAAGCTGCCTAACATCTACTGACGTTGTGTACCTGTCCATTCAGGTCGTGCAAAATCCACCTGATAGCTCCCGACGCTACGCGCCTATCCGTTCAGGTTGTGTAGAAGCCACCCGACTGGCCCATGTTGCACTCTTGTGTGTTTTTCTTCAGTTGGGAGGATTTCTTCAGAAGGTCATGCCATCCAACTACCTCAGAACTTCTCAAATTCTTTCTTAGCGCCTCCTAGGGATTATAAATAGGTATTTAGACCTATTTACCCTTTTTTCTACTGTTTTGAAGGGTGAATTTAGAGAAAGAGGTAAAAACCCTAAAAAAGAGAAGTTGGGTCCCCACACTAAAAAACATTTTTGATTGAAGAGCATCCATCCATCTACATACTAAAAAAACACTGAGGCCCAAGGTGTCCTTCTTCACTCATAATTTCCCCTCCAAATTTGCAAATCGTTGCCTTTCTCATTATCATATCACTTGCCCTCTCCATATCCTTTCATAAACAGTTTGCAAGGTTTTCGGTTTCAAGACAAGAGTAAAGGATAAAATGCCTAGAAAAGGCAGTGTTGACAGTGGTGAGGAAGGCCAAAGGCCTAGAGGACAATAGAGAAAGGATGGGAGAGTGAACAGGTTTGAGCCTATAAACACTAAGGAATTGACAGCCTCCACTACAATAGCTGCATGTTTTCAAGAGGTAGGTTGCTTTGATTTCTGTGAGAAGGTACAAAGAGTCCAAAGACACCCTGATTTGACTATAATTTTCATCCTCAACCTCCATGATCATCAAGTGCATCTAGCTAGAGTGAATTTTGAGCTGACCACTAATACAATTTCCATGGCCACTAGGATACCTTGCCTGGGAGAAAAATGGTTCAAGCAGATGAATTTAGACCTAAGCCATTATCAACCTTTCTTAAAACCTAGATACCAAGTTGATTGCAAATCCATTTTTCCATTTTCACATATGTTGCAGAGATATGCGCCCCTAATGAAACTCATCATCAAGTACTTCACCTGTGAGGGTAGGTTTTCTAGGCTTTATTCCTACCATGTAAAACTGCTCATGCACTTCACTAAGGCCAAGCTGCTACATTTTCCCTATTACCTTTTTAGAATTATTGATAAGATGTCATACATTGTGCAAAAGAGACCTCCTTCCCAATAGATGTTAAGTCTTTTTCACCATTCACTTATCAAAATGATTGTGTTGCAGAATTTAGAGCAATAGGGTATCCCATGGGAAGTATTCATCGCCCATGATGTTTTCACCAATCTACAGCCTCTTCCTATGCAGAGTTTACCCTCATCATCTCATCTACCTTTCTCCCTTCCTCCATCAAACCCTAATGACCATGATTCCTCATCCACACATGAATCCTCTTCCCAAGAGGAAAATGACAATAAAGAGGAAGAAACAAATGATGAGGAAGAGGAAAATGAAAGTGAAGAAAGTGATAACGATGAAGAGGAAACAAAAGACAGTGGGGAAGAAGAAAAAAATTGTGAGGCAGAAAGTGACAGTCATGAGGAAACAGACCATGGCAGTCATAATGAAGACATAAATGATAAGGCAGATAATGAAAAGGATGATGAGAACAAGAGGAGACAAAGACTAATGAAGAAGGAATAGATGATGAAAATATAGAATTAGAAGAAGAGACAAAGGCAAAAGATGAAGACAATGGCAGTGGGAAAAACAATGAAAATGATGAAAATTTTCAAGGCAATGATGAAGACACTGACAAAAACACCTCTAACAGTGACAACAAATAACATGATGATGGCAATGATAATATTGCAAACACAGAGGAGGATAATAAAGACACCATGATGACTGATAGCCCTAAAAATAATGACAGCAGTGACACTATGAACCCAAAAATCAGTCAAGAGATTGATGATAGTGGTGAAAGTCATGACAGTGATATTAGCATGAAGGAAAATGAAAATGCCTCTCAAGAGGGCAACCAAGAACAAAATGAAGAAGACACAAGTACAGAGATCATTGATGAAAAGAAAAGCGGTCCTAAGGTCAATCATGAAAAGGGTATTCAAACAAAACTTATTAAACCTTTTCCTCTCACATATCAAAGAGGATAGATACATGTGTTTGTTGCCTCCAAAGCGCAAGGGGCCATGCCATCCTCCTTAAATCAGAATATTGGAAAAGGTAAGAAAAAGGTAAAAGAAGAAGAGGAAAAACATGAAGAAGAAAGGGAGTTTGAACTTATTCAATATAAAGTGACGAGGATAATGAAGGAAGAACTTCAAACACCCTCCTCCAAGACAAGAATGCACAAATCAAAAACTTAGAAGCTGAATTGCAAATAGCAAAGAATGTGATTAATTTCTATCAAGTGGAAAACAAGTAAATGAGTGCCCAACAAGCCATCTATGAAGCTAGAGCACTCAAAGCGCGGAAAGAAGCCCAAAAGGCACAAGTGAAACTAGAAGAGTTCTTGGGCACTTATGAAGATATTGAAGAAGAGGAAGGACAATCTAGGAGAAGGCCTAGAACCATGGGGTTGAAGAAAGCATTGGCAAAGCAAAGAGAAGAAGAATCAGCCCTAGCAGAATAAATTTCTCTCAATGAACTCCTTGCTATGAAAATTGAACATGATAGGGAATCATGGCTTGAAAGGGCTAACATACACCTTGAGGCCAAGCTGGAGAAGGAAAATAAAGACTTGGATCTATAAAGAAAGATGACCAAACATTATGCCATGAAAAAAAAACTTGCTAGTGCCAAACTGAAGGAAGCCCTCATAAAAATTCAAGCATTAAAAGAAGAAAAATACCAAGCAAAGCTTGGAATCTTGGCACAAGCATCTCTGCATGTCTCCCAAAACCCATGAGGCACTTATCCACCAAATTTGGGAGAATTTCGACATGTTTTTGTTTTCTGCTAATTTTGAGGCCAAGGGGGTAGCACACATGGTGCTACGCTCTTTTTTAGGGAATATTCAGGAGGAAAGGCTTTCATTTTTAGGATCCTAATCACTAATATAGCATGCTCACAAAGTTTCAGATCAATTGGAGTTGTTTTGGTCCTCCAAAAGGGTCAAAAACACCCAATTTTTCACCATTCTGCATGTTTTTCAGGACATGTCCTGCGCCTTTACCAACCTTGGAATTTTTGGTTTTTTAACCAATTATAGAGGTCGGATCACAGAACCAAGGGTAGATCTGGAAAGTAGAATTCAAGGGATTTCCAACGAGCCATCACAGAGCCTTTTCCGACATCGGGAAGGCCTTCAAAACACTGCTGCAAGATGACCCATTTTTCCTGCTCCTGTGCTACGCCCTTGGCATGGAAATTCCTCCTAGACACAGTGATGTGACCTTAGCAGAGGAAAATTCAAAAATGTATGCTTGGAAAGTTTTAGGAGGCTTGTCAGACCTCAAACATCAATTTCTTTGCTAAAAATGGCGAAAAAATATTTTTTTTTAGATATTTTGTGCCTTGGGCCTTGCAAGGTCTCAAGGACAGTAGTGACATTTCTAATTAGCCAATAGGCTTCTAGAGACTCTATTAGGTTTTTCTCCTCCTTGCTTGTTATATAGAGCATGAGCATTCCTTGTAAATGTTGGCTTTTGATGAGTTTTGAGAGCAATACATGGTTCTTTGAGGTTAAAGAGCAATTTGGTGTTGTGGAGCTTGTGGATGATTTGCCTTGATTGATGATGATGAAGGCTTGCTTGCAAGATCCCTGAGTTTGGTTAATAGTGATGTGTCTCTAATTTGTTCATTTTTTCTTGTTTATCATTATGTCCATCCTGCTATGTTGCAATAGATCAGAAAAGTATAGGTTGAGAAATGTTGTTTGAGGCACCTCAGTCCTCCTGTTTCTCAAAGAGATCATGTGGGTTTTCCTCTATTTCTTGATTGGGTTCTTCCTCAACTCCTCTAGGCTATCATGATAGCTACCTTGAGAATGAAATGCAAGGAGTTCTTCTAATAAATCTTCAGGATGCCAATTTCCTAAATTTTCATCAATGTTCACAAGGTATTGTATGAGGTCTTCAGATTGTGTTGAAGATTGCAACAAGAAACAGTGAAGGAGGCATCCTGAAACATCTTTCCTGATCCTAGTTGGAAAGTGATCACCAAAACTAGGTGGGGGCCACACAGGTGATTTTGTCGCAAAGTCTATTTTTAGACTATGTCTATTTTTAGACATATGGATCATGCTCTATAAGTTGCGGGATGCTATTTATGGATGGTTGGTCAAGTTGGAAAAATAGATGGATTTCTATTTTTAGACATATTGGGCGGAATCTATTTTTAGATTGCCAGTCTAAAAATAGATATGTCGAATATTATTAGCTCTTAATAATATTTGGACTCTAAACAAATTATCCTTCTCTTAGAGCACTTGATTAAGTGCACGAGATGTGGCTTAGGTATGTGAGAGAGAATTCATATTCATAGGGTTATGTGTGCTGTGGATGGATACTTCAGTTAGAACTCATGAGACAGAGTTTGGTGGAGTTGATTGAGGAAGTTAGTGGAGTTGTATTCAGTTTAACTAATCTAAACATAGTTGAGCTATTTGTATCTAGTTTAACTGATTGATAAAATTAGTGAGAGTGGTGTGAATTAATTATTAATTAATTCACTAATTATAAACTCATTAATAAACTAAATAATACATCAGTTAACTTCAGTGCATGGACAGTTTCAGTGGAGACCAGTGCAGAGATAGGTGAAACGGAAAGTGTGACTATCAGTTGTGACTATAAGTGATGCATGGTTTGCATCCAACACTTAGTAGAGATGCCTATAAAGACTACGTGAGCAAGGCTGGGGTAATCAATTCTCATCAAGAGGCATTCTTCAGCAAGGATTGCGCAGTAGAGGCAGGCTAAAGGCTGGCAAAGATCGGTGCATGGGATTTGCAAGATCAGGCCTGATTAGTGTGTAGCAAGTGGAGATTATACTGAGAGCTTGTAAGGAGCTTTGTATGATGATTGTTACATGATATCTATGACATATATAATATACAGATAGTTGGGGGTTTTCATCTTTAAGCTTTCCCATGAAATATTGTGTTCATATGTGTGAATTTTTATGGTTTTAATGTGTGCATGCAATTGATTTTATTTCTGCATATAATGATCAATGGTAGAAGAGATTTTGTATTGTGCATGAAGATAAAATAGTGTGTGATCAGGAGAATCTCGGTGGATAACATATCAGTTATTCAAATTTCTACAGATTGATCACAGCGATTTTTAGCTAATGATAGAGATGGATAATTTTCTTTATAATGATCACAAAATACCTTGTGGAGATCCTTTAAGGAAAAAAAGCTACCAGGTTTTAGCCATTCATACCATTCTCTTGCCTTAACCTCTAAAGTTTCCATAAACATGTTCATGAAGAAGTCCTCATGCCATTCAACCTTTAACCTCCATACATGTATATGAAATTTGATGAGATGTAACAAGGGGTCATAAATTTTTTCATATTGAAATATAGGTAGGTTTTTCATCCAATTTATTTGAGGCATTTTGTGTGGGAATCTAGGGATATGATCTCTACTCATTGGAGCATATCTCATTTGTATCCTTGGATCCATCTTTGTTAATTAGAAAGGATCACTGTGTCTTTTCAACCAGTCTAGAGTTCTCTACCAGTGGAGTCTTTTGCTCTATTGAGGGTTGCGGAGTCGCTAGGTGGAAGATTTGAACTTTGTTGTCCACCATCAGCATGATTGGGATTGATCAATGCATTACCAGGGGAGTCTATAGGGACTAGTGAAGTAATAGGCCTACTGGAGGCTAGTGGAGTCGCTAGGTGGATATTTTTAGTTGTTTTGAAAATATATGTGTATGGTCCACCACCAATAACTGACAAAAAACCAATCTAGGGATGTTTTTGGGATTTTTTGAGTTCTTTTAGGTAATCCTAAGGTTTCTATGAGTGTACTACAGTTGGGTCATCATTTTGCTAGGATGGTGAAATAACCATATTCTAATCTTTGCTATTGGGTTATTTTCTAAGATTTGATAAGGTTTTATGAGGTTCTAAGGAGAACTTAGATGGTTATCGACTCATAAGGTCCCACTGTGATCACCATTATGTTGGTGTCTCGTGATTCAGTAGATTGGCGAACCAAATGCACAGGGTAACATCAGACCAATCTTTGGAGTCCTACGATCTAGCCTTCCCGGACTCAGAGAGGGCTCTCTCTATTATGTGCGAAGGATGTAAACTTGTTCGCTTTAGATGGTTGATTTTAGGCTAGTTGTTAAGTGTAGGGTTTGTTGTTTGTTTGGTTGGGTAAGATGATCAAGTAGGATAGGTGGAGTAAGAGGTAATCAAATAAATTGGGCTCTGGAGTCTATGAAAGTCATTAATATCTCAATAATGAATTGGGGTACATCACAGGGCAGATCTAGTGTAGTCAATGGATCTTTCAAGTTTATGTGTGAGGTGAAATGAACATTAAGTTGGTGAAAAAAGGTAGGGAAAAGGGAAGTGAAGTATCCTTTGTCAAATACCCATAAACAAGAAGGTTTAAAATACCATTAACATCATGAAGCAATCAATAGACAGGGAAAACCAGTAACTCTTTGATTCAACTTAAGCTAATAAGCATTCTAGCAAAACATTCCAATGAAATAGAGAAGGAGAGAAACTCATTTAACTTCTAGTGATTTCACCTTCAAGCTTTAGAAAACATATAAGATGACAAATAACTTTAATCAATGAAGAGGGAACTCCTAAGCATCATCAATCAAGCTATAAATAACTTCAAGGCAAACTGATAGGCATGGACAAAGGGAAATATCAAAACAAGACCTCCTTGGCTTAACCTAACAAGTAATACTCAAAGAGAGATTTCACAAACTGAGTTTAGATAGCATCAAATAAGCAAGGCTTACCATGAAACATATTTGGAAACTAGCATATTAATCCATTGATGAAATAAACAAACTTAGGTGGGTATAAGGAGCAGATAATAATTCCTTAAACTAACCCAGTAGAGGAAAACATAAAGACAATAGCAAACAGGAGGACTGAGGTGCCTCAAACAACATTTCTCAACCTATAATTTTCTGATCTATTGCAATATAGAAGGATGGACATAATGATAAGCAAGAAAACATGAAAAAATTAGAGACACATCACCATTAACCAAACTCAGGGATCCTGCAAGCAAGCCTTCATCATCATCAATCAAGGCAAATCATCCACAAGCTCCACAACACCAAATTGCTCTTTAACCTCAAAGAACCATGTATTGCTCTCCAAACTCATCAAAAGCCAACATTTACAATGAATCCTCATGCTCTATATAACAAGCAAGGAGGAGAAAAACCTAATAAAGTCTCTAGAAGCCTATTGGCTAATTAGAAATGTCACTACTATTCTTGAGACCTTGCAAGGCCCAAGGCACAAAATATCTAAAACAAAATATCTTTTCGGCCATTTTTAGCAAAGAAATTGATGTTTGAGGTCTAACAAGCCTCCTAAAACTTTCCAAGCGTACATTTTTTACTTTCCCTCTGCTAAGGGCACAGCACTGTGTTTAGGAGGAATTTCCATGCCAAGGGCGTAGCACAAGAGCATGAAAAATGGGTCATCTAGCAGCAGTGTTTTGAAGGCCTTCCCGATGTCAGAAAAGGCTCCATGATGGCTCGTTGGAAAGCCCTTGAATTCCACTTTCCAGATATACCATTTTTCTTTTAATCTGACCTTTGTAACCTATTAAAAAAAAAATCCATGGCTAGTAAAGGCACAGGACATGTCCTGAAAAACAAGCAGAATGATGAAAATTTGGGTGTTTTTTACCCTTTTGGAGGACCAAATCAACTCCAATTGATCTGAAAATTTGTGAACATGCTATATTAGTGATGAGGATCCTAAAAATGTAAGCCTTGCCTCTTGAAGATGCCCTGAAAAAGAGCGTAGCACCATGTGTGTTACCCCCTTGGCCTCAAAATTAGCAGAAAACAAAAACATGTCAAAATTCTCCCAAATTTGGTGGATGAGTGCCTCATGGGTTTTGGGAGACATACAGAGATGATTGTGCCAATATTCCAAGCCTAGCTTGGTATTTTTCTTCTTTTAATTCTTGAATTTCCATGAGGGATTCCTTAAGTTTGGCACTAGCAAGTTTGTTTTTCATGGCATAATGTTTGGTCATCTTTCTTTGTAGATCCAAGTCTTTATTTTCCTTCTCCAGCTTGGCCTCAAGGTGTATGTTAGCCCTTTCAAGCCATGATTCCCTATCATGTTCAATTTCCATAGCAAGGAGTTCATTGAGATAAATTTGTTCTATAAGGACTGATTCTTCTTCTCTTTGCTTTTCCAATGCTTTCTTCAACCCCATTGTTCTAGGCCTTCTCCTAGATTTTCCTTCCTCTTCTTCAATCTCTTCATAAGTGCCCAAGAACTCTTCTAGTTTCACTTGTGCCTTTTGGGATTCTTTTTGGGCTTTGAGTGCTCTAGCTTCATAGATGGCTTTTTCGGCACTCATTTTCTTGTTTTCCACTTGATAGAAATGAATCACATCCTTTGTTATTTCCAATTCAGCTTCTAAGTTTTTGATTTGTGCATTCTTGTCTTGGAGGACGGTGTTTGAAATTCTTGCTTCATTCTCCTCATCACTGTATATTTGAATAAGTTCAAACTCCCTTTCTTCTTCATGTTTTTCCTCTTCTTCTTTTACCTTTTGCTTACCTTTCTCAATCTTCTGATTTGAGGAGGATGGCATGGCCCCTTGCCCTTTGGAGGCAGCAAACACATGTCTCTCTCCTCTTTGATATATCAGAGGAAAACGTTTAATAAGTTTTTTTTTAATACCCTTTTCATGATTGACCTTAGGACTGCTTTTCTTTTCATCAATGATCTTTGTACTTGTGTCTTCTTCATTTTGTTCTTGGTTGCCCTCTTGAGAGGCATTTTCATTTTCCTTCATGCTAATATCACTGTCATGACTTTCAACACTATCATCAATCTCTTGACTACTTTTTGGGTTCATAATGTCACTGTTGTCATCATTTTTAGGGCTATCAGTCATCATGGTATCTTTATTATCCTCCTCTGTGTTTGCAATATTATCATTGCCATCATCATGTTCTTTGTTGTCACTGTTAGAGGTGTTTTTATCAGCGTCTTCATCACTGTCTTGAGAATTTTTATAATTTTCATTGTTTTTCCCCCTGCCATTGTCTTCATCTTTTGCCTCTGTCTCTTCTTCTAATTCTAACTTTTCATCATCTATTCCTTCTTCATTATTCTTTGTATCCTCTTGTTCTCATCATCCTTTTCATTATCTGCCTTATCATTTGTGTCTTCATTGTGACTATCATGGTCTGTTTCCTCATAACTTTCACTTTCTACCTCACCATTTGTTTCTTCTTCCCCACTGTCTTTTGTTTCTTCTTCATCATTAACACTTTCTTCACTTTCATTTTCCTCTTCCTCATCATTTGTTTCTTCCTCTTTACTGTCATTTTCCTCTTGGGGAGAGGATTCATGTGTGGATGAGGAATCATGGTCAGTAGGGTTTGATGGAGGAAGGGAGGAAGGTAGATGAGATGATGAGGGTAAACTCTGCAGAGGAAGAGGCTATAGATTGGTGAAAACATCATGGACGATGAATAATTCCCATGGGATACCTTGTTGCTCTAACTGCTGCAACACAATCACTTTGATAAGTGAATGGTGAAAAAGACTCAGAATTTTTTGGGAAGGAGGTCTCTTTTGCACAATGTATGACATCTTATCAATACTTCTAAAAAGGTAATAGGGAAAATGTAGCAGCTCGGCCTTAGTGAAGTGCATGAGCAGTATTACATGGTAGGAATAAAGCCTAGAAAACCTACCCTCAGGTGAATTACTTCAAGATGAGTTTCATTAGGGGTGCATATCTCTCCAATAGATGTGAAAATGGAAAAATGGATTTGCAATCAGCTTGGTATCTAGGTTTTAAGAAAGGTTGATAATGGCTTAGGTCTAAATTCATCTGCTTGAACCATTTTTATCCCAGGCAAGGTATCTCAGTGGCCATGGAAATTTTATTAGTGGTTAGCTCAAAATTCACTCCAGCTAGATGCACTTGATGATCATGGAGGTTGAGGATGAAAATTCTAGTCAACTCAGGGTGACTTTGGACTCTTTGTACTTTCTCACAGAAGTCAAAGCAACATACCTCTTGAAAACATGCATCTGTTCTAGGGGAGGCTATCAATTCCTTAGTGTTTATAGGCTCAGATATGTTCACTCTCCCACCCTTTCTCTGTTGTCCTCTAGGCCTTTGGCCTTCCTCGCCACTGTCAACACTTCCTTCTCTAGGCATTTTATCCTTTACTCTTGTCTTGAAACCAAAAACCCTGTAAATTGTTTATGAAAGGATATGGAGAGGGCAAGTGATATGATAATGAGAAAAGCAACGATTTGAAAATTTGGAGGGGAAATGATGAGTGAAGATGGAATGCTCTTCAATCAGCAATGTTTTTTAGCGTGGGGACCCAACTTCTCTTTTTTGGGGTTTTTACCTCTTTCTCTAAATTCACCCTTAAAAACAGTAGAAAAAAGGGTAAATAGGTCTAAATACCTCTTTAGAATCCTTAGGAGAAGCTAAGAAATAATTTGAGAAGTTCTGAGGCAGTTGGATGGCATGACCTTCTGAATAAATCCTCCGAGCTAAAGAAAAACACACAGGAGCGCAGCATGGGCCAGTCAGGTGGCTTCTACACAACCTGAACAGACAGGCACGTAGCGTCGGGAGCTATTGGGTGGCTTCTACATGCCCTGGCGCGTAGCAGTCAGGCTGTGGGGTGGCTCCTGCATGCCCTTGAACATAGCACCCGGGCAGAAACTGCACGTTGTCAGGTGAGCAAGGCTCGAGCATGTCGGGTTTTTCACTGAGCATGCCCTGCGCGTAGCGCACTCCCACAAGCGAGTAGCACCCCGTTGTAAATTCTGCAGGGTGCACGCACAAGCGCATAGCACGTCTTCTTAGGCGTGTACTGCAAGGGTTTTCTGCCCAAACTCTGCTATTTTTTCAAAGTTCTTCTCCTTTAAATGTTTTCTCTCCTTTGTGCAAATGAAAAATGAGTTGAGTAGTGAATGATAATGCTTTTATATCTTTGGAAAAATAAATTAAAGCTATAAAACCACCTTTTCTAATGTTTTTTTTTGGTATTTTCATCTCTTTACTAATATTTCTTTTTCTTTTACAGGTGGTGACTTAACATAAAAATGAACTTTTGGTAGCTTATTTGAAAACATAACCCTTTTCCTTCTCAGTGTTTTTGAAAATGATATATTTTTTTTGCCAAAGGTTGTACATCATGCCTGCTATGTTTTTCATTGACCACTTCTGATCTGCTGTAGGCGTCATAACACAGTGTTTTGGTCTTTTTAAACCTTTTTGGAGTTTGATACCTTATTTACTCAACAATAGAACTCATGCTTAATTTGATTTCTCATTTGACACTTTGACCTTATGATTTCTTTCCTTTGACCATTTTTATGAAAATTGATTGTACTTGAAAGTTTTGTCTCCCTCATACTGATACTCTTTGTGATTTCTCCCTTTGGTGTAGTGAAATTTTTTTGCCTTGGCAAACCATGTAAGTCACCTTAAACATACTTTTTGAAAAACCTCTTGCTGTCATGGTGGAGGTCCATCATTTTCATTTTTAAGAAACCTTCAATTCATGTTCAGTGATGCTGATGTACCTCTATCCTTGTGGCCTTTTTGCATGTACTCCTTGTTGGGCAACACCTTTTAGCCAATTAGTCATAAAACCCTGAATTTCTTTGTTCATAGGCCTATTGTCTCTCTCTTTGCTGTGAATGTCCTTTGGGATGATTTACCCTCTTAATTTACCTCTCCTTCTGCTGATGGCCTTCTCGTTCATTCCTGCAGAAATGTCTAAGATGGGAAACTATATTTTGTATAGGTTGTGCTTTGACCAAGGAGGTCCTTTCTTGAAGAGTTTTGATACCTTTTGAACAATCATGTGCTCACCCTCCTTTTCATTTGATTTCATCTTTGGGCACATGTAAAATAGTGAGTTTAGAAAACCAAAACAATGAATAACCTAGGAGACCCTACATGACCTATTGGGAGGCCTTATGGACTTGGTGTTTGGCTGAAAACTTGAATTAGGGTTTTTAGGTGTAAAACAGAGTTTTGACAAA
The DNA here is from genome assembly GCA_034641835.2 of Pinus albicaulis. NCBI lineage: Eukaryota > Viridiplantae > Streptophyta > Pinopsida > Pinales > Pinaceae > Pinus > Pinus albicaulis. Next base: position 1,223,840,305 of record CM076572.1, on the reverse strand, counting down.
CCTTTATGCATTGCAATCCCTGAAAATGATGACTTTGATTTATCTAAACAGCCTAGAAAGGTAGCTTAAAACCACCAATGCTTGAGGCACTTTGTGAATAGGGGAAAGGTTAGGCTACTTGGCAATCCAAGGTGTAAAATAGAAGGGTTAAGCAAGTCAAAATAGAGTGGTAAGGCTAGAAGTGGCAAACATAGCGAAAATGTGTGGCAAAAGCTTCATGATTGGTCTTCTAGAAGTGATAGGCTAGCCATGCCTTGATAGAGTAGTAGAACAGTGAAAAATTTATTCTAAGGATAATGAAGGCAGTGAGATTTCTAGAACTCACAAGATTCATGAATTTTTTTTCTATAAATCTAGGATAATCATTTAGTCATCTACAAAGGCAAAAATTATTGATGACTAACAATATTGGAGGAGGCAGCCACGAGATCTACATGGATGGAGAATAATTGTTCTTCCAAATAAGGAATAGGGACTACGATACACCTTTGGATACCAACCCATCATATACAAGTACGAGCTCACCTACCATGTCGTTAATAATATCCAAAGTACCCATTGATCCCCTTCCAAGAATAGTAAAAGGAAAAACTAGGTGCGCAGGACATCACTTGAAAGCTGCTCATGGCTATAGTATAGTGGATGATTTAGCTCAATCATGAGTTTCCATGTCATCTTGGTAAGTTATGCAATCATGCCCAAGACAACGAAAAGCTCTAATTTATGCATTAGGTGAAATCGACCCTTTCGATTCGTGCCTAATGGTTTTCAATCTAGATAAGGTAGGCCCTAGGATTCCTTCTCTAGTTGCTTTCCAGATATCGGTTTCGGTTCAGAATATCACCATACAATGATGCATTGTGGATGAAGGAGCATCCACATGTATCATGTCCGAATTAGTTTCGAAAAATTTATGATCACTTGAATTAAAACCATCTGACATCATTCTTAGAGCATACGATGGGCACCCATCATACCCCATCTGTCTTTATCAAAATTTCCTAGTAAACATGACCGGCAAGATAGTTCATATAGACATTGAGGTCTTAGACACACAACTAGATTATAATATACTCCTTAGGCGGAGTTATATGTATGCCATGACTGCAATCGCATCCTCTATCTTTAGGGTGATGATGTTCCCCATGATGATTGTATCATCACCATCAACCAGCTCATAGACTACGACAGGAAACCCATGACCACTCTAGATTTCATACTACCATACGTAGACACAACCACAGAACCACTCACAAAGTATACATAGTTTAGTCTTGGCCAATTCAAACAGTCATCTATCTTAGGCTCATTCCTACAAGATCCCCCTATTATACATCCCTGAAATCATAGGGGCATCAATGTGCATGATGCTCTCATCAAACACCGAAACTAGCCCAAACAAAGAAACCATCTGTTGGGTTGAGGGGTCTTGACCCAGTTTCGTAGTTTATCGCGCAACCAACAAACCCTCCAACTACTAGCCCTTTCAGAAATGACCTTCTTGCGCATATCAAAGTCTCACCCGAAGTAGTATGGGGGGGTGTTGGAACTAGGTTTCCACACTATGAGGAAGAAATTTATTTGGTGGCCCTAAACAGGCTTATAACAGATCTTATTGTAGATTGGAAACATATGTGTGCATATATAAATCAATACTTATCAGATCAAGCTGTCGCAAATACAAATAATGCATATAAGATATGTATCGCAGATCAACTTTGTCACAGATATATAATAACAGAATCAAATCTTCACAATGCATAATAACTTAAGCAGATCTATCCATGTACTTAACCATCAACATATACTCATGGATAAAGAATAGATTTACTCGCACAGATATAATCATTCATAATAGAAGTAAATCAATCTCAAAGAAATAAGAGTAACAGATAGTTCAGACACATAATGCAATTGCTTCACAAAAATAGTCTTTGTATTAGATTCATAACAGTTCAGAACAATCAAACTTTCCCCTTACAATTACCCTTTCGTGCACACTTCCAGCAGAGACCGCTCAGAGGCAAATCATAAACACTTACTTAGATCCAAAACATCAGATCATATCTTACTAGACTCGATATATCTATATTTATATTCATCCAACGCGTAGATACTCTGGTATAAAACAATGGCTTGAGGCCCACAGTTTACCCCTTTTATCCCATTTACATAAAGAGGGACTTTAACCTGCCCCAAAGGCCCTTAACCTTTCTGTGCAATGCGCATATCCAAAAATACATACTAAAAGTTACTCAAAGTTCACCCCAAGGGACCCTGCTCCAACAGGCCCACAATACAAACTTGTGACTCGTCCCGAGCCATTGTGGGGTCGGCTCCTTCATCTTTTCTCGGAGCATAGTGATAGAATTTTTTAGTGGCAACACCACCTCAAGACTCTAGACAGCAGCTCCCTACGCTTCAGTTACCAATTTTTCTGTTGTTGGCCCTTCAGTGGCAAGTTCAATACTTATCTGAGTCTACTGAAGGGTCTTCAGCAAGCCGAAATTTATGTCGCGCATACACCGTCGCTAATTCTTCTCTTTTTGTGGTTGAATAATTTTGTTATGCGCTTGAGAGCTTCTGACTGGCATAGGAAATAGGGTGATCAATCTCTCCAGTGCCTAGCTATGCTAAAATAGCTCTGAGCGCAATACAGGAGACGTCAACATGCACATGAAACACCTTAAACCAATTTTGGAAGATCAATATGGGTGTCATGACCATATTTTCCTTCAGCAATTCAAAACTCTTTTGACATTCCTCATCCCAGCAGAATGTCGCATACTTCTTGAGAAATTTCTCCATGGGCACAGTTATCAGCACATAACCCTGAATTAAATTTCGATAATACCCAGTGTGCCCCAATATTGAGTGTAGTTGTTTGACATTTGCAGGTATCTCCAAAATAACAATAATTGTGATCTTCGCGGGATCTACCATCAACCCTTGCTAGCAGACAATGTGTCTTAGCAATATCCCGAATGGAACACAGAATATATTGTTGGCGAAAAAGGAAGTCTTTGGGCAAGACCCGGGTTTAGATTTGAGGCAAACAAGGTTTCCGCAGTAATCTAGAACAACGCCGACATTTTCACCCTGCTCAAGGGAGTAGGGCGTCTCACTCGAGGTGTGTCGTGACCTTAATAAGATTAGAAGTTGGATCATTGATGTTGAGGATAGATATGAACACAAACAAAATCTATGAGCATTTAGAAACCACATATATATCTCAAATCTAAGAAGAAGTTATCATTCATCAGGACATATTCAGGGTGCTAAATTAAAGTTTAAACTAGGCATGCATTCGCCATAACCAAGTAAACATAAATCATCTCAAGATATACAACATAGAAAAAACCCAGTTTCATTAACTTAGATCAAAAATACATACATGTACTCCGCAGAGTCTATTGCAATTCGATTCAGTGCAAAAGACTTCACACAAAGCTCTCCTAAGGCTCTGCTTCCTCTCGGCCTCTCACCGGACTGACTCACTAACTAACCAATTGACTGGCTGCCTTCCTATCTGTTTCTCACCGAATGACACTGTCATTCCTTGCTTCTTTTTTCCTCTGTTTCCTTCCACTTCTTCTTTATCACTGGGAGTTCTACTAATTTTTCTTGTCTCCCAACGCTTCCATTTTCGATGTTCTCTGCCAATGCCCCGCCACCTCTCTTATGTCTTTCCGCAACCGTGACAACTCCATGTCTACCTTGTTTTCGTTCTGCCACCTGTCCTCTAGCTCTCCACAACTCCAAAACTGTTCTCCCCAAAATGAAGGCCCCAACATATACATTTCTTCAAGTTTAGTGAAATCTGATACTATCTACAGGTATCTAGCATTAAGCACAGATTTGAGACATTCTTTTTCAACAGCCAAGAAATAATCCAATCATCAATGTATACTTTCGAGAACTTATGCATATACTCCTTGAATGCGGCTACTACTACACGCAAGAATATGGCAGATGCATTATTCAAGCCAAAGAGAGTGACTGTATATTGGAAATATCCCCATTCTGTTGCAAATGTCATCTTACTGCGATCCTCTGGTGCAATTTTGATCTGATGATACCCTGAAAAACAAGTTGTGAATGAATAAGCTTTTTATCCTTTGACATTGTCAAGGATCTCCTCAAATAATGGAGTTGGAAATGGATCATGTACACAGGCATCATTCAACTTGTTCAGGTCTCCTTTTTTCTTCTTATCTTGCACTACCATGGGACTCATGCAATCAGAATCTTCCACTGGTTTTATGATGCCTGCAGCAACCATTTTGGACCAACTCTTCCTTCACCTTCTACTTATATTTTGGATTCAATCTGTATGGGCGTTATTTCACCTGGCGCGCATTAGGTTTTTAAAGTGATCTTCATGACTCCAAGCTCTCCAATTATCCCTTTCAATTCTGAGAACTTCGTACTGAATAAGTCATGATACTCTGTTAGCAACTCAGCAACCTTTCCTACTGTGTCATCATCCCAATAATCTCCAATATTTTCCAACTTCAGTTGTTATTAAGATCCAATATTTACCTGTTGAATCTTTAGAGGTTTTGTGAGATATAGTGAAGTGATTGAGGGCCCAGCAACTACGCGATGTCCCTCAGATTCTGGAATTATGATATTCCTTGGATCCTCTTCATTTTCTTCAATTGTCATGTTTCTGCAATTAACAATATCCTTCATCTGCGCATCCCAAGTTGGCGAAGCGCGCTCTACCATTAGCTTTGTTGTGTTAAAGATAACTTATTGAATATCATGTAATAATTTATTAATATTGACAAACCCACTCTCAAACTTGAAGGTTAGAATGAAACTATCTGTTAGTGCAGACCATTCACAAGTACCTCGACACAACTCTGTCTCCAGATACCAATCAGTAGGTACCTTTCCCAGTGTATGAATGAACATGTGTACCCACTCAGGTCTTGGTTCTACACCCCATACCTCACTCCATTTAGCCAAATGTGTATGTGGATCATCCTTTCCAGAGTATACTTCTTTCATTCTGATAGTTAGACATTCAAAGCGTAATATCATCATTCGCACGCATTCATCCTAGTTTCCCATATTTTCCTTATGAGTCTCCCACCATCATGCTGGATTAGCGTGCATTCTGAGATCTAGGGCATAGAATCTTTGTCCTTCTGGGAAAATTCTTTCAAGTTCTCCTAAAAACATATTTACATCAGTTAAACCATCATAATGCGGTAATTTGTATACCTCTGATGTTATGCATTGAAGAGATCCGATCACTCAATTGCAGCGCAACGCAAATACTCCATGTAATCGATTCTGCCAGTTCTTCAATTCTTCATCGGAATCTAAGAAGCAAGATATGTCCTTTTCCCAATTAATCCTTCCATTAGTTGTTGGGTTGATCCAATCTTCATCGTGCAAAGTTAGCTTATATATATGGTCAATATCATCATTAGCGCACACAAGCTCTGAGTATCTTTCTCCTTTTTTGGATATAGGGGAATTATGACTCCAGTTCCATTGTTTTCAAACTCTATTCTTCTCCTATTCATGTTTATGATACCATCCATATCAATAACCCAATCCAATCCCAATAGCGCAAGATAAGGATCAGTATCATCCACATTTTGTATAACTTCGAAATCTGCAAGTACATTAACACCTTCAATACTAACTACGATTTGCGACAGTCTTCCTAATGGAATTATTTTCGATTGTTTTATCAAGCGCAGTTGAATAGTAGACTATTCCAGCTTGGGTTCTCCCATATGCTCCTAATTTTTCTTAGGCGAGACATTTGCATCAGACGCCAAATCTAGAATAACCTGATCCATCTCATAAGCACCAATATGTGTGGTCATAAGCATCTCTCTCCCTATTCTTTTCTTATTCTTATAGTGTAATATCCCAAAATGGGAAAGAAAGGAATATAGAACATATGCGCAATTCCAACTATGGTAAAATAAGAATTAAACATGTAGAACTGGAAAAATGTCAGAATACATTAAAAAATCATACATATGAGCAGAAACAACTGAGACATATCATTATGTATCAACAGAAAAATGAATATACACAATGATCCAAAAAGAGATGCACTCAATCCATCTAAAGATGGTTGAAAAAACTCTACTGAAAATTGGCATTGGAGAGTAAAAACTGATGTTGTTGCTGGAAACTATTACTGCTGGTAAGAATATCTATGTGCGAGAGGTTGCTGGAGTACTCAGGAAAATGTTGGGATGTTAACCATGGACTCTACTTGAAAAACCCCGAAGCACCCAAAATGTTTTGGCCATATTTTAAGTTTGAAATTTCGGCCCTTTTTGGGTTGCACACTACACCACTGTTGGCTGAGTTACGCACTCCCTAAAGAAAAATTCTGATTTGGGGCTGAAATAATGATCTATCAGCTGCAATATCACCCTCTCATCTTACTAACTGAAGGGTTGGTCCATTCTCCCGATTCCCAAGCTCAAATCTTGAGATCTAGCTCCTCCACTAAATATGCAGCTAGTGCATGCTTAAATGCTGGGAAATACTACATTATATAGGAGGGATGTTGATGTAGCCTGTTGATAGATAATAAAATGTTGATCCCAGGCTGCTAAAGTGAGCCCCGAAGTGAAGGATTAATCCCTCACAGGATTCCAAGTTGATTTGCTTGGAACTTCCTCTTCTCCTCAAACCCTCACTACAGAATTACGCAATTCCTACAGGAAATGTTGCTGCATAGGAGAATATATGGATGGCCTGATTTTGGATATGATAATGAAACTTCCGGAATACTATAGTGGATCCACAGTGTGAAGGGTTGATCCCTCCACAGGTTTCTCAGCTGAAGTACTGAGAACAACCTTCCAACTCTCAAACCCAATTTCAGGAATGTGTAATTCCTATAGTTGGAAGTGCAGATGAGAGTGGCTGAAAATGGCACTAATTTCTGAATGATGAATGTTGCTTAAGAAAACATTCCCAAAGCAGGCCCTCAAAGTCCCCCATGGGTAAGGGTGGGATTCCAGCTCGGAAACACCCGGTGCTAAACAGCTGAAGCGTGCAAAGAAATGTCTTATGACACTCAATAATAAAAATCCATACTCCCCTACTTTGTTTCCATCATCTTCCTTTTATGGTTGTGAGCCTTCTCTAGCCTTGGCCCACCTCATTATTGTGCTCCATATGTGGCCGCTAGCTCCATAAAGACTGTGTTGTCCTCCATCATCTCCATCATCTCTGCAATTACTCTCCACTCCCTCCATCATGTGTGCATTTAATGCACCACTTCCTCCATCACTTCATCATTATTTCTCCATTATCTCCATCATCTTCCTCATTATTGATCCATGACCTCCACCGCAGCAATGCCTCTTGTTGCCACACCACCTCATCATCATAATGCAAAGCATGAAGTAATAATATATTGATTGACATGTAGAATGTCACACCAGACTTTCCTAATAGAAACCAACATAGACAGGCTTCCCGTTGCCACATCATATGAGTATCATGCAAAGTCCCAAACAATAACATACCCATTGACATGTTATATTTCATGTGATGGCCAAACTCTCTCAAAAGTAACCAGCGCAACCATTCCTCCTGATGTTGCATCACACCAGTACTATGCAAGGTGTTATCACCAAATTAATTATGATAGGATGCTCATCAATCAACTTAATGTAACTCTTTCAAACCGCTTTTGACTGAAGATTAGGCTCTTCAGTTTGAGAGGGATCTCTTAAGGTAATTTATGATTTTCAATGGAAATTTAGATGGCTAATTCTATAACTGTAACTTGATTTGATTGATTGTAGGTTGAAAATGAAAGAAATTGCTACCATTGGGCTATGGGGTCAATATCAGTAAACTCAATGAAAGTATTTATTCTTATATAAACTGAGCCAATGGAGGCTTCAATGAAATGATAGTATACACACAACACGGGAAGAAAACAATAGTTTAACCTCTAAAGGAAGTAAGAGCATGTTACCTTGAGTTCTGAGTAATTAGACATCAAACTAACTGCAGGTATTAAACATGAAAGATATAGAACATATAACACATTGAATACCTTTGAATCTCAGGTAAAGAAGAAAATATCACTGTATATTACTGAAACTGGAAAAAAAAAAATATATATATATATATATATATATATATATATATATATATATATATATATTACAAAGTGGCAGTTTGGTACAATATTCTCCAACCCTTTAATATTTGATTTTTGGTCTATAAAAATACTTTTTTTACATTACATAGGATTATGGATCATTGAACCTTCAAGTTGATAGCTAATCATAACTGACACATCTATAAAAAGACACATATCCATTAAGGGTTAATATCCTAATAGGACTCTAGTTATATTTATTACAACCACTAAATGAAGGAGTGCATAATTACATCAAAAGTAGTTAGGTTTCTTGAATGGCACTATCCATCATCAAAAGAATAAATGCCCTCTCTCAAACACAAAACAATCGATCCTTTTTTCTTGTGTTTCGTTGTTGCTAATGTGTTCATGTAGTGGGGCAGTTCATGACGTGGACCTCAATTTGTTGATATGATGACAAACGAGCTGAGAGGTGTGCAGGCAAATCTGTTTTTGAACAGAGTGATGAACACTTTTGGCTGCCCGACTCGACCTTTCTGTTGTTTTATTACCCAAAATCCTCTTGTTGTGTTAAAATCTTTTTATAAAAAAAATAGCGTGAAAAAACGATATACCGGACCTGAGACTTTTCAAATTTCAATTCTGAAGCACATCGCATCTATGCACTTCGCAACCTTTACATTTTAGTTTATAAAGAATACGATCAGCGGTGCGATGTGAAGGGGAGGTGACGTTGAGGGTTAGTGGGACTGGACAACATCGCATATCGCAACTCTTAACATTAAGTTATAAGCATAGGGGATGTAAAATTTAAACACAGCGAAGTGTGATGCGCAGGGGAGGGGATGAATGATGTGGCATGGAAGAAGTGGGACTGGACTGTAGTGCAAATCGCAGCTTTTCGATTTAATTTATAAGCTGCAGGGGTTAACTTTTATAATTTTCGATGTGCGGGGAAGAGGGACCGACTGGCATATGGAAAAATTTTATGAATTGGCAGAAGGTTTAAAGCAGTAAGTGTTATGGAATGTATGTGATATCATGGTATATCAAAGTGTTGAAACAGTTGCAAATAAAGAATGGAACTGCTGAGGTGGGGCCTGACTTACCACATCACAATTAAAATAACTATGTTGTGAGCGCTCACAAATGTAAAGCCAATGTGATGCGATGCAGTAAATGCAACAATCGGGGAATGAAAAGCAACAAAAGTGTAAAGGTGGAAGGGTAAGTTAAATGATTTTCAATAGAAAATGAAATGAAAAGGGAAGCGTGGTGGGTACAATGGGTCCCACTTCATCATATTTTGTCTTTCGAAAGGTTTGTAAGGGATGGTAATGTAAATGATTTTGGGTTTTGGTCTACGGGGAAAAATATTTTGAATGTATGGGATTATATGAATAGGGAAGGAGTCCAGAAGGGGAAAATATAAAATAGTGATAACACAAGGCATGGAACATACAAATGTGAAATTTCAGGTGGTAACCATACTCACCCAAGAGCAGCCAACGTAGCCATGCTTCTTGCTGCCCTGTGTCATAGATTTGCAAGTAGCTTTCTAGCCACTTGCTCATCATCTCCATCCATCCATCCAATTGTGGGTGATGACTCATATCATGCACCAGCTCGGTATCTTCCCAATGGAGAATATCCTGCCAACAACTGCTTGTACAGTAACTATCCCCATCACTATCCATGGCCTTGGGAAGACCAGGAAGCATGAAGACATCCCGGAAAGATAATCCGGTGGTGAAGAGATTTACTCCATGAAAATTCGAAGCAATGTGCATACCTCGATAACAGATCAATTTCGATGATACCATCCTCCACAATCTGATGACAATATTTTCACTCCATGATATGTCGAAGTGCATCCTCCTTGAGGTCTCTCCATGAGAACTTGTCACCGATGGCCCGGTAGAACCTATGAGGTTCTGAATATGTTGCATGCAGAAACTTCTCTTTGAGTTGTGAGGTGCTCATTAAGAAGGCTTTGTCCTGATAATGGAAGATGTTATCCATTACATGATGTCTACCATCTACCATTTTCCCATCCAATGCTTCATAACTGAAGCGGTCATCGGAATGCTCAAATAATAACTAGGCCCTCAAATCATCACTGCTCCTCAGTGACAGTACTGTTGATCTCCATGATAGTGCATATGTTGTCTCGTGGCCCTTTCCATACACAATGTTGAACACATAGTCCTGCATTGTACTGATCCAACGTTGTTGCCTCTTCTACAGCTGCTGCTCCTCCTCAAAAAGATGACAGAGACTATGGTGGTTGGTCTTCACCCGAAATCTATTTCCAATCAGAAACTGCCAAAATTTCACCAATGCATGCATAATGGCCAATATATTTTTGTCGTAAGTAGAATACAACAACTCATGCGATAGTAACTTCTGATTCTCGAAAGCTATTGTATAGCTTCCCTGCATTAGGATTATGCTAATACCATCCTCAGAAACTCCACACTCCAACACAAAGTGTTGTGTGCAGCTCAAAAATGTCAAACTGGGATATTTATACATCTTCTCCTTGAAACAGTCAAGTTTCCTCTTCACAGTGATAGTCTACTGCTCCAAATCAGCAATGTGCTCTAACCCTTGGTCATGCAATTGCCCTGATGGCATGACCCACAAATCTCCATTTGATGTGCTGAAATAATATGGGGCGGAAATGATTGCATACCTTGAATCAGTTAATGCTTGGGAACATCTTGCAAAGCTACAAGAGTTCCTCCAACTTGTGAAATTGCTTCTCCAACTGCTGGCGATGGTGATGGTTGCTCCTCTACTACTGCACTAGCGCTGGTATTTGCTTCCTCTTCCTCATGCACCTTCTGAATCATGCCTTGTACTCTCAATGTCAAAGTCTTAGGAACATATTTCCTAAATGCAAGTGTTCCTCCCACTGATGCAAGTACCTCTACTGCAGCTGGTGGTGGTAGTAGTTGTTCTTCGCCTGGAGTATCAACGCTGACATATCCCTTTTTCTCCTCATATACTTCTTCGCCAATGTCGGAAAATTTCTCAATGGAAATTGCCCTCGGTTTTCTTCTTTCAAACCTCTTTACCAACCTTTGAGTGAAATATGCATACACAGTCACTCTTGCATGTTTAAATCTACCAAACCACCAATCATTTGCTTCACCCTCAAGGTGCAACGCTGTAATCTAAATCGCTTCCTTTTTCCGCTATTAGGTGTAGCTGGAAGAAATCATCTAACTTCTCCATCCAAGCCTTTGTTGTGCTTTTGGACGACCCATCTAATGTAGGCAAAAAGAATCTATTATGCATATGCCCTCTTCTTCTATTATTGTTGCGGGATCTCCGGTTCTCTTTAATCTGGAAAAATTGTTGGAAATTCATATTCTCTTTGAATGCTCTAGATCGAGATTTGTACTCTACAAGATAATCACTCAGAGTTTCATGCTCCAAATATCCTCCATCTCCATGCCATTCATTTCCTTCTACAAGGAAAGTGGGCATAGTAGGGCGTTGTGGAACTTTCTACACCGTCGGTTGCTTATACGGCTGATAGGAAGTGCTTGGACCTTCTCCATTCTGAAACCAACTTGAGGTTTCATTTTTCCTTTACCTTCTCATTTATTTGATCTCCATGGTGAGATCCTACATAGATGTGAAGAGAAGTGTGGAAAAATTCAATCCTTCTGTCATTGAAGACTTCTTCTTTTTCTATTTCTTCTTCTTATTCTTCTAATGTCATAAAATTCCCACAATCTTAGCCAAATATCATGCTCTAATACCACTGTAATATCCCAAAATGGGAGAAACAGGAATATCAAACGTTTATAACATTTCAATCTAGGTAATAACCAGAATGTAAGCACAAAACTGTAAAATGCTGGAAATGTCGGAATATAACATAGACATTAGAACATTAGCAGAAACATTTGAGCCCTAAGATTATGTATCAACAGAAAAATGAATATACACAGTGCTCCAAAAAGGGATTCACTCAAGTCAGCCAAAGATAGTTGAAACAACTCTATTGAAAACTAGCACTAGAAAGTAAAAACTGCTGCTACTGCTGGGAAGAATATCTATGTGTGAGAGGTTGCTAGATTCCTCAAAAAATTCTATGATTTTAACCACACACTCTACTTGAAAAACCCAAAAATAGTTTGGCCAGATTTTAAGTTTGGAATTTTGGCCCTTTTTGGGTTACACACTGCACCCCTGTTGGATGAGTTACACACTCCCTGAAGACAGCTATTGATCTGGGGCTAAAATAATGATCTATCAACTAAAATAGCACCCACTCAACTTACTAACTAAAGGGTTGGTCCCTTCTCCCGATTCCCAAGCTCAAAACTTGAGATATAGCTCCTCCACTTAATATGCAGTTGTTGCATGCAAAACTACTAGGAAATACTGTGTTTTCTAGGAGGGATGATGATGTAGCCTGCTGATAGATAATACAATTTTGATCCCATGCTGCTGAAGTGAACCTCAGAGTGAAGGATTAATCCCTCACAGGATTCCAAGCTAAGTTTCTTGGAACTTCCTCTTCTCCTCAAACCCTCACTACAGAATTACGCAATTCCTATAGGAAATTTTGTTGCATAGGAGAATAGCTGGATAGCCTGATGCCAGATATGATAATGAAACTCCCAGAAGACTGTAGTGGATCCACTGTGTGAAGGGTTGATCCCTCCACAGGTTTCTCAGCCGAAGTACTGAGAACAACCTTCCAACTCTCAAACCCAAGTTCGGGAATGCATAATTCCTGTAGCTGGAAGTGCAGATGAGAGTGGCTGAAAATGGCACTGATTTCCAGATGATGAATGCTACCTATTATCACCAAAATAGGACCCTGATAGGCTGTTGATCGGACTACCTCAGTGTAACTATTTCAAACCAATATTTTAGCTGAGGCTTAGCCTCCTCAGCCTGAGAGGGATCTCTCAAGGGTGTTAATGATATTGATTAATGATAATATAGATGGCTAACTCTATCTTGGTTTTGTGTGTTTATAGGTTGAAAAGATAAAGGCTTGCTACCATTGGGCTATGGAGTCAACAAGTCAATAAATTCAGTAGCTAGGTTTCTTGACATGAAGGCTGAGGCAAATAAGGTTCTTAAACAAAGATAATTCACTCAATAACATAGGTCAAAACAGTCATCCCATTACTAAAGGAAGTTAGAGCATAAGATTATGAATTCTAAGTAATAGTAATGAGATCTACTGCTGAACACAATCATTCCATTACTAAAATAAAACAGAGCACATGATTGTGAATTCTGAGTAGTAGCAATGTAATCTAGTGCTGGTGGTTCTGAGGTAAAACACAGTCATCTTATTGTTAAAGGAATTCATAGCATTAGATAATTAATTATGAGTAATAACGATAATATCGACTACAAATGATTAAAGCAACATAAAGATCAAAGAAGGATTAAACCTCATTAGAACTCAGATTTATACAAGAAAACTTCTATGTATTACTGATTGTATTCCTTCACATAAAGCAGTAGCTGGGCCAAAAAAGTCTCCCACCTCCCTTGAATTCAACCCATGCTTGATATATAGCATTTACAACCTTGGATTCTCTCATCCTACTTGAGGAGAATTATAATTTGCTAACTTGACACCTATCAACTACTAAAACAAACTATTAATTACATGTGACAGTTAAATTGTCTCTTCTAGAGTAATAATACAATTAGAAGTAAAACTCTTTATTATGACTAAAGCAACCTTATCTAGGAATTAAAAGCTTTCTTTGACACCTATAACTCCATGAATTCGAATTTGATGAAGCCTTTAACCTTGTTGTTGAACTGTAATGATTTGCTTCTTATCTGCCCTGAAAAATAGGAACATGTTCCCTGCAAAATAGGTGTACTGCTTCATTTATGTTTCTTCACAACATCTGCTAACCAATTTGTGCTCAAAACATGTGGAAAAGTCATATTAAACTCTTGTTACTTCGTCCTCCCAGCTATGCCCAAAACAAACCTTTGAAGAAGTGCCAAACACTATTAACATTACTGCGCTACGAAATTGTCTGTTGTTTTCATAACGCAGAACTTCACCTTTGAAAACTACATTTAAAACCTTCATTTTTCTATGTTTTTCCATTTAATATTCACTTTTGGTCATTATACATCCTTCAGTAGCATCAATATTTTTAAAAACATGCCCTTTCACCCTTTGAAAACTTGCAAACTCGATCAAATTGCATCCTGCACCAGTTTCGTAGCGTGCTACGAAATTGCTATACATGACACCTACAGCAAACTTTTTTCAAAAATATCAGTTTTTAAAACTTCTTGCACTTCTTCCATGATGTCTTCAAGCTTTAATGATCAATCATAATTCATATTTGAAATAATTTCAATAAATAAAGTCCTTCTCCACAACAAAACTGCATCAAGAAATTGTAACTTACTATTCTATTCTAGCTGAGAAATAGGTCTTGGGACAGAGCTTCTATCTCCTCATAAAAAATGTATTTTGCAAAACTAAAGGAGGCTTTTGGAGACCACTCTGTTCTGAACAAAAAATTCTCTTGGTTTTTTGCAATACCTCCCCTACTGCCCAGAAACTGTCTTTGAACATCAGGTGTAAACTGGAAAATTTTGATTTTTGAAAATATGGCTTCAAAGAAAGCCTTGTATCTCCCAACTGGTAACACTTATTAAAAATTTGAGATAGTTTATTGTAACTGGAGATTCCAGGAAGATAAACCTCCTTCAGAATTCCAAAATACTTTTTCATGTGGCCAAAAACGGATCTTGAAAAAGACTGCTAAAACCAGAAAATAGAGTTTTTCTCTGAATGACTTTCAGCAGTTTCGTAGCACAAGTTAAACCATCAATTTCTCCCACCTCATAATTATGAAGAAAATGAAAGACATTTTTGTAGTTTAGTATGTTAGGAAGAAAAACCTCTTTCAGTTTTCAAAAATGAGTTTTCAGTTGCTCAGGAACCCCTCTGGAAGTTGACCACTAAAAGCAGAAAAACAGGGTTTTTTGCTGGAAAAAAGGTTGTTTCAGCCATTTCGTAGCGCAAAACTGTTTGCGCTGTGAAAACATGATTTTTTTGCTAAATCAAAAAAAAAAAAACTCAAAATAACTTTAGATATGACTTCTAAACACAAGGTGAGACTTAGAATACATGGAATAAGGCTGTCAAACTTTGTTTGGAAATGAAATATGACCTTAAATACTCCTAACCCTATGACCTAACCCTTTAAGCATGAAATGACCTAGAGACCTTTAACACCATGACTAGAAAAAGGGTTTGGAAATTAGAATGACACTATTGAGACTCTAATCCTATCACTTATCCCTTTAAGCATGTGATGACTCAAAACCTATTATAAGACCATGACTAGAAACAAGGCAAACTTTTCAAAGTTTAGAAAAAAAAAAATTGGGGTGATAACAGTGCCTCCACTAGGGATACTATGCCCTCTATGGTATGCTAAGAACTAGTAGCTCCAGTGTTGTAATCCATTCCTTTAACAAATAAATACTCTAAAATTCTGCCCAATCTGCTTCAAACTATACCTAGTAAAAATGCTCAGACAACCTTGAGCTTATCATCTTCCTACCTACCCTATTAGCTGCAATCTCCATTTGTAGCTCAAGGAACATGAAACATCCAATCAATCCAATCAATTTTCTTTTCTAATATTTGAGGCTCTGAACTACATTCGACCTCAAAATAACCATGATAGTGAGATGACCAAAACAACTTATAATGTATCTGATCTTCATCATGCAAATGAAAATGAAATACTGGTGTGCAAAGCTTTGCCATGTATTCAGCTATAGGGTCAAAGAAGGCGTGGTTAGTTTCATGATCATCATGACATTCTATATATTCAAACAACTGATTCTCAGCCACACAATATTCCTTTGATATGTTATCAAACTGCTTTTCTGAATGACTCCCACAGACAGTGTATTTTTCCTCATTATTATGATCATTCTTTGAAGTAGGTTGCTGCAAATTATGACATAAGTAATCAACCTTTTCCTGTACCTAAGGTTGTGGCAAGTAATTTCCAATATTTCCTCTTGTTGTTTGAAATGATTCTCATACTCATGATGATCAAAGGATTGACCAACCTACTGCAAATTTTCTTCAAATTCAGAGGATGTGTCATAATTTTCATAAGTAAACTCTTGCTAGGTTTCATTTTCCTCTAAGGGAGATATTATCCTTTCTTCTTGGTGTTCTTCTTGTTGATGAAAGGTATTGTCATGAAGGGCTTCTAAAATTTCCTCATCCATAAACTCATCATCTTCATAACGATTCTCCAAATATTCAATAAAATTCTCAGATTGTTTACAGCAGTCTTTACCCATCAATAAAGAGGGATGACACTCTTTATACATCTCATAGAATTCATCATGAAAGTTAGCAAGAGAATATAATGAACCATTTTCTAAGAATTTATACCAAGACCATGATTTTCCTTCTAGAGTGGTCATAAACATCTTCATAAGACAGTCTTCAGGGATCTGAACCTTAAAACTATGTACATGCAGATGAAACCTAACCAAATGAAGAGCAACATTGTCTTTCTTTTCATCTTTGAATATTGGAAGATCATCTAACCAATCAACCTTTGGCATAGGATTTGGAAAACCAGGGATATGAGACCAATTCAGAGGAGCATACCTGGCATTCATTCTTGCAATAAAACTCATCTTGAAACTTCATCTAGCAACTGATATTTTAGTAGTGGAGTCACCTTCCAATTTGTTATTTTATGCGTGGAGTTGCCAAGGTAGTTTTGCAGCCTCGAATAGATTCTGAGCTCCTGCTACCT
This sequence comes from Pinus albicaulis, assembly GCA_034641835.2. NCBI lineage: Eukaryota > Viridiplantae > Streptophyta > Pinopsida > Pinales > Pinaceae > Pinus > Pinus albicaulis. The sequence goes on along the minus strand of CM076572.1, from coordinate 1,223,823,379 downwards.
TCAAGAGTTAAACTTCATAATTTTTGGGAGATGTATATCTTCAGACTCCTGGTAGACGCACCAAAATGTTATCACCAAAATAGCATTCTGATAGGCTGCTGATCAGACTACCTCAATGTAACTATTTCAAACCAATCTTTTAGCTGAGGCTTAGCCTCCTAAGCCTAAGAGGGCTCTCTCAAGGGTGTTAATGATATTGATTAATGATAATATAGATGGCTAAATCTATCTTGGTTTTGTGTGTTTATAGGTTGAAAAGATAAATTCTTGCTACCATTGGGCTATGGAGTCAACAAGTCAATAAATTCAGTCGCTAGGTTTCTTGACATGAAGGCTGAGGCAAATGAGGTTCTTAAACAAAGATAATTCACTCAATAACATAGGTCAAAATAGTCATCCCATTACTAAAGGAAGTCAGAGCATAAGATTATGAATTCTGAGTAATAGCAATGAGATATACTACGAAACACAATCATTCCATTACTAAAAGAAAACAGAGCACATGATTGTGAATTCTGAGTAGTAGCAATGTAATCTAGTGCTAGTGGTTCTGAGGTAAAACACAGTCATCTTATTTTTAAAGGAATTAAAAGCATTAGATAATGAATTCTGAGTAATAACAATAAGATCTACTTCAAATTATTAAAGCAACATAAAGATCAAAGAAGTATTAAACCTCATCAAAACTCAGATTTATACAAGAAAACTTCTTTGTATCACTGATTGTATTCCTTCACATAAAGCAGCAGCTGGGCCAAAAAAGTCTTCCACCTCCCTTGAATTCGACCTCATGCTTGATATATAGCATTTACAACCTTGTATTCTCTCATCCTACTTGAGGAGAATTCGAATTTGCTAGCTTGACACCTATCAACTACTAAAACAAACTATTAATTACATGTGATAGTTAAATTGTCTCTTCTAGAGTCCTAATACAATTGGGAGTAAAACTCTTTATTATGACTAAAACAACCTTATCTAGGAATTAAAAGCTTTCTTTGACACCTATAACTCCATGAATTCGAATTTTATGAAGCCTTTAACCTTGTTGTTGAACCGTAGTGATTTGCTTCTTATCTGCCCTGAAAAATAGGAACATGTTCCCTGCAAAATAGGTGTACTGCTTCATTTATGTTTCTTTACAACATCTACTGACAAATTTGTGATCAAAACATGTGGAAAAGTCATATTAAACTCTTGTGACTTTGTCCTCCCGGTTATGCCCAAAACAAACCTTTGAAGAAGTGCCAAACACTATTAACATTACTGCGCTACGAAACTGTCTGTTGTTTTCGTAGCGCAGAACTTCACCTTTGAAAACTACATTTAAAACCTTTAATTTTCTATGTTTTTCCATTTTATATTCACTTGTGGTCATTATACATCCTTCAGTAGAATCAAGGTTTTAAAAACATGCCCTTTCACCCTTTGAAAACTTGCAAACTCGATCAAACTGCATCCTACAACAGTTTCGTAGTGCGCTACGAAACTGCTGTGCATGACACCTACAGTAGACTTTTTTCAAAAATCTCAGTTTTTTAAACTTCTTGCACTTCTTCCATGATTTCTTCAAGCTTTAATGATCGATCATAAGTCATCTTTGAAACACTTTCAATAAATAAATTCCTTTTCCACAACAAAACTGCATCAAGAAATTGTAACTTACTGTTATGTTCTAGCTGAAAAATAGGTGTTGTGACAGAGCTCCTATCTCCTCATAAAAAAATTACTTTTCAAAACTGAAGGAGGCTTTTGGAGACCACTCTGTGCTTAACAAAAACCTCTCTTTTTTTTTTCAATACCTCCCCTACTGCCCAGAAACTGTCTTTGAACATTAGGTGTAAACTGGAAAATTCTGATTTCTGAAACTATGGCTTCAAAGAAAGCCTTTTATCTCCCAGCTGGTAACACTTATTAAAAAAATTGAGATATTTTATTGTAGCTGGAGATTTTATGAAGAGAAACCTCCTTCATAATTCCAAAATACTTTTGCATGTGGCCAGAAACAGATCTTGAAAAAGACTGCTAAAACCATAAAACAGAGTTTTTCTCTGAATGACTTTCAGCAGTTTCATAGTGAAAGTTAAACCATCAATTTATCCCACTTAATAATTAATTTGAATAAAGTGAAAGAGGTTTTTGTAGTTCCATATGTTAGGAATAAAAACCTCTTTTATTTTTCAAAAATGAGTTTTCAGTTGCTCAGGAACCCCTCTGTAAGTTGACCACTAAAACCAAAAAAACAGGGTTTTTTGCTGGAAAAAAGGTTGTTTCAGCGATTTCGTAGCGCGCTACGAAAACAGCAGCGTTTTCGTAGCCCAAAACTGTCTACGCTATGAAAACATTATTTTTTTGCTAATTCCAAAAAAAAAAATTCAAAATGACTTGAGATATGACTTCTAAACACAAGGTGAGACTTCCAAGACATGGAATACGGTTGTCAAACTTTGTTTGGAAATGAAATATGACCTTAAAGACTTCTAACCCTATGACCTAACCCTTTAAGCATGAAATGAACTAGAGACCTTTAACACCATGACTAGAACAAGGGTTTGGAAATGAGAATGACACTATTGAGACTCTAATCCTATCACTTATCCCTTTAAGCATGTGATGACTCAAAACCTATTATAAGACCATGACTAGAAACAAGGCAAACTTTTCAAAGTTTAGAAAAAAAAAATTAGGGTGATAACACTACCCAATAAAACCTTCCCAAAGTAGGCACTTGAAGTCCCCCATGGGTAAGGGTGGGATTCCCGCTTGGGAACACCCAGTGCTAAACAGCACAGGAGACTTAGCTAAATAGTTGAAGCATGCAAAGAAATGTCAATAATAAAATCCAGGCTCCCATGCTTTTCTACCCTCATCTTCCTTTTATGGTTGTGAGGCTTCTCTAGCCTTGTCCCACCTCATTACTGCGTTGTGGCCACTAGCCTCCATAAAGACTACATTTTCCTCAATGATCTCCATCATCTCTTGAATTACTCTCCACATCCTCCATCATGTGTGCATTTAATGCACCACTTCCTCCATCACTTCATCATTATTTCTCCATTATCCCCATCATCTTCCTCATTATTGCTCCATGACCTCCACTCTTCCTTCATTATTATGTTGATCCACTACTCCATAATACTACTCCACTACTCAACTAACCCATATTCACACTATAGAAGTGGATTTTATTCATCTACTAGGTTTATGGGTCCCTCCACCCTTTTATTCACTTAACTAAATAAGAAAAGTAAGAACTCTAATATTCAAATTTACTGATGGAAAATTTGCAATATTACATATAGATTTTGCTGACAGCTTTCTGTTCTATTGGAGGTTGTTCCTTTTCTACGCAGTTATCTATCAATTCCTTAAGGTTATCCATCGCCTTCTTGTTGCGCAGTAACTTAATGTAAGCCTTTAAAAATGACATGATTTCATCATCTACTCCTAACTCCATCATGGGTCTACCTGATGTCAATGCGCTTCCTTCTGCAAACCCTTTTCATGTTTCAAAAAAATTCTCTCTTGTGCACTATAAATGAAATCCATCCTTTTTCTCAGGTGCCTTACGAATCCAAAGGTCAGTATTCGGCTCTTCTCCTTTATCCTCATTAGTGGCTTCACCGCTCCTAGTGACCACATTTATGCTAGGATATTCCTCGCGTGTTTCTGCTCTGACCATCTGAATATTCTACGTCAGAGTCTGTGTCTTTTTCTCCTACATATTAGCAATTAAAACGAGACAATCTTCTATTACATGGTCAAATTTTCTACAGTACCTGCAAGATTACCTGCAAGATTGTCACGTCGGATTTGGACAGTCATGTGCATAGTGACCAACATATCCGCAGTTGTAGAAAATGACTTTCCCCCTTCCTCGACCCATTGATCCACCTCCTTTTCCTCTTCTCTTGTTCTGAAATCCACCGCCCCCAGACAGGGATGCTAGTGAGGCAGGTTCGGCCTGCATTCTATATATTTTAGCTTTGTCCGACATCATGTCAAAAGTTTGGCAGTGTTGTTCATCATGTCCCAACAACGAACATAATCTAAAAAATAGTTGCTACATATTAGGTGTATATTTTCTAACCCTTGGATAGAAATATATTGCATGCATACTCGTAACCTGACAGATCATGCACCATACTTTAGGTATCTCGCTCGGCCCTGTCGCACTCTTCAGCGGGCTAAGTCCTGCAGCGTTTAGATAATCATTGAATACACGACATTGATGCTTATGATTCCAACAACTTTACATCATATCCACCAAACTTTTGTGCACAACTCCTTGCCCTTATCTTTGCACAGATTCTGAATCTCCAAATGCATTACTTCTAACTGAATCTGAATATGCTGAGTTCCAAGCGCAAAAGGTGTTGGCGTAGCTTCTAATTTCATCGTAATCTCCACAACCTCAGCCTAAATGGAAATATTATGTGGACCTAATGGTTGGCGCAGATCTGGGAGTAGCATAGCAATAAACCACTCCTTGTGTTGGGTATCATCAATACTGAATCCACCATCTCTGATAGTGCACTTCAGTCTCTAATCTGCCTCCCACACCGATTCATTTATCTCTTGGTGAATCTCTTACAATTCTGTAACACTTTGTGCATATGACTTAGGATTTTTGAATTGTTCTTTTAGGGCATATTTCAACTCATCCAGAGTGTCATTAGGGTTTGCGTGTACATATTTGAAATACCAGTCCAATGTGCGATCTCGGAAAGCAGTGGCTAACTAATCTTTCTTAACATCATCGTTATTAACGTGTTGTGCTCTCCATACACCATCAGTCACAAACCAAAGTTTCTCGATATCTTCATTTCCAATACCTATGAAAGTAGGTATCTTCATAGATGTGACCTTATCTGCGCCTGGAGGAGGTGCAGGTGGAGACGGAGTGGATGGGATTTGAATGATGGTCAAGGCTCCCTGATTGTTCTAATCTAGTGAAACTTCTTCTTGGGAGATTTCCTCTTCTTCAGAGCGCAAAAATTCACTAGAGCTACTAGTTTCTGGCTCATCCTCATTATCAAATCTACCCTTGAGAGGACTATAAACAAATCATTCTTCTAGTTCTATGTGGTAAATTTTCCCACTACACGTAGTCGGGCCTCTTCGGGACATTCACGCAATACGTTCTCACAAAGAGACTTGTTCACATAACAGCATTTTATAAATAACTTCAAAGAGTGCAAGAAATTACCTCTAAGACCCTTAAAAAATATCATTTCTGCTTTAGAGTATGACACAAAATGATCAGTGGAAAATTCAGTCACAAATCCTCCCAAGACATGATCGACCCAATGATCTATCGCATGGGTGATCTCATTGCTTGTCTTTTCTAATTATTGTATTAATTATGGAGTCAACTGAGTGACTGAGTCATACTTCACGCAGCTATTGAATTCATTCAAGCGCAAAAACCATTCATGCAACTCAGTTCCAAAGGAGCAAAACAATATCTTGTGAAATTTTGTATAGATATACTTCTGAAACCACTTTTCAGCAGATAGCTTAGAACTTTTATTCTCTTGGATCGTGAATTCAAGGTTATTTCTATCTAGCCAATCTTGCAATCCCTCAAAATGATCCTGGTCCTGGAAACTGAACCATTTTTTGGGTTGAGGGGTCCTGACCTAGGTTCAAAGTTTATCGCGCAACCAAAAAACCCTCCAACTACTGGGCCTTTCAGCAATGACCTGCTTGTGCAAATCAAAGTCTCACCCGAAGCAGTATGGGGGGGTGCTAGAACCAGGTTTTCGCACCTTAAGGAATATTTTTTTGTTGTGGCCCTAAAAAAGCTTATAACAGAACTTATTGTAGATTGGAAATAGATGCGTTCATATATAAATCAATACTTATCAGATCAACTTGTCGCAAATACAGATAATTCATATAGCAGATGTATCACAGATCAACTCCGTCGCAGATATATAATAACAGAATCAGATCTTCATAATGCAAAATAACTTAAGCAGATCTGTCCATGTACTTAACCATCAACATATACTCATGCATAAAGAATATATTTACTCACACAGATATAATTTTTCATAACATAAGTTAACCGATCTCAAAGCAATAACAATAATAGATATTTTAGAGACACAACACAATTGCTTCACCAAAAACAATATTTTTATTAGATTCAAAATAGTTCAGAATAGTTATACTTTCCCCTTACAATTACCCTTCCGCGCACACAGCTAGCGGAGTCCACACACAACCAGGATGAGGTCTCTACGCACACAGCTAGCAGGAGCCTTTCTACCCAACCTAGACTTATAAAAATGTATCACAGAAGCGTAAACACTTAATTAGATCCAAAACATCATATCATATCTTACTAGACTGGATATATCTATATTTATATTCATCTAGTGCGTAGATATTATGGTCTCAAACCATGTTTTGACGCCCACATATTACCTTTTTCAGCCCATTTACATAAAAGAGGGACTTTGACCCGCCCCAAAACCTCTTGAACTTTCCGCGTAGTGCACATATCCAAAAATACATACAAAAAGTTACTCAAAATTCACCCCAGGGAACAACTCTCTAGCAGTACGGACGATGAAGACACAAGTATGACATTCCTACCATACGCCATTTCACAAACCCCATTTTTTTATTCCCCACCTGGTATTGTATCAAAACAGGTCATGGAAACTATGACATTTTCAAATATGGATTTTTCAAAATTCATGTGGTACTTGGTCACTCCAACCATGCTAGAAAACCCAGGCATTACCTTTACAGGAACAACCCTTGTTATATCTCGAGAGGTCATAGTAGTTAAGGAAACACATGTAGTAGTGCCAGCTGGCATGACCAATAAGAATAACAAAAAATGGAAAAAATTTGAAACCCACAAGTTACCTAGCGAATTACAACCTTATGCATTGTGCAATGTCGTAGTTCATCCTACTAATATTTTCCCGGAGTTAGAAGAATTAAAATCCTTTCTACGCATTGAAAGAAATGTCGCGACCTCAAATTCTCGTAAAAAGGAAAAGGTCACAAACAACCAAGGGAAAGAATTGCACACCAATCATGCATGCGCGATATGCAACCATTATGGGAATTATACCCATCGCTACCCAGAGATGTCGCGATATAGGAATGCCTTCCAAGCCTTAGAAAAATCTTACCAGGAGGACCCTTGAGAACCATCCATGCAAATGGACAAGGGTGAACCCAAAACCATAGTGTACGTACGAGAGGAACCTACATCTTGCTCGTACATAGTCACCCCAATGGCCCAAATATGGAAAACAGAGGCCACACCGAATGTTCCATTTTGCGCACTATGTGATGAGCCTGATCACTTAATCACACAATGTCGTGAGTTAAGGGCGTTCAACCATTGGTATCAAATCTCGCAAGTTTCCCAAAGAAACTTAGTTCGGCACAGATGACATACGTGTTAGATTTTTCGGAGCAACCACCACGTGTGTCATTATCCCCACATCTATCGATTACGGTCTGTGTTGGATTTCATGCGACGCTTCATCACTGAAAACCCCGACTTAGCAGACCCAGACATAGAATCCACAAGCAGCACTACAGCTCAAAAGATAAAAGAAACTAGGATCATATTGTCTATGTCAAAAGAGAGGCAGTCACCTGAATGAACATCTATCACCCATAACCATCCTCAGGCTCTAGTCCAGCTTTGTGCACTCTATGATGAACGTCATCACTTCATCATTGACTGTGAAGCACTATATTTGTTTCAAAAATGGTACCCGGCCAACCGGGTGTATTACGACAGCTTATGAGCAGTTCAATATTCTTATCGGGTATGTCAAGATAACCACCTGATTCGTTATTTTCCCTACATCCCTCATTTATGTTTGGCGTTAGATTGTCTACACCAGTCCAGAACCCATCTTGCCGAAGAGGATGGATCAGAATTGGAGTCAGTAGAAAGTTCAACAACCCAAGAGAATGAGGCAACCAGGCCTATCCTCTTCATATCTAAAAATAAACAACCGCAAAGGGGGAAGATTCCCACCCCCAACCACCCTCAATGCCCAATCCCAACCTGTGTATTGTGTGAAAAACATGATCATTTGATCACTAAATGCCCGGATTTAGAATTATTTCACAAATGGTACTCATTCGCCACCAATAATATAGATATAGTTGGTTTTGAGTTTCTACAACCTAGGCATCCAGGAGTAGTGAGACCTCCCCTCCATTTTCACCAGACCCCTAGAAAAGGTAAGGAAACCAATTATCCTTGCAAGGGGCGACACCAATCAAGCATTTCATGTGCCCTATGTAATAAAAAGGTCCACATGGTAAATCAATGTCGAGAACTCAATAATTTCACTGACAGCCCTCACATGGTCACACCCATACCTTACATTCATCTCTCTAATCAAGAGAAAATCACATGTTGTTATTTCCGAATTTTCTCGCAATTCCACCATATGATGAATTTCCATTTCCTTCCAAGGCTAAGAGTGGCTAGAATAGCATTAGAAGAAAAACTCCCATAGGATCCAAATAACACTAAGTATAAGAATAGGAGACGGCATAAACGAAGAAACACACATTCTCGTAATCATCTCCCATCATAATCCTCTAATATGATGAGTAGTATTGGACCCCATACAATATACTTAGTGAGCACATTTACTCCATGCAAAATTTTCACGAGCCATGATCATGATACAGATAAATTCCCTACGTTGCAAACATTTCGACACCTCTGCATCCATAAAAATCTTCACACAAAAGAAGACACATGTACCCCTCATACTCCACCAAAAGAGCATGAATTTTCTCTCCCTAAAAATAAAACAACCATCATGGAAATTCTTCCACCATGTAACGTTGATGACACACGACACCATATATGATTTATATCATCATGCATGGGGGCCATGACTCGTGTTTTCTTCCCACCTTTACTTGGTGTCGAGACCACTGCAACTACGCAATGGTAGTAGTACCTTTGACAATGAAAACCCAACCCGTCTGCACCCTATCAACCTCATCTAGTTCCACAACATCAACCACATAATCATATTCATGTATGTCGACCAGCATTGTTAGTCCCAAACCAATTCCTCACGGCCTCGCACAAACCAATTCCCCATTATACATCTTGTTTCACTCTGATGAGGATATTTTAGAGGCCATGAAGGAACCAGATTGTCTATGGGATGCAATGCATCATCGCTCATTTTTTCTTATAGAAAAAACGTTCGTGCCGAGAAGAAGAAGAAAAAAAAAACCTAGGATATTTACACCACTAAATCCAAATACTTCCTACCATCATGAAAGGTACATTGGTTCAAAAACCCTTTCCCAGCGCCTGATGCGTTTGAAGAAGGGAATATGTCAAATATTTGGCCAACCATTAAGGTGAATATCTCAAGAAAACCAGTCAAAACTGAAGAAATATCACTAGGGGCAGCATGCTCCCTAAATGAGGTAGTCGCTTATATAGACTTATTACAAAAGTACAGGGATATTTTAGCATGGAGTTATTCAGAAATTCTAGGGCTAAGCACCACCATCGTAGAACACCATATTAACACTTGGCTTGATGTATCACCAGTCTACCAAAAGCAGCGTCGATTACACACATCCAAAGCAGAAGCAATCAAACAAGAGATAGATAAGCTTCATAAATTTGGATTCATCTACCCAATCACTTACACCTCGTGGGTTTTCAACCCTGTACCCATGATGAAAAAATAGGGCACCATCCGAGTTTGCACCAATTTTCGAGATTTAAACAAAGCTTGTCCCAAAGACAACTACCCTACCCCTTCCATCGACCAAGTCACTGATGTGTGTGCCGGTCACGAGGGATTTTCCTTCATGGATGGATTCTTAGGGTACAATCAAATTCAAATCCGACATACAAATTGGTATAAGACTGCATTCACCACCCCCTAGGGCACATTCGCATATCAAGTTATGCCTTTCGGGCTTAAAATGCTAGAGCCACCTTTCAGTGGGCCATGATCTATATCTTCCATGATCTGGCTCACTTCATCTTAGCCTACTTGGATGACCTCATGGTATGATCCAAGAAATGAGGTGACCATATGGAGGATTTATGGTTGGTATTCCAATGGTGCCAACACAAAAACCTACGCTTGAACCCCCTAAAGTGTGTCTTCTGCGTTAATGCATGCATACTGTTAGGATTCCCAAAAAAGAATTAGATTTGACCCCTTCAAGGTCCAGGAAATAAAATAAGAACCACCACCTAAAACTCCCAATCAACTTCAAAGCCTACAGGGGAAAGCCAACTTCTTATGGTGCTTTGTCCCCGACTATGCCACTTGCGCGCAAGTATTCCTATGCTTACTCTATCAAGACATTCCATTCGAATGGGATGATCAGGCTCAAAATTCATTTGAGGCACTAAAGGACACCTTGTCTTTAGCCACCTTGATCAACCCACCCAATTACGACAAAGACTATACCTTATATCTATCTGCATCAGACACATCCATAGCTGGGTGTTAGTCCAACATGGACTAGATAATAAAGAGCACATAATCTATTACGTTAACAAGAACCTAGCTAGCCCTGCTTTAAGGTATGAGGCGAAAGAAAAAAATTCCTTGGTTCTAGTACACACAGTACAAAAGCTTTGGCATTACATCATCCTAAGGACTACAATAGTCATAGCAGCTATCAACCCCGTGTGATATATGTTAACCTACCATATGATGAATCATAAGTACGCTCGACGGTAGTTATATTGCGGGAATTATACCTACAATTCAGCTCCCCCAAGAGAAAGAAAGCATTAATCCTAGTTGAATTCATCATTGATCTCCCAAGTACGACTCAAGGATCCCCAGTTAATGACTCACTACCAGATGAACATTTATTCTTAGTGATGACCGAGGACCCTTGGTACAGCGACATCCTTCTATACTTGCGAACCCAAAAGTTCAAACCACAACTCACCCATGACGGCCGAAGGTGCATACGCTATCATGCTCCCCGGTACCTTCTCATGGGGGGTGTCCTTTAACGAAGAGGTGTTGACACTATTTTACGTCAATGCCTCAAACACGACCAAGTTGAGCAAGCCCTAAATGACTGCCATAGTGGGGCTTGCGGCAGCCACCTCTCAGGTATGGCCACCGCCCAAAAATTCTTGCAGGTTGGTTATTTTTGGCCCACCCTATTTCACGATTCGATTCAAGCGGTCAAAAGGTGTGATCGATGCCAACACTTTTCCCACAAGGAAAGAGAACCTCCTGCTCCTTTGCACCCGGTCATTGTAGCAGGTCCCTTTTTTAAATGGGGTATCAAATATGACTTGCAACCCGACGTCGTTTGGCAACCACAAATACATCATTATTGTCATCGCCATTTCACCAAATGGTAAAAATCCATGCCCACATACGAAAACACGGCAGAAACTGCAGCTCGGTTTCTCTTCAACCATGTCATCTCACGATTCGATGTGCCTTAGGAGTTATTCTCCGACCATGGAAAGCATTTCGAGAATGAAATATTCCAGGAGTTATCCCATCATCTAGGGTTTATGCATGAGTTTGCGTCACCATACTACCCCCATTCCCACGGCCAGGTAGAAGATGTTAACAAAGTACTCAAAACGATGTTACAGTGTATGGTCAACAAAAATAAAACTAACTAGCACCATATGGTATTTTCAGCCTTATGGGCATATCGCACAGCGGTCAAATCTTCAACAGGTTTCACACCTTTCTAATTGGTATACGCAGTGTAGGTCGTGCTTCCCATTGAACATGAAGTCCCCAACTTACTCGTAGCTATCGAACTCCTCACTGATACCCAGTATTTAGAGAAACTATTGGTACAATTAGAGCTCATCGATGAAAATCGACGAGAATCTCTCCAACATAATGAGGCTCACAAGAAAAGAGTAAAATAATCATTCGAATGCAACATCACCCCTCACTCATTTTCTGAGGGGGAACGATTCCTCTGCTACAACGTTCCAAAAGAATCCTTAGGACTCTCGAAACATTATGGAAGGGTCGTTACATCATAAAACATTGTCTCCTCAAAGGAGCATACATTTTTTCTGAGCCTAATGGTACATGCCTAGCTAATCTCATCAATGGGCTCTACCTCAAAAAAATCCACCCATAGGGCAGGAAGTCTCAGCCTTAGAGATAAAGTGAATGTAATAGAAAATTTTTATGATGACCACAATCATCATGGACTTGTTCTAAAAACATGTTCTTGTGTCACAAATGGATTGTTTCCCCATCCACTATTTTGGATTTGCTGATGGAGCCTCTTGATGGTCACAAAATATAGCAGCAGCCGCCTGGGCCATATACTCTCTTGACTAGTCACCATTCCTCACCAATGGAGTGTGTATCGGATCAGCTACAAATAATCAAGCAGAATATTATGCATTCATCGGGTTGTTGAGTGATGCCTCCAACCAGGGCATTAGCCATATACATGTCTTTCTTGATTCCTAGTTAGTGGTATCATAGTTAAGCCAAGATTTTCGAGTATGAGATTCACACCTATTTAGGAGATACTTGCATGCACGACAACGAGTCATCACTTTGATCACATTACATTTACACACATACCAAGAAATCAAAATTAGGAATTTGATCACATAGCTAACCATATCCTGGATGGGAATGCATCTCGTATAAACCATCATCCATAAAAAAAATAAAATCATAAAGCATAAAAATCCATCATAAACATATACAAACATAACAAAATAATAACAACCATAGACACATCATAAGAGCCGCCAAAAAATACACCTCGCATATATACATCAAAAAATATGTGTTCCAATATACAAAACAGGTCACTGACCATCATGTCAGTCAAAAAATACATATCATCAATGCAAGGAAGCATCCTCATAATGGGTGCTTTTCCTGACCATACAAAATCTCTTTGGTTGATCCCCACCTGGTGGGTCCTTTGGACCCACGTGAGTACCCGATGCTAGTATTGGAGCAGTAACCACAACAACAAGTGTTTCTCTACACAAAGTCAGGAAATGCACCCTCTCCTGGGCCATCACTGTCTCCAGCCATATGTCGTCGAGGAATTCAACACCCCTAGTCGTAAAGCCTCAATTCAACCTCTCCAACCGATTCCACGAATCTTCTAGACCTACAGCATGAACATAAACCACCTCATCTTGAGCCTCTATTGTCAACACTCTAATATAGATAGTAGCCAACAACTCCTTGATCACTGCCACCCATGCCTCGGCTGACTCAGCGCATGCAAGAAAATTAGCATCCCCACCGACAGTTACAACGATGCTATCCTCACCTAAGAGACCCACTACACCAACTTGTCCCCCATTCTAGGCCTGACCCGCCCCAAGAAGGTCCCTCCTCCTCGGCTAATGGCCTAGCAAACGAGCGGTAGGACTCCCTTCCAAACCCACATGTGCAAGAGAAACACAAAACAGTATCAATGTCACCATCAAATACATATATATATATATGTACAATAAGAATCCTCAAAATGTATAAAACATCAAAGGTCATACTTGTCGAACCCCATGCATAGCCAGCAGGGAGACCCATATCCAGATCCCCCCAAAAATTAATCCCTGAATAAGGGAACTCAATGAACACTTGTGGGTTCAATTCGAACCACGCCTCGACCATCGGATCCCAGTAACATCTTGCCTCTTCCCCACCACCACGGGGCATCACAGGTGCCCACTGGCACATCTGAGGATCCCTCGAAGGACCTAGGGGCACCGCGACAAAAGTTCGGAGCATCACAACCCCCTCATACATAATGCTACATAGGATGCTCACATAAGCAAAGGTCTTAATGACACCCCTTTGGGCCTTGTCTAGTTGAGTGACCATGCCATGATAGACATAGCGGGCCCAATAAAAAAGTGACCACCCTGAAGCTGACACAAAACCTCAATATGCAGACCCGACAATCAATGGGTCGTCATTGACCTAGATAGGAGAACTATCATTGTCAAAGTAGCCCTCTCAGCCAGGTCCATGATAGAATTGGCACGAATGCAGCCCCTGGTGATTGGGTTTGGAAAGCAATGCTCCTTCTCCTTGGCCCAGAGATGGATGTTCACTCTCCTAGGAGGAGTGGATAAGCAAGTGCCTCCCCCTGAGGAAAGAGAACTATCACAAAATAAACGTCAGTCTATGGCTGGATCATGACATCTTTGCATTTCAAGACCATAATGCACCATCGCCTCTTCCAGCATCGGAATAGGTAGCGCAGGAACCCAGCATGTGACTTCAGCATGTTGTTCTCTAAAATATTTCGTAAACAATATCGATCTAGGATATCCCAAGCATGGGGGTCTTGGGCCACTGCCGCAGGAAGATCAGTCCAGTCTCTCTCCAACCACAACATCTTGTCATCAAAAAAACATCAAAAATCAATTTTTGATCAAAAAATGATTAAAAAAAATTAAATTCGAGCATCCCTGCACCTGTAAAAAACCTAAGCACACTGATCGCACGCCTCTAGTAGATATATGTGTGTGGCTCAGCATGCATAAATTTCCCCAACCGTGAGGTCCTTTCACAAAACTCACCTTTTGCGTGAGGAACGCGCAAGCCATCCTTGATCGCCCACGCGGTCCTACCTAACAATGGGCATAAAATCCATACAAATTCATATTTGTATGGACCACCCATTCTAGAAAATGAAAGAAATAAAAAGTGAGACATTTAAGGTCCTAACTAACACTGACAGCACGAATCTCGGGTGCTCAAGCTGACTGCAATGGCAAGAAAAGCTCAGGACGGTAGCTCGGCTCTGACCTCAGACCCTCAAAATACACAAATGATTTGAAAATGAACCATATTGGCCTATATATCACCCTTTTTTCATTTTTCAACAGACCATAACTAGAGCTCAGAGTACCTAATCAAAAAGCCGTGAGAAACACAGTGATCAACACTTCATCATGTTCAAACCAGACCCCATAGATCCATGGCTCAGAAAAAAGTCATTTTCAGGCACAACATCCACCATAATTTAGTTCAGGTATGCCCTCTCTTATTGCTTTAAATTAAAGTTATTTCAAATTTATTTGTATGAAAATATGCTTTTACTTGGGGTATTGGTTGCAGGTATTGCATGCATGACAAATCACTATACGCTCCAAACAATAAAGGTACAAGAGCAGGTATCATTCTATCCTTGGCATGATAGGCTTCCCTAGAAAGCTTTGCATATCCTGATATCATTTCTTCATAAAAATAAAATCATAGGTTTCATTTATCTTACCATTTTTATCATCACCCCACCTTGCACATGATAAACACCCTTCTAGTTCGGTAGAGCCTCACCCTCCATGGCATCCATCACTCATGTAGACCATACACCAAAAGTATGGAGCAATGGCCATAAAACCCCAGGTCTGAGAACCACTTCATATTCGTCCATCCATCATCAAACATCAAGTCAAGTTTTACCCATTATATGTTAAAACCAATTTCTTGGGCCACCATTCTCCACAAGCGGGTCAGAAAAAATGCACCGGCGTGTTTAACATTTGGCCTATCACACCCCCATCAGCATTGCCCATCTGTGACATTTTCATCCGCCTCATCAATCCCGTGTCGATACCAACCAATGGGGCCCCAACCCTCAACAAAACACACTCATCACACCATAGCAAAGGATTATCCATGTTTATGGGGCACCTGTCTTCGTTTTGTACATCCAAACCACTTTCATATTCTTTTGGCAATTGTACAAAGATTTTTTTTAGGAGAGAAATCCCATCCATCCATTTACATTTCTCACTTGGCAGGATTCCCTAAACGCCCTTGGTTGGAGCTAAAAATTCTTTACCACACTCAACCATGAAAATCATAGCAACAATACACCCACCCTGGATGCCCTACCAACTCCATGGATTTCCTCATCATAAATTGTTATGACTGCCCCCACTCGCATTTACAGCTCCGACCTCGGGCCACTTAACTACATTAGTTATAGCCATTTTTCATCATCATTCCTAGTTAACCCATCAGATCATGCCCTGCTACATCAGAAACTTTGGTCCTTTGCATCAGGCCTCATTTCAATCAGTTTATGATTCCTTCCTGTCAAATGCAACAACCATTTTCCAAGGAGGTAGTACCTTGGATGACTCCTCGCCTCAATAAGGGAATCCTCGGATGGCACTATGGGAATCATCATTACCCATTGATTTCATCGATCCTTTTGACATTTGACTTCAACATAATATTTCATGTCCAATATGGTATCGTACTTCATAACCATTGCACTCTGTCAGAATTCATGAAAGACCCATGACTCAATAAGCATCTCTTTCAGTAATTCTTACATGATAAGGTCCCCAACAATCAAAGACCCATGCATACAATGAGAACTTTTTCTAAAAATGTGCCATACCAAGATTATGCATGTGGGTGCCATATTCAACCTTCTTTCAAATAAAAACACCCCCAAGGGCGTCAGCAACCGTCTTCATCAACCAACAGTAGGTCACCACCAAAAAGTGACATAAAAAACACCACTTTCTCTCATATTAGCTTAACTATTCAAACATCATGAGCATGGGGCATGCCCTCCTCGTTGAAATATTTTATTCATTCTATCTCTTACATGTTTCCTACAAATCATGGTGTCTTTTTTACCTAAGACAAGGGGTCTCCCAACTCAGTTCTGAAGCAAGTCACTCTCTCTCTCTCTCACAAGGATCACACAGAAAAAATAAAATACAATGTATTTCGGCTATACAATTCTTTCTAGTCCTCATACATTAGGGTGAAACTGTTATCACTGTAAAATCATACAGGAAAAATACATTAAAAATGTCAATCACAAGGTATAGATAAATATTTTTAGATAAGGAATACATTAGGAAAATCCAAAATTTTAATTCTTCCCAAGGTTCAGGCAGAAATTTATGGACAACGCACAAGAAACAAAGGAATTTTGCACATAGCGCGGCTATTCCTTCCATAGCCACATGGTCCTGAAGATGGAAAAATGTCACCATCCAGGACCACTTGGAACTCTTGGTGAAGATGATTTTCTTCCTAGTAGTATCAAGGATAGCCGGATTTGAGCCACCTTGAGGAGTAAATGCATCCCACAGAGGAATCCCTCCTCTACTCTTGTGTCACTATCTATCTCTAGCCAAGAGAAGAGGAATGA
This sequence comes from Pinus albicaulis, assembly GCA_034641835.2. NCBI lineage: Eukaryota > Viridiplantae > Streptophyta > Pinopsida > Pinales > Pinaceae > Pinus > Pinus albicaulis. Next base: position 1,223,806,216 of record CM076572.1, on the reverse strand, counting down.
ATTCAAAAAAATGTCTATATAAGCCATCCTTTGGAAGAATAATTAGAGACACATTGTTATGCTGGACAAATTTCTTCATAGCAAACTAGCTTGCATAGTCCAACAACAGAGGGATTGGAAGGACTCATATGTTATCTAACCAACATCTCAGTCCAAGAGAGAGAGGTTCACCACTTGATCTTGATCAACCATCCTTTGAGAGAGGGAAGAGACACTTGCAGGAACTAGAGGGAAGCAGACCTCCTTTTTTTTGGTATTTGAGCTCCATAGCTCGAAGGACCCTCTTCAAGTGTTTAGCATTGTATCCTTTTTACCACCAGTGTCTAATAAAGGGAGAACTCTCCACTTGTGTTATTATGTTATTTTATCCATTGACCATTTTTATTTTTCATCTTCTGTTTTGATTTGTTGTTAGTTTTGTATGCTTAGTTTTCCCTCAAATTTAGTTTACATTGTGTCGAATTTGTTCCACTAACAGTGGGCAATCATTTTTCTCTATGACCTTGTGTCGATAGCAGCCAGCTTGCTAAAGAAGTGTATTTCATATGCCCTTGCACCAAATACACTACCACAGTATTGGATCACATATGTTTTTCTCTCTAGATCAGCTGCAATTATTTGAACGCCACTTGTAGTGAGGATAAAGCTTGAAGGATTATGGATCGAGGACTTAACCAAAGAAGTTGAGCATAGCATCAGGAAGAGGTAGGATATTTTCCTTTTCTCATCTGGTTTTGAATTTTAGTTAACAAGGTGTTCATTAGATAGTCTCATAAGTTGCTAGACCCACTCTAGGGCTAGAGAGATCGCCTCTGTCCGCAGAGGGGATTGTCTTCACAACAAAATTTGCGACTCCACTGGGGAGCTTTAAAATTTTTGCCTTCCTTTTCCATCTTGGATTTTTATCATTTTGACCAATCTTTGAGATCTGAGTCTGTTTAGGTCTCTGTAGGTATGCATAGGATTTGATCATTGCTTTAGGGTGTCAAGTCTCGTTTCAATGTGGAAATTTTTTATTTTTTATTTTCCTTGTATTTCTCGATCATCACTTTTTTTATCTTACAGTAGCGCTGCCATCATTGTTTTCTGCAAAGAATGCACCTTAATCTGCCTTTCAACATTGGTCTGTCTTCCACACACGCGTTGATCCCAAGGATAGGAAAATATAGGGTTTCCCTTTATCTTTCCATTGTGTCTTGGCCTCTGTAGAGTCTTTTGAGTTTAATGACCTTTTCACTGTTTTTTTTTCTTTGTTTGAATGATTGGTTGTGTCTCTTTGATTTTCATGTGTTTAAAGTGAAGTTAACATTTTTCTAGGTATTATAGGTCAAATATCCTTCTCTTTTCAATTGTGTTTGTCATCAAATATTTGATTGTCTATGTCTTAGAGTTCTAATCAAGTCAATTAAAACACCATTGCACATGCTTTTGGCTTGTCTTGAAGTTGTTTTCATTTGCATTCATCATCACCGCACTTAGAAATCACCTTCAATTAAGTGTCAAACATAAGATTACAGTTGTTTCATTTGCAAGTTTGAAAGGGTGTGTTTTCTCTATTTTCCAAATTTGAAAGATTAAATTGAAATTGATTTTCGTTTCAAAGCTTTTGATTTGGTTTTTTTTCATCGTTTTGAAAAGAAAGTGGAAGTGATTTTCATTTGAGTATTTTTTAAGCGATCTCGTTTTCCATTCAATAGGAAGAGAAGTGAAAAGAGCTATTTTGAATTTCTTTGTTTGTCTGGTTAGTTTTAATTTAGTTCACTGATTGCATTTGCATTTTTATCTTTCGATGTAAAAGAAAAACAAAAATATGTTTAATCCATCTTAGTGGAAAGAGAAGTGATTTCATTTTTTAGTAAGTTTTACATTTGGGGGGTAGTGAAAGAAAATTCAATTTTAAAGGATTGCATTTTAGTGATTTTAAAGTAGTTTGGGGGCATCATTTCTTATTGCATTGCTTTCATTTCACACTCTTTCTTTCATTTATTCCCTCATTATTTTAGAATTTCATCAAAACGAAATTCATTCTTTTTTCATTTAGTTTCATTATAGGATTCAAGTGACATCGCCTTTCAGAGCCAAAACAAAAACATAATCAAGATCAACCTTAAAATTTATTTAATTAAACTTAAAGAGCATTTGAAATTAATGCAAACATTTAGAGGTCTAGGCTAGAGATGTGTTTTAGCATCATTTAGCATAGCCGTTGTCGCTAACAGTCTGTGTTAAATTCTGCAGGTGAAACCCCATCCCACGTATGAAATTATATATGACTATGCTCCACTTATGAAAATTACAAGGGGGTGCTCTCGTCATACGGTTACACATTAGACAACACTACTACGGACTAGACTCCCACGTGTCGTCGAGCATATATGGGGAGACACCACTAGGTTGCAAGCCTACCATAGGTAACTGAGTCGGTCGCCTTATAGACGAGATACATAGAAAACAACATTCGAGGGATATTGGTTGTAGTACGTTAAGTCCTTGGTAACTTTTTCTATCATTTATCACCAAGGTGTATATTACAGTTCACAGATACCTGGTAATCACTTTTTCCTAGTCTCACCCTTTTTGATTTATTTTTGTGTTTAATTTTTAAAATTAACTGACCTTGATAACATCCTACCTGTGTAGTTATTTGGCCTCATCTTTCCTGGTTAATAATAAATCTTGATTGCTCAAAATTTGATTCACCTTTTTCCCTTGTTTGATTTTTTCTAAAAAATTCAACATGGCTAAATCCTTGAATTCACCTCATTCCTCTTCTAAAGGAACTCAAGAGCCTTCTCCTAATATTCCGCAATTTCCAGTTGGACCCCTTGAAGCTCAAGGTGATGAACATGGAATTTTCATAAGTGTCCAGCCTATCTCGTCTTGACCACCACCTAACAATTTCCTTTCGTCATCATCTGAGGATCCTGAGCCAAAAAGTCCTTAACCGTTTCCACAGTTTACTGTATTTCCTCCCAGTCTACTCTTTGATCCACTTTTGGTCTCGCCTCAACAAGCATACATTCCTTTTGACGATGCTGGTCTATCATTTCGTGCTTCTCTTATAGCATCTCCTACTACAGTTCATCAGTTGTTTCCTCCATAGATGGCATGAAATGTTGACGATCATGTTCCATTCGTAAGTGCTCCCCAAAGTACTTCACATGAAACTACTTCAACTCATGTCCTAGAGGTAGACATCAAATCTATGTTCCCTCCTGAAGGCTTTCCCTATGTCACCACTCCTCATGATGGAGGAAGTGGGACGAGTATGCCCTCTAGTCAAGTCGCATCTACGCTTCCACATCAGTATACTTATCTCGGGAGTCTAGTTTCGGGATCCTCTAGGGCTTCATATTTGTTTCATAATCATGTTTGGTCAACAGAAGTTCCTCCATATTCCGACCCATTTTTTTTTAATGTGATTGCCACTTCTCAACCTGTTATGTAGCCTATAGTCACTGTAGGAAAAATGATCGCTTCATTAGGATAATTTAACCCCTTGGTACTATCTACAATCACTGAAATTTCACCCTTGATTGGACAATCTACGATTTCATCCGTGCCTAGGGGGCAATCAAATCCTCCATACATACCTCCCCTTTCGAGTGGGGGAAATCTGAACTCTGGACCCATTTCAGGGCAGGATAGCCTCATGCTAGTCTACATGGAAAATTTCTTTCACAGCCGAAAATTACTGTCGTAGGAACCACTTTCCCAGGTGGGCAACCTAATTCAGGTCAACCTATTTATCACCAGCCTCACGTTGAATATTCTCAGGTTCAACAACCCCACACCCAATAGTCAAACATACAATACCCGCATGTTCAACAACTGAATGCACAATATCAATACATTCAGCAACCAAACGTATGTTATCCATATGTTCATCATCCAAACGTATCTTATCCATATGTTCAAAAACCGAACATCCCATATCATTATGTTCCCCAAAAAAGCATCTCACAGCAGTATGTCCAACAAACCCAAAATCCAATGGGTGTTGTTATGACGAACCTTCAGTTTGGTCCTCAAACCCAAACTGGTCCAAATCCTCCTCTGGGTCAAGCTGGCACTTACCCTCATCATCTTGGTACTCAATACCAGCAAGTTCCTCAAGTTCAGTACCAGCAACCCCAGCACGGGCCTCAAGCTGGCACCTACCCTCATCACCCTGGTAATCAATACAGGCAAATTGTAGAAATTATATAATATATGCATGTATGTATCCAGATTCTCCTGATCTAACAATATTTATCTTCTTTCTAAATACAAAATCCTTCCATTGTTAATCTTTTGCAAAAATCTAAAAACTCAATTGCAAACACATGAAGCAATAAAAACAATCGCACGTAACACAGTTGTTTAACGGGAAAGCCTGAAGCTAAAAACCCCAACTATCATATATTATGTATCATGGAGATCATGTAACAATCTCATACAAAGCTGAGTACATCAAGCTCTCAGTACAATAAATCGTCACACACTAACATGAAGAAATCTGCAAATCCATGCACTAATTTCTTGCCACCTAATAGCCTGCCTCCACTGTGCAATCCCTGCTCAAGAAGACCCCTGAATGGATTCGAATTGGCCTTGCCTTGACTACGCAATCCTCATTGGCAACTCCAATGTGTGTGTGATGCAATCAATGCATCACTATAGTCACAACAGATAGTCCATCTCACCCTTTCACCTATCTCTCCACTGGGTCTCTATTGGAACTGACATGCACTGTAGTTAACTACTGTATTTGTTTAGTTGATTAGTGAGTTATTATTTTTGAATTAGTTCACTGCACTTTATTTTCACTAGTGTATCATTCAGTTACACTAGATACAACTACCTCAGCTAAGTTTAACTCTAATAACTTAGTTAAATTGAATAACAAATCCATGAACTACTCTTCCAACTCTGTCATAACTTTGCCACTTCAGTTCTAACTAATTCCTCCATGCATGAACCACCAGTAAACCCTAGGAATTGTGAAATTCCTTCAGCCCACTGATTTGCAAAATCTGTATACTGAAATAAAGTGCTCCAACGAAATAAGTTGTTGTTTATTGTCGGATTATTATTAAGGGCTAATAATAATCGACATGCATCTATTTTTAGATCGACAATCTATAAATATAATTCACCCAATATTCTAAAAATAGAATTTCATCTATTTTTCCAAATTGACCAACCATCCATAAATAGCATCCTGCAACTTCTGACATATGATCACCATGTCTAAAAATAGACTTGCACCTAAAAATACCCTGTGGGCCCACTTAGTGAAGGTGATTTTTTTTTCACTAAGCTCGTCATATTGTTGAATCTCAACACTCCCTCTCAACAAGATAGGGATTATCCTTCACCCCGATCCTGCCTCTATGGTATTCGAATTTTCTCCTGGTGAGTGCCTTTTTCAGAATATCTGCATCCTGGTCTTCCATAGGAATGTACTGAAGCAACATGATCTTCCGCTCCACACAATCTATGATATGATGATATCGGATATCAATATGTTTACATCTATCGTGAAACACATGATTAATAGGGAGTTTAATGCAACTCTGATTATCACAATGTATCACTGTAGGATCTAAATGTGAACCAAACAAACTGACCAGGATCTTCCTCATCCAGATAGCCTCAAATGCAGCTTGACTTGCTGCCATTTATTCTGCTTCCGCTAAACTAAGTGCCACAGATCTTTGTTTCCTATTGTACCAAGAAACTGCTGTAGATCTGATACTGAAAACTCCTCCTGATGTGCTCTTTCACTCCCTTGGGCTACCTGCCCAATCTGCATCAGTGAACCCATGCAACTTCACTTCATCCGTCTGTCTGTACCATAAGCCATACTTAGATGTGCCCCTGAGATACCTTAGGACATGCTTGCCTTCCTTCCAAAAGAGCTTGGTAGGCTTAACCATCGCTTGTGAAATTTGGTTCACCACATAGCATATGTCCACTCTTGTATTAACTAAATACATGAGCGAACCCACCAATTGTCGATAAACAGTGGCATCCACTACCTCTGCCGATGTAGCATCCTCTTTCCTCCAATTTCCTGAAAGAGGAGTATCCATAGGCTTGCAACCTTGCATGTGAAACTTCTCCAGTATCTTCTGGTCATACTTGCCTTGAGACACAAACATTTCACCTTCCCGCTGCCATATTTCCAATCCAAGGAAATAATGAAGGAGGCCCAAATCCTTCATCTCGAACTCCTTTGCAAGATCTGCCTTGCATGAGTGTATCAACTACTTATCACCCGTTAGTATTAAATCATCAACATAAAGAACAATGATTAAAAGCTTACCCTCCACCATAATTTGATACAGGTTTGCATCTGCCTCACTCTTGTTGAAGCCAAGTTCGGTGAAATAGTTGTTGATCCAAGTGTACCAAGCACGAGGTGTTTGTTTCAGCCCATACAACGCTCTTTTGAGCCTGCACACAAGCGACTCGTTGCTGAAGATTTTGAATCCTTCAGGCTGCTCAATGTACACTTCTTCCTCAATGATCCCATTAAGGAACACAGTCTTCACATCCATCTAATGAATGTGCCAACCCATCTGTGCTGAGAGAGCAAGGATGGTCCGTATGGAAGAATACCGTGCGATAGGTTGAAAGGTTTCTTCATAATCAATCCCCTCGATCTATGAGAAGCCCCGAGAAAAAAATCTTGCCTTATACTTCTCGACGCTCCCATCAGCAACTTGCTTTACCTTGTAGATACATCTTGATCCTACAATTGATTTACCCACCGGCCTTGGAACAATCTCCCAAGCACTGTTTCTGACAATGGAGTCATACTCCTCCACCATAGCATCTAACCATGTGGGCTCCTGCACTGCTTCTTCAAAATAATATGGCTCTATCACGGCACACTTGCTCATAAGAGCCATGTATCCAGTAAATCGGTCAGGTGATTATCTCTGTCTGCGTTGTGATGTAGGGACTCTTACATTCTGTGCCGCATCAAGCTTCAGTCTCTTAGCTTCTGTGGTACGCTTTCTACCTTTTCTAATGTTTGGTTCAACATGAGTGGACTCCTCCACTCCATGAATCTCCTCCTGTGGTTGATCCACATCTATAGGCTCGTCTTTTGGAACTATAAGTTCCTCCTCTGCATGCAAGTGTAGCTCCCTCTCAAGCGACAACTTCATGGCTTTCACCTCATTGAATTTTATATCCTGTTGCACCACAGCCATTCGACTGTCTAGCAAATACACATGATAATTCTGGGGTGTTTCTGTGTACCCCACAAATATCCCAACTTCTGCAGTTGGCTCCAGCTTCTTCTTGGCGTCCTTTGTCACATGAATGTAAACAGATGAGCCAAAAATCTTCAAATGAGAAATATCAGGATTCTTACCAGTAAAAGCTTCTTCAGGTGTACTCATACCAAGTACTCTATGGGGACAATAGTTTTTCACATAAACCGTAGTGTTGCATGCTTCGTCCCACAAGTGCATCAGTAGGCCCTGGTCATGCAGCATAGCTCGTGCAGCACCCACGATCGTTCTGTTCTTCTTCTCTATGACCCCATTCTGTTGTGGGTTATGAGGCGCTATGATTTCTCTTTGAATTCCTTCTTTGCTACAGAATTATTTGAATTCACCTGAGATATATTCACCACCATTATCGCTCCGCAGAGCCTTCACTTGCTTCCCCGACTCCTTCTCCACCAATGCTTTAAACTCACATAACTTTGAGTATGTTTCACTCTTCTTCTACATGAATAAGATCTAGCATCTATGAGAATAGTCATCAAAAAATATAGTATAATACCTGTGTTTTGTTGTTGAAGCAACCGAGAAAGGTCCACACACGTTTGTGTGAATTCTCTCCAGGATCAACAAAGCATGATTCTCCTTCTCATGAAAGGTGGTCTTCACAAACTTACCCATAGTACATCCTTGCACTGATCTGACTGCAAAAGAGTACCCTTGGGAAGTCCAATAGAATATGCTGCAAAATCTTCAAAGCGCCATGGTGAAGATGGCCCAATCTCCTATGCCATAATTCGTCCTCATCCCGGCTCACCACTTCTTCTGCTTCTCCCATCATTGTAGCGCAGCCATCTACCTCCAGCTTGTAGAGATTCTTAACTCGAATCCCTATCCTCTTGGTTTGACCCATTGTTTTATGTCGCAGGAAATCTTTTCCATCGCTGAAAACAATGTCATAACCTCTGTCTTACAACATTGCGACCGAGACCAAGTTCTTCTTCAAACCTGGAACATGCATAACATCTTTCAACAGAAATGGTTTACCTGACTCCCTCTCAAAGGTAATGGTCCCAATGTCAGTCGCACTGTATCTACCATCGTCACCCATATTTATATGCATTTGGAGGTCTTTCTCCTCCAGATCACTAAACAACTCCTTGTCTCCCGTCATATGGAAAGATGCACCACTATCAAGATACCACACTGATCCCATTGTGCTTCTAACCAAGCATGTGTTCAAATAGAAATCAAGTTCAAATTGCGAGGCTAAGGCCACTCCAGCTGCAGCTCCAAAAGCCTTCTTTTTCCTTTTTTTCTAGTGGGCAGTTAGTGGTGAGATTCCCATGTTCGTGACAGTGAAAACACTTCACTTTGGACAAATCCTACTTCTTGCCTTTAGCCTCGGATTTGGAGTGGAATTTCTTCCCTTTCCCTTTCCTTGCTTTTGCAGCCAAATTCTGATTCTCTTCATCTTCATTCTTCGATGAAGAGCCATCCCTGGTACTTTTCCTTATCTCCTCCTGCACAAGATCCGACCAAAGTCGCTACCAACCCTGCGGATTCTCCCATCCATTGACAGGTTCTTCGTAGCTATGCCAACTCTTTGGAAGCCCAAGGAGAGCCAAGCTCACCAAGTCATCATCATCAACAGTAATCCCCACATTTCCCAATTCATCCCTACAGTGGACAAACTTTGTGAGATATTTTGGAATATTATCGCCCTTCTCCATTTTTATTTTTCTGAGCTTATCTTTCAGCGCCAACTTCCGCTGGTCGCTGCTACTTTGGAAAAGGTATGCCAAAGCCTTCCACATTGCAATTTCTCGTGAAGCCTTGACACAATATGGTCTTTCACACCTTCCAACAGAATCCTTCTTCTCTTTGCTACCTTCTTTTTCCATGCATCAAGTACTGCAGCATCGCTAGAAGTAGGCTTCGGAACATCGCTATCTATGAACTCCTTCAGTCCATTATCTTCAAGCACTGCCTCCATCCTATCCTTCCAGGCTATGTAATTCGAGCTGCCTTCAAGGGCATACTCCAATCGCAACCCATTGAAAGACATTTCAATGTATACTCAACTGTCACACCAAGAAATTTTTGCAGCAAATTCAAATTGTCCACCAGCACAAACTCAACGATTCTTCACAATTTCAATCTTCAAGAATTAACACTGCTCCGATAACATGTAGAAATTATATAACATATGCATGTATATATCCAGATTCTCCTGATCTAACAATATTTATCTTCTTGCTAAAAACAGAATCCTTCCACTATTAATATTTTGCAGAAATTTAAAAACTCATTGCAAATACATGAAGCAATAAAAACAATCGCACTTAACACAGTTGTTTAACGGGAAAACCTGAAGCTAAAAACCCCAACTATCATATATTATGTATCATGGATATCATGTAACAATCTCATACAAAGCTTAGTACATCAAGCTCTCAATACAATCAATCGTCACATACTAACATGAAGAAATCTGCAAATCCATGCACTGATTTCTTGCCACCTGATAGCCTGCCTCCACTGCACAATCCCTGCTCAAGAAGACCCCTGAATGAATTCGAATTGGCCTTGCCTTGACTGCGCAATCCTCATTATCAACTCTAATGTGTGTGTGATGCAATCAATGCATTATAGTCACAACAGATAGTCCATCTCACCCTTTCACCTATCTCTCCACTGGGTCTCCACTAGAACTGACATGCACTGTAGTTAACTGTTGTATTTGTTCAGTTGATTAGTGAGTTATTATTTGTGACTCCAATCTCACTAGTGTATCATTCAATTAGACTAGATACAACTATCTCAACTGAGTTTAACTCCAATAAATGAGTTAAAATGAATAACAAATCCATGAACTACTCTTCCAACTCTATCATAACTTTGCCACTTCAGTTCTAACTGAGTCCTCCATGCATGAACCACTAATAAACCCTAGGAATTGCATAATTCCTTTAGCCCACTGATTTTCCAAATCTGTATACTGAAATAAAGTGCTCCAAGAGAATAAGTTGTTGTTTATTGTCGGATTATTATTAAGGGTTAATAATATTTGACATGGATCTATTTTTAGATCGACGATCTATAAATAGACTTCGCCCAATATTCTAAAAATAGAATTTCATCTATTTTTCCAACTGGACCAACCATCCACAAATAGTATCCTGCACCTTCTGAAATATGATCACCGTGTCTATAAATAGACATAGTCTAAAAATATACTTGCACCTAAAAATAGCCTACGGGCCCAATTAGTGAAGGTGATTGTTTTTCACTAAGCTCATCATCTTTTTGAATCTCAACACAAATTCCTCAGGGTCAGTATCAGCAAGCCAACCAGGGGCCTCAAACTGGTGCTTACCTCCATCAACCTAGTGGTCAACACTAGCAGATTCCTCAAGGGTAGTACCAGCAGGCCCAACTTGGAACTCAAACTGGACATTACGTCCAGCAAGGACCGCATTTTCAGACCCAGCAGGGGCCTTATCAACAGCCCCAGCAGGGCCCTTACATTCAGAAACAGTTGCAACGAGGTCCTTACCAACAAAAATGGGGAAAATATGTGTATCAAGGTCATGAACAACCCCATTGGGGGGAGAATCTCTACCAACTAGTTTGGAACCAACAGATCGGTAACTTCCAATGATCATTCACTCCTCATCACTGTCCCTTGCCATTTTAGGCTATGTTGGAACTGACAGATGTGTCAAAGCTGAAAAATGACCCCATCCAGCACATGCTCCATTGGCCTCCAATTCCAACCAAAATTCCCGGTGATTTTCTGAAGTTTGAAGGAAAATTTGGGGAAGACCCCCAAACCCATGTCATGACATACCATTTATGGTGTTATTCCAATTCTTGGGTTGACAATTCAATTTGTGTACGTCTTTTTCAATGAAATTTGACCGGTGGCACTACTAAGTGGTATATTGAACTTCCTTGTGGTGTCTACTATGATTTCAATACCTTAGCCATGACCTTCCTCACCCACTTCCAGTTTCCCATTCGCTATGAGACTAGTACCCATCTTTTGACATCTTTGCAACAGTCAACTGCTACCCATATCTCACATCATATTCACGAATGGAAGCACAAACATCGCCTTATCAAATTTGAAATCCCTGATCAATTGTTGACTAAATGGTTCACCAAATATTTTGTTCCAAAAATTAACAAATATCTCACTATGAGCAGCTGTGTGACGGAAGAAGAATTCATCACCCACGCTTAGTGTCTATATTTGGTCTATTCCCAATTTGGAACTTTACACGAGCTTTTACCTAATGTACCGCGGCTTTCAACCGATCTAGAATCATCCAAATCTCCTAATACACCTCCTGTTGATGGCGTTATTGGGACAATGGCCCACACTGATCATAATACACCCAAGGCTTCTTCGAAGTCTAATTCCACTTATGTCGCTGCTCCCTTCGTTCCTTCGAATAATTCGAAGAATCCTGGTAAAACCTCAAAGGTTAATGTTGTTCAATCTACTACAACATACATGTCCTCAAAATGTAAAAATAAGGGGAAAGGTAAAGCCAAATCCGATAACCACAAACAGTGTTCCACTAAATCATTTGTTGATGATTCTTCCAAGTGTAAGCCTAAATATCCTTACTTAATATGCAATGACGACCATTATACCAAGGATTTTCCTCGACGTGCCGAAGTTTCCCATCTCCTGAAAGGCGCATCTAGGACTCTGACTATCTTGAAAGAACCCTTTCCTTTGCAACAGACACAAATGGTAGATCAACCCCAATCTTGCGGAAGATCCCAAGTCTTTATGGCTGACACATAACCTGTTTCTGTCACTACCCAATTGAAATACTACCTAAATCCATTGAAGGCTGCCATGGAAAAGGATGTTATAGATAACCCTTCCTATTCCATTCCTCCTAGTTCTGGTCCTCTCCAGATTGAGAGACCTAATGGTGATTCCATCGTCTGACCACCTCCAAAAGGTGTTCTTCGGAATTCATCTTATAATCTGAACGCATAGTTTGCTCAGCACTATAACATCATAGAGGATTTATCTCAAGCGCCTTCGATGATGTTGGCCTTGGAAATCCTTCAGTCATGCCCATTAAAATGGAAGGCACTATTATCTTCTATTGGAGGGATTGATCTGGTGGATTCAAACCTTATTACTTTCGATCTCGAGAAATTTTTTCCTCGGATTCCATCTCAACTGGATTTTCTGATTCAAGTCACTGTGATGGGTAAGACCATTCATCAGACTGTCATTGATGAAGGTGATTTTACCTTCATCATGTCTATCACTTATTGCAAATCCATTGGCTCTCCTCCATTGAGTTAGCCCCCTAACACTTTGGAAGCTTTCGACGAAAGAGGCTCTAGTTCGTACGGTATTCTCAAATCCTTGCCCATTTTGTTAGAGGGTAAGACGGTGAACCTGGAAGTAGAGGTGGTGGATGCCAACCTCAATTAAAACCTTCTCCTCATACATAGTTAGACCCATGCAATTATTTGTGTGGTCGCTACCCTCTTCCGCATTCTCCACTTTACTCATCAAGGGAATATTGTCATTGTCGATCAGCTTGCTTTCTTTTCCCCTGATTCTTCAACCAAAATGTTCCATATGTTGGGAATACCTCTACTCCCTATGAGAGCATTGGGTTGGGTTTGTTTAAAGATTCATCCCTAATGGAAATTTTTCCTCTCCCACCTCCTAATGTCACCTATGTTAACATGATATCATCTCATCATGATCCATGGCTTGTTCATAATCCCAACCAGCTTGACAGTTTTGATGACGTGATGCCTCTTAGTCCTGCAGAACAAATGTATGAAATCTTGTTTTAGCTTGTGGGGCTACTTCTGAAGCCCATAATAATATGGTTTCCTCTCTGGACACATATTCATAGTTTCCTTAGTTTGGTTCTTTGGATTTAGATGATCCCTTGAATGATACATTCCCCACTAATGAGAGTATCATGGAGGTGATGTCTCTCGAAGAAACACCTTGGGACGATGTTCATCATCATTCCTCATTTCTCCCAGGCCTTAATGACATCTCTACTTCTTTAGAAACCCGTGTTTCACCTAAATTGACTGGCCCACGTCAAAATCCTATTCTGTTTCATGAAGTATTACCTAAAGGAAACATGGGAAAAATTTTTGCTATCATGGACATCTCTATCAAACCAAGGTTGGTCGAGCATTTATATGTTGGGGCTTCTTTTTCTCCTACTAGGATCAATATACACTGATATCTTCAAAAATCATGCCCTGCCCACTCTCTACAACCCTGTTCTTATCGTTCAGTTATTTTCCCACAGGGGCATTATTTCCATGCTTCATAACCCTCAATCGGCTAGGGGGCATGGGAACTTCATTACTGTTGTGAATCTCCTCACCAAATTGGCTGAGGTGATGCCTAAATGAAATATCAACAGTAGGCCTTTGGGCCCATTTCTGTTAATCATGACGTAAATTTCCCATTTGAGTCCTATTTTGGGCTCTATCTGAAGAAATATTATGCTTGATTCCATGCATGGTACTTTGTACATTAGTGTGCAATTCATTAGTGTGATTTTTTAGATTTTTTTGTGTGATTGTTTGCTTTGCAGACATATTTCATCTTCTTACCTCGTGTTCCACTTCGTTTGCAGATGTCGTCGAACCATTATGTCAGTTTCACTTATGATGCTTGTTATAGCACATCGAACTTATCTTCCGCAGCATGGGCACTCTTTTCCCTTGATGGCGAGTTGGTCGATCTACAAGGTATTTGTTTGGGTCAAACAACGAATAATATTTCTAGATATAGTGCAGTCATTGAGCTATTATCAGATGCAGTTGATCTTGGTATCAGGAACTTAGTTGTCAAATTAGACTCACAACTCGTTGTGCTACAATTAAATGGTCATTATTCAGTAAGAAACCCTCAAATTTTGTGCATTTATTTACGTGTTCAGTTATTGGAAAGGAATTTTGATTACATTACATATCAACACATTCCAATAAATTTCAATACATTAATAGATACATTAGAAAATTATGTATTAGATAGACATATACATCATATGTAAAAACCAATACATAATCATGATACATGAACACTTAATAGTCCTAGAAACATGCATATATATATATCAAGTCTATCAGAGTGTGTTACATCAAAATCTCAAAAAATATGTGTTTTGTGACACAAATGGCTATGTGAGCCTACATCAGTGTAGAAAATAAACTAAAAGCTATTATCTGCCCACATGGTGCTTGTGATGGCATGTGACTGCTCGGATAACTCACCAGAGTAAATGACGCAGTCGGCCTGGGACCCCCACGGTATGCCTATGATAGTGTAATAGGATATCATCAAAATTTGTATATTATAGTATGCCTCTGGTCAGGCCTGCCAGGTTACACTCCACCTCTACTAGTGGGTCCACCCCCTCCTCATAGGGGGCATCCTCGATTTGGCGTGCCACTCTCCTGGTAATTGGAGACATACCAGGTGGTCTTTCTGGTCCAACATCTGCAAAACATCATAACATAAGTTTAAATCTTAGAATACATAATAAACACATTTAAAAGTAAACAATTCTAAAGATAATTTTATACCTGCATCTAACCACTGTGCACCTAGAGGAAGAGGTAGATCTGGGTATCCTCTGAAATCAGTGTCGTCATATGCATAATCCTCCACCACGATCAGCTGACAGCATAGCCAACTGAAAAATGGTGTCAGAAAAACATCTATTGACCCCCTCCCTGACGGGGCATAATATCGCACCACATTAGCAGTCTCATATCCCTTGAGGTTGCATCATATATATATAACCACTGATATTGAAATAGAGGCAATCTCTCCAAGAATAAAGTGACCAGGATGGATCTGTATCCGAATTGTTTCAGACGTCCTGTCTTGCACTTGGTTAGTTGGCTCTTCATATTTTCCAACAACCCCTCGCACCAGTTAAACATTGTGGGAGCAAGGAAATCCACTGCATACTAGAACTGGGAATTTGTTTCCTCATGCTACGCCTTGGCCCCGGCTACTCAAGCCATAAAATTCAAATTTTTCCTCAGAGGTAGAACGGTGATGGTTTTGATGTCTACCTTCCTATTTCTAGCCTTTTGGGAACCTGGGCAATGACTTTGGATGATCATGCTAGTTCTCTCTCCTCCAGTATGAGCTCCAGAGAGTTGGATTCTCTCCCCTCTTTTGGACAACCCTGTGATGAAGTAGATGTAAGTGACCTATAAATCAATTTCTTGATCCCAAATCATGAAAAATTGGCAATCTACGTCCCATATCTCGATTAGATACTCGAGTAGCTCCAGCTGAGCTCTTAGCCCTGAAGTCTGGAAGAACTTAAGAAAACCATAATTCCTTAGTGCATTTATGCAATTTGGGTCTTGGAGAGCTTGGTGGTCTTCCACCTCGTGGCCCCTCTCTTTCCATTTGATCACCATATTCACTAAAAACACCTACAAAACATGTTCAAATGACATTTTAGGAGCTTTCATTAGAGAAAATTTGGGAAGAAATAATTGAAGGAGGAAGAATGTCATGTTTTAAAATCTTCCCCGTGGTCAGCACGATTCTAAAATTTGAAAAGGGGCTGGCGGAGCGGTCCCCTTTTGGGCTAGGGGCGATTGGCGTGGGTCTGATAGGTCGAACCCACGCTCATCGCCTGCGAAATTAAGATTTGAACTTATTCCCCAAAAAAAAAAAAAAATAATCTAATAACCTAAGAATGGAATCAAATTAAAGAGAAAGGATTAGGCTCTTACCTGTAGCTGATGGACTTCCAAACGGTGTCCTGGATCGGCCACACCAGTGATCTGAAGTTCGAAAGGAAAACGAGTAAAAAGTACTTTTACAATTTACTCTGAATAGAATGGTTAAAATGATTAACATTTTATCTATTTATAGATTTTTTAAGATATTTTGGCCAATATTTTATTATTTTTCCTCGGTATTAGTGATGTTTGTCGTTTTTGTGCAGCAACATGATCCTTTATGGGGACAGTAATCATTTTTGATGCAACGAGTTTTATTTTATCTCTTTTTTGGACTCGTTAAAAATAAACAAAAAAGGAACACCCCGAGAGTCATGTTTTAGCTCTTTTCTGACTCTTGAAAAATGAAAAGAATGTCGAGTACTTCTCGTTTCGAACTCGTTAAAGTAAATGAATTGGCGTGGTATCTACATACGTTTACCCCTTTTTCAGGTTGGGATTATCTATTTACGAAAAGGAATACCTTCATCGAACACGGTCAAGAGGTTGTCTCGAATATTGTTTTCTACCTTTTCAAATTCAAGGGACGATTTACAAAAAGTGACATGTTGGAGTTTTCTTTTCCATTTCCTTTTCAAACTCCCTAAATATGAAAAGGGCTCCGAGTTACTCTTCTGTTGGACTTGTTAAATGTTAAACAATGAAAGACTTGTCACCATGACGAGAACGAGTTCATCCTTCCTAGGGCTCGTTAAAATTACTAGATGGATTCATTCGAAGAATGATTTTACATGCTCAGCATATGATATCCTCTTCATGCTAGCTATTAAAAATAAAGAGGTACTCATTAGAAATAATGGGAAAATTTGAAAATGAAACATATTATGTGTTTTGGGTAGCTTGTCGCTCTTGAACATGACACTCATCTACATTTCATGTCAAGTTGGGTATATCCTTCATTCTTCAATTTTCCTTCGTGGGTTTAGGAAACCCATTTGCCTCTCATTTGATCACTATTTTTTTCATCATAACCTCTTATCCAATTTGAGTCAAATGCTACCACACTCTGGAGTCGTGTCGCCAATATCTTCAAGAGAAGTCCTTTTTGTCAAAGTCAAACATCCTCTGTCTGTCTGATCCTCTCTACAACAATCCTGAAAGACTCCTATCATCTTCAGATATCCTTTGTTTCGTTGTCGATGATGTGGGAATCATTATGGCCCTCCTTCAATGAATCACTTCCTGTCAACTTCGGCTCATTATACAGGAAGATGAATTAGAGACTCATTTTCAGTACCTTAGAGCTACCTTAATGGAAAGTTCTTCGCGTTCGATGACTGGTTCACCTCATTGGCCTTCGATCGAATTATTCTGCAAGTATTCGACCTCAACACATTTATTCATACTTGTATATTGTATTGTTGTAGCTTGAGGGCCATTTTCATTATTGGTGGTATCTCTTGTGCCTATTAACGATTTTCATCATTGACTGGTAATGAGGCATTTTCTACCATGTTAGACATCAACACATCTATTCATATGGTTAGATTCCTACATTGGGTATATCGATATTGCAGCAAAGACCCTTGATCACATATGTTGTTATCCAGACTACGTGGAGTTATCGAGTATTCATGATTGTACACATGATCCTTTCTATACGGATGGTTGCGACCATACAGTGGATCCATTTCCATGATCTCCTTTAGACGGATGGCTATGACCATGTTGTGGGTTCATGTGTTATTTTATTCCTTTTCGGAGATATGTTATTGCGCATATTCATACCAGACATTTCATATATTGTATTGTGTTTGATTTGGCAGGTTTCGTGGCGGTTTTTCGAGTCCTTGCCTTGGTTAGTAAATAATTTCACCCATCACTCCCTATTTTGCCTTCAGGCTTTAGGGGGCATCTGTTACACAGTAATTTTTCACCCTGATCACTTTCGATCCCCAATCCTGAAGTGTCTTGT
The DNA here is from genome assembly GCA_034641835.2 of Pinus albicaulis. Lineage (NCBI taxonomy): Eukaryota > Viridiplantae > Streptophyta > Pinopsida > Pinales > Pinaceae > Pinus > Pinus albicaulis. The sequence continues at coordinate 1,223,788,285 of CM076572.1, read as the reverse complement.
GATGAAGAAACTTAGCTCAAACCCTCAATTTATGGGTCAGCGCTTTTCTCCATTTATCTACCTGTGCTGATGGTAGGCTGCCCATTTTAGCCTAACGATTTTAGTGCTCTCCTAACTGGAAAACCCGCGTTGAACCATTTCTAGCAGTGTTTCCTCAAACGGAGGAGAAGCTTCAACCTCTAGAAGTTTCCAAGATGACGAGTTGGATCTTGTTTGGTTGAGATAGGGTTCAACTCTCTCATTTGGAGCTCTTGATATTATCAATAGGGTATTATCCATTAAAAAGTGGGCCTTCCTCCTTCTTTCATGGGCTTCTAACTCCCTCTCCCTTCCTATAAATTGATCCCCATCTGATCCAGGTGGATATCGGTGGCCACCCACCTATTCCATTTGGACCAGCACCATCAATTCTTGCAGATTTTCACATTCAGCACAACTTACTATTTTTAGCAGATTTTCGGGTCCTCCACTCTCGGAGCCGTTTTGGGGGCTTAATGATCCAGGTGGATATTGGTGGCCACCCACCTATTCCATTTGAACCCCCATCTTCAGTTCTTTCAATTTTCAAGTTGCAACAAAACTTACTATTTTTAGCAATTTTTCGGGTCCCGAACTTCCGGAGCCGTTTTGAGGCCCTAAACGACATTTTTTGGGTATGAAAGCGCCAGCGAATTTTTTGATAAAATTCATCCCGACAATTGTAGTCCTCGGATAGATCTTTCTAACGAGCTATTGAACGCGTAAAACGGAGATCGGGTGCCAAAGTTATGCCCCCGGGAAGTTGAACCACCAATTTACCCAAACGGGCGCCCACAGTTTTGGCGCCTCATCTCCTACGGTTAGGTTTTTGGACGTTTCATATTCTACATTGTTTCTCAACAATAAATAGGCCCTTGAGCCTCATTGTAACACATTTCAGAGGTCGGTAGCCATCACATCTCTTCTCAGAGATTCGCTACTAGCACCCTAGCTATTTTATTTCCATTATGCCTGTAAGCATATTTCTGTTATTTGATATTAATGAAATGAAGCATTATTTCCGCTGCATCTCTATGTTCATGGTTATTTATGTATTCTGTTGCGTTCCTGTATAAAATCCGGATCACCATCCCTCCACTACTGATTGGTTATTGTTGGGCTGGTCTGATCATTCATCCTTTACATCCCTATGTTGTGTTAATGCTTAATCTTCCATTTTCCATAAGGATCCCTTAAGAGCCTCGGTTTGGACTTGGATTAAACCAAAGGGAGGCCTCCAACATCAAGGCCACAGTTGTAAGCTTCCTCTTTTACATTATTAATAAATACATCTGGTGTTTTGCTTTCTATATTTGTTTGAATATTCATATGAATAGCCTAGTGATCCTTGATTTGTTAAGTACTTAATATTCAATGTATGCTTTGTATTGTATCACGTTTTTTGTTGTCTCTTGATCACCTGCAAGTATTCGAACACTACTAGTAGCGAGGATCGAGCTTGAAGGATTGTGGATCGAGGCCTTCACCAAAGAAGTTGAGCATAATATCAGGAAGAGGTGGGATGTTTTCCTTTTCTCATCGTCTTTTGAATGTTAGTTAAGAAGGTGTTCATTATATAGTCTCATAAGTTGTTAGACCCACTCTAGGGCTAGAGAGATCGCCTCTGTCCGCAGAGAGGATTGTCTTCACAACACTTACATTATTATTTTTATGTAGGCTCTGATTTTATTTTGACCAATTAGACTCCTATATATAGAAGGTATTTTTTTTCATTTGAATCATCCAAGAATTGTTCATTTATGTATTGTAAATGAGTTTTCCCCCTCAAAGTGGATAATTTTTAAGTCGTTGATCAATATTCTTTTTCTATTTTTTGGGTTGGTTGCATAACATTTTTTCCACACATCCAATCAACACCGTTATATTCTCACTGCCACAGATTACATGGTGGACATAAGCGGTTTTGCTAAAGCAAGTGAACGATCATGAAGTCATAAACTTCAAGCATAATATAATTTCTAGGTTTGGCGTTTCGACTTCACTTTTTTTTGACAATGCAACGTACTTTTCATCATTAAGATTATATGATTTTTCACTGGAAAATGGTATTGTATTGAAACATTCTGCTAATTATTATTTGTAGGGAAATGGTCTTGTTGAGTTTACCAATAAGAATATTATCCACATCATTAAGAAGATCATTTTCACTAAACAAAGGAACTAGCACTCTTCTTTGGTGAATGCCTTATGGGCTAACCGAGTCATTCTAAACCTTCTCTGAATACGTCTCCTTAATTCCTAGTGTAAGAAAAAAGAATCCATCCTACCCCAGAACATATATTTTTCTGCCACTAAATTTTCACAATAATCCCAGGGAAATCCATGCTTAATGGTTCAGAGTATGATAGGCACCCTCCGCAAGCTGCAATATGAAAGATAGAAAGCTAAAGATAAATTTTCTCTTCACTAAAGTCATATCAATAGGTGGTTCTACAAAAAGTATGCAAGGAAAAAATAATTCAATGTGGGTGACCTAGCCTTGAATTGGGACAAAGTCCATGTTGAGATTCAACAAGATGATGAGCTTAGTGAAAAGAGTCGCCTTCACTAAGTGGGCCCCGCAGGCTTTTTTTGGCGCAAAGTCTATTTTTAGACTATGTCTTTTTTTAGACATGTCGATCATATTTTATGAGTTGCAGGATGCTATTTGTGGATGGTTGGTCAAGTTGGAAAAATAGATGGACTTCTATTTTTAGACAATTTGGGCGAAGTCTATTTTTAGACTGCTAGTCTAAAAATAGACATGTCGGATATTATTAGCTCTTAATAATATTTGGACTCTAAACATTATCTTATTCTCTTGGAGCACTGACATTCAGTTAACAGATTGTTCAGATCAGCTAGCTGAAGGAATTATGCAATTCCTAGAGCTACTAGTGGTTCATGCATGGAGGACTTCAGTTAGAACTCAAGTGGCAAAGTTTGGTGGAGTTGGAGAAGTAGTTGGTGGAGTTGGTTTATAGTTTAACTAAGCTTGTGGAGTTAAACTCAGTTGAACTAATTGTGTCTATTTCTAACTGATTGATACTTTCAGTGGAGTTGAGTGAATTAATTAGCTAAATTAATTCACTAAATAATAACTCATTATTTAACTGGACAGAGACAACAATTAACTACAGTGCAAAGCAGATCAGTGGAGACTCAGTGAAGAGATTGGTGAAAGAGCAAGTGTTACTATCAGTTGTGACTATAGTGTTGCATTGCATGCACCACACATTCATTGGAGATGCCAATGAGGATTGCGTGAGCAAGGCTGGAGCAATTCAAACTCATCCAGAGCCATTCTTCAGCAGGGATTGCACAGTAGAGGCAAGCCATCAGGAGGGCAAAAATCAGTGCATATTTTTGTTGATTGTTCTTGATTAGTGTGTAGCGATTGTATTGTACTGAGAGCTCGATATGATCAGATTTGTATGAGGATTGTTACATGATCTCTATGACATATATTACATACATATATTTGGGGTTTTCATCGTCAGGCTTTCCCGTTAAACAACTGTATTAATGTGTGTGGATTTTTATTGTTTCATGTGTGCATTGCAATCTTGATTTAATTTCCACAAATGATCAATGGTGGAATAGATTTTGTATTTTACATGAAGTTAAAATAGTGTGAGATCAGGAGAATCTTGGACATATAACACATAAGTTATATAATTTCTACTGTCCATGAGGACAAAGGCAAACATACTAAGTTCCAATCCTTGTGGATCATACCGTTCATGGTGCTCAAGAAGCTTGGCCAACATACATATCATCTTCAATCTTTAGATGGGAAGATTGAAGATCTTCCTATTAATGGCCAAGAGTTAAAACAATATTTTCAATGAAGATATAGGGTTGTGCCCTACCCTATGTACATAGTTTGTTTTCATGTTTTGTGTGGGTTTGTGTTTTGTTTTCGTTATGTAAATAAGCATTGTGTGTGAGTGTGTTTTCTTGAATCTTTGTGTGTCTCTGAGTTAAAGGGATTCTTGTGACACTGCAACGTTTTCCTAACCCTTGGTCCTCCTTCTTTGCTTTGGGTTACATCTTTTGATCAACATAGTTTTGACGGAAAATACAATCCTTTCGTAAGGAGATTTTTTTATTAAACTGTGATACCTATGTCTATTTTGGAAACCCTACGCTTTAATTAGTTTTATATGTTTCGATGTTTTCACACTTATACAATAAAGTAGAAGAGGAAAAGGGGATAAATATAAATGACCAAACCTAAATCAGAGGTATTTGTATGCTTCTTTGAAGGAACAACCTCTTCTGCTCTCAATAAATCAAGATCCCTCTTCGACCCATGAAATGAATCAGTGTCGATGCACAGTCCTATTTAAATATATAAATAAAGGTGAAAGAAGATAAAGGCTTCATGTGTAGAGAGGTGAAGCAAGAAACTTTATCATCGTACTGTCCATTCTCACTGACAGTGGAAAAAATCTTGTGTTCCTGTAGCGACTTCGCTGGGGTACTGTCTAGGCCTGCTAGTAGCAGAGCAACACGAGAGATGAAAAAATATACTCTAAAAATATAAATCTCACAAACTATACTACTTTTTCCTGATTAGAAACATTGCGATATTACAGATCTTATGTTTGTGTTCAACCAAGAAGGGATAGAGGGGAATATTACTATTCACAAGGTGTTACACAACAATTTGTCAATGTCCCTGCCATCCCCCATCCCACACATTGGAGGGCTCATTCCGTGACCTGTGAGCAGAGATAAGACTTGAAAATACTTTCATTGCATCCCTCTGAAGATGAGCTTTCATTGCCCTGAAGACATCTCCCTGCAAAAAACCCTAAAAATAGCTCTTTTTCCATTGGCGTGGTTCCAAAGCTCAGCCCTCGCGCCAAGGGGGTAAATCCTCCAAAGAGGGCACGCCAATTGGCGCTCTGTCATAGAGCCACACCCGCGCAAACCATATTAAGAGGTGTTTTTTAAAAATAAATGGCAGAAGTTTCGTCCTAACAAATTCCTGGACTGGTATCTATCTTGATTTGGGAGGTTTGGCTACGGATTTCCATAGAGAGGAAGTGGTTTGCCACCTCTCATGGAAGTTTCCTTGATGATAGGGCCAATCCCATAATTATAGGGATCCCAACTCCCCTTCCTCCATCTATAAAAGCTTGCTCATCTCCATTGCAAGCTAGTTCCCAAGAGCTTTCACATCCTTATGCTGCAAGAGCCTTCTTGATTCCCTTAAGGCCAAATCCAAGCAAGGAGACTATTGTCAAGTATCCGGAGAGAGAGGCTTGTCCCATCCTTGACAGGCTTTATCGAGACATGTTTTGCTGACAACCTGCCAAAGGAGAGTGTTGCGTCGAAGCTATGGTTGTATTCTTCTTTTGACTCATTAATGATAAGCGACTATTGGTTATGGTTCCACTCTTGTTCTTGATTATGTTCATGAGTTATGTCCTCTTAGACTGACATATAGTTGTATATACTAGATTTTATGCTTGTGTTTGTGTTGTTTCTTGCAAGTGCAGGTGTCTGATCACGGAGATTGTGAGGATTGTGATCTGGCAGGGCAAAGGAACGGGAGCACCACCTCTTCTACAAATGACAACGTTGGAATCCAGGTAAGCCTTCATCGCAAGTCGGTTTATTTGCAATTAGGAACCTGCACTGTAGCGTGTTTGATTGTTGCTAGACCCGACCTGGGCTAGTAGGGATCGCCTCTGTCCGCAGAGGGGATTAACTTCTTCAACACAAGGTAAGTGGGGAAACCAAAGTGATGTGCATGATGAATCAATACTTCTCGAAGAACTAGACCTTGCATGAAAGAAACAACCTGGGAAAAGAAGATGGAATTATTGTTCAAGTCCATTTTTGTCTCTATATCTACACTTGTCCTTACCTTTTTACCTCCATTTTCGCCCTTTCTACTATCATGTACCTTCTATGCCATGACATTTACTGCTAAAACCTGTCATCATATGATTTGAGGTAAAATCATTTTACTTGAAATTATTTTGGTGTTTGGGTTAAGTTTGTATAGATTGTAAATCATACCTATTTAGCTATATCTAACTATCTATTTCAATTGGACTCATAGCTATGAGAATGTTGGCAGGTGGGAAGCAAGTTAAAACACTTTATCAAACCACAAAGAGGAGGATGCTTCATAATTGGAGTATTGATATCATCTTGTACTTAACAACCTCATTCCAATCATGTACTTAACAGCCTCATTCTGATCTTGTACTTAAGTTGGCAGTAAATGATGGACCATACTTTTGTTGGATATGGAAATGGTTTATCAATATTCGAGCATCATACACTGAGATTTATGTGGATGAGGATAGAAAGAGGTTCTCCAAGATTGTACACAGCCAACTGAAGCCCAATTGAACCATGCACAGTTGATCTAGGATCAATTTCATGAGCACGTGATAGTCAGTTAATAAATTTGACGTGTTAAGATCTTATTTATTTTAGCTTTATTCCATTGGATGTCTTCTTAAAGAACTGATGAGTTGAGATTAGATTTAGTCGAGTAGCTGAGTAATGATACTGTTGTAATTGTTGTAATGCTCCAGAATTTTTGATTACGAACTTATGTTATTCCAAAATTTGTATGCCAACGCTTTGATTTAATACAAATTCCAACAAGTGTTCCATTGTGAGTTATTTGTGATTGTGTTTTAAATATCATTTCACTAAGTTAGTTCACCTTGCTCCAGGTGTGGCAAGAGCCCACCACTTCTGGAACCAAGTTCATCGTTAGTTTAGATTTAGAGCTAGTTTATTGTGTTTATTTCTCATATTATATCATGTGGTTGATAAATTTAATGGTTTGTTTTCATTCTATAATTAATGTTTCGTTTCGTTCTTGTGGATCTAAATCTTGAAGAAGTTGTATGATTGGTTTATGGACACTGTGTAATAGATTTTAACGATTAATTGCACGTTACAAAAGAGCCACATCTTGTTAAGAATCGATCCGATATGATTTTTTTCATAAGGATTCTGATCTTTACATCTTGCAATTATTGAGTTTGACAATGCACATGGATGATCTATTAGTATGAGTTTCGATTGGTTAATGAATTCCAAGTTGTTTGAATTAGAGTCACGTACAGTGTTATGATATTTATTAAATTTGGTGAGAGTTGTGTTTGATTTCTTAAGTCTTGTATAGTGGATTTAAATTGATGAGATCTGAGATAATAGCTTCTTAGTTCTTTCAAATTTCATTGTTAAGTACACGACTTGTAGAACATTGCAAAATCTCATAGGCGTTGTAGTTATAACTTAGGTCTTTGATCTCAGAGTGTGTGTGCTTGTGTTTACTCTGTTTTAACTAGATTATCTGTAGAATTTTATCATATATAGAAATTAAATTTCCCTTTTTGAATAAGTAGTTCAATTTTCAGTAATAGAGGCTTTCATTCATTTAAATCATCATTCAGGATTCTTTCTAGTGTTGAATAGGATGGTTAATTTAACAATAGATCTCAGATTATTTGGGCATCACTAACTTAGATTGTTTAAGAATTATTTTTATAATTTTATATGTTTAAGTAATTTGATTGAATGTCTTTATTTGATTGTATGTCTTTCTTTGGTTGAATTGAATTAGAGAACTCCAGAGCTTGATTTCAGTTTTGCATATTGTTTTGATCTCTGTCTTGCATAGTATCAGTTTGATTTCAGACTTGCATTCATTTGATTTCAGTCTTGCATATTATTAGTTTGATTTTAGTTTTGCATTCATTAGTTTGATTTTGCTTTGAAGCTTATTAATTTTAACTTAGATTTATGTCTCTGGTATGATCAGCATTAGAATACATAAATGAGTGATTTATGTCAAGTATAATCAGAAATCTATAGTTAGTTCATAAGTGATTTTTCTATTAGATGAATAATGTTTGAAAATATTGGTTTGAAGATGAGTTGTAGTATTCCAGTAGGTGATTTATAGAGTTAAAATAGGAATGGATTTTATAAGGGTTAATGTATGATCCTTTCAAATAGTTAAGCGAATTTGTTAAACAGTGAGTCTTTGAAATAATAGGTTTAATCCAATTTGAATAAATAGGAATTTGTACTTAAACATTTATTTTGAAAGGAAATCATGTACTCTATAATTAGATCTTGAATCTTAACCAATATGCAATGTAACTCAAAGATTACGAATCCCCTGGTTGATAATTAAATATTGAGTGGTTTTCAAAGCAATTAAAAATGTTCAACATTTTCGCGCCATTACCGGGGAGTTGCAATTAGTTCAGGTAAGAATTTATTTTACAAAGTAGCAAAGATACTTGCATGACAGACAGAGGACAAGAAGTGTATGGTAAGACGTGAGTGAAGAGCCATGCATCCACTTTAGTGGGGTTTCTCCAAAGTCTGGTTGTCTCTGTGGATCTTTGTACTATTTCTTTCTTATGCATAGGAGTAAAAGTAGACCTAGAGATAGCAAAGGTAGGTATATTTCAAATTCATTTCCTGAGATATTTGGTCCCACCAAAACACCACCCACTAATCCAAATAATCATTACGCGGATATCAGAAGAAAAGGGGAAAGAAGCAATAGTAAAGTGGCATTTATAGAAGAAATTCGGCTTTAAGAAGAAACCAAACAAAAACAAATTGTACCTCATCAAGAACACATTATTTTTGGAACTACAACACACATAGAACTGGTGCTAGTTCAACGATTGGAATCAGCAGTAGAACGGTCTCATAAGGAGTTGGGGTTTGGAAGCAGAAAGACAATCCAGATGAACCTTATTCCAGCTGAATTATCACCAAACCCCCACCAGAACCTCTAGTGAACATGGAAAATCGAGGAGGTGAAACCATAAATCATGAGGAAGGCCATGAAGAAAATGATACAAGACACACTTTATTTGGAGGAGGAAATGATGAGGGACCAAGAGGAGGTCTGGAGGAAGATACGAAAACAAATTTGGATTACCTATTATGGATGTGACCAAAAATGTTACCATGAAGAACATACCAATGGCATCTCTCCCACTCTTTCGAGGTATGTCTTCCAAAGACCGAGATGCATTCTTATTTGAGTTTGATATTTTATGCAGAAGTTTTAACTATTACAAAGATGCAAAAAAACTCAAATTATTCCATGCCACTTTAAAATATTCAGCCCTCAAATGGTTTATGAGCCTAGGAGAGTACACCATTTACTCCTGGGACGACATGAAATCTGTCTTCCTGGGACGACATGAAATCTGTCTTCCTTAAAAAGTATCAAGACTGCTTTAAAATTAGGGATGGAAATGACCTTTTTAGGATGCAACAAATGGAGGAGGAAAGTCTAGAAGAGTATCTAGAGAGATTCCTCTATAATTACCATAAATCATGAGGGGGGAACCTAGATGAAAGGACCATTAGGATTGTATTTTTGAAAGGGTTGAGGGAAGAATGTATTAACACACTCAATCTCCTAAGTAGCACTGAAATTTACAAGAAACCTTTTGTTGACATAGCAAAATTGTGTCTAAAATACTCTAGAAGTCAGGCAAAAGTAGGCAAAAGCCTCCAGAAAAACTCACGAGATTATGTGTCTAAAAATACAAAATCTACTTCAAATTTTGTCACTAGAGTAGAACTAGGAAACTTTATAGAAAATTTTAAAACAAACATTTTAAACACTATTAGTGACCAATTAGACACCTTGAAAATCAAAAGGAAGCAAGAGGAGGAGAAATATTATATGGAATTTTTTTGTCCTAAATGTAGATGCAAACACATGGAAAGGGAATGCCCTGTCAATATGGTTGAATCATGTGGGATTTGTGCATTAGAACATGCTACTGAGAAATGCCCAACTCTTTCCAGTTTTCAAGCCATTTACAAAAATAGTATGGAGGCTAATGATCCATCTCAAGCAAACAAAAATTCTCCATGGAGAGGGCCAAACCAAAGCACATATCAAGATCCTAATCCACATTTTTTTCTCCAAAATCAACCATGGAACTTTCAGCCATCCTACCCTCTTTGGGGTAGTCAAGAAACTCAAAACTCACCATGGAATAAGGGATGGAGGGGAAACTTCCATGGAAACACATTTCAATCTCAAAATCAGCCATATCCTCAATACCATGGCATGTTTAACATGCCTTATATGCAAAATGTTCTTAAATTTCAACAAGGGTACAACCAAACCTACTATCAACACCCTTGTTGTCTCCACCTCCATTGCAACAACTTTTACCCTCAAGCTCTAACTCACCACCTCAGCAGGCACCACAATCATTTAATTTTCCTTGTCCTAGTTTGTTGCCTTCACAACCCATCAATAACCCCAATAATAGACCTCCTCAACCCATGAAAAACATATAAGTACAACCCTTCCCCACTTATGTTATTACTGATGTCCCTATAAATTAAATTCAATTAAGGTCAAGGAAAACGATCAATAAGGGAAAAAAAATTGTGATAATTCAAGAGGAGGACCCTCAAGAAAAATCTGAAAACATAATTCACCCGCAAACAAAAAATAAAAAAGATAAAAAGATGAAGAACAATCAAAAGAACCTCCTTACCCGAAAAGGTTGCTTGTTAAGAAAACGGAGACTCCTACATAATATGATTTGGAAACTGAACTTAGGAATGTTTACATAAAGATACCCTTATTACAAGCTATTAGGGACATTCCTATTTGTACAAAAATCATCAAGGACCTCTATATTAAGAATCCAAGATGAAAGAGAAATAAAAATTAGAACATTAAGGTAGTAAGTCAAATAACAGAAGAAAGTTAAGGCCCATGGGCCTAAGGACATGTTGTAAGTCATTCAAATTTTCCTTGATGGAGCGAAGAAAAAGGTGAAACCCTTGTTGAATGCACTCAACCATAACTATGGAGGTTTAGGTTTTTACTCTGGTTTGTTTCCTGCTCCTTGATACTCTGCAGTGCCTTTCCCAGAACTTGACGTGGTGGACCTACACTTACTGCCACAAATTTCGGTTAGCCGCCATCAATTTGTGGTTACTACTGAACCCTCAGCATTATATTTTCATGGGATAAGCGGTTTTGGGTTGACTCTTGCGGTTTTGGTGGTCTAAGGAAGCAGACAAACTTATATACGAGAAATAATTATTTCCCTTCTCACTCTCTAGACCCCAGTGTTATTACTGACGGTTACAGACATCACGTCTTGGAACGACCACATAGGGAGGAAAGCTCTATTTCTTGGATATTTTTCCATGGAATATAATGAACTTATGAGTAATGACGTTATGGAGGAGGAACAGTTGGATTATTCTTTTGATTCTTTGGCGCCTGACCAAATATGGCCAAACTACCCACCTCAGCAGCCAGCTGGGGCTCATATTAATGTTTTGTTGGAGGGCATCGAACAGTTGGAGGCCCGGCATATAGACATGGATATTGTCGCATTAGTTGTTGGTTTAACGGAGTTTATGGTTGTTAACCTAAGCTTATCTGATCATTTTCTGGGTCTTAGCCCTAATATCCTAGCTTCTCTTGTTTTTTCTATACCATCCTCGTCAACATTTCACCTATGGAACCAACAACATGCAACTTTCAACCCGGAAGAGGGTTTAGTACATGCGGAAAGCACAAGTGGTCTTGGAGGAGCCCGTGAAGGGAATTTTGGGTTCGAACATCTTGGTTTAGGGTCGATTGAGCTACTAGCCCACGAGGACTTCCTTGGATGCCCGACCACTGTCATTTCCTCAAGCATTTTTGAAGGTCTTCCCATTCCAGCCTAACAGCGAGAAGAGAAAGCCTCTTCGGATTTGGATGATACTCTGCCTGAGGAAGAAGGAACCCTAATAGATATTCCCTTACATAGGACTAGAAAGAAGAATACGCGGTGCATGAAGAGTCGTAAAAAATCTAGAGAGCTGGTATTTAGTAATGGTGTTAGCATGCAACTTGCCGACAAAATTGAACAATTTTTTTTTGTTGGAAGGGTTCGGGGGCGGAATTACACCTTAGCAACGCTCAAGCAATGGAATTATGAGATTTGTGGAAACATCCTTGAATAACTCCCTACTGTCCTTACCATGGACAGAGGTTGGTTTTCTCTTATTTTTCCTCATCCAGATATGGTTAGTTGGACCCCCCCTCTTCGATCCTGACAAGGAGAAGATGGGAGATGGTCCTATATGGGTTCCAATTCCAAGTCTACCATTGCAATTTTGGACGGAATATGTCCTTAGATGCATTGGTGACGATTTGGGCATCTATTTAGACCACAATAGATCATATATGGAAACCAGCAATATATCGATGGCGAGTGTGTTGGTGTGTTTAGTACAAAAATGTACAAAAAACATCGGTGCTTGATAGGAGTGATTGCTAACCTACAAGCAATAGTCATAGGGAAAAAAGAGTTGTTATATGGTTGGTGGAAACATCATAACATGTATAAAAAACTAGTTTATGGAGCATAGCATGCTACAAACAAGAATATGAAACAAAACAACAATTACACATAAACACAAGCTCAATCGAGTAAACAAGCTAATAATCCTAACGGAGAACGAATCCCCTATTATTAGTCGTCGATGGTAAAGAATTGGTATAACGTTACATATGGAGTGAGTCCTTGGAGCTATGGAGCTCTAATAACCAAAGCAACGAGGGATTTACCCTTGAGTTGGTCTGCAGGCCTCTCTCTTCTCCTCGAACAAGTGATTGGATGTCAGACACTTGGTGGACTTCTCCTTTGGGATTGAGATTTTGGATGGCCAACAACTGAATCCCTTCACTCTATTTTTGCTTGGACAACACACTGTTGGTTTTCTCATGGGACATTTGAACAACATAACAATTTTTTCTGAATTTTTCTTCTCATGGTGGAATTTTATAGGCAAAATTCAAATCTTCTTCCCTCTCTTGGTACAATTGTGGATAGTGACCCAAAAGTTGTGGTTGATTCCATTGTGTGCTCACTTTAGGTCTCAAGGTGGCTCTAGGTGGCTGTCCTTGGGCGGCCTCAAGAGGAGAATATTTTCCTGAAGTGTGCCAAGTGGTCCTGGATGGTAACCTTCAGCCATACTCAGGACTACGCGGCTTATTGAAGGAATGCCGTGGAAACCAGCGCTACTATCGAAAAAAAATGTGCACAGAGCGCACTTTGCCTGTGTCTTCTGTGCTGAATTTGATAATTTTTCCTCTTGACCTTAGAGAAAGTTAAATTTTCCAAATTCTCTAATGTTTCTCAACCCTGTAAATCCTTCTGCTTGACATTTCATGATGTATTTTGCTCATCCGGTTTTCCAGTGATAACAGTTACCCCCTAATGTATGAGGTCTAGGAAGAACTGTATAGCCAAAATACATTATAGTTTATGTTCTGTATAACTCATGTTGAGAGAGAGAGAGAGAGATACATGTGTGCAACCTAAGTTTGGAGACCCCTTACTGTGAGTAAAAGAGGGATCATGTTCTGTTGGAAATCTGCAAGAGATAGTATAATACAATAAATACCATATGTCTATGAGGTGGACATGTCCCATGCTCGTGATGCTTTGGCTAGTAAAAATCCTATCTGACAGATAAAGGTTCTATGTGTGTCACTTATATGGTAGTGATCTCCTCATTTGGTTGACGACAACGATTGTTGAAACCCTGAGGGGAATTTTTTTTCTTTGACGATAAGTTGAATGTAGTGCCCATATGCATAATATTGTTATGGCATATTTTAGAATAAATTCTCATTGTATGCATGGGTGTATGGTTGGGACCTTACTGTGTAAGCATTATTTAAAGGGATGCTTATAATGGCACGGGTCTTCGACAAATTCTAACAAAGTGCAATGGTTGTGGAGTACGATACCATCTTGACATGAAATACTGTGTTGTAGTCAAATTTCATGAGGATCGATGACATCTATGGGAAATGATGATTCCCACAGTGCCATCTGAGGATTTCCCTATTAAGGTGGGGAGCCATCCAAGGTACTGCTTCCTTTTTGGAAAATGGTTATTGAATTCGACAAGAAGGAAGCCTCAACTGTTCGAGGGAAACATCGATGCAAGGGACCAGGGTCTCTGATGTGATAGGTTAACATAGGCACGATGGTGAACACTGGTTGAACACTAATGATGGGAGTTCAGTGGTCCAAAGTCGGAGCGTGAAGAAAGTATTTTGGTGTAAGTCATAATGATTTCTGAAGAGGAAAGCCCTGGAGTCAGTAGGACGTCCAGGGTGGGTATATATTAATTATGAATGTCATGGTGCCTTTGCATGAAAGGTGTGAAGCTCCGACCAAGGGTGATTAGGGACTGCTTCCATGGGAGAAATAGGTGGGTGGATGGGTAGGGGATGTTATCCTCAAAAAAATCTTTGTACACTTGCCAAAAGAATATAAAATGGGTTTGGTTTGTACAAACACGAAGACGGGTGCCCCAAAAACATGGAAATGATCGCTCACCGATGATGTGAGGAAGGTGGTTTTTCTGAGGTAGGGGGCCCCATTGGTTAATCTCAGTGCGGGGGTGATGAAGTGGATGGAAAATATCGCAAGATGCACTACGTCGATGGAGGGATGGTAGGAAAAATGCGAGACACAGTGATGCATGTTCGATATGCTTGCGAAAATGGAGGTCCAGGAAAGGGGTTTCTTCTTGATGTGGTGAAACTTGACTTGATGCATGGTGGATGAATGATCATGAAGTGCTTCCCAGACTGAGGTGATATGGCCATGGCATCATATTTTTTGATGCATGGTCTACTTTGAGTGATGGAAGCCATGGAGGGGGAGGCTTTACCGACCCACGAGGTTGTTTATTGTGTGCAAAGTGCGAAGATGATAAACATGGTCGGGTGTTTGGAACATATGGTTGATTTCTTGTGGAGAAATGATGTCAGGATATGAAAATTTTCTTTGGGATTTTATCATGCTAATGGTAGAATGATACCTGCTCTAGAACCTTCAGTTCATGGGGCAATGGATGGTTTGTCGTAATGTGTAATACTTGCAACAAATACCCCAAGTGAAATCATATTTTTCATTCAAATATATTGACAAAATGTGCTGAATGAAAAAACGAAACGAAAGGGCATGCATGTTGGAACTGGTAAAAAAAATAATAATAATAAATAATAAATAATAAAACATAAAAAATAAATAAATAAAAATAAAATAAATAAATAAATATATTTTTGGAGGCGTGAATGCGTGAAGCCACCTTTGGGCATTATGAGGTGATGATCACTATGTTGCTTTTGGTTTCGTAATTGGGCTTTATGAGCTAAGGAACAAATGGGAGCCTTTATGGTGACTGTTGTGCCTCTTGAAGGTATAATATGACCCGAGGTTCTTCTCCATTTGTATGTATGGGGGGATCCTCTTGATATGACTGTTCTAGGGCATTAAGGCATCTTTATATCGCGGTATTTTCGAACAATGATGAGTGTAATGCCCATAATTGTTACAGATAGCGCATGTGTGGTTGGTACGCAATGCTTTGCCTTGGTTTTTGGTGGCTAGTTCCTTTTTATGGGAACTTGTGGCTGCAATATTTCAATCGGATGTTAGGAGCGGTTTCACTTCGTCCAGCTCTGATCATATATGGGTAGGGTGGCCTACTATGTCGCACACTGTACAAGGTTGTAATTCCCCTGGTATGATGGGGCTTTTTATCTTTTTCCTTTTTTTATGGGTTTTCTTGGTCGATTTAACTGGATTTGTGATGAGGGTCTCTGTAACTGGTATGGATAAGGCGGTTTCCTAAACAGGTGGGGCCTCCTCAGGAGTGAGAGGGGTTAATCTTGTAGCAGTGATGCCCGAGCCTTCCGTCATGGTTGGTGGGACCAAGTACCAAATAGGTATTGCAAATGATATCTTTGGCAACACTTCCATTGTCAAAACTTGTTGTAACACAAAACCAGGTGGAGGGTGTAGAAAAAGAGTTTGGAATATGGCATAGGATAGAGAATCCATTGTGTTCGTGGCCTCGATTTCATTACTACTAGTCTCTGTCTCTTAGATGGTCTCGGTGCTTGATGATGACATCATGCATAGCGGGGCCCCTGTGATATCAGCGAATGATTATAGTATGACAAGGGGATCTCCTAGGGATGGTCCAAGGATAGACGATGATTTGAATTGGCCAGAGCCATATTCTTGGTACAGTGTGAGAGATTCTATAGATGTGTCTACATAGGGTAAAACGACATCTGCATTCGTCATGGGTCCCTTGTCATGGTATGTTAACTGGTCAATGGTGATGATGCCATCCTCGTGGGGGAACATCATAATCTAGAAGATGGAGGATGCTATGGAAGACATGGCATACATATAACTCCTTCTAAGGAGTATATTGTAATCCAGCTGAGCGTCTAAAACCTCAATGTTTATAAGAACTGTCTTGTCGGCCAAGCAGACCGAGACATTTTGATAGAGACCAACGGGAGCAGAAGGGCGCTCGTCGTACGCTCTAAGTGTGATTTCTGATGGCTTTAGTTCAGGAGATCCTAACTTCTGACAAACACTTTTGACATGATGCATGTAGATGCACCCTCGTCAATGATACATTGGTGGATAGTGATGTTCTGGACTAACACTGGTATCTGGAAGGAGACAAGTGAAGGAAACCTAGGGGTGGATTTATCTAAGTCAAAATCCATTAGGCGTGAATCGGCAGGGTCGATTGCGCCTAATGCGGAAAGTAAGGCTTTCCTTTGTTTGGGCAAGATTGCAGGACTTCTAAAGCTAACATGGCAACAGGAAACTGTGCTAAGTCATCCATGATGCTATAATTAAGGGCCGCTTTGGAGTGGTGTCCTACCTGCCTTGTTGGACCTTTAGCCATTTTTGGCAGAGGTTTGATAGGCATTTTTTATATAGTCAACTGTGTTGTAGGTGCACTCGTGCTAGCCCCTGACATACTGGTGTCTAGCGGGGTACCATAACTTCGATTCTGTGTTTGAAAGAACATTTCCTTGCTAGTCATATAGATTTCGTGGATGTTGTTTCGAGAATCATCGGGGGGTGGTTGTTGTTGTTGGGTACTGACCGCCCCTTAGTGGGGGAAGGTCTCCTACATTACAGCTATTTGATATGTAGGTCCCCCTTTTCCTCGGTTATCTTGAAGCTTCTTCAACTCTGGGAGGTTAGGAAAGTGATGAGTGTAATGGCCATACTGACCACAAATTGTGCAAGAGTGGTTGGTCCAAAGATTAGCCCTCTTGTTCTGCCCTTGGGAGCTTCTTAGCTCCTAGTTTTGATTTCAGTTGGGGTTGCCCCCAGCCTGAGATCACGAAGGGTGTTTTTGGTTATTTCTCCCCTATCCAAGATCTCACTTTTGTTTATTTTTTGGTTTTTTCCTTACCACATTAGGAGGATGACTATGATTCTCCTAGCCGTATGGCTGGCACGGTTGGGCCTGGGAAGGTTGCACAAAGTTCACTGCTGCATTAGTTTGCATTGGTTGGTTTTGTGTTGGGGATTGGGAATACTGAGGTCTTGGTCCCTGGTTTGTATATGGTTACTAGGGGGAAGCTCTTCCATCAGTGTTTCTAGCTGTGCATTAGGTCCCCTGTGCAGGAGGTATGGACCTCCTTGTTGACGATGGTACGTGTTACACAGTAATTTGTCACCATCCCTGCCATTCCCCATCCCGCACATTGGAGGGCTCATTCCGTGACCTGTGAGCAAATACAAGACTTGAAAATACTTTCATGGCATCCCTCTGAACATGAGCTTTCATTGCCCTGAAGACATCTCTTTGCAAAAAACCCTAAAAACACCTCTTTTTGCATTGGTGCAGGCAGCCAGTTCAGTACCCGCGCAAATGGAGGAAATACTTCAAAGAGGGCACACCAATTGGCGCTCTGTCCCAGAGTCGCACTTGCGCTAGCCAATTTAAGTAGTGTTTTTTATAAATAAATGGCGAAAGTTTCGTCCTAACAAATTCCTGGACTGCTATCTCTCTTGAGTTGGGAGGTTTGGCTACGGATCTCCATAGAGAGGAAGTGGTTTGCCACCTCTCATGGAAGCTTCCTTGATGATAGGGCCAATCCCATGATTATAGGGATCCCAACTCCCCTTCCTCCATCTATAAAAGCTTGCTCATCTCCATTTGCAAGCTAGTCTTCAAGTTCCCTAAATTCCCAAGAGCCTTATGCTGCAAGAGCCTTGATTATTCCCCTAAGGCCAAACTCAAGCAAGGAGACTATTGTCAAGATCCGAAGAGAGAGGTTTGTCCCATCCTTGACAGGCTTTTCGAGACGTGTTCTGCTGGCGACCCTCCGAAGGAGAATTCAGCGTCAGAACTTGGTTGTAATTTTCCTTTGATTGATTAATAATAAACGACTATCGGTTATGGTTCCACTCTTGTTGTTGTTTATAATGATGAGTTATGTCCTTTCTGATTGACATATATTTGCATCTACTAGATTTTACGCTTGCGTTTGTTTTGTTTCTTGCATGTGCAGGTGTCCATCACAGAGATCGTGGGGATCGTGATCTTCCAGGGCTAAGGAACGGGAGCGCTACCTCTTCTACAAACAACAGCATTGGATTCCAGGTAAGCCTTCATCACTAGTTGGTTTATTTGCAATTAGGAACCTGCACTGTAACGTGAATGATTGTTGCTAGACCCGGTCTGGGCTAGTAGGGATCGCCTCTGTCCGCAGAGGGGATTTACCTCCACAACAAATTGGTGACTCTGCTGGGGACTGCTAGGGTTTGCTTGATTCTGAGCTTTCTGAGCCTGATCTCTGATTTTGGCTTCATTTTTTCGACTACTTGAGTGTTTTGGAGCCTTGATTGACTGACTGTTACCTTCGTCCTTTGGTTCTTTTCCCATTTCCATCGATTTTGCATTCTAGCCCTAGGTCATCTAGGTGTTATCGTGTGTCGAGCCCTCCTTGGGAGTTTTTTGGTTTCTATCGGTTCAGTCAACCTTGTGATTGCCTCTTTGCATTCGTTCGGCACTTTTATATTGTCTCATCGCGTTTTTTGAGTGGTTGTTCCCTTTTCCATTCAAATTCCGCCTTGTCCCGTTTGGGCCTAGATTACACGGTTCATTTGGTGTCTTTGGGATTTTTCTTGGTTTTGAAGGACTGTTGGTCGATTTGAGATCTGATTGTGCTTGTTATTGAGTGAAGCGTGCATGTTTTTTCTCTCTTATCACCATTTCTCAAATTGCTTTCCATTAGTTTTCATTTTGTTTAGTGCATTTTGCTCATAAAAATTGAAAAAAAAAATAAAAATAAATAAATCTCTTTTTCTTTTCATTAGTTAATGTGAATTAGATCTTTTCGGTGTTATTAGTGATTGGCAACCTTGAACGAAAAGCTTTTTAGTTTTCATTAGCTGCATTAGAGACATCATTGGTTGTTTTCTATTCATTTCGTTATTGTGTGAAAATCTCTCAACTCTCTCATAAATAGCTTTCATCGAACGAAATGATATATTGTGGCATATAGAGTGCATTTAGGAGGTTTTGAGACATTACATTCGCTAGGGCTTGAAAACTGAAACGTAATTGAAGATAAACTTTAAAATTTACTCAATTTACACTAAGGCAGCATTGAAATCTAACGAAACACATTTAGTGGTCTAGGCTAGAGACGTGTTACGGCGTCTTAAAACCTAGTAGCTGTTGTTCGCCTCTTGGCTTTAGACAACGCTAGTACGGACTTGTGCTCCCCGTACCGTCGCGTATATAAAGGGAGACCCCACTAGGTTTCAATCCTTTATCCATAGGAAGCCGAGTCTGCCACCCTATACCCGTGATACACCAGACACAGCATTCGGGGATATTTCCTGCACGTATGGAAAGTCCTTGGTTGATTTCTCTTTCATTTTGAAACCAAGGTGTATATTGCAGTTCACGGTTACTTGGTACACCCTTTGCCTAGTATTTCGGAGTAGTCATTTGATCTTTTCTGACTCTTTAAACTTGGAAGGATCACCAAGCGCTTGTCCTTTCACGCTTGCTTCAAAACTGAAAGAGATAGAGTCACCTTTTATCCATTTCTTGACTCTTAAAACATGAAACGGTGAAGTTTCCTAAAGTTTCAACGTGGTAAAACAACACACCCGCGATCACACGCCCTGTTAGATTTTGCTTGTTGGCCATTTGATTTTGTGTCTTGACTCTTTTTCAGCCCATGTGTGTGTTTGATATTTTTATCTTATCGTTACTACCACAGTGGCGGAACCCTCGGTTTCGTTTACTGGTAGTCCTTATACGAACGATTCATCAGAGGCTTCTGAACCTTCTGTTGAACCTCAGCAGCCCATTGTTTTCGGGTTTCCTAATGGGGGACCGGTTCTTGCTGTGCAACCCTTTGGGGGACTAGTTGAGTTCGATTGGCCCTTTTCCGACCCTTGGTCTGAGTTAAGAGTAGGGGCAGATTTCCTTTCTCTTACATCGGGTTCGCCTTTTATAGCTGTTGTTTTTCCTCCTAGTCCTCGCCGTCTATTACGAGATCTAGCGGCAGGCTCAATCATGAGTGAATCCAGCGAGGAAATCCCCACGTCCAGTGAGGATTACCAGTTATTTCCTCGGAGATTATTTCCAGGAGACAACCCTGAACCAGATGTTATGTCATCACCCGGTACTTCATTACCGGTAGGGTATAGATCCTTGGGTCAGATTATTGTCGCCGCGGCCTCTATGGGGGTGTCAGCTCCTTCTACGAGGCCGGTGGTCCCTTCATTGGGTATGTCTCCTCAGACACCCGTCACCTCTGTACTCGTTCGGCCCACTGTCTGTGTGGCCGCGTCTACACCCGTTGTCACGGCACCCTCCGCGAGGGTTTTGCGGCCTCCTGAAGACGTTTATATAGCGACTGCTATGCCGGAGAACATCTCTCCAGAGGAGTATCGGTTATCCTTGCAACAACCAAACCCCGAGGTCGGACCATCCTCCCAAGATCCCAACCACTCTTATTTTTCGCATTATGCACAGGATGGTACACCCGTGTATGCTTTTCCAGATCAATACAATGATCACGGGAACATTTTACATTTACCCGCTCTAGAGGCTCACCTTCATGCTCAAGTTTTACCTTATAACCAGGCTTATAACCCGCAAGGGCAACCTTTCCAAGGCCAACCTTCGAGCCAACCTGGCTTTCCTTATGACCCACAGGGGCAGCCCGTGCAAGGCTATCCTGCGGGTCAGCAAGGGCCATCGTATGGTCTGCAAGGACAGTACTACAACCCTTCCGGTCAACCTGTGCAGCCTCAGTCAGGGTACCAACCGGGGCCGGTGTATGGTCCTGGGGGGCAAGTCCAACCTTCCCAACCCGTACAACCTCAGTATCCTATCAATCCAAACGTTGCACACCAGCCAGGACCATCTTATGGTCCTGCTACAGGTCAAACCGGTTACCAGCTACCACCTGGCTCCATTCCTCCACCAAGGCAACCGGCCTATCCGGCACAACCTGGTGTTCCGCCTCCAGGCCAACCGGTCTAACCGGTGCAACCTGGTGCTTCTCAACAGCCTAGTCAACCTGCGCAACCGGCACAACCTTTTCACCCGGGTCAACCTGTTAACCCAGGGCAGCCCGTTCAGCCAGGCCAGCCTGCTCAACCAGGCTAGCCTGCACATCCTATTAACCCTGCACAATAACCGACTTATTTGATGCTGCAGCCAAATCAACCGCTGCACCCAAACTATCGGGCTCCGCAAGGTTCCACCTATCAGCAGCCCACTCAACCTCAAGGCGACTACTATTCTCATGGTCAATACCGACCGAATTATAGCCAGCCCCAACGTTCTAACTATCATCCTCAACAGCCCGGCTACACCTATACTCAGCAACCAAATCCAAATGCTGCTTACACAGGGCCGACTCATAATCAGGGTCCATACTCTGGTTATCAGGCCCCACACACTGGTTACCAGCAACCAAATCAGACTGGTTATATGACCTATACCCCCTACGGTCAGAATCCTGTGGGACAAAACCCATGGGGGCAAGGATATTCCCAACCAGCGTGCAGTACAGGTACTGGTCCTTACCAAGGGCCAGGTATGTCGTCCAATCCGCCATTGCCGTTTCTGGATACCTTGGAGTTACCGGATGTTTCGAAATTAACGAATGATCCAATTCTGCATAATCCTTATTGGCCTTCGGTTCCTACCAAGGTGCCCGGTGATTGCCCCAAGTTTGAGGGAAAAGCTGGAGAGGACCCCCAAGCTCATGTGATGACTTACCATCTTTGGTGTTCGTCCAACTCTTGGGTGGATGATTCAATCCGTCTGCGCCTCTTCCAGCTCACTTTGATTGGCGCTGCTACTAAGTGGTATATCAAATTATCCCGTGGCATCTTTCAAGATTTCAATACGTTAGTCATGGCTTTTCTGACTCATTTTCAGTTACCGGTTCGCTACGAAGCCGGGACGCACCTCCTGACTTCTTTGAAGCAGGACAAATCCACCCACATTTCTGATCACATTCATGGCTGGCGATGTCATCGTAGACTGATCAAGTTTCATATACCTGATCAGATACTAACTCATTGGTTCACCACCTCCTTCGTTAACAAAATCGCCCAAGATATTGCTATGGGAGCGTGTGTGACTGAAGAACAAGCCATAGCGCGTGCTCAATATCTGGATCTGGTATACTCACAATCCGACACGTTGTATGATATTTTGCCTGATGCTCCATGGTCTGGAACCTCTAAAGCTCCACCTACCCCAGCGGTGGATGGTGTTATTGGTTCCGTGTCTCAGAATTCGAAGAAATCTTCGAATGGGAATCAGAAGTCTAACTCATCCAATAATTCTGCTCCTCCCGCCCCTACCGATTTTGGAAAAACTGCGGAAGTTATTGTCGTTCAGGCCAATCGTACGGAGAAATCCGCCAAAGGAAAGAAGAAGGGCAAAGGTAAATCCAAATCCGACGCCCCAAAGCCAGATTCCAAACCTCGGACCGAGGACAGTTCCCAACGCAAACCGAAGTACCCCTGCCTCATTTGTGAAGGAGATCATTGTACTAAGGATTGTTCTCTACGATATGAATTTAGTCAACTTCTAAAAGGCTCCAAAGGGACTCTGGCAGTTCTTAAAGAACCGTTCCCGTCTCAGCAGACCCATATGGTTGAACAACCCTCACCATCTGCACCATTTGGGTCCCAATTCTTTATGATGAATGGCACTGCACCTATTTCTATCGCCACGCGTTCAAAGGATTACAACGGATCGCGTCAGGCACCGGGGAAGGCAGTTGCGGATGGTCCACCTCCCCCACCTGTCTCCGGTTTGTTGGAAATTGAGAAGCCTACTGCTGAACCCGTTGTGAGGCCACCCTCTAAAGGTGTTCTACAAAAATCTTCCTACAATCCGAATGCCCGTGCCGCTCAGCATTACAGTATTTTTGAGGATCTGGCACAGGTGCCTTCTGCCATGTCTTCTTTGGAAGTTCTTCAAAGTTTTCCTTCGCAACGGAAAGCTTTATTATCTGCAATCGATGGAATCGATCCCGCCGATTCTACTCTTCTCACCTTTGACTTAGAAAATTTCACCCCCCGACTTCCACATCAGATCGCTCTTGTTATTCAAGTCGGGATCAATGGTCTTAACATCCATAGGGACATTGTGGCTTAAGGTGCCTCTACTTGTGTCATGTCGTCTGCTTGCTGGAAGGCCATTGGCTCTCCGGCCCTCTCATCATCTCCGAATGCCCTAGAGGCATTCGATGGTCAGGAATCCAAACCCCTGGGTGTTCTCGAGAGTCTAGCGATCACTTTACAGGGGAAGACTGTCAACGTAGAAGTAGAAGTGTTTGACGCCAAGATTAACTACAATATACTTCTCGGTCGCAGCTAGACTCATGCCATGTTATGCGTGCCTTCCACCCTCTTTCAACTCATTAAGTTCCCTCACGAGGGAAAAATCGTTACGGTGGATCAGTTGTCTTTCTTCACCTCCACCTCCGAGAACAATGTTCCGTACGTGGATCAGATTCCAAATCCCCCTGACAGTGTAGGACCCGGTCTCTTCAAAGACCCGGTCCTCATGGGTATTTTTCCCGCACCGCCACCGCACACCGCTCAAGTTAACATGATCTCTAGGTCTAACGACCCATGGCTCATCCCTACGCCTGAGCAGGTGACTGCGTTTGGAGAATCGATGCCCTTAACTCCAGTAGAGATTAGCTACTGTGAAATTGTTGCCGCATCTGATCCTCCACCGCCTCAGCATGCTCCTTCGAGCATGGCTTTAGACATCTATTCTCAGTCCCCTTGGCTTGGCGAGGCCGACTCGCCTGATCCTCTCAAAGAGATTTTTCCTTCTGATGAAGCCATTGTTGAAACAATGTCTCTTGAGGAGTTGCCTTGGAGCGATGGACATCATCGTTCCTCCTTTATGCCCTGCCTGGGGGCAATTTCAGATTGTCTAGAACGTTTTGCATCTCAGGTTCCCACTCCACCTCTCCAAACGCCCATTTTGACGCACGAGGTTCTTTCGGAACGAAACCTGAGTAATATCACTCAAACCATCCCGATCAACATCTCTGTTAAACCGGGGATCGTTGAGAACATACACGTGGGAGTGACTTGTTCTCCTGATAAGATACAAGTCTATACTGATCTTTTTAAAGAATTCAGAGATGTGTTCGCCTAGTCCTATGAGGAAATGCATGGGATTGATCCCAGTACCGTAGTGCATGAGATTCCAACCTACCCTAGTGTGAAGCCCGTGCGACAATGCTTACGCCCGGTGCATCCTCGCAAAGCTGCTGCAATTAAGGCAGAAGTTGAAAAACTTCTGAACGCGGGCTTTATTTATCCCATCCCCCTCATGGAATGGGTTTCCAACATTGTCCCTGTCGATAAAAAGCAGGGTACTATTAGGGTCTGTGTTGATTACCGCGATATTAATTGCACCTGTCCAAAGGATAACTATCCCACTCCGTTCATAGACCAAATGATCGACGAATGTGCCGGAAGTGAGATTTATTCCTTAATGGATGGTTTCTCCGGGTATAATCACATCAATATTTTACCTGAGGATCAACATAAGACTGCATTCATCTGTCCGTGGGGTACTTTCGCTTATAAAAAGCTCCCGTTCGGCTTGAAGAATGCTGGAGCCACTTTCCAGCGTGCGATGTCTTACGCTTTCCACGACATACGCCATATCGTTCAGCCTTATCTGGACGACTTTCCAGCTCACTCAGCTAGGCGAGAGGACCACCCTTAACACCTCCGCCATATTTTCCTTCGCTGTAGGCGCTACAATATTAGACTTAATCCTCATAAATGCGTCTTTTGCGTAGATTCTGGCCGTCTTTTGGGATTCATAGTCTCCAAGGAAGGAATTCGCCTTGACCCTTTAAAATTTGAGGCTATCATCAATCTCCCATCACCCTCCTCGTTATATCAGTTGCAGAGTCTGCAGGGAAAAGCTAACTTCCTTCGACGCTTTATCCCGAACTACGCGGAGGTGGCCAAAGGATTCACGCGTCTTCTAAAGAAGAACGTCCCCTTCCATTGGGACGACATTCCTCAAGAATCCTTTGAGAATCTTAAGACGTTACTGGTTAATGCTCCTTTGCTTCTTCCTCCTAATTATCACCACGATTTCACTTTGTACCTCGCCGCCGCGTTTAGCAACATTGCTATGGTTCTGGTGCAGGATGACGATGATGGAAATGAACATGTCGTTTATTATCTATCATGGAACCTTCTCGACCCAGAAACACGTTATGCTCATGTCGAGAAGCTGGCGTTAGCCGCAGTGCACGTTGTGCAGCGTTTTCGCCACTACATCCTGCTGCGTACGATAACAGTGGTTTCGGATTGCAACCCCATGACATATATTCTCTCTTGACAATTACTGGGGGGAAAATACTCCAAATGGATCGTTATCCTGCAGGAGTTTGACTTAGAGTTCACTACTGCTAAGTCAACCAAATCACTGGTTTTCACGGATCTTATATGCTCACTCCCAACAGACTCCACTCCTTCACACTCCGAGGATCATATCCCGGATGGCACTCTTTTCCTTATCAGTACTCGTGACCCTTGGTACGGCGACATAATTTTGTATCTTCAGACCTCCACATTTCGGTCTGAGTTGATTAAAGATGCTCGACGTCAGATTCGGCATCAGTCTCAACCCTACCGCATCGTAGAAGATACCTTATACCGCGTTGGAGTAGATTCGGTGCTCCGTCGGTGCCTAACCTTGGAAGAGGTTGAAAGGGTCCTAAATTACTGCCACAGTGGCGCCTGTGGCAGTCATATGTCCGGATATGCCATTGCCCAGAAAATTCTGCGAGCAAGTTACTTCTGGCCGTCAATATTCAAAGACTGTATCATCGCAGTCCGTAAATGTCACGTGTGCCTGGTCTTTCAGCGCAAGATGCGCACGCCACCTCTCCCTTTGCATCTTGTTATTACCGTTGGCCCTTTTGCGAAATGGGGCATATATTTTATGACGTGTAACCCTCATTCGGTCGGGGGGCATGCGTATATAATCGTCGCCGTAGACTAATTTACGAAGTGGGTTGAAGCGATGCCTACACTAGCTGCCGACGGTAAGACAGCTGCCTAATTCATCTTCAACCACATCATTGCACGTTTCGGGGTCCCTCAGGCCATCATTACCGACCATGGTACTCATTTCCGAGATTATATGATGGCCGAGCTGACTTCAAGATTGGGCTTACGCCACGATAGCTCAACGCAATATTACCCTCAGGAAAATGGCCAGGTTGAAGCAGTGAACAAGGTTCTAGTCACAATGCTTCAACGAACAGTTGGAATTCACAAATCCAATTGGCACCTCCAACTATTCTCAGCTCTATGGGCCTACCGGACGTCTGCAAAGAGTGCAACTGGATTCACACCATTTCAATTGGTGTATGGTCTGGAAGCAACTCTTCCGGTTGAATGCGAGATTCCTTCTTTGAAATTAGATGTGGAACTTCTACCTGACACTTCTGCTGAGGAGGAGCGTCTTTTGTATCTGGAATGGTTAGATGAAACCCGTCATTTGGCTGCTTTAGTCATTGAAGCACAAAAGAAGCGGGTCAAAGCTCACTTTGATCAGTCAGTTTCTCCACGTTCATTTGTCGATGGGGACCTCGTCCTCTTATACGATCAAGCGCATGACAAGCTTGGGGCCAGCAAGTTCCAACTTATGTGGCATGGGCCCTACATAGTAAAACGCGTTTTGAAGAATGGGGCTTATGAGCTTATAGATTATGAAGGATTTCCGCTGGCGCAGCCCAGAAATGGGCTGCACCTAAAAAAATACTACGCTTGAAGTGATTTTTGGTGTGGTGTGTGTACATAGGTGTGTTATTTCATTTGTGTGCATGTGTGGTGTGGTGTGTTTTGTAAACATCTTTCTGCTGATCGGGTCTTCCTGATTGTGCAGATGTCCATCAATCCGTTTGTTGGTTTCGCGGATGGTGCCTCCCGCAGTACCAGGAATCTGTCTTCGGCAGCCTGGGTAATCTACGATCCTGCTGGTGAGTTGGTCAACCTGCAAGGTGGGTGTCTGGGATGTACTACAAATAACATCGCGGAATATAGTGCTGTGTTAGAATTATTAACCGAGGCTGTAAACCTTGGTATCCGTGAATTACTTGTGTATCTAGACTCACAACTTGTAGTATTACAGCTCAACGGGCATTATTCAGTCAGAAATCCATCTATTTTACGGCTGTATCTGCGTATTCGTTTACTGGAAAGAAACTTTGACTATATTACATATCAACATATACCTAGACATATGAATACATTAACGGATGCAGTAGCTAATTTGGTTTTAGATAGACATTTGCGCAATTTATAAACAAAACATCATCACATGTGAAGAGATCCATCTAGAAATAGGTATGTATATATATATCGAAATGTTTACATAGTGTGCATTACATAAATAAAAAATATACATGTTCATCTTAATACATCCGGAGACGACATGTCTCTCAAAAAATATGCATGAAATAAAGCCCTAGGTGTCTAATCTGCGTGGTGCTCGTGATAACAAGCCACAACACGCACTAAGCGTCTCAGAAGACGATGGAGGCGACTAGGCACTCCCACCGTATGTCTCTGGTATGCTAGTGGAACATCTGCCAGCCGGGCGTAGTCTGGAATCCCCTGGGCAATCCCCTCGAGGTTCTGGACCAACTCTCCTCCCTCGGCACCCTCTGCCTGAGGGTCAGCTGCGGGATGAGTTCTCCGTGAAATGGGAGACATACCGGCTGGTCTCTCTGGGCCGACATCTGCATATGCATATAACTGCTGTCAGAACGGACATGTATTAACAAAAAATCATAAAACACAAAAATCAAAAAGACGATCTTACCCAACTCCTCATCCCAGTCATCTCCCTCCGGGAGTGGAAGATCTGGATCACCAGTGAAATCGGTCCCTGCATATGGCCAGTCTTCGACTACGATCAACTGACGTCGTAGCCACCCAAAAAACTCCGGCCTCCAGGACATCTGTTGGCCCCCTCCTGCTCTGGGCATCAGTGCTACCCAGCGAGCCATTCTCGGCTCTCATGGTACCGGTTCAGCTACTATGGCCCCTTGGCCCTGGAAGATTGGTAGTCATTCCAGAATGAACGATACCAGGATAGAACCGTAGCCAAACTGCTTCAGTTTGGCCCGCTTGCACTTCGTGAGCTGTCTCTTCATGTTGACTGTCACCACTGTAGCCCAGTCAAACAGTGTAGGACTCATACACTCTAAGGCTAGTATGAGTTGGGCCTTGGTCGCCTCATGTGGAGCTTGCGATCCTGCAGCTCGTGTAATGGTGTGTAGCACTACTCTGAGTGCTAGATCCTCGACGGTGTGAATGTCTACCTTTCCGCTTCCTGATCCGGTTCGTGCCCTTGGGCACACCCTCGCCATTACCTGCTCCATCTTTTCACCAGATGGTCTGCTCCCTGTCAATATGGGCACTGGACCTCTGCGCGACAGTCCGGTTATGAAGTATACGTCAGAAACCTCCAGTTCTAATACTTGATCCCGCAGCTTGAACACTTGTTCATTTTCATCCCAAATACTGATCAGGTATTGTAGAAGCTCAGGTTGAGCTTGTAAGCAAGGTGTCAGGAAGAACTTTTTAAGCCTACAGTTCTTGAGAGCATTCATACAAGTTTCGTTCTCCATGGCTAGTTCGTCCTCTTCCCCATGCTCCCTCTCTTTCCATTCGATCACCATTGTACTCGGTTGCCTGCATCAACATGGTCAAAAACCCTTGATTAGATCTCTGGTATACTTGGAAATCCATTCAAATCAATAGTTATTTGGAATTTTGAAATGGAAAATTGCGCTGCGCCATTGGCGTGGCTGTTTCCTTGACAGTCGCGCCAGTTGGCGCGGGCTCTTTGTATACAAAAGGCCATTGGCGCGGGTCCGTGCCCGATACT
This sequence comes from Pinus albicaulis, assembly GCA_034641835.2. Classification (NCBI taxonomy): domain Eukaryota; kingdom Viridiplantae; phylum Streptophyta; class Pinopsida; order Pinales; family Pinaceae; genus Pinus; species Pinus albicaulis. The sequence continues at coordinate 1,223,758,927 of CM076572.1, read as the reverse complement.
CGTGCCAATGGGCGGAGCCCTAAAATTACAAAAATCTTCCACAGAAATCTAATGAGCAATGGAAAACTATGAAAAATGGATTAAAATGGAGTACAGGGAAGCGCCTCTTACCTGGAATGAACGAGAATCTGAATGGTAGCCCGGATCTGTCGCAATCTACATCAGAAGGTTTGCACAAAATGGACCACTACTGCTCTCCAAATGAGGTAAATAGTAAAAATAATTTTATTTTTACCATTTGAGACTATTTATAACTTTTTGAAATCTAAAATAGGTTTTAAAAGGCATTTTCATTAATATTTTGATATATTTTGTCGAAAATGGATTTTACACTTTCCTTTGTGTGCAGCAACAGGTTTCTACGTGACTCCAACAGTGAAATGAGTTGTATTTTATACTTTTTCGAACTCGGTAAAAACACGAAAAAGTCATTTTGGAGTCATCTTTCAGCTCTTTTCTGTCTCTCTAAACATGAAAAGATTGTCGAGGCCCTTGTCATTTCGATCTCGTTAAAGTGGCTGCGAAACGACATCTACCCAGTATACGTTTACCCCTTTTTCGGGCTGGGATAGATTATTTACGAAAAAGGAATACCCTAGCCTATCGCGACTAGGAGGTTTTCTCAGACATAGTTTTCTACCTCTTCGGATCCGAGGAACTATTTACGAAAAGGGACCGTTGGAGTTTACTTTTCAGCTGTCTTTTGAAACTCTCTAAATAAGAAAAGACGTCGAGTTCTTCCTTTGTCAGACTCGTTAAACCCTGATGACATCGGATTCAGTCATAATGACGCTACTCGATTCTTTCCTTCCTAGGGCTTGTTAAATGTACTAGGATGGATCCGTCCGAAGGATGGACTTATATTACAAGCATATGCTATCCCCTTCAAGCTTGTTATAAAAAATAATTGGGGTACTCGCCAGAAATGGTGGGGAAAAAATGGAACCAACATCATTGTCATGTCGGCAGTATGTCGCTCTTGAACATGGCACTTGTCTGCATTCGTGTCGGGTTGGGGACATCTCATCTCGTTTTTCACTTGCCTCCGTGGGTTTGGGTAATCCCTTTTGACCTCTCATCTGCTCTTTGCCTCGTCACTATGACCTCTGATCTTTTGATGTCAAATATTGCCAATTCCACTGTCATGTTGTTCATATGTTAAGGAGAAGTTGACCTCTGCAAGTACCAACCTTCCTCTAATTCTCATCTGATCGTGATTCACAAAAACACTATGTTCCTCTATCTCACGTCAATGATGTGGGAAACACTATGGCCCACCTTCAATCAAGGTCACTTCCTGTCGACTTCAGCTCATTATCCAGGAAGCTGATCTAGAGACTCCCTTCTGGTGCCTTAGAGCCTGCATGCCTCAATGGCAGGTTCTTCGCATTCGACGCGAGGTTTTCATCATTGGCCTCTGATCGAGTGATTCTACGGGTGTTCGACGCCAGCTCATTGATTCACATGCCGTAGATTGTACCTGTAGTACCTTGAGGACCATTGTCATTATTGGTGGTTCCTCTCGCGTCTGTTATCAGCTTTCATCATCGGCTGGTAATCAGACGATGTTCTTGCATGTTCGACTTCAGCTCATTTCTTCACATGCTTGGACTTGTACTGTGTTTGGATTGAGATGGAGCACAAGACCCTGGATTGTGTCTGTTGTAATCCAGGCTGTTATTTTGTGGATTATTATGATTATTTACATGACTCACTTACTGGATGGCTACGACCATACCTGATTCTATTTATCGATCCTCACTGGATGGCTGCGTCCATGCCTTGGATTTGGATTATTGTATACTCCGTTATGGATGGCTGCGCCCATACCACATATATATCATGTATTTGAGACATCAGTTGTACATCTTCACGCAGGTTTTTCGACGACGGAGTTTTCAGTTGGACACGTTCTCGTAAAGCATTTCACCCCTCTCTCTCGTTCGGGCCTCATACTTTAGGGGGCATCTGTTACACAGTTATTTGTCACCGTCCCTGCCATTCCCCATCCTGCACATTGGAGGGCTCATTCCGTGACTTGTGAGCAGAGACAAGACTTGAAAATACTTTCATGACATCCCTCTGAACATGAGCTTTCATTGCCCTGAAGACATCTCTTTGCAAAAAACCCTAAAAACACCTCTTTTTGCATTAGCACGGGCAGTCAGTTCAGTACCCGCGCCAATGGAGGAAATACTTCAAAGAGGGAATGCCAATTGTCGCTCTGTCCCAGAGTCACACTCGCGCCAGCCAATTTAAGCGGTGTTTTTTAAAAATAAATGGCGGAAGTTTCGTCTTAACAAATTCCTAGACTGCTATCTATCTAAAGTTGGGAGGATTGGCTACGGATCTACATAGAGAGGAAGTGGTTTGCCACCTCTCATGGAAGCTTACTTGATGATAGGGCCAATCCCATGATTATAGGGATCCCAACTCCCCTTCCTCCATCTATAAAAGCTTGCTCATCTCCATTGCAAGCTAGTCTTCAAGTTCCCTAAACTCCCAAGAGCCTTATGCTGCAAGAGCCTTGATTATTCCCCTAAGGCCAAACTCAAGCAAGGAGACTATTTTCAAGATCCGAAGAGAGAGGTTTGTCCCATCCTTGATAGGCTTTTCAAGACGTGTTCTGCTGGCGACCCTCCAAAGGGGAATTCAGCGTCAGAACTTGGTTGTAATTTTCCTTTGATTGATTAATAATAAACGACTATCGGTTATGGTTCCACTCTTGTTGTTGTTTATAATGATGATTTATGTCCTTTCTGACTGACATATAGTTGCATCTACTAGATTTTGTGCTTGAGTTTGTTTTGTTTCTTGCATGTACAGGTTTCCATCACAGAGATCGTGGGGATCGTGATCTGCCAGGGCTAAGGAACGGGAGCACTACCTCTTCTACAAGCAACAGCGTTGGATTCCAAGTAAGCCTTCATCGCTAGTTGGTTTATTTGCAATTAGGAACCTGCGCTGTAGCGTGAATGATTGTTGCTAGACCCAGTCTGGGCTAGTAGGGATCGCCTCTGTCCGCAGAGGGGATTTACCTCCACAACAGTACGACTGCACCCTATTGGTCATGTTTTACAGAGGTGCATGATGACTCTAATGATAGCCTGGTTGCGGGATGTTCTGGTTAGGATCATACGCATAACTGGGGTATGGGAAACTGCTTCCTAGGTGATTTTGGGTCAGTGAACCTATTAATCCATCTGCAATGTTTGACACGCCTAGCAGTTATTTATAAGTTTGCAGCTGTGGGGCGTTAGGCAGGATGTTATAGATGTACCCTGACTAAGTTTATATCAGCTCGAGTTGTTGGGCTTTGCTAATGGCAACCTCTTCAGAAGTAGGTCCTTGAGTTGCCACATCCTTCGAAATCTATGTTGTGAGAGTTTTCAGGAATAGGTCAAGTAAAACTTGATCGTCAAGTTTGGATTTACACAAACTTAGACGTCACTACCTCATGGAGATGGTCCGAGATATGGATGGATGGCATTTGTCTGAAATGTGGTAGTAACTCCACTCTTGAATCGTGGTGGATGGGTGACTAAAAATATGTGAGGAATGCAATGGCGAGGGCGCTAAAGTTTCCATGTGTAGTAGAAGGCTGCTCCACGTACCATTTCACGGCTGGTCCAGTTAAGGTGCGCTGAAATAGTCTTGATCGAATAGTATCATCAATAATATTGTTCAAAGAACACCATAGGTGGAAATTCATTACATGGTTTCCCGGGTCTTTCGCTTGCTTCCCTTCGAACTTTGGAATGTCTGAAGGGAGCTTCGTGGGCATGGGGGTCAAAGTGGGATTGTGTGCAATGGGTTCAATTGTTAACTTTGATATATCAGGTAAGTTTAAAGATGCTAAGAAAGGTAACTCAGTGTTGAGCGCCATTGTAGACTGTGAAAACACAGGGTTCTGGTTGTCTATGGGGTTTGTCTGTGACGTACCCGACCATGTGTTCTATTGGCTCCCCAAATGGGTATCACTCCTCTGCCCTCTAAGAGTTGTGGGAGGAGTGGTGTGTGGTGACCCTGAGGGGTTTCCACTAGTGTGGTTTTGGGTGACCCTTGGGGGTTCCCAACTAAAGACACCCTGATAAAAGATGAACCGATAAGGTTGGTTGTGTTCCATCTTTGATGCCTGAATGGTGAAAGACTTGGAACTCCTCCCTCTAATGGGGGGAGGTCCAAAAAGTGTCTAGATCGACGAGGTCCCGTTGGGTTGACTAGGTTTGATTTTGGAAATAATTTTTCAGTTAATGAGAGGAGAGATATTATATATCAAAGAAAAAAAAAAAAAAAGATCGCATACATAAAACAAAGCAAAAATAAAAGGTTAATTTCCCTTTAGCTTAATCCTACGTGATCGGTCAATCAAAAAATAGTTTTTTTTTTTTAAATTTTGTGTGTGATACTATTATTCTCCTAGCCATATGGCTGGCAAAGTTGGGCCTGGGAAGGTTGCACAAAGTTCACTGGTACATTATTTTGCATTGGTGGGTTTTGTGTTGGGGAGTGGGAATACTGAGGTCCCCCCTGGTTTGTATACGGTTACTAGGGGGAAGCTCTTCCATCAGTGTTTCTAGCTATGCATTGGGTCCCCTGTGCGGGAGGTATGGACCTCCTTGCTGATGATGGTATGACTGCACCCTATTGGTCATGTTTTGCAGAGGTGCATGATGACTCTGATGATAGCCTGGTTACGGGATGTTCTAGTTAGGATCATATGCATAACTGGGGTATGGGACACTGCTTCCTAGGTGATTTTGGGTTAGTGGCCCTACTAATCTGTTTGCAATGTTTGACACGCCTGACAGTTATTTATAAGTTTGCAGCCGTGGGGTGTTAGGCAAGATGTTATAGATGTACCCTGACTAAGTTTATATCAGCTCGAGTTGCTGGGCTTTGCTAATGGAAACCTCTTCAGAAGTAGCTCCTTGAGTTGCCACATCCTTCGAAATCTATGTTGTGAGAGTTTTCAGGAATAGGTCCAATAAAACTCGATCGTCAAGTTTGGCTTTACACAAAATTCGACGTCACCGCCATTCATGGAGATGGTCCGAGATATGGATGGATGGAATTTGTCTAAAATGTGTCAATAACTCCACTCTTGAATCATGGTGGATGGGTAACTGGAAATATGTGAGGAACGCAATGACGAGGGTGCTAAAGTTTCCATGTGTAGTAGAAGGCTGCTCCACATACCATTTCGCGGTTGGTCCAGTTAAGGTGCACTGAAATAGTCTTAATCGAATAGTATCATCAATAATATTGTTTGAAGAACACCATAGTTGGAAATTCATTACATGGTTTCCAGGGTCTTCTGCTTGCTTCCCTTCGAACTTTGGAATGTCCGAAGGGAGCTTCATGGGCATGGGGGTCAAAGTGGGATTTTTGCAATGGGTTCATTTGTTAACTTTGATATATCGGGTAAGTTTAAAGATGTTAAGAAAGGTAACTGAGTGTTGAGCGCCATTGTAGAATGTGAAAACACAGGGTTCTGGTTGTGTATGGGGTTTGTCTGTGATGTACCTGACTGTGTGTTCTGTTGGCTCCTCGAATGGGTAGCACTCCCATGCCCTCTAGGGGTTGTGGGAGGAGTGGTGTTTGGTGACCTTGAGGGGTTTCCACTGGTGTGGTTTTAGGTGACCCTTGGGGGTTCCCAACTAAAAACGCTTCGATAAAAGATGAATCGATAAGGGTGGTTGTGTTCCATCTGTGATGCCTGAATGGTGAAAGACCTGGAACTCCTCCCTCTAATGGGGGGAAGTCCAAAAAGCGTCTAGATCGACGAGGTCCTGTTGAGTCTGTTATAGTGTCGACTAGGTTTGATTTTGGAAATATTTTTTCGGTTAATGAGAGGCGAGAGATTATATATCAAAGAAAAAATATATATATCACATACATAAAACAAAGCAAAAATAAAAGGTTAATTTCCCTTTAGATTAATCCTATGTGATCAGTCAATCAAAAAATGGTTTTTGTTGTTTTGCATGTGATACTCAAAAAATCTTAGAAGACCTAATAGTCCTCACACTTAATTGAAAATGGGCCTTGATAAGATATCTTCTAGTGGGTATTGGGGCCAATGTCCTGAAAGAACTGACGACGCTTTCGAGTAGCCGAAGAATCGGCCAAGGTAATGAAAACAGGATCTAGTGTTGCCTGCATCGTCACCTATAGGGAAGGATTCCCTATATTTGGCCACTAAGTATCGTCATCCGACATGAGCATTTAAGTCTTGAGATTATTGGTATTTAGCTACCAGTACCGAGCACTAGATGGGTCAGGTAGCCCCAAATAGTACCGCCCGCACTGGGCCTAAGCTTAACCCCCTCTGAATCGGGTCTCTGTGGCGCTCGAGAATTCTTTTTCATGGGCAGATAGATGGGTTTAAAGCTCCCTAAAAAGTCCACTTCTATGTTAAAAAAATGTAAACTAACCATGGCGGCTTATTGGATGCCTACCCCCAATGGTCCTAACCTGAACTATTAATTATCTTGTGGCCCCTTGTGGGGAGATTTAATGAGTTCAATTAATGGTTAGTTTTAAGGTAGATTAATTTTCTTATGGTGTGGAAATGTGTGTGAGAAAGTGTACAATCACAATGTTTGTAGGATGCGTATATGGGATGATCCTTTACACTCCCTCCTAATTAAACTATGTTTTGATTGTTCCTTTCAAAAATCAAATGATGCATGGATAATGGGCCGCTTACAATTTTTCCTATTTAGACTAAATGTTGGACTAAAGGGAGATGGAAAACTAACAAAAGAGAGCGTTCATATGCATTCCCAGGGTCACCAATAGGCGCAAGGGCAGTAGAGATTACTTTCCTTAGATAATTTGATCCTATTCCCAGTTCCTAATGCAAAATTTAAACTAAAATTAATGTAACAACTTTGGAAAAAAAACAAATGGAAAATATCTAAGCATGCGTGGATATGGGCCACTTACTCCTTGCTAATTACCTATGTGTTTTGTGTCTATTATCACTTATTAAGTTCATTCAAATAGCATGGGTGGATTTTAGCCACTTACTTGCCTCCTAATTAAACTATGTGAATTTGTAACAATAAACTAAAAACTAGAACTATGCAAATAGCTAAACTAAAGTGCAGCTAAAAACATGTCCTAACAGTCAAAGGACACGAAAACATAGTGCCGAAAGATTTATTTTAGGCTGCCAGTCACTTTACACTTGCAAAAATTGAATAAAACTAATGAAAAAATGGTTCATTAGTTTCCGCGTGGAATTTTTCTACACATGCGCACGACTCTGCGCGTTTATTTGAGTTGAACATGCACGGACTGACGCGTCTATCTGTGTTAAACACGAGCGGTTTTCCTACACACAAAAATTATGAATCTCTTGAACTGAATCTCTTCATAGAGGGTGAATTAGAGAAGTTGAGGAAGAGGAGAGTTGGTCCTGCAACAATCCTGAGCAGAAAAGAGGTTCTGCAAAAACACAACCACTTAGCTTAAGAGGAACAACAAGTGGAGTCGCCAATCTTGTGTTGGTGTGTTTAGTACACGAGTGTACAAAAAACATCGGTGCTTGATAGGAGTGATTGCTAACCTACAATTAATGGTCACAGGGTAAAAAGAGTTGTTAGATGGTTAGTGGAAACATCATAACATGTAGAAAAAAATAGTTGATAGAACATAGCATGCTACAAAAAAGAAGAGGTAACAAAACAATAATTACACATAAACACAAGCTCAATCAAGTAAACGAGCTAATAATCCTAACAGAGAACGAATCCCCTCTTACTAGCCATTGGTGGTAAAGAAGCGGTAGAACGTTACATACTTGCGGTGATTCCTTAGAGCTATGGATCTCTAATACCCAAAACAAGGAGGGCTTTCCCCTTCAGTTGGTCTGTAGGCCTCTATCTTCTCCTCGAACAAGTGATTGGATGTTGGAAACTTGGTTCACTTCTACTTTGGGATTGAGATGTTGGATGGCCAATAACTGAATCCCTTCACTCTATTTCTTCTTGGACAACACATTGCTGGTTTTCTCATGGTAAATTTGGCCAACATAACAATGTGTTATGAGTTTTTCTTCTTGTGGTGGAATTTTATAGGAAAAATTCAAATCTTCTTCCATATCTTGGTAAAATTGTGGATAGTTACCCAAGAGTGGTAGTTGATTCCATTGTGTTCTCACTTGAGGTCTCAAGGTGGCTCTAGGCGGCTATCCTTAGGTGGCCTCGAGTGGAGAATATTTTCCTAAAGTGTGCCAAGTGGTCCCGAATGGTGACCTTCCGCTATACTCGAGACGAAGAGGAGGATGCTTCATCATTGGAATATTGATATCATCTTGTAATTAAGAGCCTCATTCCAATCATGTACTTAACAACCTCATTCTGATATTTTAATTAAGTTGGCAGTCAACGATGGACCATCCTTTTTTTGGATATGGAAGCAGTTTATCAATCTTCGAGCATCATACACCGATATTTCTGTGGCTAAGGATAGAAAGAGGTTCTCCAAGATTGTACGCAACCAACTAAAGCCCAATTGAACCATGCATCGCTGATCCAATATTGGTTTCATGAGTCATCAGTTAATAAATTTTCCGTGTTAAGATCTCAATTAGTGTTATAGGTCAATTTGGGCACCATTCTCAATGACCTGGTTAACTGGACATCATCCCCAAAACCGATGAATAGGTTCTATCATTCCCTATAATTTCAGTTGCTACATGCCCTAAGACAAAGAACAAGAACAAATCATCTATGACTTCCATTGCAAGGTTTCCAAGATTTGAAGTATATGTTATATCACCTATGAGCTCACTAAGGTAGTCTCTCAAGGGGCTAAGTGTGATGCATATGCAGGTACCTCCATTCAAATGTGCTTTGCAAAGCACTTCCCGACACTCAAGGGTATCGTTTGGGACTCATGATTTTCCCCTTTAAACCCATTACAAGAATACATCCTCTGAACTTTTCATTTCTCTTGACTCAGAATGCATCACAAATATCACAAATTTTCTTGGAGAATTGGAGCAGGATGTTTGCCAATATATAATTGTTCGCATATGTGAAAACAAACGTCTATTGAATGAAGATGAGTTATGATCGAGGAGGGAAGACTTGGATTCTTGAGATGAATTGACCCAAAATTATATTTTAAAAATCATTTTTACTCTTCCTTTACAACAAGTCCAAATAGGACAGAGACTAAGTTACAAGACTTTGACTCAACAAATACTAGAAGCAAGAAGAAAATGCTTGATTAATGAAAAATAATAATAATATAAATTTTATTTTTCTTCTTTTTGTTTTTATATAAAATATATATTGATACAAGTATAAAAATAATTATGAAGACCAAACCTAGTTACACTTTTCAACACTTAGTTCTAGGACACTCCATCTTTCATTGAAAAATTCACCATGTATACACAGTAACAGATATGTAGATTATTTAAAGGGAAATTTCACGTAGAGATGATCCAAATTCAAAAATACACAAGGCTACTAAGTGATCTTGGCTACCAAATGCATATGCCTCTCTGTTTGTGTTCCCATGTGTTGAAGTTGTAGAATGGTTGTTGAAGCATGTAGAATTAGAAGAATTTATGACCAGGGGCATCCATGGTAAATCAATTGCTTATTTTAATGCCTCTGGCATCAAATGTACTACAAGCTACCTAGGGAAGAAGTGTGCTTAGATGAAGATTGGCTGGAAAACTTCAGGATTTTTCCCAGGGAACTACTCGAGACATGGTGGACCAACAATGGTACTTTTCAAAGCATAGGCAAACAAAGAGTATCCAGTGAATGTGCTAAATAACTTTTTCTAGTTAATGGGCACTATGTTGTGTTGGCTTTATGGTTGGCCTAATATTAAGATCTTCCATAAAGGTTGGGTTCTACTCACGTACATTGTGGCAGTCGAAGGCAATATTTTAATTGGACAAACATCTTATCAAGCTCTTTGAGGGACAATATTGAACAGGCTTAGAACCCCAAGTAAGGCTAGCCACCTGAATTTTTCATGGCCTCCTACCTCCTAGACATAGTTGTGCTGAGATGGCATTCCCAACCATGAATTGGAGATGGACTATTCATGACGAACCGATCCAAATTTACTATAAAATACTCTAGGAGGACCACTATATACCAGCTTATGCAAATATTTTTCAAGAGTTTTTTATGCCCTCGAATGAGACTTTATTTAATGAGGCTTCCCCGTGTATATTAAAAAGAGATAGATAAGTAATGCCCTCAATTGGTGACTAGTTTATGAAACAATATGGAACCTATAACGGTCTTTGGAGCAATCAAACCTCCCCACCTACTTCCCATATTTGTAAATGATAGGTTATTACTTCAAGAAATAGCGTATTGGGTCTACAAGAGGGTAGGTGGATCTATCTTAAGGACCACGGAGCATCCTTGGACTCACGTGCCTTTCCACTTGGGAGCACATGAATTTATGAACATCGAGAGGGCTATGGAAGATTATGAGGCTCTTATGATTTTTTATTTTGGGGATCGAATGTTCCACAAGTATGATCTAATATCAACAATAAAAAATCATTAGAGATCATGCAAGTAAAAGTGGGAGTATCAGTTAGAGATATGGGCAGAGGAAAAGAAGTTGAAGAACATTTTAAACTTTGTGGAGGTTCATTTCAAGAAAAGGCTACAATATTACCTAGGAAAAAGTGGAAAAGGTTCAGGAAAGTATAGAAGCATCAATCCAAGAACAAGTAGCTCAGAAGCACTAAGAGAAAACCTAAAGAAATTAGAAGACTTGAATAAGAAAGAAAATTGCAAGAAGAAGAGTAGAAAAGGCTAGAAGATGAAGCATAATGTTATGAAACCAGCTCCAAAAATAGAAGAAAATAGATATCAACACCTTAGAAATAGCCACTTCGAGGGGGGAACCTCCAATACATTACATAAATGAACAACTCTTGGATGATACAAATGAACAAAACCTCCTTCTATATATAGGAGTCCATGGGCCCACAATATAATCCTAGCCGACCTAACAATAACAATGTAAGGGCACAATAATAACAATATTGGGGTTACAGGGGTACAACAATAACAATAAGGGGGCTAAACTAAGATAATAAGGGACTACACTAGTAATATAGGGACCTAACATGCCCCTCTCCTTCAAACAAGTGTTGTCCTCAACGCTTGATTATTTATTGATGCTTTTGTATAAAATTCTCATCCTCCCATGTGGAATCCTCAATGGGAACATTCTTCCACTTGCTGAGATACTCTGAAATTGATCGATTTTTTACTTGTTGAGTTCTTGTTTCTATGACTGCATTAGAATTTATTTCGCTATGTTGTTGATCTTCCTTTTGTTTCATTTGATTCAACACCAAAGTTAGTTCATCCTTTGAGAGTTGGAGAGCTTGTTGTTGATACCCGATGTGATCTTTCACTACTTCATTATCCATATTATCTTTCATTTTATCCTTCAAAGTTTCCAACTTAGCCTTCATTTTTTTTCCTAAACCATCTATGTCTTCTTTGATTGCTCTTTGTAAGATCGAAATTTGTTGCACTTGGTAACATAATTTTGATATCTCATACTGCAATTCTTCCTCTTCATGCATCATAGTATAGCTTTTTGAGGGCTTAAAGAATATGGAATTATTTTTGGGAGCCATTATAGAACCCAATACTGATAAAAATGCTTCAATATGCACTTGGAATCCCTTCAAACTGCTTTTTCAAACAACACTTATGTAATTTGAAAACAAATACACACATTTTTCTTGCTTTTGAGGAGATAGATATTGAAACTGAGTTATCTCTATGATTTTGGATCTTCAATATCTTAAATTTTGCCCTGAGGTAGCCCTCTGAATCCTCTTTTGAATGCCACAGGTCTGATCTGATTTGGATTCTTCAAGGCAAATTTATGTCCAATCTCCCACAATGACATAATTATGGACTGGTTCAGTAGAGCAAACTTGTGTGACTTGCCATGTGTCACTGCTTTCTCCTTCGGCTCTAAAATTGATAGGCAGGAAACTATAGTCTGTGTGCTTCCGGCCTCTTTTTACAGAATTCCAATCTGATGCTTAGAGAGAGATTTATGAATATTTTCCCACGATCACCTCTTTGAGGTGAAATTCGCAAGCCTGAAAAATCCCTAACTTCCACAGATCATATCTCCAAAAATATTGTGACCCAAGCTCTGAAATTTTGTGACGATGTTCCTCAAGATTTTGGCTTCGGACTCTAAAAAATTCAGCTTTTGAACCTTTGTAGAAAAAAGTTATAGAGAAAATTCCACGATGACCTATTTGGAGCAGCGAAACCCTAGAATCCAAAGCTCCGATACCAAATGTTATGAAAATAGGTCCAAAAATAGAAGAAAATAGATATCAACACCTTATAAATAGCCACTTCAAGGGGGCAACCTCCAATACATTACATAAATGAAAAATTCTTGGATGATACAAATGACCAAAACCTCCTTCTATATATAGGAGTCCATGGGCCCACAATATAATCCTAGCCGACCTAACAATAACAATGTAAGGGCACAATAATAACAATATTGGAGTTACATGGGTACAACAATAACAATAAGGGGGCTAAACTAACATAATAAGGGACTACACTAGTAATATAGGGACCTAACACATAAACCAGAGCAAGGGAAGAAGCCTTCCAGACTCAAAACTAGAATCAAAGGCTCAACAATATTTAGTTATTGTGGAGGTGATTCAATACAACTATTAGTTCCAAGGATCATAGGAGTCCATCTATTCATGACAAAAAGGGGCATCATACCAACAAAGAGGAAGAAGGTGGTTAACTCGAAAAGTTCAATTTTGATTACAAACTGAATAGGATTGTGGAGCATATGAAGAATAAATATGTCATGCCACGTCTATCGACAATACAAATTATGAATGAGAGGCCCATAATGCTTGACACAAGGAAGGATCTCCTTCCCATCACCTCAACAACCACAAAATTCTCTCAAGCCACTGAGAGAAATGTGTGGGATATCCTAAAGAAAATGAAGAAGAAATATGCACATTTAGTTGAAATCGAGCAATAGGTCAACTTGCTAAAATCAGATACCAAGACAATGAGATAGGTGAGCATCAAGGTAGAGGACTACAATTGGGACTCTCTTCGTGAGAATTCCTCATTGTGTTGCATTGATTACTTAAGGTAGATCAAAATAAGTTTGATTGGATAGGTCCAGTAGGATGTGTTGACCAAATGTATTGCCACCATTTTGTCCATACTATAGTATGCCCCATTAAAACTCATATTAGGAATTTTACATTTGGATTGGGAGAATTGGTATTGGTGGGAATAACATATGCAATCATCTCTAAGATACATTCAGTGGAAGAAATTTGCAATATCCCCTTTTGCTTGCTTTGAAAAGGATATTTATTTTATTGAACTACTAACCAAATTGCATCAAATAGGCATGGTGGAAGAATATATTGACGCTTTTAAGTGCTTGGAAATCATAATAGAAAATTTGACTAATGGATTTTTTAAACAATGTTTTACTAGTGGTCTAAGGGTGGAAATAAAAGCCCACATTAAGGTTAATCATCCTGTTGCCTATTTGGAGGCCTCTCAGCTAGCTTTCCATGCATATATTCTGACATATCCCTTGTCCAAATGCCTAAAAAAATTCCTCAGCCATGTAAAAACTTTGTTCATCCTCACATCCCACTTCACCCCTTAAGGTTTAAAAGTTTACATGGATAAAAATGTTGGAATGTAAACTTAGAGGCCTTCGTATTATTGCAATGACAAACATTTATTTGCACATAAATGCAAGGAACATATATTATTTTTAACCATATCTAAGGAACATTTTGAAGATGAAATCAATCAATCCATTATAGAAATCACAACTCCCATGGAGAATGTTCCCTCTTCAAGCCATTATTGTGAAAAACCCAAATCTCCTTTCATGCCCTAACCAACATTCCATCTTCTCAAACATTAAAATTGATTTTTTTATATCTAGCACATGAAGTGTGATTGCCTTAATAGAGGAAAACAAGACCCATAATTTCATTTGCTACCACATCATAAAAGAAACACATTATATATTTATGTTGTTAACCACTTTCAAAATAAGACTGCAGATGATGGATCTAAAATGTGGCGACAAGTGTGATAACATGAAATTATAGTGGGAGATTTTCCTTGAAGACTCATATGTTCACCATTGTAATTTGGGGATCATTTAGGTGTAGAATGATTTAGAACATTATCAAATCCTTTTTGTGCAATTGGATTTTGTGGGTTTCATTATATAAGGTGGCCAAGGTTCGAGACTCATGGTAGTTGCCAAGGAGACAACCAAATAAATCCAACCATGTTAAGGGTTGGTGTGGCCTAGGATTAGTGTGATCCCCATAATTTTGATGACTTAGATGCACATATATCATGGTTTCTTAGACCATAGGCGAGGCCCACAAGTCACAAACACACTAGCAAACAAAAAAAAGGAATGGTTAAGAACACTAGGCCCAGTAAATATGGATTTCCTATCATTATACATGAGTTCGAATAAGGATGGAAATTACTACACTCTCAAATATCTCAAAGTAGGAGCTACAAAAATATTCACTTCTATGAAAGAGATCCCAAAGAAAGTCCATTCAAGAATTATTGCACATTTCTATGTCATGCACATCCAAGAATACATTTACTCATTGATTCATATTAACTTGCAAGTGAATTTGGATAAGAACAAGTAGATCTTCAAACTTCCCCATGGACTATTACCCTTGTTTGCTGAGCATGATCATGGTATTCCATTAATTCTAGGTAACCAACTACCCAATATGCACCCTTATTCCAATCCTTTCACACATAAAAATATGAGAGAAAAAAATAATTGAGAGTTGTTGGAAGCATATGCGATTCATCCTAGTACCTAACCCTACTCCTCTCTAATTGTCATGATTCTAAAAAAGGGATGCGCTGTGAACATGTCTCTTAACTTTCATGTTCATGACAAATTAATAGTCAAACATAAAATTTTCATCTTGTTCATTAATGACCTCTTAAAAAATTAACAATCAAAGACAAATTTTCCATTTTGGAGATAAATTGTATTTGAGAAAATTTGGAATGGAATAATGAACTCATCCTTGAAAGTAACAAAAATTCTATCCAACCAAGTGCCTTAATAGATAATACAAGGGAGACTCTGATATTCTTTTAAATCTATAGTATTCAACAATTTATTTAAATAACTCTTGACCAAATCAGAGATCCAAACATTTTGAATGCCAGTCAATTTCTCAAAATAATTCCATACTTGTTAGGCATATGGACAAGAAATAAGTAAATATAAATAGTCTCACCCTTGACACAACATGTGATAGCACAAACTGGGCCCATACCCATTGATTTTTGTAACACCTTCGAAATCAAAGTCTTTTTTCATCAAATTCAATGACAAGAAAAATATTAGAATTCTTTGGAGCTTTCAGTTTCCAAGATTATTTTCACCACCAATTTGGCTCTTGAGAACTAGCTTAAAAAATAGAAGAATAACATAGCCTAGCGAAGTGGGTACCCCCTAGTTTTTGAAAAGACTAGGTTAATGTATCCTCTTCATATTTGAGTCTAATATTTCCTCTTTTAACTTATGAATTCAAGAATTGTATAAATTCCTTGTAGATTCAAACTGCTAATTGTAATTTACTGAAACAATAGACTTGAATCTACTCTACTCATCAACGAAAACAATTAAAAAATCGTGAAATCACAAAGCATACATGAGAAAGAATTCAATCAACACATTACACAATGATTTCATGGGGAAAGCCACAGGTAAAAACCCCTGTTATCTATATATTGCATTAGTCAAAAAATATGAGAAGATTGCAATGCTTTTCTCAAGCCCGAGCAACCTCCTCCATTATCTCTATCTATCTCATAGCATCCTAGACAATCCTTGGCCAATACTTAACCAACTTTCCACTTGCCCAAGTCCCTATTTCCTTGCGCTACTCAATTAGGAATTAGCTCCTATTAATTAGGGAAATTCCTCATCCATAATTGCACAATCCATCATAGGCCTTCCTTTGACTGCATGCACCACCTGTACAATTTGGATGATTATACAACTAATATTACATTGCCCTTGAACTCCAATATTAACTCAGTAACTCGTATATCACACACACATGAGTTATCTATGGCTGATTTATCAGTTAACTGGTTGATCACAAAGTACACACCCCACCACTTGACCTCCCACTAGTTCCTCCAATAGTTGGAACTAGTTTACCTAACTTTAACTCATATTCACTATTAATTAATTACAACTCAAAATAAACGCAACCTAGGCTCCTATAAAGTAGGATACAGTCTACATGACTCAGTTTAGGTCCTCACCTCGAATTAACTGAACCAACTAAGTTAGTTTAACTTAGTTAAATCATTCAAGTTGTCTTGTGATGTGTAATTAAATTTTTCTTCTAATTTAATTCAAGGGAAAATTAAATTAGAATATTTCTTGGTGCCATTTTCAAAACTCCCTCTCAGTAAGAAAGGGGTTATCAGATACCCAAATCCTACCTCTATGAAACTCGAATTTTCCTCTTGAAAATGCCTTATTCAAGGTATTTGCATCTTGTTCGTCTGTAGGAATGTACTCTAGCAACACGATCTGCCTCTGCACACAATCTTTCAGATGGTGTCACTAGATGTCGATATGCTTGGACCTATCATGAAAAAATGGATTCACAGAGAGTTTGATACAACTCTAGTTGTCACAACAAATCATTGTAGGATCCATTCGTCGACCAAATAACCCAACAAGGATCTTCCTCATCCAGATAGCCTCACAAGTTTCTTGATTAGAAGCCATGTACTCTGCTTCTATTGAACTGAGTGCAACTGATCTATGCTCCCTGTTGTACCAAGAAACTGTTGCTGACCCAATACTAAATATTCCTCTTGATGTGCTCTTCATGTCTAATGGATTCTCTGCCCAATCTACATATGTGAAGCCTTGCAGCTTCACGCCCTTTGTTTGTTTATATCAAAGACCAAACTGAGTGGTGCCTCTGAGGTATCTCAACACATGTTTGGTTGAATTCCAATAGAGTTTGGTTGGCTTAACCATTGCTTGACTAAGCTGGTTAAATACATAACACATGTTCGGTCGTGTGTTCACTAAGTACATAAGTGAACCCATAAGATGCCTATAAATGGTAGCTTCTACCACTTTGCTTGAAGTATCGTCTTTCTTCATCTAATTCCCTGCTAGAGGAGTCTCCATGGGTTTGCTTCTCTCCATGTGAAACTTCTTCAGTATCTCATTGGCATACTTTCCCCAAGAGTCAAACAGTTCCCCATCTCCTTGCTAATTCCAAACCAAGGAAATAATGCATGAGCCCCATGTCTTTCATCTCGAATTCTCTTGCCAAATCCTCTTTGCAATATTTTATCAGCGTCTCATCACTTATTATGATTAAATCATCAAAATATTGCTTTAATCAATAATTTACCTTCAGCAACAATGTGGTAAAGGTTTGCATCTGCTTCACTTTTGGTGAATCCCAACTCGGTGTTGATCATGGTGTACCAAACACGGGGTGCTTGTTTCAACCCATATAATGCTCGTTTGATTATGCACACATGCGACTCTCTTTCGAAGGTCTCAAATCTAGATGGCTGCTCTATGTACACCTCTTCCTCAATCACTCCATTGAGGAAAGTTATGTTCACATCCATCTAATGTACCTTCCATCCCATTTGTGTTGAAAGTGTTAGAATTGATAGGATTGAAGAGTACCTTGCTACTAGGTATCCTTGTAATCAATTCCCTCCACCTGAGAGAACCCCTTGGCCACAAATATGGCCTTGTGTTTCTCAACACTCCCATATGCTACTTGCTTCACCTTGTAGATCCACCTGGAACCTACAACTGACTTGTCCTCTGGCGTTGGGACCACTTCCCAAACATTGTTTCTGATAATAGGATCGTATTCCTCTACCATGGAATCAACCCATATTGGTTGCTACATTGCTTCCTGGAATGAGGATGGATGATTCCCTACTCTCTCGCTCATCAGAGCTATGTAGCCAGTGTACTGATCTAGTGACCTCCTCTGTCGGCGCTTTGATGTGGGTGCTCCCACATTCTATCTAGCATCATGCATTAATCTATCAGCTTCTTTGGTGCACTTCCTTCCATCTTTGGATTTTTTTGCATGAGTGGGTGATTCCACTCTCTTCTCTTCTGCTTTTGTTTGCTCCACAACATCCCGAGGTTCTTCCTTTGGAGCAAAAATCTCCTCATCTGCATGAAACTGAAGATCCCTCTCAAGGGAACATATCGTGGCCTTCTCTTCATCGAAATTCACATCTCTAAGAACAACTATCATTATGTGAGATGGCAGGTATACCTGATAGTTGTGAGGTGTATTAGTGTACCCCACAAATATGCCCAACTCTATTGTCGGTTCTAACTTTTTCCTTGCATCCTTGGAAACACGACAGTAAACTGATGAACCAAAGATCCTGAAGTGTGCCACATCTAGTTTCTTACCTGAAAAAAGCTTTGCCTGGTGTACTCGTCCTAAGAATCTGATGAAGACTCATGTTCTACACATATACCATTGTGTTGCATGCTTCAAGCCACAAGTGCAATGGTAGGCCCTGATCATGAAACATCGTTCGTGCATCTCCCACATTACTTCTATTCTTCCTTTCAGCAACCCCATTGTTGAGGAGGTAAATCCCCTCTGCGGACAGAGGCGATCCCTACTAGCCCAGATCGGGTCTAGCAACAATCAAACACGCCATGGGGCAGTGTACCCACTGCAACAACCGACTTGCTGAGTGAAGGCTTCTACTCGAATCCAAATCTGCCGTAGAAGAGGTGGTGCTCCCATTCCTTTGCCCCTCGGCAGGTCACAAACTCACCATTCCAGAATTTGACACCTCCTGATACGTAAAACAACACAAACGCAAGCATAAAATCCATGTACAAGTAACTATGTCACTTAAGAGGACATAAACTCATGAACATAATCAAGAACAAGAGTGGAACCATAACCAATAGTCGCTTATCAGTTATTCATCTCAAAAGAAGAATAACCATACTTCGACGTGAAGACTCTCCTTTTTACAGTCACAAGAAACATGTCTCGATAAAGCCTGTCAAGGATGGGACAAGCCTCTCTCTCCGGATACTTGGCAAGAGTCTCCTTGCTTGGATTTGGCCTTAAGGGAATCAAGAAGGCTCTTGCAGCATAAGGATGTGAAAGCTCTTGGGAACTTGGAGATTAGCTTGCCATGGAGAAGAGCAAGCTTTTATAGAAGGAGGAAGGGGAGTTGGGATCCCTATAATTATGGGATTTGCCCTATCATCAAGGAAGCTTCCATGAGAGGTGGCAAACCACTTCCTCTCTATGGAAATCCGTAGCCAAACCTCCCAACTCAAGATAGATATCAGTCCAGGAATTTGTTAGGACGAAACTTCCACCATTTATTTTTAAAAAACACCTGTTAATATGGTTGGCGCGGGTGCGGCTCTATGACAGGGCACCAATTGGCACGCCCTCTTTGGAGGATTTTCCCCCTTGGCGTGAGGGCTGAACTATGGAACCACGCCAATGGAAAAAGAGCTATTTTTAGGGTTTTTTGCAGGGAGATGTCTTCAGGGCAAAGAAAGCTCATCTTCAGAGGGATGCAATGAAAGTATTTTCAAGTCTTGTCTCTGCTCACAGGTCACAGAATGAGCCCTCCAATGTGCGGGACGGGGAATGGTAGGGATGGTGAAAAATTGTTGTGTAACAGATGCCCCCTAAAGCATGAGGCCCGAGAGAGAGAGAGGGGTGAAATGCTTTACGAGAACATGCCGACTGAAAACAATGCCATCGGAAAACCTGCAGAGCGAAGTACAATTGATGTCTCAGATACATGATATATATGCGTGGTATGGGCGTAGCCGTCCATAACAGAGTATACAATGATCGAGATCCAAGGCATGGACGCAGCCATCCAGAGAGGATCGATAAATAGACTCAGGTATGGTCACAGCCATCCAATCAATGAGTCATGTAATAATAGTCCACAAAATTGCAGCCTGGATTACAACAGACACAATCGAGGGTCTTGCGCTCCATCTCGACCCGAACAGAGTACAAATTCAAGCATGCGAATATGTAAGCTGAAGTCGAACATGCAAGAACATCGTCTGATTACCAGCCAATGATGAAAGTTGTTAACAAACGCGAGAGGAACCACCAATGATGACAATGGCCCTCAAGGTACCATAGGTACAATCTACAGCATGTGAATCAATGAGCTGGTGTCAAACACCCATAGAATCATTCGATCGAAGGCCAATGATGAGAACCTCACGTCGAATGCGAAGAACCTGCCATTGAGGGATGCAGGCTCCAAGGTACCATAAGGGAGTCTCTAGATCAGCTTCCTGGATAATGAGCTGAAGTCGACAGGAAGTGACCTTGATCGAAGGTGAGCCATAATTTTTCCCACATCATCGACACGAGATAGAGGAACATGATGTTTTTTGTGAATCGGGATCATATGAGAATTAGAGGAAGGTTGATACTTTGCAGAGGTCAACTTCTCTTGAACATATTGACAGCACGACAGTGGATTTGGCAGTATTTGACATCAAAAGATCAAAGGTCATGATGACGAGGCAGAGAGCAGATGAGAGGTCGAAAGAGATCACCCAAACCCACAGAGGCAAGTGAAAAACGAGATGATATGTCCCCAACCCGACACGAATGCAGACAAGTGCCATGTTCAAGAGCGACATACTGCCGACACGACAATGATGCTGGTTCCATTTTTCCCCCACCATTTATGGCGAGTACCCCAATTATTTTTTATAACAAGCTTGAAGGGGATAGCATATGCTTGTAATATAAGTCCGCCCTTCGGGCGAATCCATCCTAGTACATGTAACAAGCCCTAGGAAGGAGAAACTCGGATAACGTCATTTCGACTGAATCCAATGTCATCAGGTTTTAACGATTCTGACAAAGGAAGAACTCGGCGTCTTTTCATATTTAGAGAGTTTGAAAAGACAGCAGAAAAGTAAACTCCAACGATCCCTTTTCGTAGATAGTTCCTCGGACCCGAAAAGGTAGAAAACAATATCTGAGAAAACCTCCTAGTCGCGATAGGCGAGGGTATTCCTTTTTCGTAAATAATCCATCCCAGCTCGAAAAAGGGGTAAACGTATACTGGGTAGATGTCGATTCGTGTCCACTTTAACGAGATTGAAACGATAAGGGCCTCGACAATCTTTTCATGTTCAGAGAGTCATAAAAGAGCTGAAAGATGACTCCACCTGGAGGAACGAGTGGTATAAAGGGTAGCAACTGGTTCCGATAATGGTGGAACTGCTCAAAACAAATAAAGGTTAAGAGGCTGGCTAACAAGACCACTCATCGCAGCGGTTCCTCAGGAACGGTTAAAACAACCAAGTGAAGGCATATAATCGGCCAAGCAGATAATGACGATGGAGTGAGAAAACCAAGGCTCATCTGACAAAAACAGGCTGATAAAATGGCGATCACAAGAGGTAAAATGGGAAAGGTTTCATTTTTACACAAGCTTGAAATCAGGAAACTCTGCTTGAAGTTGGTTTCATTTTTACACAAGCTTGAAACAAAGATAAACTGTGCTTGAAACCGGTTTCATTTTTACACAAGCTTAAAATGGAAACAAACTATGCTTGAAAAAGTAAGCATGCCCCCAGCATGGTGACTCAATTCGAGGTACATGCCCCCCAAGCTTCAGTCCATGCACCTGAGTAAACAGAGGGAGGGAGTGAAGGTTCAAGTTACGAGATCTAAGAAAGACTCGACTAGGATTTTACGAGAACTTATCAAAGACTCGAATTGAACAAGAACGTGTTTCATTATTTTAACGAGGTTGACACATTAAAATAACTATCCTCAGAACACCCTTGTTTCATTTTTTAAGGAGCTTGACACAAGAAAAGGAACTCTTCTCCGAAGAGCTTGTTTCATTTTTTAAGGAGCTTGACACAAGGAAACGAACTGTGCTCCGACAACCTTGTTTCATTTTTTAAGGAGCTTGACACAAGAAAAGAACCATGCTCCGACGACCTGGTTTCATTTTTTAAGGAGCTTGACACAGGAAAAGAACCATGCTCCGACGACCTGGTTTCATTTTTTAAGGAGCTTGACACAGGAAAAGAACCATGCTCTGACGACCTGGTTTCATTTTTTAAGGAGCTTGACACAGGAAAAGAACCATGCTTCGACAACCTTGTCATAATGAACAAGAAGTCATCGCTTCCAATATTTCCACTCTTGATGGAAGGAAAACATCCTGGAAGTCAGGACCCAATGCCCCCAGCACCTGATGCACGACAGCATCATCACTGAGCACAGGCACAGGGTAGGTAGCCACATAGTTGACCTGCGGTGGGGCAGATACAATGGGTGGATAAAAACTAGGAAGGGATGATGGTGGGCCAACGGCCATATCGAAACCAAAGAACGAAAGTTGATCAACGGTCACGATCCGTCCTTCATGCGGAAAATAGACCACACGAAAAAGGGATGAGACAAGCGCTCCCATGGCATAGGTGTAACCGCGCCCCAAAAGCAGATTGAAATCCAAAGGGCCTGGAACAACCATCACATCCATATGGAAAGTTTTACCTCCCAAAGTAATAGGTAACCTTGGAAGGATCCCTAACGGTTGACTCGTTCTTCTGTTAAACGCCAAATCAATTCTCGCGCAACAAAGAAGCTTCGAAACTTCGTGCTTTTGCCAGGCAGTTGAAGACAGAATACTAACAGAGGCACCTTCGTCTATAATGGTGTTGGGTACAACCAGACCAAGAGCCTGTACCGTGATCTCGAAAGGCACATAAGACGGAAGGCGGTATCCTGCAAATCGACTCTAATCGAAGGAAGTGAAAAAACTACTTGGAGGAGCTACCATCGAACTGAGATGGTATTCCCCTGGTGTTATCGAAGAAGAAGAAGCATCCTCCACAAACTCCACCAAAAGGTGGAGGGGAGTATCTCGTGACCTCTCCACACCGCGGGAGGTGGAGGAGCAACTTTCGAGGTATAAGGACAGAGAATATGGCCTCCAAGTCCTAGGAATCGAAGAAACCTAAAGAACTCCTAGGGTACATGTTCTAAGAGATCCCACTTCATTTCGAAAAGATCTGGTGCACCGTACAAGGGGCCAGCTCAACCGATCCCACAACCAATGGTTGTGTAGGAACGGATTCCTGAATCAGAATTTTCGGGGGAGCAGGATCGACCAAGGATGACTCTTGACCAATCGTAGGATCAGTGGGTGGAGGACTCAAAGAAAGATGTTTATAGCCAGCCAGGAGGCATGGTGTAGAAATGGTTGCGTTGTTCAAGACTCGTTTGGCTTCATCCATATACGGACAAAGGTGAATGGCATGGTGCCCTTCACACAACTTGCAGGGATTAGTAATCTTACCCTGCTTCTTAGGAGCTTTACCAGCAGCAGCCGAAGACGTGCCCCCAACCTGACTCCTAGAAGCCAAAGGAAACGGTGAGCGACCGTTGGACCATACTTCGAGTACCTTGGGAATGCTAGGGCAGTCTCAAAGAATATGGTCTCCCATGCACAACATGCAAGGGAACCTAAATTTCCGTGGAGGGTTGGAAGGTTTATCAAGAGGAGGTGTTTCAGAAGCAGTAGCTGCAGATTTAGCCTCTCTCTTATCGGCCTTCTTCTTCTTTGTCTTCTTCTTCTTCTTCTTAGCCACCTGGTTACTCGAATCCAGACTTTCACCAGGCGAAGTAGAAGAGGAGGACGCAGAAACAGGCGAAGAAGGGGAGAGGTCCACCTTGGAATCAATGTGACGTTGCTCAGGTGGAGAAACTGATTGAACAGTAGCTAAGACATTCAGGACCACAGAGGTTGAGAACAACCAAACAGGCAACCCAACTATTAACCCAGGAAGGGACAATGTTTCCATATAAGGAGCACCAACATTCCCAAAAGGAGGAAAAGAACCAGGATTCCCATCGAAGGGGATTCCTTGGTTGGTGAACTCTGGAAAAGTTGCCATCAGAAACGATCTTCAGAACAACACCCTAAGGAAACTAACTTTAACCAGGAATATTTCGTGGGCAGTTAATTTTAAAACATTGAAACAAAACTCTACCGTTTCATATTTCAAGAGTCAAGAAACAGGCAAAAGGTGACTCTATCGCTTTCAGATTGGAAACAAGCGTGAAAGGATAAGCGCTTGATGATCCTTTCAAATTTAGGGAGTCAGAAAAGATCAAATGACTACTCAGGAATATTAGGCAAAAGGGTGTACCAAATAACCGTGAACTGCAATATACACCTTGGTTTTAATAATGAAAGAGAAATCAACCAAGGACTTTCTGTACGTGCAGGCAATCTCCCCGAATGATGTGTTCGGTGTATCACGGGTATAGGGCAGCAGACTCGGATTCCTATGGATAAAGGATTGAAACCTAGTGGGGTCTCCCTTTATATACGCGATGGTACGGGGAGCACAAGTCCGTACTAGCACTGTCTAAAGCCAAGAGGCGAACGACAGCTACTAGGTTTTAAGACATCGGAACACGTCTCTAGCCTAGACCTCTAAATGTGTTTCGTTAGATGTTTCAATGATACCTTCGGTAAATTGAGTAAATTTTATGGTTGATATTCAATTATGTTTCGGTTTCAAGGCCCTACCGTATGTCATATGACAATCTCATGTATGCAGATATATGAGAAAAGAAAACTTTCAATTCGATGAATGCTATCTAGTTAAGGGAAGAGCTTCAAACAATGATGCAACAAACAGCAACACTGAAAACGAAACTTTTCCAAACTAGATGACTTTCACTATCCAAAAGTAATTTCAAACATTCAACGATGCGAATAATGCAATGTAATCTATGCAAAATCCTCTTTTCCGAAAACTATGCAATTGTAATCTATGCACAATTTCCTTTTCTTTTTCAAATAATAAGAATGCACTCAATGCATTTTTCGATGAAATGAGAATCTACTTAATGCATGCTTTTAATAAAAGAGAATGCAATCAAAGCGATTTTTAGTTTTCAATCATTAAACAATGTGATCTAAGTTCAATGATAAATCTCAAAAAATACTTTTCAATGCAATGTGATATAATGCATTTTAACAAAAAGAACACCTTGAGACGAAAACTAAATGAACGCAAATCTTCTTAATGAAAGATGAATGAAAAAGAGATGTAACAAACATAAGAATGCAATTGTTGTTTTAAACACTTTGTAAATAAATCCCTCAAAAGGCTACAAGACATATGAGGTCAAGCACAAAAAAATGACTTCCAAAGCAAGAGATCAAAACAAGGCATTCATTCCCTTTTACATCAAACAATCATGGAAAGAAGGCATTTCAAACAATGAGCAATGTAATCTATGCTCATACAGTGAAAAGACCGGAAGGGAAAGACACACTGGTGAAGGATTTAGGGAAAATCTCTGCACTTTTACACACCTTGTACCTGCTCGATTTCAGGTTATCGACAAGTAGCACCAACTGGCGCGACTTGCTCACTGACAACTAGCGCCAATTGCCAATTGGCGCGGGTTTCTAACTGAAAACAAGCGCCAACGCCTGAAAATGAAAAAACAAAGAATTTCTCCCAACCAAGACCAGACTCACCACTTCAAGCAGAATCTTGAAGACTCAAATGAACCATGTGATCTAGGCTCAAAGCGAGACAGACACAGATCAAGCTCAGAAAGCTCAAAACAGATTAAACCCTAGTACCTTACAGGATTGGCGCGATTGTAAGGCTGAAACTAGTGCCAGAATAGAATTGGCGTGGGTAATACACTTGAAACCTGCCCCAATGGGCGCGACTGTCAAGCTGAAAAGCGCGCCAGTTGAGTTTACCAGTCAAAAATAAAAAAGAGCAATCCAAAAAGCAGACCAGTGATAATCAAGCTATCCAAAAGCCAAATTCACAAAAAGAACCAACCCAAAAGAGCTGATCAAGCAAGCAGAATCAAGAATCAACCGAAGAGACAAGACAGTGCTCCGAGGGTTCAATTTACAAACTAAACCGGAGATTCACTGAAGCGACTTTGATCTACTTCACAATTGCAGAGCAAAATTGTTTCGAAGTCTATCTAGCCAACTTCAGGTTCCGTCTATAGCTCATAAAACGAACGAAAACAAGCTAACGATCCCTAGTGGAGTCGCCAAATTGGCGAGGAGGTAAATCCCCTCTGCGGACAGAGGCGATCCCTACTAGCCCAGATTGGGTCTAGCAACAATCAAACACACTATAGTGCAGGTTCCTAATTGAAAATAAACCGACTTGCGAGGAAGGCTTACCTGGAATCCAACGTTGTTGCTTGTAGAACAGGTGGTGCTCTCGTTCCTTTGCCCTGGCAGGTCACAATCCTCAAGATCTCCGTGATCGGACACCTGCACATGCAAGAAACAACACAAATGCAAGCATAAAATCTAGTGCATACAACTATATGTCAGTCGAAGAGGACATAACTCATGAACATAATCAAGAACAAGAGTGGAACCATAACCAATAGTCGCTTATCATTAATGAGTCAAAAGAAGAATACAACTATAGCTTCGACGCAACACTCTCCTTTGGCGGGTCATCAGCAAAACATGTCTCGATAAAGCCTGTCAAGGATGGGACAAGCCTCTCTCTTCGGATACTTGGCAATAGTCTCCTTGCTTGGATTTGGCCTTAAGGGAATCAAGAAGGCTCTTGCAGCATAAGGATGTGAAAGCCTGGGAACTCAAGACTCAGCTTGCAATGGAGATGGGCAAGATTTAATAGGATGTGAGGAAGAGGAGCTGGGATTCCCCAGTAATCATGCGGATTTATTCGATTACTCAGCTTCCACAGAGGCACAAACGATTCTCCCACAGTGTCCTAGCCAAACCTCCCAACTCAAGATAGATATCAGTCCAGGAATTTGTTAGGACGAAACTTCCGCCATTTATTTTTAAAAAACACCTCTTAATATGGTTGGCGTGGGTGCGGCTCTATGACAGAGCACCAATTGGCGCGCCCTCTTTGGAGGATTTGCCCCCTTGGCGCGAGGGCTGAACTATGGAACCGTGCCAATGGAAAAAGAGCTATTTTTAGGGTTTTTTGCAGGGAGATGTATTCAGGGCAATGAAAGCTCATCTTCAGAGGGATGCAATGAAAGTATTTTCAAGTCTTGTCTCTGCTCACAGGTCACAGAATGAGCCCTCCAATGTGCGGGACGGGGAATGGTAGGGACGATGACAAATTGTTGTGTAACACCCATTCTTTTGTGGGTTATGGGGTACTATTAACTCCCGTTGAATGCCTTCTGATGCACATAATTTCTTGAACTCATTCAACGCATATTCTCCATTGTTATCGCTCCAGAGAGCCCTCACTTTCTTGCCTATGTCTTTCTCAACAAGTGATTTAAATTCATAAAATTTTGAGAATGTATGGTCTTTCTTCTACATGAATAATATCCAACACTTATGTGAAAAATCATCTACAAATATCACATAATACATGTGCTTGGTCATGGAGGCAGTCGAGAATGGTCCACACACATCTGAGTGAACTCTTTCACGGATTGCTCACACTTGATTGTACTTATCATGAAAGGTGCCTTTGGTGTACTTCCCAAATGTACACCCTTTGCATGTATCTCACTACTCTAATGCACCCTTGGGAAGTCCTGTAGAAATGTGTTTCATGATCTTCAAGGCTCCATGGTGCAAATGGCCAAGTCGCCTATGCCATAACTCATCAACGCCTTGGCTTTGCACATTCTCTGCTTTCATGCTCAAAGCAGCATAGTCTTCTACATCAAATTTGTAGAGGTTCGTCACCTGAACCCTGATCTGCTTCACTTGTCCCATGGCTATGTGATGAATTAAATCCTTTCCTTTGATAAATATCACATCAGAGCCATGATATTCCAACATAACAACTCAAACTAAATTGTTCTTTAGACTCAGAACATACACGACATCTTTTAATGTGAGAGGAGAACCAAAATCCCTCTAAAAAGTAACAATATTGAGGTCGGTCGTGCTATACCTTCCATCATCTCCCATCTTGATGTGCATCTCGAGGTCCTTCTCCTCTAAGTCGCTAAAAAATATATTTGTTTCTAGTCATATGGAATGAGGCTCCACTATCCAAATACCACACACTACCCATAGTCGATGTCACCATGCATGCAATGAGGGTAAAATCCAACTTGAATTGTGAAGCTAGAGCTTCACCTACCTATTGCTCCTCCTGATGGATTCTTACCGACCTTCTTGTGCGGAAACTTCATGGCATAGTCTCCCACCTCATGGTAGTGAAAACATTTAATCTTCGACAAGTCCTTCTTCTTTCCTGCCTGACCAAAATCTCCTCTGGACTTTGATTTCTTCCCTTTCTGTTTCTTTGCCTTTCCATCTAAGACACAATTCTCCTCATCATCATGTTTGTATGAGGTTCCATTTGTTCTGCAACGAGTCTGTTAAGGCTTTCCACATTGCATATGGATTCTCCTTCCTATGGAGGTTTAAGACAATATGATCTCGAACTCCTTCTAGTAAGATCTTTCTTGCCTTGGCTACATTCTTCTTCCATTCTGCTAGATTTTGTGCATCAATAGTTGTTGGTTTCAGAGCATTTCTATAAATGTATTCCTTCAACCCATTATCTTCCATGATTTGTTCCATCTGGTACTTCCAAGCAATGTAATTTGAGCTACCCTCAAGGGCATACTCGAGCCTTAGACCATAAAAATCCTTCCTGATCATGTTGCTAGCTCTAAGGAATAGATCTGCAAAAATCATTCCTCCTGCAAAGATACCTTTGAATTCTCTTCTTGCATGTGATTATAGCTCTGATACCAGGGGAAAATTCCTTGTAGATTCAAACTGTTAATTGTAATTTACTAAAACAATAGACTTGAATCTACTCTACACATCAGCGAAAACAATTAAACGATCGCAAAATCACAAAGCCTACATGAGAAAGAATTCAATCAAAACATTACACAATGATTTCCTTGGGAAATCCATAGTTAAAAACCCATGTTATCTGTATATTGCATTAGTTAGAAAAATATGAGAATATTACAATGCTTTTCTCAAGCCCAAGCAACCTCTACACTATCTCTATATATCTCACTACTTCCTAGACAAGCCTTGGCCAATACTTAACCAATTTTATTCTTGCCCAAGTCCCTATTTCCTTGTGTTTTTCAATTAAGAATTAACCCCTATTAGTTAGGGAAATTCCTCATCCATAACTCGCATCATAGGCCTTCCTTTGACTACATGCACCACCTGTACAATTTGGATGATTATACAACTGATAGTACACTTCCCTTGAACTCTAATCTCAACTCGGTAACTCGTAGATCACACATGCATGAGTTATTTATGGATGATTTATCGGTTAACTGGTTGATCACAAAGTACACACCCCACAACTTCACCTCATGTGTAGATGTAATGTAAGAAAGTTTGTAAACATTTTTACATTTCGACTTAATATGTTGAATTTATATTAATATGTCCAATTTACAATATGTAAATTGGTAAAGCTTAATATGTTGAATTTATATTAATATGTCCAATTTCTAATATGTAATTTGGTAAACATTTACATGTATGTTAAAATTAATATAGATCCCACGAAAGATGTTGTAGTGTCCGTAAAAAGTTTAAAAAGTAATAAAAATAATAAAATTAGAATTTGTTACATTGTAATTTTGTTTTTATTAATAAATTTAAGAATAACTTTTTAAATTAAAACAATCATAATATACTTGTTACATTAAAATATATAAGTAGCAACAATAAGTTAAGATCCATTTTACTTGGTAAAATAGAATAATGATTATGTAACAATATTTAAATTTAATTAATAAGCACATGAAATTACAATATATAACAATGTGTTTAATCATCCACATATATTGTTAACTTGTAAATAGGATTTGTTACAATACCATGGGCCAGTACCATGGCTCATCAATACCACATGCCCAAAAACCATCTCTCATTTCATGCTCAAAATATTTTATAAATATTTTATTTGAATTTAATTTTGTAACATTTTTTATTAGATTTGAAAGAAAAATATTATAAATACTTTTGAGATATATCTACACCTCTATCACATGAAAATATATAAGATATAAATAGTATATATAAATTAAGATATATTTCATCATATAAATTAAAATAATAATTTGTAACCATATTTAAATTCCAATAATAAGAAAAAAAAAGTAATAATAATACTTGCACTATAACAATATTTGTAACCATGGATATTCACCACCACTTTACCCTCGATATTATTAACCATGCAATACCATGGGCCAATACTATGGCTAATCAATACCACATGCCCAAAAACCATCTCTTAATTCACAATCAAAATAATACTTACAATTAACAAGACTTAACCATGGATACTCACCCCACTTTACCATGGATATTATTAACCATACAATGTCATGGGCCAATGCTATGGCTAATTAATACCACATGCACAAAAACAATCTCTCATTTCACAATCAAAATAATACTTACAATTAACAAGACTTAAGCATGGATACTCACCCCACTTGACCATGGATAAGAGCTAAAAATATTTTATAAATATTATTTTTTAATTTAATTTTATGACCTTTTTGGGTCAAGAGTCATCCCAGTATGGAAGAGTTGTAATGTTCGCTTATATTATGTTAACCAAATATTTTGACCTAGTCAAATTACATTAAAAAAATAAAAAAAATCTTTAATTAAAACATTTTGACTCTTTGAAATTATGTAAAAGTAAAAAATAAACTAAAAAAATAAAATTAATAATTAAACCACCTAGATCCATCTTAACTTCCGAGGTGCAAACCTTTCTTCAAGTTTTGCACTCAGAAAAGAGGTTTGCACCTTGAGAGATTTGATCCCTCTTAGCACTGGATAGATATGGAGTTAAGGTGGATCTAGGCTGGTTCCTCCAACAATTGGAACTAAACTCAGATTTATTGCATTAATTAATTACAACCCAAAATAAACTCAACCTGGGCTCCTGTAAAGTAGGAGACACTCTACATGACTCAAGTTAGTCCCTCAACTTGAATTAACTGAACCAACTAAGTCAATTTAAGTTAGTTAACTGGTTCAAGTTGTCTTGTGATGTAGAATTACAATTTTCTTCTAATTTAATTCAACGGAAAATGAAATTAAAATCTTTCTTGGTGCCATTTTCAACAAGAATTCCATGGTATTGTGTGCTCTCCCTCTAAACTTGGACCATGAGTTTGTAACAAGCACTGAGACCATAGGTTTGTGAGATTGGATTTACCAATATGATTCAAGTTAATGTTTTCTCTCTCGCATGCACCAAAAGGTACCTAGTTAAAGATTATGAAAATAATGTGAAATGAACTCAAACAACTAAAGCATTCTTTAAAACGTCTCATAGAAAAGAGAGCAAATAAAGTAGAACATGCATTCTCGTGATCTCAACACATAACACACAACAAAGAAATTATATTATAAGCGAGGGAAATAAGAGACTCGTAAAACAACAACTTGAAGTAGTAGATGAAGTAGGGTAAGCTCCAGTGCCACTATATGGGAGGGTCATTGGCCTCCTTGTATGCTCCACTCCAAGGTTTTAATGGTGGTAATGGTGTTCCTTGATGGTAGAAATAAGAAACTAAGGATGTTTGTCTTTTCAAAGGATTTTTCACAGTGAATTGTGGTGGAATGGGTGACCTCAATGGATTTATTTATAGGAAAAAATAGTGAACATTTTATGTTTAGTTTTGATGTGAATACTCCCATTGCATCAATGATATTTTTGGAAACAATGTATTATTGAGGTCCACTTACAATCCACTATACTATGTTTGGAAGGGACAAGTCATAAAATGAGTGGAATGGATAATATTTTAATATTTTGGACCAAAGTTCACGATGTAGGCATTAAGTGTGCTACATGTGCATAAAATTAAGGATATAGTGTGATTGGAGTTTTTGGTCAAACTTCAAGGTTCAACTTGGATCGTGGTAAGATTAAGGTCACAAAATGATGAAGATGATGGAAATGAGGGATAAAGTTGTCAACACTAGTGCACGGGCTTGATAATACTCATGAAAAAGTAAGTGAGAAAAATAAGGGTGATAACCTAAAATCATATAGTCAATGTCCTATAGAGAAATCATCATATCTTATAGAAACATCAACCTCTCACCACAATGCAAAATAGTGTGAAATTGATCCTAACTTGATCAGCAATATTAACCTCCTATGTTGAGTACCTTCTAATCACTAATATGAGATGAGTAAATATTTCCATTAGATAGAGGCATTCTTGTTGGGTTTTCTTAAACATCTATTCCAATGTAGCAAGGATCCCAATTTAAAAAGTTCATGCTTAATAATCATTTTCCACAAACTCTTGTGATTGGGAGCTCTCCATAAGTTCTCACTTGCTTGTAATGAGTCTAAAAGAATGATGTTTTCAATCCCCATCCCCCATCCTCCTTTGGTTTTGAAATCACCCACCATTTGAATAAAGATACACTGAGTAGCATTGGTGCACAATGAATTTTTTAATTCAGAATAATATCATAGATCTTTTTGGATAATCTGAGAGAGACGATGGTGGCCAAAGGAAGTTTTAGGGTTTTTGAATTAGAGATTGACGCTCATTCGTCCATGGCCTCTCATGGCATCTCAATAGTCGGGCAACAAACTGGCATACACTCCTACAAAGGTTTTGGGACAGTTGGGGAAAAGGACCGGACTTGGGGCATCTCAAACCCCATTTATGACGACCCTCGAGACCCCACCGACTGCCACAACTTGTTGCCATGGATTGCTCTGACGACACCGTTCCCTCGTCCATCTTCTGTGCGAAATTATCGTCTGTCTCTATGCAAAGTTACCACACCAGATCTTGGGTATAGTTACTCGGTGGCAGGGGCATATATCCGACCAGAGCTCATCTGATGTCGGTGGTTACCAAGCAGGACAGGGAACATTGCTACCCTTGATTTTATGGGCTTGCTCAGGGGCATTTTGAAGGCAGTGTGCTCGACTCACAGTGCTATCCGCCTGATAGCGCTACACTGTCTCCAAACATTAATCCTTATTAAGCTTTGGAACCTGACTCCCTTTGGCCCCTGTCTCTCTAGATAGAATAGATACCAATAGCAGTCGACATCAACGTCACAACAAAGGAGAAACGGGTAAGCTCAAATCACTTTCAAATTTTCATAAAACCCCCTGTGGGTAATAGTTTTTTAATTCGGGCACAAGATACTGATGGGGTTACAGACCTGGAGCAATACATCAGGCTATCCTTGGGATACTTTTTCCATTTGCAATCCCTAATCTATTGTGGGAGGTCCTTACAAGACTCCGGCATAATCAAAGAATACTCCATTTGCCCTAAATCCACCATTTATCTCAATCTGCGACTTAGAGGTGGCTCAGCTGTGAATAATAGAACCCGGGACCCCAGGGGACCCAGCACATCCAAAAATGACTTCCCAAAAGGTCCGTCTTATAGGAACATATTACAGGGGAAAAACAAAACATCGTCTCCAACAGTACCAGCTGAGAATGACCCCAAACCTTACATTATGGAATAACTAAATTATGTGCCAGAACTGCAAATAGATATTCCAAATATTGATGAACATTGATCCAATTTCGAATCCCAAGCACTAATATGCAGATTTAATTGCTTCTGGACCAAACCAATGGATATGTTTCATTAGATATTCACCAACTAGACCATGGACTGTGAAATCCATCTCTGTTCAAAGGGATTTTTCATTGTCAAGTTCCTATCCTCGGAGGCCAGAGACATCATTATTAGGGCTGGATCATAGTTACAGGGATCCACCAGGCTATTCACCACACCATGGTTTCCATATTTTGACACAAATACTATGGAGGTCACCAGAATACCAGTCTGGGTTCGACTGTGCAAACTCCCACTTCATTTTTGGAATGAAGTTGTTCTTGAAGGCATTGGCAACATCATTGGGAGATACATAAAAACTGACACCCAATGCTTGGAGAAGAGGATTTACACCTTTGCACGCATATTTGTGGAAGTGGACCTCAGCAAAGGGATTCCAGAGAGCATCCAACTGAACCACAAACAACAAAAATGGACTCAGCATCTTGACTATGAAAACACTGCATTCAGATGCAGAATATGCAAGAACATTGGGCATCTGCAAAATACATGCCCAGAAGCAAAAAGAGACAGCGAAAAAAAGAAAAATACAGGGAAAGCAACAAAACGCTGACGATTTCCTTTAGAATAACCACAATAGGAGATGAAAGAAGAAGAGGATGCACCCATCCCAAATGAAAACAATTAGACAACAACCAAACCGGAGACACAAGAACAAGAGATGCAAGATCCGTTTGGACTTACCACCACAGCCTAGCCGACAAAGGACCATGGGGCACCGGACAGTGGAGGAAACAAAAGATAACACAACTCAGACACTTTAGATTTAGATAAGGACAATGGAGCAATCACAATAGAGAATCAGCTCGCCCTTATTTCCGCCACGCCAACACAAGGTCCTTGGCGCAAGGTCGAAAAGAAGAAAGGGAGAAAAGTTTAATTTCTCCCCATGTATTATAGGTTCTATGATGTAGCTTAATAGCCCATCTTTTGACAATACCAGCACATGCAACATGTAATTTTGTTTTCATTAATAAAATTACGAATTTTTCCTTGGAAAAAAAAATAAAGATACACTACCACTCTCCTTTCTAATTAACTGCAAAAGCCTAAAAGAAATGGTTTTGATTGTGTACAAAACATATTTAGGAATATGAGACAGAGTAATCAAAAAAATAGAAATATCTCTAGTAGAACTTTAACTATCATTAGTCACCCCTCGATTCATAACCATCTACCACACCATGCTTTGATTTTACCTTCAATATTATCTAAAAGCCATTCTAAATATATTTTTTTGCAGTTCTTCAGTTTCAATTTAAAACCAATATATTTGAGTTCCTTGTTAAATTAAAGATGCTTAAGAGGAAAACTACTTTTTGTTCTATCTTTAAACTCCTACTCCAATCCAAAGAAACCCACATGCATAAACATTAATCTCACATGTAAGTGGTTGAATCTATCACAAGCCTTTGAAAAATCAATCTTTAAGACCATTGTAGGATGAATTTTTGTTTTTTATTATATGGAGCCCATCCTAGGTTGCCCCAATAGCTTCATACATCGACCTACTTGAAAGAAACTTGAACTACTCCTAAGATATAACCTAAAAAAAATTCTTAATCGTTTAATCTATAGTCTTTCAAAAAATTCTATAAATATAATTGCACAAGGAAGTTGTCTTGAAATCACTAAAATAACTTGGTTTGTCATTTGTTGGAAGGAGTGCAAGAAAAGTAATATTCATTGTTGCTAAACCTATCCACTAGACTTCACCTCCTCAACCACTCTAAGGATATTCACCTCAAACAATTAATCATACAAACTCAACAACAATTCCATCACCCACTTACCCTTCAATTCTTCTTGAGATATCTCCTCCACTGACTCCAAATTAATTCCTTTGAGATAGAGCTCATAAAGTAGGATGTCAACTTCAAAATTTCCTCAATATTTGCTCACTCGGACACTTTTTAAATATTTTGAAATATTTTTATGCCTGGATCAATTATCTTAGAGAAACTCATAGCAAAGGTCCTATTAACATTCAACATCCCTCAAATAATATTGAACATTTTGTCATAGTTTTTGTAGAATTGCGAAAGAACTTTGCATTGTTTTCTCCTTTTTCAACCCACTTCCCTTACCCGATTTAAAAAATTTAGACTTCATTTTCTCATGTTCAACAATCTAGAATTCTTCTCTTTCCCAATGGTATCAATAATATTATGTTCATAGATCTCATTCTCTATTTCATTCAATTTCAAGTTCACTCTCTACCTTTTTTTTTAGACTTGCGAGACCAACACTTTCTTCAATTTCTTTAAAGAAACCACAAACTAGAAACATGTAAAACCCCTCATATTATTGTTATGTGGCACTCATCCCTTCTTAGCCAAATTGTGGAAGTCCTTTGCTTCTAGTACATTTGGATTGAACTTGAAAGGGCTCACTAGCACATTGATTAGGTTGTCTAATTGAATGAACATCAAAAGATGACTTGACCCTCCTTCAAAGCCTACCCATGTTTTAGATCAATCAATTTCATGAAAAAAGGACTCGTAATTTAGAACATATAAATTCACTTAGAGGTCCTACCCTCTTCAAAGGACAATAGCTCGAGTTGAAGCTAGCGGGTTTAATTCCCCCTCCATCTGGGTTCTATTCTCCAGAGACATGTTAGCTTGTGTGGCAAAAAAATTGTACAAGTTGAACATTCATTAAATTAAGGTGAATAATGGCAGCTAGTGTGATTTGATCCTGGGTCTTGCCTAGGATAGTCCTTTTAAGTTAGTGATTCACTAGTTACCGTTAAAAAAAAGAAGGTATTACCCTCGCCCCAATCTATTATTCCTCCAGGTATGTATTAATGTAAGTGGTCCAAGATCAAGAAGACCAACCTTCTCAATCTTGTGTTGAAAGATATCCATCATAATACCATTTTGAGTAGAGGATCCCCAAATATCACCCTCCTTGAAGTGAAGTTTAAATCTCCACTAATGATTATATGATCCTCTTTAATCCATTCTTAAGGCAAAAAAATAATATCTTGAATATTCTTGTCTATTTTTCACAAGGACAATACAAATTAAGAATTGAAACTTTGAACCTAAAATACTTGGCACAAAGTCCTATTGAAAACCCTAAAGCACACGAGGAAACATTTAGAATAGATATATTATTTTTCCATCTTGTGATTAACCCCCCTCAAATTCCTAATATAATCTATAACCAAGAACCCCTAATCCTTAAAAATCTTCCCAAAACTATCAATAGCCACATCCCTTGATCTCATTGTCTCCTGTAAAAGACCAATGCCTAGTTTATGCGGTTAAAATAAAAAGACACATATAGTATTTTGAGGGACTTCTTAGATCCCTTGCATATAGAAACACGATAATAATTTCAAACAATTT
This sequence comes from Pinus albicaulis, assembly GCA_034641835.2. NCBI lineage: Eukaryota > Viridiplantae > Streptophyta > Pinopsida > Pinales > Pinaceae > Pinus > Pinus albicaulis. The sequence continues at coordinate 1,223,721,787 of CM076572.1, read as the reverse complement.
TTGGGTTACATCATGCTCTAAGGACCCCTAAATTTATTTTTTCTTGTGTTGTTGCAGCTCACTCATGGATTTTGCTTGAGTATGATTCAAATAAGATTGCCTCCCAAACAAAGAGTGAGAAACACCCTTTACATAGTCTAACCCAAATTTTAATTTAGTGGACTAAACTTCTTAAATAGGGTCTTTTTCCTTCTTCATAGGCCTCAAATAATATCCACATCCACTAATAACATTCCCCCTTAACCCAAAACAAAATATCCTAAAATAAAGTTGCTCATATAATGCACATTAATAGAGGGGAGATCCTCCAAGGACTTAGAATCCAAGGGTTCTTTCCCAACTAGTTATCTACACAAGCCTTCCCATCCTTTGACCCCCAAAAAGGAGAATTGGACTTGGCATCAATCTATAGTAGCTTAGAAGTAGAAGTCCAAACCTACCTATTTCTTAGCTCAAAGTTCCTTAAAATAGATGGAGAAATAAAAGAATAAGATACAAGAAACCCACTAAAAAAACTATGATCTTGGGCCATTGCAACTTGTTGGGCTTCTTCTAAAACACAGATCATCACCTTTGGTAGAATGGGAATAGTGCCTTGCTTTAGGCCAACTAATTCTCCCACGAGCCTCAAAACTAGTTTATAGTCCCGATCTACCTCTACATTTTAATTTACATGACACTATATTCCTATGATTAAAACCTCCTCAAACTCCCTTTATTGAGCACCTCTTGTCCATTCTTTGGTCTTGATGATTTTTTTGCCGTTATATTTTTGTTTGAAGGGTCAAGGACAATTAATAACTACATGACCATAACATGAAAATTAATGCAGTATATGGTAATTTTTATATGGCCTAAAATATAGTATACAAGTATTTACCAACATAAACTTCCATACACAATGACCAACCTTCACTAACACCCATTCTACCAATATGAGAGTGATCGACTTATGCACACTTGATTAGAAGGATAGGTCAATGGCTAGGTTTTTCCCCCAAAAATGCCCATAGACTTCAAAACTTTCTCCAACCATAACACAAATAGTAGACGAGGAACTTTCACTCAGATAGGGATCCTTTTCAAGCATGAAAAAATTGGATCAAAATAGGTCGTCGTAACCTGTAACAATAAAAACAACAAGCCATAAAATACATTATCTTGAAGAATTTTTTTATCCACTTCAAAAATCCTAAAATTAAACCCCATCCAACCTCTGGATTGATACACAATACCCAATTTATTTGAATCCAAATATTCAAAATAACCTATGAAGTATATATTCCAAGAAATTTCCCAAGTATGAATTTCTCTAAGAACTCATGGACTTATTCTGAACATAGATCCTCCCCTAGTGAAATTTACAATTAACTTTTGTTACATTATCATCCTCTCAACTTTCTTTTTACCATGAGCAGGTTCTAACGATGTAACCCTAGTTGAAGTGAAAGCTAATTTGTCTCATGTGATTTTATTCAAAAGACTTCATACAAAACCCAAGACCATTCCACTCACACTCCTTATCTGCCACTAGTTTTGAAACATTATAAGATTCCATTCCCACATTAGAATTAAACTAATCTTGAATGACTAGATCATTAACTAAGGGACCAATATTTGTGTCTCAAATTTATTTTGAAATATATATTAGCAAAGAACAAAAAACTCCTTTATGTGAGTCATTCCCTCCAACTAATAGTTTTTTCCCCAAAGGATCATCATACATATAAGGTTTATGATGCATCTAGTCTAGACTTACACATGATAATGTTAATAAATCCCCACTCATAAAGACATTGGTGTTTATAGTTCTTTTAGTAGAAAATTTGGACTCGGGCCTTAAACAAAAAAATTGTTGAGGATAGAAAGGCCAAAATCATCCCTAACCTCTAAAGAAGAGAAAACCCTTTGATTTTGGCAAGGATCTTTTAAAGAATTGACCAACTTCTCCTCCTCCATTACACAAGTTCTCTTCGATAGATCTTGTCTTCGATTGAGGTTCCTTATATATATATTTCCTTACTCTATGTGTCCCATTTTTATGATGTATGTGTCTTTTCCCCATTATGATGGTGAAATTCCACAAGGGAGTAGACTACATAATTAGAGTGCTTGCGCCTCAAGCAAGCATACTACATAATTATTTTTCTTTCCCCTCAAGCAAGTAAACTACATAATTGTTCACCCAAAATAAAGTCATGACCAACTCATGATTAGTTTCTAATTTGTCTCAAATGGGTGACCTACTCTTGGGAAGCAACAAGGATAGTCCTTTGCTAGCTAACTCTTGGTGCACATTCCGTGTAAAACGTTACACTAAGAAATGAGATGCATTATATAATCTAAGTGAATGAGACATGTCACATTCATTTTTGTGTCATGCTTACAAAATAAAGGGAAACTATACTCTAAATTGAAAAACAACAATCAATTATCATAATGTGTGCATTTGTGTTTGAACACATACAAACATATCTTTTTCCAAGAAAAAAAACATATTTTTATTTGAGATAAACAAAAATATAATACTCAAGTGCTTTATGCATATTCCAAAAAGGGTAATGGAGAGATATATCTCTTTAGAATATTTCACTTCAATAGTACATCCATAAAGATCCACAACTTTCAATATCATGTATACCATCTATTAGGTAAATTAAAAACAAAACATCGACTTGACAATCCCATGTATTGACATATTACAAGTTCCAAAGGAGTTTAAAATCCATTAATTAAAAGCTATTGTAATACCACTATATGGCCATCTTGTACTTCTTGCAAGGAATTATAAAGCTTAGGTAATTGAAGTCCTTCCTTTAAAAGCTGATTTGCAAGCTTGATTTTCTCTCTATAAACATCAATATAACTGGCCCAAAGGGACTAATTAGACATTGAATTTAAATGTTGTGCTAATGGAGGGAGATAAATATATTAAACTTGGAGGCTTCGTTTCATCCAATATATGACCATACACGAATCACTCATGAATTGAAGCTTCTAAATCCATCTCTTCAAAGTAGATTTTAGTAAGTAGAATAAGGCCTTGGATTCCTCTTGGTTATTTGGTCCTCCTCCTATATTATATTTGACTTGAAATCTATGTGTCTTTAAAATATACATAATGAATTAAATTCCACTTATAGAATACAATCCTTGACAAGGCCCATCGAAATATCCCCAAGCTAAAGACTTGTCCACTTGTACACCCAATAGAATCCTCTATGGTTTATCCTTTGGAATACCCTCATAATATGCAAATAAAGCATTTACCTAGGCAACTACATTAAAAGCATGGATAATCTTCTCTTCAAACAAAACAAAGTTTCTAACTATCCATATTTCCCATGGAACCAGAGATCTCTCTCACACACACATTATGGTAATTCATTATTGTATTTTACTTTTTAGATCTTATTTCTATTTATTTTCTAAGGGCCACACACAAATGAGTGTCTCACACATACACACAATGACAATTAATTGTTTTTTTTTCTTTTTTTCTTTTTACTTTTGAAACTAATTTGTATCTACTTTATAAAGACCACAACGACACAACTAATTCTCTTGGATTGTATAGGTACACATACATTATGGTAATTGATTGTTATTTTTAAATTTTATTTATTTTCTAAACATTATACACAAATGGATATGCCACCTCTTCTTCACTTAATATGACACGTCTTCCTCATCTTATCATGAACATGAACCACACTAGTTGGTTCGAAACACGTTGCCAATATTTTCTCTAATGTGATTATCACCAAAAGATTTCTTTACAATCTAGTTATGGATCATAGAAGCCTAAATTCAGAGATCACATCTTCTTCACTTAAATAGTATGGTACATCCCATTAGGAATTCCAAGTTCCAATAAGCTTGCACAATCTTGATGATAACATTCCATTGTATATAGATGTTCTTTCATCTAATAGCCCCAACCTAGACTCAACCTAATTACAAAAATAAAAAATAAAAAATAAAATACATATGTTCAATAACCCAATAAATTAATTTTCTATACTACCAATAACAATACTAATTTTCTTTACTACCGATAATAATTATCTACCTTGCTTGTAACTTAATTTAGAATCAACTTTTACAATCAATTTTTACAATATTTATGATATATACTTAAAACACCTAAACAAAATCCTAACTTAAATAAAACCTTAACTTTAAATATCCAAACCTAACGGTTCCTAACCATGTTGACTGAAAATAAATATCCAAACCTAACACTAGGTCCAAAATTATATTTCCAATAAAAAAATTTACATTGCAATCTAGTCAAAATTACCTACAGTATTAAATATCCAAAATCCCCATATCGAAATTATATCTCCAATAAAAGAAATTTACACCACTAGTCATAATTAACCACGAAATTAAATACCAAAATCACAAAATTAAAAAAAATAATTTGAACTCCCTACTCTACTTTCAAGGAATCTAAGGTGAAAGTACTCCTTTGTACATTAAGTGTCTCGCCTTTTGGGCCATCTTCAATGCATTTGTGACCAGCAGTTACTTCAAGTCCATTTTACTGTGAACATAAAATCATTTTTTGGAAAAAAATTAATAAGAGTGGGAATAATGACAGTGAAACTCTTGGGCAAGAATTCAGTTAACTATTCAAATTAAGTAATAAATATTTAAAGATGATACAAATCAGAACCTTCATTACCCATTATCATCATGATTAATTTTGTATTTAAATACTTAAAACCAAATATCAAATCAAACTCTTCAACAAAGTACCATTTTCATTATGATTAGTTTGGTATAACGTGCATAATAAATTTACTTGAAGGTATGAACAGTCATGGCAGCACAAAGTGAAGTTCAATGGTCTCCCAACAAAAATATAATAGTCCCTATGTAGAGACATTAGGCCCAGCTGTAAAAAGATCTGTGCTGGGTAGTCACCAAATTCACACATGAAGACAAATTATAAAATCCCCACAAGTCATAAAACAAATGAATAGTATACAGACTTGGTTACTCCAGCGTGGCCTCGTTTACAGCGCTAGTCAATGATATATTGATATGCGTGGAAGATAAATTGATAAATATGGACTTGACGTGTAAAAGAGCATAAAAAGAAATTTACTTCAAAGGTGGCAAGTTTCCCGGGAGCTGCATTTTGTTTTTATGGTTTCCCAATGCGAGAAATTGTGTCCTCTGCATTGCCATGAGTAGTCCTCTTGGACTGCCATCCCTTCCATTCTTATTCTCCACATTATATATTGGATGGATCAGTTAGCTATTTATAGCTTCAAGATCATTATCCTGAAGGACCCAATTGCAGATTTTGCCAAAAAATAGCAGGAGAATACAGAGGCAGTCCTCAATTTGAAGGGCACTTTGGTGGTTGGGTGGGTAGGTGTCTCTAATATCAAAGGTTCTTTGGAGGGCAGCTGAGGTTTTGAGCTTTTGAGAGCACTTTGGTGGGTACCTCGGCGAATGGCATAATCGCCATATTACAACATGTTGCCTCGAGGTGGGTGTACTTATTCTGCAGAGAACCCTCTTTCTTTCTGTTCTATTTCGGCCTAATTTGGCATTCGGGTTGGATTGCATTGAGAATTTATCTGTTCCTTTATGCGGGCGTGGAAAAATTTGGATTATATGATTAGTTTTGTGTTATATTATGGGCAATCTTTTTCTTTTGATAGAATTTTGTTGTGGGGAGGGGCTCTGTCTTGCTGTGTTCGTGCTAAAATTATCATTGTGTGGAACCGTTTGAGATTTTGGAGAGGTTTATGCACGCGGGCTTGTTGTAGGGGGATTGACATTTTGTTAATCTGCAATGGAATTTTAATCATATTTGTCTGATACAGTGGTTGTTTGGATTGATTTTTTGGGGCAATCAGTTAGTCGGCTGGCTGATTTCTTTGTAGGATCATTGCTTTGCTCCATGTACTTCTGATTATTTCACATTCATGGAGCCTTTGTATGGATATCTAGGTTTTGTTTTGGTTTGGTATGCTGCGGATACTTTGATTTGCAGGTAGGAGAGAGTTTATGTTGTTTTTTCGGAAAACAGCGTTCTATTATAGGATTACATAAAATACATCGAGTTCAAAGGCAGGGCTTTACTTCCTTTTTCACTCATTTAACATGTGAGACTGTACCACTGTCCGAATCTAGGTTTATAGGGAAATTTATGTTTCTGTTGTCATAGCCCAAATGTTTGGCTCGATATCTATGTACATGGAGTGGACAGGTGGTTAGAGATCCCATTTTCTGTTTTTTTCCTTTCTGAATGCCCCATTTTGATAAATTATTCTGTACACCCATGTTAAAAACTTGTGTAAACACTTAGTCAGACAAGAGATGCACTTTTCTTGTGATTGATGCTTCAACAAGCTAGTTTGTAAGGACTCCTGCAGCACTACTTGTGCAGGGTGAATCTGGCCCCCAGGGGTGAACTACATAAGAGCCTGCTCACGCTGGCAAATACCGAAGTTCATGCCATCCAGGAGATTAGAACCCTGTTGTGCGGCTTGAAAGCAATTGCCTGCACCATTGAATCACAACCCCATTGGCAAGCTATAGCTATTGTGGCTATTATGCTCACAATTTGATAAATTAAGGGGATGGATATTGAAGTTTCAAATAATTCTTCTATAAGGGTTCAGTTTGGCGAAGTTTAGAGCTCGCTTCTATATCAGTTTTCACAAGCTTTCTTAGTTGGATTTTATTGAAGTTTCTGGTTTGGTGCTTTTGTTTAGTTTGTATTTTTGTGGGTGTGATTTGTAGCTTGGCATGGAGGTATTGATCTGTTTGTTTGTTTGTTTGTTTATCTGGAAACCTGTGGTTATGGAGGTAATATTGTTTGAAGTCGTTAGGAAAACTTTTATGCTTCATCTGTAATCCTTGGGGTTTGAGCGGCAGATCAGGTGGCAGGCTATCAAAGGGTTTGCAGGTGCATTTTTGACATCAGCTCAAGAGGATTGCAGGTTGAGATAATTTGCATGCATGCTTGATTATGGGATTACGAAGGAAATAATGTGAAAAAATCACTGGACAAAGGAAAGTGAGGGTGTTTCAGAGATTTGGATACAATATGGGAGCTTTGCTTTTCTTTGGTTGATATACCTTGTTTAAGTGAAATAAGAAGTATAGGATTGGTGTGTAAAATTAATTTAGAGTCCTTTTTCTAAGAGATTGAAAAAGAACAATTCTGTAAAATAGAGGTTGTGACCTTGTGGCAGGTTCCATCCGTAGGGCAACTGGACCGAGAAGTGGCATCAGGAGCAGAAGAACGGCAGCAAATTCAATTGTTTCAGATTCTGCACCCAACAATAACAATTTACGGAAGGACATCTCTAGCGAGTTCCATGAAGCTAGCATCCACAAATATGCTGAAGGCTTTGGCATTACTCAAAATGGGACAAATACTAATGGTAAATGTTTTGTATTGTATGCATTTGGTAGGTTCTTAACATTTTGAGGTAATATTTCTCAGCTGCAACCTCACTTGGTGGTTTTGTTTCGATTTAGCAAATATGAGGTGCTCTTACTGCATTTTTGGTGGGCTAGTACAACTACACAGGTCAACAGTTTCTGCAAACTAAGGAACTTTAGCATTACTTTGATGCTATAATGGCCCTTCCCTCAGTCTTTGTACTAGGCATGTACCTCTCCTTGATTGTTCTTTACTCCCACTTCTTCCCCTCTGCCCCTGTAGAAGACATCAGGTCTTGACAATACAAACTTATTTTATAATATTGCACTGGGAAAAAAAGGACACCGGATAATAGTACTGATCACCAGCACAGTGAATTTGTTGAAGTGGCCAGCCTTCTATTTAATAGAAACATGCTGGGATTTAATAAGAAGAGAATAGTTGCCAATGAAGGATCATGCTTGTCAATTACTATCAACTATTAATGGCAGTTTGGATTGTAAATGCCTTTTAGTCTTCTTTCCTTTCAAAGTTCTAGATATTTAATTCCTTTCTTAAATTGAGCAAATGTTTAACTTTATTCTGTGCAGGAATGAATGTTGATGAAAATAAATCAACTCTGCAGCAAGGGGCGGGAGAATATCCTTCAATTGCAATTGCTGGTAGATGTTCAGGAACTTCTGCAAGTGCACCAGGGCAATCAATTTCTGTGGAAAGTGGAAGTGGTGGCTCTCTATCAAGAGGTAGTGATGCAGCAATTGCAACGCCTTCCAGAAACAATCATATGGCAATGGTACAACATTTAGATATTCATCAGGATGACTTAGATTCTCCAGAGACTGCAGGGTGAGTCTCATGCATTACTCTATGTTGCTGGTTTCTTGTGGTTGTGTATTTGTAATGTTTGAGATAGAGAATTACTGATCGGTTGTACCTTTGCACTTGAACAGCACAAGGAAGAGAAAAAGAGTTCCTAGAGTCAATGGTGGGGAGAAAGGTGGGAGGGGACTCCGGCAGTTCAGCATGAAAGGTGTATCATCACAGTTCACCTATTCTCTTTCTTCTTATGACTGAATTTTTCTTTTGGTACATGTTTATGGATGGACGTCTTTATGTTGCTGGAGGTAATGGAATTGATATAAATCAAATTAGATTCGTATATATTTGTTCTCGTAATGATAGTCATGGGGCACAGAGGGAGGTGTAATGCAAGCCAAGTGTGGACCTACCCAGCCATGGAGAGAATGTGGGTAGCTAATACGTGTGGAGTTCTGTTTAATCCCTGAGGTTGACTAGCTCAAAAAACTCTTGATCCACTGGCAGATAATGTTTCTGTTTGTTATACATGGTGTCCTTAGGGCATGCTTGTAATTATATATGTATTAAACATTGGCCTTGGGGGTTTGTTTCACTTACTGTCAATTGTTTAACTGTGTCCAGTCAGTCAGAAGGTTGAGAGCAAGGGTCGGACCACATATAATGAGGTAATAACATGACCACAATGACTGCTTATTGTTTAACAATTGTTCCTTGTTTATTTGTTAAGTATGACTGTCATTTTTTTTCTCATCATCTTATCTTAATTAAATATTGAAATTCTTATATGTAGCATTTTTGAGCAAGCACTGCAGAAGGCATCTCTGAAATTTTTACCATTGCATATAAAATGCTAAACTGCAGTAATGATTGACACATAGTACAATCAAAGTGAATTATTACATCCCCAGATGTCTGAAATTGATCAATGTGACTGGAAATTAATTGCAACCTAAATCTTGTGGTAATATACACTGTACAGATGTTAAGGCAGTTCAAATTGCGGCATGGCTAGTCCTTGTACTATGGGCTGTAATCTCTTTACCGTGCTTACATTTAAAGTTCTTATCGAAAATTGGTAATATGATCCAAAATCAGCTAAATAGGTGTGGCTCATCCAGTTAGTAGCCTAGGCCCCACACACAACAGGAGTGGTAGATGCAGAAGTTCAAGAAAAGGTTTCAAGGCTTTGATCAATTCTCCACGAGCACCTTTACATTAACTGAAGAAGAGGTGTTGCATCCTTTCTTGAACTAGGGTGCTTCCTTGGAAGTCAGTATTCCTGTCCTTGCTATCAAGCAGGCACTTTTAGAGTCTAGACTACATGAGATTGAAATGCTAGTAAGGGCCGAGGAGAAGGGACTAGACAGCTAGTGATAAGATAATATACTTTTATTATTGTTCAAAAAATGACCACAAATAGGTCAATGGGATTGCTAAGTACAAAATTGTGGAATACAAAGTGGGAGTGCAAATGCCACTCCTAGAAAATCATTATAAATTCAGTTCTAATCCAAGCTCTATAGGCTCTAAATTCTAGGATCATGGAGCAGGAAAACAAAGCCGTAGGGTAGATACGTACAATTTCTCTGGATTCTGGAGAATCCTATGCTGTCAACATCCCTTAAGCTGTCCGTCCCGACTCCCAACATCCATGGCTGTCGGGGGGAGGGGGGGGGGGAACAGCACCCCCTGTTGCTATATCTCCTATCATCCACGCCCATAGGGGGTGATCAACATCCCCTGATGTTATCTCTGCTAACATCTGAGGCTGTAGAGAAAATTTAAAAATATATAATTGTATGTGTTAATGATGATTGTCTTACAAGGCTTGGATGAATAAATCTATTAATGAATGGTGGTGACTCATTCTCCTTTATGCTTCATCAGTAGATAGGTTTCTCCACCTTGGTTTTAATAGAAACATAAGCTGTCTATCTTACTGTACAATATGTAAATTGAATTTGAACCTTGGCCATATCTAGAGGTTCAATTATTTTCTGAGGGTGTGTACCTCTGACGTCATGGATTTTTGCATACATATATAAACTGTTTGCACATTTGATAGGTATTTTAATTCAGATACTAATTAACTTGATAATCTGTATCTGCATAGAATGCCCTCTCAGTCTGATTTAAAAATGTCCATGTGTCTGTCCAAGGTGTACAAATTTCAGAAAAGATATTAACATATCCAAAAAATTGCTTTGAAAACTTAACTGAAACCCTCCATAACTTGTCAACCAGATGCACGAGCCAAAGTCTAAAACCTGCCATTGCCAGAAGTTGCTTCAAAGACTGAACCAACACAGACATCGGTTGAAATTATACCTCCTCTTAAACTTGTAAAAGAAATGATTTCAAAAGATTTAATCACTTCTTTATTCCAAAGGTTTAACCTATTGATATTAATTTCTCTTGGGATTATGACCTTATTCTTAATGCCTAAGATGACCATTGAACCCCCATGGCACTTGATGCTTGAGTTCTAAGCAAATTGCAGGCCAATGCCTAAAGGCAACCTTTTTGCCACGTTTTTAGAGTTGATTCAATCTTCCAAGCAAACCTAGTTATCAATCATCCTCCTTGGTAGATAATGAGACTCTTCCACCCTTCTCCACTCCTGTTACCTCTGGCTTCCCCATGATAGGTTTCTTCACCTTACTAAGTATTCGATTTTCTGTCCAAATCTTCGTGATTTGGCTTAGGTGTGCAAAATGCTTAATACCATTTGCCCTTCCTCGTTGAGAACTGGCAACAGGTACGCATAAACAGGTGCATATTTTTAATTAATGATCATACAAATCCATGCAAACACATACAATTTTTTATGGATATGGACAGGTTATTAGCATATGCCTCTCTTTCTTTTGCCCTTTAAAATTTATTTCATTTAAGGAAGATACAGTATATGGGAGGGAAGATGGACAGTGTTGTGAAGTATGTTGTTTTTAATGTACAGGCTTTGATTTTCAAGATAAATGTCTGAATTGTCAAATAAGATGGTGAAATCATTTGGTAGGCTACTTGTGGGAGACCAACATGAGGTGTGCTCAATGATATCTCATTTGTATTGGATCATTATATTATTTGTGAACCATTTCGATGCTTTTAGAGTGGAAAATTGGAGGAATCAGCTAACAGGAGCATTTGTATTGGCAGGCCGTAGTTTGGAGAATTGGGGTCTAAAACATTCCAGAGGTAGTTTGAGGCATTAAATGAAGTTTTTTGGGGTCCAAAAACTTTCGCTTACTATAGACCCCCTAGCACCATTCTACACTTAGAGACCTTTCCGATAGTGCAAGAAAGATGTCAATTGGAGTATGTATGCAAATGTTATGCCACCTAGAAGTTGACCTTCCTGTTTGACCACCATGGTTCTTAGAGGATGCCACGATAACCCTCATTACTCATTCAAAAGAGGTTAGCCATGTGGGGACTATGAAAAAGACTCTGAAAGGGTTATAGTTGTAACTCTAGTTGAGAGTTGAAGGAGTCAAACCCAACCCCTAGTTGGCTAACTAGCAAAAAAGAGGGTTGCATTCATTTTCGATTGTATTTTGTTCCAAAGTAGAGCATAACAACTTGGGAGTGGGAGTGAGTGAGCATAACAGAGCAGGTTAGTGTCTATAGTAGCCTATCAGACCATAGGTCTTAGGTAACTCCACAGTGAGAGCCTTTTACTTTGTACTTACATTATTTTCATTCTAGAGAAAGAGAGAGCAAAGTAACCTCTCTTTTTAGCATAGGTCTTAGGTAACTTCACAGTGAGAGCCTTTTACTTTGTACTTACATTATTTTCATTCTAGAGAAAGAGAGAGCAAAGCAACCTCTCTTTTTAGCTGGGTTTTCTCCTGTAAGGATTTCCCAGAGCATATTTTGTGTTCATTGTGGTTGGTGTGATTGTATTTTATTATTCTCTATTTTCAACATTTTATGCATTACTTGCATAAATAGAAAACAATAATTAATAAATATGGAATCTAAGAAAATTAGACCTCATGGTATAAATTCATATTATTTTTTTTTGGAATTTGGTGGGAAGTTGAAAGGGAGCCAAGAGTCAGTTTAAGTAGGAAGTTGTAAAACCCTAGCCATGGTCGACGAATCTATTCACAATAACCCTTGAGGTCGACGAAGGAGAGATTCTCAATGCTGGAAGTGCAGGTCGTAGATTGACTTTGGAAACAAGCTTGGAATCAAAGAAAATTAGATCAAAAGGAGAATCGGGGGATCAAGAATACCTAGAGGAGTTTAGGATGGAACCCGAAAGAGCTGTCAAGTTTGAGTGCCGTCAACCATTCATGGTTCCTATTCATGATGGAAGCAAGGTTGGACATAAAATTGGGTTAAGGTGAGGTCGATGCTTCAAAATTAAATCATTGGTTGCAATAGTTAAAAGTTTACTTTAGTGTTCACCACATAAAGGAGGAACATAAAATAGTATTTGCTAGAGTGAAGTTTGCAGGCCATGCCTTGACCTTACGGGAAAGCCATATGGAGACACTTAGGTTGGAGGGCGACTCCCCAGTAACTAAGTGAGAGGACTTAAACCCTTAGGAGGACTAGTGAATCCAATGGCACTACTTTAGGAAAAGGCAAAGGTAGTGTGTACACCAAATTCGGGAAGATGGCCATTATGTTGGGTATCTCTCCCAAGAGCCTAGAAGTACTCCTTAATTATTTGGGGGGGTCTGCACAACCATCTATGAAAGAATGTGATGTTGTTTAAGCCAATAGTAATTGATGAAGCTTGTGTACAAGCAAAGTATCTGGAAAACATAGGCCAACAAAAGGGCAGACAACTTGTTTGGAATAGAAAGAGCACTAGAAAGCTTCCAAGGAAGGAAAGAAGAAGTGGAAAGGGGGAAGGAAAAGAAGAGAACAACCACAACATGTTAGTGCAATGATCCTAGAAATCATTGCAACCACTGCTACATTGATGGCCACATAAAGAAGTGTCTGTACCTTAGTATAGAAGGAGGTGAATATAAGTGGCCTTCATTGTCGAGAAGAGAAGGAGATGACCACGCTCTTCCACATTAAGATACAAGTCAAGAAGACCAAGATCGATGCTTCGTTCAACTCAGGTTCACAGGCTAATGTCATAGTAGTGGATTTGGTCAACAAACTTGATTGGAGGTTCAAGATCATCCTAGCCCATATCCACCATTGGGATGGGTAAATAAGGATGCATAAATTAAGATAACAAAATAGTGTAGGATAAAATTTTCTATCAATGTTGATTTTATTGATAAAGTGGAATCGGATGTAGTTCCACTTGATGTATGTGAAGTTGTGTTTGAGAATCCCTATATGAACATTCGAGATGCAATCTTCTTGTGGAGAGACAACTACTATGGCTCCATCAAGGATGAGAAATCATTCATTAGTGTGCACAAAGGCAAGTACAAGATTTCACTAGTAAATGCCAACCAAACAAAGAATGGACACAACAACTGGAAGGGTTGCTACAGGCATACAAGGGAGTATTCTAAGAGCCTAAAGGGATACCATCCAAGAGGGAAGTGGCGCACGATATCCAATTGTTGCTATACTCTCTATTGCCAAACATTGGGCTATATGAACAATTTGTTTTGGAAGTAAGCAAAGTGAAGTAGTAGTTGCAACAATTCTTGGAGCAGGGTGTTATTCGACCGTATACCTCACCTTGTGGGCCACCCAACATAATTTTGTCAATGAAGGACAAGAATTGGCGAATGCACATTGATTATAGAGCGTTAAAGAGAATTATGGTCAGGAATAGGTACCCCCTACCCAGGATTGATGATTTGTTGGATCAGTCGCAACAAGCAAAATATTTCATCAAGTTAGAGTTAAAATAAGGGTATCATCAGGATTGAGTCAAAGAAGAAGACACTTGGAAGACTTCCTTTAAAACTAGACAAGGTTTGTATGAGTGGTTAGTCATGTCTTTTGGTCTATGCAATGCACTGGCTACAAACATGAGATTAATGAATGATATATTGTGCCCTTGTTTAGATTCATTTGTTATTGTTTATTTGGATGATATACTAGTTTATAGGTCTACATGAGAGGATCACATCTCACGCTTGATGCAGGTGCTAAAGACTTTGAAGAAGCACTAACTATTGGAAAATCTCAAAAAATATGAGTTTCCACAACGATCTTTGGTGTATTTAGACTATGTGATTGGTGGAGGGGAGTTCAAGATAGATCTTGCAAAGATGGAGGGCATCATGAAGTGGCTGATGTCTACAAATTTCTTTGAGATTGGGAGTTTTGTTGGGGGCAACATAATATCTAAGGAAATTTGTAGCTTCATTTTCAATAGTAGTCAAACCACTCCACTATATAACAAGTGGCAAGAGTTTCTAGTGGGAAAGGGTCAACAAAAGGTCTTTGAAGAGTTGAAAAAGAAAATAAATCTATTATTGATTCTTGTGTTCTCAAATTTATAGAAGCCCTTGGAAGTGGAGATGGATGTGAGTGGTTATGACATGGGAGCAATCTTGATGTAGGGAGGAAGGCCTCTATGATATTATTTTGAAGTGTTTCCTGGAGTGGTTCTCATCTATCCTACCTACGACAAGGAGCTCTATTCTCTAGTGTGCAAGCTAACAAAAAGTGGAAACACTATCTAATGGGTAGGTAGACCATCATCCACATAGATCAGTAGCTGTTATAGTGTCTACATGCTTAGATTAAGCTACAATAGACCATACACTAAAGTGGATGGGGTTCTTTCAATAGTTTTGTTTAGTGATCAGGTATAGGAAAGGCAACACAAACAAGTTGGTTGACATGCTTTCAACACCACCCACATAAAATATTACAGTGTTGGGAACTTTGATGCACATGGAGTCTTTCAACCATGATCCATACAGAGAGGCATAAACAGAGGATGATGACTTCAAGGAGGTGTTTCAACAATTGTAGAGCTAGAGTCATGCAAATAATGGGGACAACACAATTGACTATCATCTCTAGAATGGGTTACTCTATAGGTTGGACAAGCTATGTGTTCTTAAAGGTGAGCTACTCTAGCTGATCAGAGAGGCTCATACCTCCAAGGTTGTAGGTTATTAAAAACTTACAAAGGAACGTGTATTGGTCCAGAATGCAAGAATATGTAGCAAAGTTCATTAGACGATATATGCTTTGTTGTACTCAGTTCTAACAAGCCTAGCATTAGGGAACGAGTTTTATACCATCCCTTATCTATACCCCCTTGTCCTTGGGAAAGTATTTCCATGGACTTTGTGGGAGGTTTACCAACAACTAGGAAGGGACATGACTACTTGTTTACGGTAGTTGACAAGTTTAGTAGGATGTGTCTTCATGCCCTGTAAAAAGACCATCAACATATAAGAAGCAACAAACTTATTCTTTGAACAAGTTTGGGTGCACTTTGGGATACCAAGGAGCATTGTTCTAGATAGGGACACTATTTCTCGGTGCACTTTGGAGTACATTGAGGAAGAAGATGGACACTAACTTAAGGAGTTTATAACATCCCATCCACAGACAATGGGCATATACAAGTAGTCAATAGGACTTTGGTGCGACTTTTGACGGTTTATAATTAGAAGCATCTGAAGACCTATGATGAAAATCTGGTATATCTACAACACTCTTATAACGAAGCAATCCACATTTATAATATTGGTAAGTCCTCATTGAAACGTGTTTTGGATATTTTCCACCTTCACCTTTGGATGTTGCGTATGGATAACAGGGATGAGTGAGGGAGGATCTCACAGGGGATGCATTAATAACAAAGATTTTTATTGAGAAGATTAGGCAAAATCCATTTGCAAGTACAAGAGACATTGAAGAAGTCAGAGGAAAAATACAAGGTCAATCATGATCAATATAGAATAGAGAAGTCATGAAAAAGTGGTGGATAATGCCTATAAAGTCAATTGACTCCCATACATGTGCATTTACTCAGTGGTCAATGCGGAAAATCTTAAACTCTATGAGCCTTACATGTTGGATTAGGAAGAGGAGCAGTTCCTACCTTCCATAGAGGATCTAACTCCAAATGCCTAGGCAGAGTTGATAGAGGATACTGTTTTCTAGAAGAGGTTAAGAACTACAAAACATGGGCACGATGACCTTGGTTGATTAGGTTGAAAGGACATCTTCCAGGCAAAGCAAAATGTTAGAAGGTAGAGGAAAAATTTCCTCACCTAATTTAGTAAAAGCTTTTGGGGACCATAAGCTTCCCAAAATGGGGAGGCATGACTTGGATTGGATCATCGTATTATTTGTCATCCATCTCAATGCTTTGAGAGTGGAAAAATTGGAGGAATCAACTCACAAGGCCATTTTTATCGGTATGTCCTAGGTTGGAGGATTGGGTTTTGAAACCTTTCGATGGCAGTTTGAGGCATCAAATAAGGTTTTTTGGTGTCCAAAAACTCTCGCTTGTGTGAGACTCCCTAGCGTTGTTTTATGCTTAGAGACCTTTCCAATTATGAAAGAAAGATGTCAATCTGAGTTTGTATTCAAATGTTATGCCTCCTGGAAGTTGACGTTCCTATTTCACCACCATGGTTTGAGAGGATATCACATCAGCCTCTTGGGGTGCATGCACAAGCTTTGTTTATTAATGCTCTCTAGAACATTGATCTCGGGTACTCTACTCGTTTGCATGGGGACAAAAGTTGTTTTTTTATAGACTTAATAACTTTATTTGTGCTCCCACTATTATTTAAAGGCACCAAGGAAGCTCTAGTTTGTTCAAGATCAAATTCACATATTCAAAGAAACCTAACCTATAGTTTGCTATTAGGATATGTTATAACCGAACCGCTAGGAAGAAAGTGGGTTCCATTCATTTCTGATTGTATCTTGTTCCACAATGGAGAAAAATTACTTAAGAGTGGGAGTGAGAGCATAACTGAGCTGGTTTAGTGTTTGTAGCATCCTATCATACCATAGGTCTCAAGTAACTCCATAGTTAATACCTTCTTCTTTGTACTTGCATTATTTCCATTCTAAAGAAAGAGAGAGCATCACATCCTCATCTTCTAGTTGGGTTTTCTCTTGTAAGGGTTCCTAGAGCATATCTTGTGTTAATTATGGTTGGTGGCGTGATTGTATTTTATTGTTCTATGTTTTCCGCATTTTATCTATTACATGCATAAGCATAAAACAATAATTAATAAATTTGGAATAAAAGGAAGTTAATCTTCATAGTGTGGATTTCGGTCTACTTTCATCACATCTGTTGTGATGAACTGTCCAATGGAATATCCATGACAATTTGCAGATGAAGGGCACATGTGTAGGTGTGATTGATTTCGGTCTACTTTTATTAGATATGTTGTGACGAACTATCCAATGGAATATCCATGATAGTTTGCAGATGAAGGCCAAATGTGTAGGTGTGTGTAGATCGTTCTGACAAGGAATCTCCCCCCTTAAAAAATGGATAGTATCTACAAGAGAAAATACATTTTTAATAGGGAATTTACCATAAATTTCCAAATCCTTGTCTTGCGTGTTTTTCTCCCTACCATTTCATCAAAGTTTGCTTTTTAAAAAGAAAGAAACATGGAAAAAAGTGTTGGTCAATAATTGTCATTGATGGAATATAAGCTCTCTTGATGAGCTCTCTTAATGGAAGATTGATAGATGCTGCACTATGACATATGATGACATGGAAGACACACCATGATGAAGAAGCTCTAATGATCTCTTACTGTCCCAATCACCTTCTGCACTTAAGTTTTACGAACAGTCAAAGAAAAATAAATTTAAATAAATTTAGACACCTTGGAGGCATCCTTTCACAATGAATCCTAGACCATATTAAAGAGGATTTTTCCCTCTTTCCAACAAGCTCTTACTTGCCCCGAAATTCCCATTAGTTTGTGAGAAACTGAATTTTTAAGATAAACAAAATATATATTTACAGTCAAGCCGACCTATGCAGTCATATAATGTCGGCCCTTCTTCCAATGGATGTGTCTCTTCATAGGGACAAACTACTGTATATATAAATCCGCGTTCATCCATTTCAGAGTCAGCAATTCGGTGAAGAATATTCGAGAACCACAGAACTTTAAGGAGAGTTCACATCTTGTGAACTAAGGCCGAGGAGGACTTAAAAAGCACATTTTGTTTGGGTTATTCTTCCTCAAGCTCGGGCAACAGATTACACAGTCACCTTTTATGTGGTTTGGATTTGTGACAGGTGCATAAACAGTCTGCCGATGAAGGAACAGTGGACAATCGCCTACTCGGTGCCTTAACCTCAGTACCTCAGACATGTAAGAAGGTTGAATTGTGGACATTCAGCTCGAATATACTTGTGTTAGTTCGGACACAACTGTGGAGAAACTGTAGCTCGGATAGACTTGTGGAATTACACCTTGGTTCTCTAGAGGACTCATAAATTTCGGACCTAAGGACAGTTATTTATGGAGGCTATGAATTGCAAGCTAGTAAACCTGTGATACTTCGAATCTAAACTTGTAGAAGGCTTGAACTTACCCTTGAAGGCTCAGACTTAGAACTGCATGCTGGTGAACCTGTGATACTTCGGATCTGAACTTGTAAAAGGCTTGGACTTACCCTTGAAGGCTCAAACTTATGTGAGGACTATTAAAGTCACATGATGGACAAAGTACAATGAATAAATAACAGTGAAGAATCTTGTTGATAATAGTCAAGTAAGTACATAACACAGTTTCTATTGAAAAGACCGAGGGATTGGTGTCCTTGGGGTAGGTGCCCCTAAACACAAGGTTGGTGCCTTGAGAAGATAGGGTCGAAGCCCTAGAAGTCAGAGCCTCATCAAAGTCCAAGTTGGTGCTTGGCAAACAGGTTGGTGCCTGTTTCATTAAAAGGGTTGGTGCCCTTCTCTCATCTATTGTATACTATTATTAAAAGGAGATTGAAGTTCTCTTTAATTCTTAATATTATTATTATATATATCTCTCTATCTTTAATTGTGAAGAATCTAACTAGCAATAATTAACAATTGAAAAGAAATACTGATTCACCCCCCTCTCAGTATTTCCAACTGAAGAATTTCAGATCCACCATGCAAAAATTACCCCATATCGCTCATAGGTTTATATGCATCTAGTCACTTAGTTTTTTTAATATTTTTAACTTCTAGAGCTTCTTCCACTACGAGGTTGCTCCTCATGAATTATCTGAAAATATATATTTATATACTAGCCTCAAAGTATATACCCCTATGGTATAATTCTTAGACCAGACAAAATAATCCTCCTCATTTCTAAGCCTAATGTAATTCTTCTAAAGTTGTACTAGATATTCCTTACAGTATTCTAGCTTCTTCATTATCAGCCTAATAGCTAGAAGAAGGATTCTTAGGCACAATGAAGAACATGGAAGCAACAATGAAACTCCCTATCTTTGATGGAACAAATTTCAGTTTCTGGAAAAAGAGGATGTCCTACTATCTAATGTCTCTTGGCCCTGAAGTATGGCACTCTGTTTTGAATGGATACAAAGTTCCCACTGGTCTTCCAATTGATCCAAATGAAAGAAAAGCCTACATTGCTAATGCCAAAGCTTTAAATTCCATCACTAGTGGAATCACTGATTCCGAATTTACGAAAGTCATGAACTGTGACTCAGCCAAAGAAGTACGGGATAAATTGGTTTCGCTATATGATGGGGACTCCAAAGTTAAGAAGGCAAAGCTTCAAATCTATAGAAGACAATTCGAGAGTCTGAAAATGGATGATGAAGAAGATATTGCATCATACTTCCTCAGAGTAGCTGAAGTGGTTAACTCTCTTAAAGGACTAGGGGAAAATATTGAAGAAAGCACCATAGTTCAAAAAATCTTGAGGTCAGTTCCTGACAGATTCGACTCCAAAGTAAGTGTCATAGAAGAAATGAAGGACCTAGATACTCTCAAGATGGATGAACTTCATGGAATCCTTATTGCTTATGAGATGAGGAAAGGGATCCCAAATTTCAAAGAAGCAGCTTTCAAAGCCTCAAAGTTTACAAAAGAAGGAAAAAGATGGAATTACAACAATGATGAATCAGATACTGAAAACGAGTTAGCTCAATTTGTACGAAGACTAAAAAGGGGATCTAAGCTAAAAGGTAAGTAGCCTCTTATTTGTTTCAATTGTGGAAGAATAGGTCATTACACTGCAAAATGTCCTCATAAACATGATAGTGATGATGAAAAAGACTCTAAAAGAATGATGTACAAGAAGAAAGGGTTTAATAAGAACTTCTTCTCTAAACAAGATGAGTCTGATGAAGATGAATTTGTAGTCATAAAGAGGAAATCAACTAGAAATGTGCATTAGTACAAAGAAAGCGATGATGAATTAGATGAGGAAAGTAATTATGTTGGAAGCAAAGAAACTCTATTCATGGCATTTACAAATAATGATGACTCAGAAATAGAAGATAAAAGAAACATGGATAGTTTGCTAATGAGTGCCATTGAAGAAAATGAGAATCTACAAAAGAAGATAATTTCTCTCAAAATAGAAAGAGAGGAAGCAAAAAGAAGGGAAGACTTCTTGAACATCAAGTTAAAAGAGAAGGATGATATTTGTGAAAAACGTGAAGCTGAAATAGTGTCCCTAAGAAAGGAATTGGAGCAAATCAAAAGGAGTTGGCAAAGCTCTCTAGCTCTTGACAACATTCTTAACACTCAAAGACCTCAACATGACAAGTCTGGAATTGGTTTCAAAGGAGAATCATCAAGTACGAAGAATAATGCCAGAAATTATGTTGATGTACTCTCTTGCCATCCAAAAGAAGAAAAATCATCTCAGGAAAAAGGTCACATCTCAAAAACAAGATTTGAAAGAGCAACTCCAAGGAAGAATGTTGATTCAAGCTATGGATACTACAACAGGTATCAAACTATTTTTCTTGGACATTGTTACAATTGTAAAAACTTTGGGCATCAAGCTAAGCATTGCAAGGCTCATAAGAATGAAGCACCAAGATTGAATAATCAACCAAACCAACTGCGTAGGCCTAAAGAGCAAGAACAAATCAAAACTTACAATTCCTTTGATCCCTTGGCTAAGTTTGATCTGTCTTGCTCATTATGTGATGATTATGATCATAATGAACAAAATTGCCCTCTCAAAAGGGAAAAAGCTAAAAACGTAAATCTCAAAACTGACAAATGTGGCCTAGCTCTATGTACTCATAGTGAAGAAAATCATTGGTTCGTGGATAGTGGATGCTCGAGACATATGACAGGTGACCAAAAGAAGTTATCTCATTGAACAAGAAAAATGGAAATGTATCCTTTGGAAGTGGATCTGCTAAAATCATTGGAAAAGGGACTGCTACCCTTGTCAATGGACTAGGAAAGGCTCAAAATACCTTGCTGGTAGAAGGGCTCAAACACAATCTCTTAACTGTCAGCCAGATTTGTGACCAAGTACATAATGTTGTCTTTAGTACAAAAAATTGTGAAATAAGAGACTCGTCTTCAGGAGAGCTTGTGGCAAAAGGAGTAAGAACACCAGATAATGTTTACATTCTCAGTAGAATCCAAGAAGATAAATGTTACTTAAGTCAAACAGAAGAAATTTGGTTATGGCACAAGTGATTGGGGCATACAAGTTTTGATAACCTAGTCAACATCAGCAAAATTAATGCAGTATGGGATATTCCAAAAATGTGCAAACCAAATCAAGTTGTATGTGGCCCATGCCAGCATGGAAAGAAAACCAGAACTAGCCACAAAACTAAGGAGTTCTCAACAACAAAACCTTTGGAAATTATTCATGCAGATTTGTGTGGGCCAACTAGAACTCCAGCTCTTTAGGGTGAAAGGTATTTTGCTCTATTTTTTGATGACTATACTAGAATGATGTGGATATATTTCATAAAATATAAATCCGAAGCATTTGAATGTTTTAAAAATCTTAAGGGTCTCATTGAGAATGAGAAAGATTCTAAGGTTAAATGTCTTAGAACGGATAGAGGAGGAGAATTCACCTCAAAAGAGTTAGATAAATTCTGTAAAGAGCATGGAATCGAAAGAGAACTCTCTACTGCTAGGACACCCCAGCAAAATGGAGTAGTTGAAAGAAGGAACCGAACCATTCAAGAAATGGCAAGGACAATGCTACTAGCAGCCGATTTGCAACCAAAATTTTGGAGAGAAGCAGTTGGCACTGCAGTTTACACCTTAAATCGAACTCAACTAAGACCAAATAATGAAAATACTCCTTATGAATTATGGAAAGGAAGACCTGCTTCAGTAAAATATTTCAAGGTTTTTGGAAGCAAATGTTTCATAAAAATAATTGATAACTCACCAGGTAAATTTGATTCAAGAGTTGACGAAGGAATATTTCTTGGATACTCCACTAGGAGCAAAGCTTACAAATGTTACAACTATCGTCTACGAAGAATAGTGGAAAGCATTGATGTAAAGATTGATGAAGGCCTTCCAAAAAAAGGAATTGAAGATCATGAAGTTGAGCCTTTCTTTGAACAAAGTGAAGAAGAAGAACCTGAAAAAGAAGAGGAGAATGAAGAACCTCAAAGAGAACCTCAAAATGAATCTTCACAAACTCCCTCCAAGATCAAGTTTGTTCAAAGATATCATCCAGAAGAACAGGTCATCGGAAATATAGATGAAGGAATCCAAACTTGAAGAAGGATGATAAGCACCCCTAGAAAAGATGATGTGGCTCTATTATCTTTAATAGAACCTGAAAATTTTTCTCAAGCAAGCAAAGATACTCATTGGATAAAGGCCATGGAAGAAGAAATGTCTCAAATCGAAAAAAAATGAGACTTGGGAACTGGTACCTTGCCCAAAAGATAAAAATATAATTGGAACAAAATGGGTATTCATAAACAAGATGAATGAAGATGGACAAATCATCAGAAATAAAGCCAAACTTGTCTGCAAAGGATACTCGCAAATCGAAGGAATTGACTTCGAAGAAACCTTTGCACCAGTGGCTCGAATGGAAGCCATAAGAATGTTTCTAGCATTTACTTGCTCAAAAGGATTCAAGGTTTATCAAATGGATGTAAAATCAGCATTCCTGAATGGAGATCTCAAGGAAGAAGTTTACATGGAGCAACCAGAAGGATTTGATCTTTCTGAAGGAAAAGACCTTGTATGCAAACTAAAAAAGGCCTTGTATGGATTAAAACAAGCCCCTAGAGCATGGTATGCAAAGTTGGATCACTATCTGCAACAAGAAGGTTTCAAAAAGGGAGTGGCAGGTAGCAATCTCTACATGAAGATGGACAAGGAAAAACTTTTGATCACTCTTGTTTACGTCGATGATCTAATCTTTGCTAGCAATGATGAAGAAATGAGCCATGAATTTGCTCTAAATATGTCAAAAAAATTCAAGATGTCAATGATTGGTGAGTTGTCGTACTTTCTTGGGCTACAAATATCTCAAACCTCTGCAGGCATGTTTATATCTCAAGCAAAATATCTTAAAGACATGCTTAAAAGATATGGGATGGAAGATTGTGCACCTATGAGAACACCAATGACCACAGATTGTAAATTAAGCAAAGATGATGATACCCCCCAAATAGATGCAACTCTTTACAGGTCAATAATTGGAGCTCTCCTATACTTAACTGCTACAAGACCAGATATTATGCAAGCAGTAGGAATGGTAGCGAGATTTCAGTCAAGTCCTAAACAATCCCATCTAGCAGCTATGAAAAGAATTCTCAGATATCTAAAAGGAACGACTGATTTCGGTCTTTGGTATCCTAAGAGTTCAACTCTTATTGTGACAGCTTATTCTGATGCTGATTGGGCCGGAAGTGTGGATGATCGAAAAAGTACCAGTGGAAATGCATTTTTTATGGGAGATTGTCTTGTATCTTGGCTCAGCAAAAAGCAATCATCTATATCCCTTTCTACAGCTGAAGCCGAATATATTGCTGTTGCTGATTGTTGTACACAAATTCTACGGATGAAGGAAGCCTTGAAGGATGTCAACATAGAAACTAAGCAACTAGTTACTATTTTTTGTGACAATACTAGCGCCATTAGTCTTTCAAAGAATCCGGTGATGCACTTAAGAACCAAACATATTGCAATCAAATACCACTTTCTCTGTGAAAAAGTTGCTGAACACAATATCAAGTTGGAATACGTCAATACAAAACAAAACCCCTTCCACGAGAAGCATTTGAGTATCTTCGCCAAAAGATGGGGGTCATTGCTCTTGCATCACATTAAATCAAGCAGCATGTCAGGGGGAGCAGCATAACAGGGGGAGTACTTGGGCACCCCATTTTCCATTGATGTCAAAGGGGGAGAGAATTCTATAATATTTCCATCAATGACAAAGGGGGAGATTGTTGGTCATTAATTGTCATTGATGGAATATAAGCTCTCTTGATGAGCTCTCTTAATGGAAGATTGATAGATGCTGCACTATGACATATGATGACATGGAAGACACACCATGATGAAGAAGCTCTAATGATCTCTTGCTGTCCCAATCACCTTCTGCACTAAAATTTTATGAACAGTCACAAGGAAAAATAAATTTAAATAAATTTAGACACCTTGGAGGCATCCTTTCACAATGAATCCTAGACCATATTAAAGAGGATTTTTCCCTCTTTCCAACAAGCTCTTACTTGCCCCGAAACTCCCATTAGTTTGTGAGAAACTGAATTTTTAAGATAAAAAAAAATATATTTATAGTCAAGCCGACTTATGTAGTCATATAATGTCGGCCCTTCTTCCAATGGATGTGTCTCTTCATAGGGACAAACTACTATATATATAAATCTGCGTTCATCCATTTCAGAGTCAACAATTCGGTGAAGAATATCCGAGAAGCATAGAACTTTAAGGAGAGTTCACATCTTGTGAACTAAGGTCGAGGAGGACTTAAAAAACACATTTTGTTTGGATTATTCTTCCTCAAGCTCGGACAACAGATTAAATAGTCACCTTTTATGTGGTTCGGATTTGTGACAGGTGCATAAATAGTTTGCCGGTGAAGGAACAGTGCACAGTCACCTACTCGGTGCCTTAACCTCAGTACCTCAGACATGTAAGAAGGTTGAATTGTGGACATTCAGCTCGAAGATACTTGTGGTAGCTCGGACATAGCTGTGGAGAAACTGTAGCTCGGATAGACTTGTGGAATTACACCTTGGTTCTCTAGAGGACTCATAAATTTTGGACCTAAGGACAAGTATTTATGGAGGCTAAGAATTGCAAGCTAGTAAACCTGTGATACTTCGAATCTAAACTTGTAGAAGGCTTGAACTTACCCCTGAAGGCTCAGACTTAGAACTGCAAGCTAGTGAACCTGTGATACTTCAAATCTGAACTTGTAGAAGGTTTGGACTTACCCTTGAAGGCTCAGACTTATGTGAGGACTATTGAAGTCACATGATGGACAAAGTAAAGTGAAGAATCTTGTTGATAACAGTCAAGTAAGTACATAACACAATTTCTATTAAAAAGATCGAGGGATTGGTGTGCTTGGGGTAGGTGCCCCTAAACACAAGGTTGGTGCCTTGAGAAGATAGGGTCGAAGCCCTAGAGGTTGGAGCCTCATCAAAGTCCAAGTTGGTGTTTGGCAAACAGGTTGGTGCCTGTTTCATTAAAAGGGTTGGTGCCCTTCTCTCATCTATTGTATACTATTATTAAAAGGAGATTGAAGTTCTCTTTAATTCTTAATATTATTATTATATATATCTCTCTATCTTTAATTGTGAAGAATCTAACTGGCAATAATTAACAATTGAAAAGAAACACTGATTCACCCCCCTCTTAGTATTTCCAACAAAAAGGAAGAAAAAGGTTTGGATGAATAATAATATAATCAAGAGATGAATAAGGAACAAGATAGAGAGGGTAGTTGGAACAAGAAGATAAAACAATATAAGGAAGGAAAAATTAGAAGAATTGATAGGTAGACAATGTGGGATTCTAGTGTAGAATAACCATAGTTCTAATGGCGAAGGAAAGAATGCTAGGTTGATAGTAGAAGAAAAAATTGAAATTGAAATTTCTATTAATGTCCACTAAATTTCAAAATAGGTCGAAGGGACTAGGGGCTACAATTAGGATTAATAGCTAAGCAAAGAAGATGAGAGCAAAAAACATTCCTACCAGAAATTAAATGAAATAAAGAGAGATTTGGTACCACATAGTAAGAAAAAATACACAAATTTGCTATATAGTGGATGAAGAGAAACTTGGTCCTTCTAATACCATCAAGTTAGGCTAAGTTTACAAATCTCTTATGATGGACACCTTTCCCATCTCTTTCACAACTATTCCACCTCAAAAATATGTAGTAAAATTAAGCAATAAATTTGCAGTTTTTAAGCAAGGACTCGATAGATGTACTCTTGAAATTTAACCTTTTGTCTTGCACTGTGAGGTGCATTTGGGGGATTGTATATGCTCTCTCGTGCTACATGCCATTTGCATCATGGACCAAATGTTCTTTCATTTCAAGAAGCCAAAACCTCTAGTTTTAAATATTGGCCGTTGACCTATAGTTGTTGGAAAGGGGAATTTACGGAGAGTAGAGGAGGGGAACTTGTGCGGTGGCCTCTTGGCTAGCCTTTTTCATTGTGGATAACGAGAATGATTGATTTACTAGAAGTTATTAGATGATAGTGACAATTATTGGTACAAATTGGAGATTGTGTTATGTTTTTGCCCCTAATGACCCAATTGAAAGGATGCAATTGTGGGAATCAATACTTCAATCCCTTCCAACTATTTAATGGTTTTTTTGAGGAGCCTTCAACATTGTTTAGTGAGAGGAAGAATTAGTATCCTAGTGCCTTTAAGAAACAATGTTGGGCCCATTGTAATTTTGCATTGGGAATCTTAGACATTAATCTCTAGAAAGAACCCTTGGAGCTAAGTTGCATGAAACCTCTGGAATTTTCCGAAACAGGTACGACTGGAAAATGCAACTCCTAAAAAATGGAAATGTCAGGTGAAACATCATGTGTGTGTCCGTATATATGTTTTTAACAAAACAATTAATAATGCATTATCTTACTAGAAAGCAAAGAATAAGACACCAATGACACTTTAGTAGGAAAACCCAGTCTATATGAACTCTCATAGATGATTACATGATTCAAATTCCAAAATTATCCTTCGTAGATGAGGTTGCACACCCAAGATTAAAAAATCATCTTATATACATAAGGCTTTACATCAAAAATATTCCTTTATACATGTCTATATGTGGTGAAAATGAAATCAAACATGAGCTAATGACAAGTACAATTACATATTTTATAATCCTCATTCTCATCTTCATTGGCAAAAAATTGGAACAAGGTGCTTTTTTAGTGGAACTAGAGCATGGATTGATTAGAGATAAATTAGTTTTTGGAGTGATTAGAGATAAATTGGTTAAATCTTTTTTGGCCATAGAAGGGCCCCACACCCTTCTATGGGTTCTTGAGTGAGGACGCAGAAACAAAAAAAGTGACGGAAACGAGGCAGAATTGGATGGAAATGGGACAGATTTGGGCCAAAACTATCGGAGTTGTCGAATCACTAGGACGTGAAACTAAGAAGATCTAACCTGCGAGGTTGATTTTTGATGTTGATTCTTGTTCTTTTTAAACTCTTTTGGGCAATGAGCTACAAAGTGACTTGTTTCAAAACAATTCCTTCATTGCAAAGAAACTCACTCTTAATTGAATTTCTGGGTCTGAGAATGGTTTTTACTTGTTAATGTAATTTCTACTGGGAACTCTTTATTGAAATCCATGTCCACGCATATTTGAGTGTATGTAGAAATGCTATGATGTTCAGTTTTAATAAGGAGATTGGAACTTCCCAGAGTTGATCCAATAACCAAAAGGGGTGAAGGACCCCAAAAATGCGAAGGTAGATTTGGGAGTTGCACCCAAATAGGAGTAGAAAAAAAAAGAATTTGACAATGGATTGAATGAGGACGACTAGGGCTTCATGCACAAACCGAAATTTCCCCAAAACCACGTGCTAGAACTTAGAATCGATTCCTTTCTTTGGCAATGTCAAATTCGATGATAAAGAAAATATTTGCACATATGTGGATGAAGACATCCTTTCTCACCCTTGGAATCCAATAGTTTGAGATCTAGCCATGAAGGTCAGCGAGCTGAGGCCAAAAGCCATTGAATTGACAAATCAAACTGGCTTCAAGACCCATTGAAATGGATATAACAGGGGCTTCAGACACCAACAAGGAAGAACAACATGGAAAGGGAGAGATTTGAACAACTTCCTTGAAAGACTAGCCTCCAAAAAAACCAGGAGCTCCACACTTGAGATCCATTGCCAATGACACACTAGAAGAAAGAGAATCACAAAATGATTGACCAACAGTTGGGGCAACGAAACCATCTGTCATAGTTTGGTTGCATGCAAAGGAAAAGAGGAATGAGCAACCAAAGGATAGTGAGTACATATCTAGGGATAAACCCTATTCATGGTCATTGAGAGTAGGGAACTCAAGGATGCAAAAAAAAATATTTTGAAAACATTTTAGTTTGAAGTTAAAACCCGTTACTTACTTGTTGAGTTCAAGGGTGGTCTGATATTTTTGCAATTTCCTTGATTTAGGGCATATTTTCTAAATTCAGGCTGGGTCTCTTGAGGATCTTCTATGCACACGTGTGAGTTTAAATATACTATCCCCAACCTAGGTGTGGGGTGCTTCTTCTAGAATAGTTTTTTTTCTATGCTTGCATACTCGCCTCAAGCTATTTAGTATTAATAGCTAGAGCCACCATTCTTATTCAAGAATATTTTTGTTGCATGCCTTCTGTTGTTGCCTAAATCCACAACTGGGATATCGTGGAGAAAATATTTAACTCCACTTGGTGTGACCTTGGGGGAAAGTTTCGAGTCGAGCAACGGTCACTCAAATCTCAACTCCTCAATCTAGGCTTACTCCTAGTGAAGCCAAGGGGGGTGGACCCTATTAAAATAAATAAAGGCTTGACTAATCTATGTTAAACAAGTCAAGTTCTAGGAGTTAATGACAATGACTTCAAGGCATGTACATCAATTTCATGGGCATAATAATCATAGTCATTCACAAGTAAAGATATTACAATAATAAACAAGATGAAGCAAATGTAGACTAGTGCCCAATGAAAAGTACTTGAATGTAAATATAATGACCTTGAAAGTAAAGTGCATGGAAATAAAAAGATGATTGCCTAAAAGGTAAATGCTTTGAAAGTAAAGATAATTTTGTGAATAACAGATTACCTGAAAAGGAAATGCCTTAGAAATATAAATGACAAAACTTTGAAAGCAAAGGTAAATGATCAAGTATGAGATTGCTGAAATCAAAATGTTTTGGAGTGTATCTTGGTTTGTTTTAGATTAAATTAGGTTGTTGCTTGAGATTAGCTTAATTTCAATGATGATTGCAAAAGACCGAAACTAATCTAATATCTAGCTTTCTCTTTAGGCCTTATCTTCACTGGGTTAAGGAAAACTGTAGGGAGGTCCAAAGGAGGAAGCTATGGTTCCGTGCGCTCTGCGGATTCTCACAAGCAATCCACTTGCAAGTAGATCCAACAATTGGTAAACCAACTTGATTTAGCAAGTCAAGTGTTTACTAGTTTACCCTAATGCAAGAATAAGAAGACATAGGAGGGAAAGGGTCCCTAATTAGTCTAGTCAACCAGCAAATGGCTGGAATTTAATTACTTCTTGAAAGGAAAGAAATCTAACTAATGCAATTAAATCAAAAGAAAACTTGCAATTAATCTAATGAGCTTCAAATGGAATGTGAATTGAAAGTGACTTGCTCAAATGAAAAGAAATTGCTACTCTAGATTGCAATTAGAACAAAATAATGAAGAAAATTTGAAAATAGATTAGATTTCATGAAATAAAAGGAAAACTAAGCTAGATGCAAAATGTGATAACCTACTATGTTAATTTGATCAATGATAAGAAAAATGAAATTAGTCAAGCACAACCACAAGACAATTCCCCAAATGGGGAAGAGGAATGCTTAGGGGGAAGAAATCCCCTTACTCCTTGTTGTATCTTAAGAGACAATCCCTCTATTGTGAGAGGAATCAATGCTTGAGACATTTTAAAAGTGCGTCACAGAAATGATTTTATCATGAGGTCTTTGTTCTATCCCTCTGGAGACTAGTTTTCTAAAACCCTTAATGATCTGGAATAATAAAAGATTTCATAATGCCATTCATTGCTGATATCTGAATGAAAAGAAGAACTGCAAGGGAAACTCAAAGTAATATGCTGAAAGCACAGAATCTACCACTTGTAAGTTTTAGAGGAAATTCATGGAGAGAGAGGAAACTCAAAATAATATGCTGTAAACACAAAATCTATTACTTTAAAGTTTCATCAGGAGTTTGTGAAGAGAGGGGAAACTCAAAATAATATGCTGTAAACACAAAATCTAATACTTTTAAGTTTCAGAGAGAATTTGTGAAGGGAGAAGAGATGGATTGAAGGAGCACAAATTAAGGTTATTTAAATCATACTCACAGATGTAATTAAGAGACTGGCTGCTGCATTACTTCACTTCATTCAAGGAAGAAGGGACACAAAATGGCACAAGAAACACGAATCACCATTAACAGTTGCAGGGAACTTACTATTTCTTTCATTTACCCATCAAGAAAAAGAAGTACAAAATGTAATACCCAAGAGGTCCAGAACTCAGAACCCTCCTTCCCTCTTTCTCTCATCCTTAAATACAAACAACAATAGTTTGTCACTGCTCCAGCTTCTTGAAACTCCTAAGCTGCCTAAACTGTTAAACTACTTATTACATTGCAATCGAGGACACCATTGTAGCTTTGATCTTAACAAAGAAAACAAAATACACTTGGAATACAAACCTTTTGTTGAGTTTGATTTGTTGCTGATATGTCTCCTTCCGTTTTGGCTGTGATGTCCTAATAGTTTGCATAAATGCATCTCCACTCGACTTTGCCCATGCTTTTGCGTTTCGAACGCTGTCATCATGTCACTTGCTACTTGACTCTGCCTCTTCTGCGCGTGCCTGCTGTGTTTGGTCTTCTCTTCTCTTTTGCTTTGCATCGGGTCACTTACCTCCCGCGGTTATCCTTTAAAACTTGTGATTTGCGATTCGCAATCGGGCCCCACCGCATCACGAAACTGCATTTTAAACATTACGGTGGACTTGTGGGTTATGGCCCACATAGACCCCCTTTACATATGCAGCGAACTACAGTACTGGAGTTTATTCAACATACATACGCAGGCAATTAACAACGTTTTACTTCAAAACAGATCGCACATAACTCAAACCACTTACAGATACGTGGAACAGTGGTTGTAGGGTCCCACAATATGGTGACCAATCATGGTGCATCGCATATCGACGAACTTAACATATAACTTAAATGGTAAACAATACAAACGCTGATGCGAAGTTGCGACGTAATCTCCATCGTAGATCTTCGCCAGATCTAACGGCCTCGTTGTACCGTCTCACACTGCCATCTCTCGTCCTTGTCGTATCGCAACCAAAATACTTTACCTTGCGAAGCCTTAATGCTAAACTCTAAGCCCGCCGATGTGCGGTATGTGCTGGATTGTTGTTCCAACACAGGCTTCTCCCTTTATCGCATCGCAAGTTTCAATTCTTACTGCATCACAAGTTATTTTGTTTAACTTGCGAAGTCCTTAACACAAACTCAATAATCACCGATGCGTAATTGCGCTATGCCAACACGTGGCCCTTCTCATCGCATTGCAAGATATATTGTTCAACTTGCGATGTCATTTCAGTCGTCGGTCTCTTCCCCTCAATATCTGTGATTCGATCTTCGCCTTCCGATCGCCTCCTTTGGAAATCTTCTAAGCATTTCTGTCTTAGTCGATTTCTCTGCTTTCTACCCTCGCCGCTCTGCAACTCCGCTATCCTTATTGAGCTTTATTCAGTCTTTAAAAGCGCTGATCTCTCCTGAGCTTGTTCTCCTGTTTGTTATTCACTCCAACTTGGGATTATCACGCTTGCTGCACGCCTTACTCACTATTTCAATTTGGAATACAGACCACCATTCTGTATTACGTCTCTGGATCCAGAATTTGTGATTTGTTTCTTACTCGACCTGTAAGAGCATATTACAGGTCTTCTTGAAATTTTAGCAACTGTTCCTCAATAACCTTGAATTGCTCAGAACCTCTCTTGACTTTTAGCTGAGTCGAATTAGGCTACAACATTTGGCTCCAATTGGGGACAACATTTTGGTAGCAAAGTGCTGAAAACATGTAGATCAGTAGCCTTTATTGGGCATGGAGCCAAGGAGCACTTGTAGATCAGTAGCCTTTATTGGGCATGTAGTCAAAGAGCACTTGTAGATCAACATATTTTATTGGGCATGGAGTCAATCCCAAATGGGAGATGATCTAGTATGAAAACCTCCAGAAACCTGTTACACTTTGGACTCCTTCCTTTATTCTTAAACTGAAAATACCGAAATTAAAATACAACAACTAAAAATGCTCAACTTCTGAGCTTATTTATGCACAACTCCTATCTATATACATGGCTGAACCCAATCAGGTGAAGTCAGCCTTCCAATGGCATCAATCCAACATCTGTGTGTTAGACTTAATGCTCCCAGACTGTGGAAATTTAAAAATCAAAACAGGGATGTACAATGAAATTTTCCCAGATATAGAGCTTTGCACATACCCTTGCATAAATGCTTGTTGCTAACAAAAGAAAGTTGTCATATAGTCAGCCACTGGATCATAGAACTGATGAGACAAATTTTCGGTTGCCTCCTTTTCTTAAACATCTTGCTGATGTAGACTTCTTTGCATAGGGCAACTTCCTTCACTGTTTGACTCCTCAATTTGAGGTTGTATGTGAGAAGATTGATTGTTGTTTTCTGCTGATAACCATTTAGGTTGGAAAGATAAATCTAAGGTTTGTTCCTCATAATGCTGATGTTCTTCATATAATGCCAATTCTTGACAAAAATCTTTCCCCTCCCGCAAACACACCTGAGAAGCTCCATTAGTTTCTCCTCTATTCACAAAATCATTAAAATTATGAAAATTGTAATGATCTTCCAGGCTTTCAGCGTGTAGTTCAGTTATTGCAATGAATTTTTGACCAGAATCCTCATAATGCTTGAATTCTTGTGTTTTAGCAATATAAGAATTCCCTGACCCCTTTTGAAAATCCTTATTCATCTCTGAATTTGCATTCTCTTGTAAAGCAATTCCAATGTTTCTTGACAGGCTCTCTTGTCTTCAACAAAACTTGTTCTTTCAACATGACAAGGGAAATTTCTACAAGCCCACACATTATCTTCGCTTTCCCATGCATAAAGAAACATCAGTGCTAGAGTGCAAAGCTTTCTCTCCTTGAGATAAAAAGCCAAGACAACAGAAAGAGCCCTCAAATAGTAAACCATAGCTGTAGCTTCAGGAGGACGAATCTCTTTTGGCATGCTGAAATAAATTTTTTGAAACCTTCTATTAACTCAATGGTTGATTCATTGCTCTGCCTTTGGATAGAATATAATTCCAAAAGGTGTTTTTCGTATGACTTACGCTCGCCCCAATATCCAAGAAATATATCTTGAAAACCTTGCCAGGAACTAATTGAACTTGCTTCCAAACACTGGAACCATTGCTGAGCACCCTGCTTTAATGAATGACAAAACATCCTTGAAGCCACGTCTTCATAAATAATTTGAAATTTGTCCAGAAAGTACTCAAATTCCAAGATATGTTGTTCAGCTGAAATATCTTTTTCCTCTCCAGAAAAACTTGGCAAAAATTTGAATCCTTTTGAAGGATATTGATGAGGACTGTGGGCAGCACCAAGGGTTTGAAAATCACCTTGGTTCCAAGCTGGAAAGAAGCAGACTGCTTATGAGGTAGAATGTTATCGCCCAAAGATGATGAATCCTCACCTTTATGCCTAGACTGTGACATATTACCTTCATGAATAGTAATGCAACAGTGATCTCTCCTTTCATATTTAGGAGATAAAGTTGTGTCAAGGTCAATAATACAATCAGAAGAAAAATCTTCTTTCTCCAATAAAGAATGACATTTTGGGCTTTATAATCTTCTGAGAAAATAAAGTAGGAAACAGTCTTCTTGATATGTAAGGGAAAATAGACCACCAAACTGATAGTGAAAAATAAAACTTCCTTTAAAAGATTCAAACTCTGATATCTGTATTTTCCACGGTGCTTTCTCATTTTCTTGCCCATAGAATTCCTCATCTAATGAAACCTTCATCAGTGGAGTCGCCAGGTGAATAATACACAACCAAATTTGTATCTAAATCTTGTTCACCATCAAGAAATAGATTTCAATACCCAGGGAAAAATAACTTCGTGCCTTCATCCTCGGCAACGACACCAAAAAATGTTGTATCTTAAGAGACAATCCTCGGTTGTGAGAGGAATCAATGCTTAAGACATTTTAAAAGTGGGTCACAAATAATTTTATCATGAGGTCTTTGTTCTATCCCTTTGGAGACTAGTTTTCTAAAACCCTTAATGATTTGGAATAATAAAAGATTTCATAATGCCATTCACTGGTGATATCTGAATGAAAAGAAGAACTGCAGGGGAGACTCAAAGTAATATGCTGAAAACACAGAATCTACCACTTAAGTTTTAGAGGAAATTCATGGAGAGAGAGGAAACCCAAAATAATATGCTGTAAACACAAAATGTATTACTTTAAAGTTTCATCAGGAGTTTGTGAAGTGAGGGGAAACTCAAAGCAATACGCTGTAAACACAGAATCTATTACTTTTAAGTTTCAGAGAGAATTTGTGAAGGGAGAAAGAGATGGAGTGAAGGAGCGCAAATTAAGGTTATGTAACTCTTACTCATGGATGTAATTAAGAGACCGACTGCTACATTACTTCACTTCATTCAAGGAAGAAGGGACACAAAATGGCACAAGAAACCCGAATCACCATCAACAGTTGCAGGAAACTTACTGTTTCTTTCATTTACCCATCAGAAAAAGAAGTACAAAATGTAATACTCAAGAGGTCCAGAACTCAGAACCCTCCTTCCCTCTTTCTCTCTTCCTTAAATACAAACAACAACAATTTGTAACTGCTCCAGCTTCTTGAAACTCCTAAACTACCTAAACTGTTAAACTACTTATTACGTTGCAATCGAGGACACAATTGTAGCTTCGATCTTAACAAAGAAAACAAAATACACTTGGAATATAATCCTTTTGCTGAGTCCGATTTGTTGCTGATGTGTCTCCTTTCGTTTTGGCTGTGATGTCCTAACAGTCTGCATAAACGCATCTCCACCCGACTCTGCCCATGCTTTTGCGTTTCAAACGCTGTTATCATGTTACTTGTTGCCTAACTCTGCCTCTTCTGCGCGTGCCTGCTGTGTTTGGTCTTCTCTTTTCCTTTGCTCTGCGTTGGGTCACTTACCTCCCGCGGTTATCCTTTAAAACTTGCGATTTGTGATTTGCAATCAGGCCCACCACATCACAAAATTGCATTTTAAACATTACGGTGGACTTGTGGGTTATGGCCCACATAAACCCCCTTTTCATATGCAGCGGACTACAATACTGGAGTTTATTCAACATACATACACGCTCAATTAACAACGATTTACTTTAAAATCGATTGCACATAATTCAAACCACTTACATATACGCGGAACAGTGGTTGTAGGGTCCCACAATAAGGTGACCAATCACGGTGCATCGCATATCGACGAACTTAACATATAACTTAAATGGTAATCAATACAAACACCAATGCGAAGTTGCTACGTAATCTCCATCATAGATCTTCGCTAGATCTAACGGCCCCGCTGTACCATCTCACACTGCCATCTCCTGTCCTTGTCGCATCGCAATCAAAATACTTTACCTTGTGAAGTCTTAATGCTAAACTCTAAACCTGCCGATGTGCGATATGCGCTGGATCGCTATGCCAACACATGGCTCCTCCCTTTATCGCATCGCAAGTTTCAATTCTTACCGCATCGCAAGTTATTTTGTTTAATTTGCGAAGTCCTTAACACATAAACTCAATATTCGCCGATGCGAAATTGCGTTATGCCAACACGTGGCCCTTCTCCTCATTGCATCGCAAGATGTATTGTTTATCTTGCGATGTCATCTCAACCGTCGGTCTCTTCCCCTCCAGATCTGTGATTTGATCCTCGCCATCTGATCGCCTCCTTTGGAAATCTTTCAAGTGTTTCTGTCTTAGTCGATTTCTCTGCTTTCTACCATTGCTGCTCTGCAACTCCGCTATCCTTACTGAGCTTTATTCAGTCTTTAAAAGCGCTGATCTCTCCTGAGCTTGTTCTCCTGTTTGTTATTCACTCGAACTTGGGATTATCACGCTTGCTGCACGCCTTACTCACTATTTCAATCCGGAATACAGACAACCATTCTGTATTACGTCTCTGAATCTAGAATTTGTGATTTGTTTCTTACTCGACCTGTAAGAGCATATTACAGGGCTTCCTGAAATTTTAACAATTGTTCCTCAATAACCTTGAATTGCTCAGAACCTCTCTTGACTTTTAGCTGAGTCGAATTAGGCTACAACACTCCCCAAAAAAAGTCAGCACTTTATTGGTTTAGATTAAAATGCTTGTTTAGATCCTTCACAAAGGAAGAGATCAAAATGAAGAAATAGAAATGTTTGTTTTTTACAAGAATTGTTTATAGGCAATCTTCCAGTGCTCCAGTCCTTCATATCCGGGCAAAAACCACCAGCATTTCCCCTTGTGCTGTCCCTTGTCTGCAAAAGTCAGTGAGGTAATTATGTTAGAAAGTGCTCAAAAGATGATTAGAACTACCTAAGACTACTTTCATATGATAAGCAAAAAAATTCTAAGTTAAAAAGATTAATCATTAAACTCTTATGCTACTTGACCAAGATAAAGCCAAGGAATGCTTGGCTTTTTCTTGGCTAATCTACTTATGTTTGGACAGTAGTAGATTAATCAGCCTTAGAGCTAGATCTTCAATGAATAGCACAAGTGAAAATGATCAAGGAATATTTCAGATTTAAATGAAGGAAAAGAGAGTCTTGGGGCTCCTTAAAGCCCTCTCAATGTCCTATTTTGCGGATCCTTGGATAGTCCTTTGGAGATGCTTGGATTGGTGAAATAAAGTGCTCCTTTGTATTTTGAAGGTGGTTGATCCAGCCGAGGATATGACCAACTTCTAGGTGGGAGATACCCAAACCATCAGCAATATAGGTGTGACTTCACAAAAAATGAGGAGTTGAAATATGCTATTAACAAGCACATATAACAACTAAGTCTCGTTTGCAAAAAACAAGAGAAATAGTAAATACTTACTACTCTCTCCCTTGGACAACACTGTAACAACTAAATCTATTACAGGCCTATACAAGCCTATAATTAGAAGATTTAGAGCAACTGAAACCATGAACAAACACAGGGTTACCTCCACATATGATCAAGGTAAAAACACCATTCCGTGACCTCCAAAGTCTGCTTTATTAATCGAGAAAATATCACAGTACAAAAATGATATAGTTCACCCAAGCTCAAGTATTCTAACCATGTTAAGCAATGAGCAAATGGAGATCATTTACACAAAAATGGGAGAGAATCCCAAGAAGAGATGAATCAACATGTGGCAAAGGAGCAAATCCCAATGAGCCAACGAATTCTCCAAGTGGCGGAGCTGCTGTCCCAAGTGCCTGCATAGTAGCTGTGTGAGTCTGCTAAGTGCAGCTTGCATCCCCAAGCAGGGCCAATATGTCTCCTTTCTGCCTCATGCATATCAGTCCTCTGCCAAGTGTGAAGGAAAGGGAGGAGATAAGGGGAAGTCTTCCTGACTTAACTTACATCAAATCCCACAACTCTCAGCGTGTAGCAGCAGTCCCACATGTGCTGTGTGTTGACTCTAGGAGGGGCTGTGTGTAACTTCCCCGATTTCTGCGTGTGGCACAAGTGTAGAGGTGAGGGAGTTAAGGGAAAGTGGACTGCCACGTCCCATTAGCCTCTCATATTCCAGTCAGTTAACTTACAGCTAAACCAATCATATGAACGACTCTCTAATTTGTGGTCTTCAAGAGGTGAATTTGGACTACCCCTTTCGCTAGCTGTGAACTAGGCCTTAACTCGTGGGCCTTAGGTGGCTGCCAAATCACCATTGAACTCACACTTGATTGCCTTGTCACTTGCCTTGACTGCTTGTTTCCCTCATTGACTTAGAACATGCTTTTATTATGTCCCCAATTTATTTAAATTTGTATTTTTCCTATGTTGCACTGGTTGTGGGGACGGGGGGGTAAGGGGGGACGGGATTCTGGGACGGCTAGAGTGCACCCCCAAATTTTCAGGGGACGTTAGGTTGGGGACGGCAAGTGCGGCAACTAATTTTTATATTTATTAAAAAATTATAATTAAAATAAAATTTAGTAATTCAGCATAACCATGAATGATAGATTAAAATATAAAAATTAGAACTATTGCTAATTTTGAAATTCAAATTACAAAATAAATTACTAAAGTCTAATACTATCTAATCATCATTGCACATCACAAAAACAAATGTTGTCACCATTGCCCATTGTCAAGAACTTAAGAAGTACTACTAGTTTGCTACAACCTACAATCTACTACTGTCTACATAATCATTCTATGATGCATGATGAATCATTTTAAAATTTAAGTATCAGCTAAACTTTAGAGACTAAAAGTAAAATTTAATAAAACTGTAAACATAACAAGTTATTAAAATTTAATTATAAATCTCAAATTAAGAGTCTAGAAATCAAGAACCTTGCAGGACTTGTCATCAATGTAATGTATATCATAATCATTCGAAATCACTATTATTTACAGAGCAGAAAGAGTATTACCACCCCATCTATTTACCTTGTAACATTAAGCGTTAAAGATGAGTTAGCTATTGTAATGTTTATTTCAGGGGTAACAAATGTTATGTACAAAAGTAATAATGTGATAAAGTGAAATAAATTATATATAATAAATGGTGTTTATGTTAATGTATTTAGGGAATTGGTTGATTGGTTCCTAAAATGAATATTGGAAGTTGCTACATATATAAACAACACTAGTGGTAATTTAGTAGCACATTGATATATCATCTAGTCTCTCCTTCTTGCCTCTTGTATATATTTAACATGGTATTAAAGTCATGGTGATTGTGGCATAGGGAAATTTTAAAGATTCATGCAAAGAAAAGATTTGTCACAGACATGCAGAAAGAGACAAGTTCAATTGAAGGCAAATTAATTCATGGAGTATAGTGACTGTAAATTGTAAACATCATTAAGTCATTAAAATTTAATTATATATCCCAAATTAAGAGTCTCAGACTCTGCCTAGTCGCTAGACTCTTACCTCATATGTAACCTTCGCTCAAATTCTCTCAACTTTGTTTACCTTTGCCGCCATGAATGGAGTTCTCTGTTTAGCGTTTACCTTTGCCCGTCGTCTTAGACTACTCTTAGGTGCAACCCTCAGAACCTGTGTTTACTTGCAACCTTCACTCGAGCTCAGTGTTATCCCGCAACCATCACAAATTGTGCTCACCTTTGCCATCGTGTCCCTGTAACAATGTTTACCTTCGCCGTGTAGTGTAGTGTGTAGTATGTGATAGGTATAGTTTAGTGTGTATGCGATAGGTTTAGGTTGCGATAGGGTTTAGATTTCAAAATTTATTTTTATTTTTTTATTTTTTACTTAAGTTTAGAACTTACGTTTTATTTTATTTATTTATTTATTTTATTTTTTTCTATTAATTAGAAGTTTAATGTGCATGATATCGGGGGACGTCTTAAAGTCCCCAATTTTTCGAGGGGCAGCCCGAAAGTCCCCAAGTCCCTAACCAATTGGGGAAGTTTTTGATGAGTTCCAAAGTACTCGGATCCTCGGGATGTAGGAAACATCATGAATTTTGGTGGGGACGGGTCCCTGTGCAGCATAGTCTTTTTCCCTCTTTTACAAGTAAAAGTGGATTTTCATAAGGAAATAATTATTTTTTAGACCCCAAAGTGGGTATTAGGATAATGTTGGTATTTTTGAGTATGAATTTTGATTTCTCACATGCCATCAACATTTCTTAGCACCAATTTTTTACATTATTACATAGAAATTAATTAAAAAATTCCATCCCTTGGGGACATTTTAATTATTTAAAAAATCCTAAAATTACCTAGTCAAATTCAGTTAGTCTTTTAAATGCCTAGCATGGTAATATACATTGACCCTAGTGTTAAAATTGGACAACTAGGTCCAAACTCCGGGTTGTGCTACTCAGATGACGATCGCAATATTTTTATTGGATTCCTCTTTCGAAGAGGTGTAAGATTGATCTAAAGATCATCTCGATCGGATGAGCAGAACACGTACTTTGAATTTATTCCACTTATGTGCTAGGTCGGCCTGGAATAAAATATTGACTTAAATGTCTTAAAGGACGTGTCACACACCCCCAGAGATTCCTATATATTGGAGAGACTTAGAGTTCATTTGACACACATTGTTGTGGAGGAATTCTCTCTCTCTTGATGGCGTTGGAGCTGTGATATATATGGACTGTTCTTTGTTTGGGTTGTTCTGGGTTATGTGTGACACGCTTGGCTGAATGACCTTTTGGAGACTTTGCTGGTAGAAGCATCCTGCTGATCGCCATAACGCCACCATTTATTATCTCTATTTTGGCTTGTCTTCTATCGATCTATTAGTATGTTCTATCTTCTTTAGTATTGTGCCCTAATCTGAAATGGCATAGAACATATGCAGAAATTAACATGGTATCAGAGGCTAAGAGGAAGACAATGCCCAAATTTTGTGTGCCCTAGACGCCACCACCACGACAAGAAGAAGGAGCTCTGTGGGTTTATTATCTGTTGTAGTTAAGGCCTCCGTGAAGCAAATCAAGGGCCTCCCTAAAATGCCGCTGGCCTAGAGGCATCCTGCCGCAGCAAAATATAAGGACCGTTTTCAGATAACCAAGCTGCTGGAAAAGCGATGGGTCATTCTCCAACGTAAAATTCGATGGTTTGAGGATCAATGTTTCCAAGATACTTCAATATGATTAAGGTATGGCTCTATCACGCAAACATGATTTTGGGAAATAGGG
Source organism: Pinus albicaulis (assembly GCA_034641835.2). Classification (NCBI taxonomy): domain Eukaryota; kingdom Viridiplantae; phylum Streptophyta; class Pinopsida; order Pinales; family Pinaceae; genus Pinus; species Pinus albicaulis. The sequence continues at coordinate 1,223,680,463 of CM076572.1, read as the reverse complement.
CTTTTCCGAATGTCAATTCCAAAATCAGCTACTCACCCAACTATCAAGTGCAATCTCTAATGTTCGCATGCCATAAGAGACGTCCATAAAATAGTCATCTTATTCCTGTCGTTAGAGCATGGATTTTTAAAGAAGAGTTATACTTTTTGACCCTTGAAACTTGTTTTGTAACGTCATGGATCCCCTTCGGACCATTCCTGCATGGCTACCAAAGTATCCTGCATTTTGTTATCATGAGAAAGTGTCATGTTGGGCAATTAAATCAAATTGACGTCTCGACCACTCTTCGCTTGCAAAATTTGCGGGCCATCTCTAATGTTCGCATGCCATAAGAGACGTCCATAAAATAGTCATCTTATTCCTGTCGTTAAAGCATGGATTTTTAAAGAATAGTTATACTTTTTGACCCTTGAAACTTGTTCTGTAACGTCATGGATCCCCTTCGGGCCATTCCTACATGGCTACCAAAGGATCCTGCATTTTGTTATCATGAGAAAGTGTCATGTTGGGCAATTAAATCAAATTGACGTCTCGACCCCTCTTCGCTTGCAAAATTTGCGGTATTTAGCAGACGCAATGGAGCGATTAGTTTGCATAAGCGGTTGCGACCCTTTGATTTCCGTATTAGAAAGCCCGCAAATTTTTCTTCGGTGCAAGACGCCGCTGTTAGAAAGGGATTACAGTTAAAGTTAAACTCAATTACAAGGCCGACACACACACACACACATATATATATTAATAATTCATGGTGCCCAGTTAAATAATGTTATCCGTAGTTATGGGTAGAATTGGAAATTGAATTTGTATGACGTGGGACATTTAATATGCCGCTGTGACAGTTGAGAATACACACAACAGATTTCTGTTGTAAATAGTATTTCACACAGGCATTGATGCGGCTGAATGCCTGTACCGATTGGTCACACAAAAATCATGGAGAGTGCCCCATGTTGCAGAAAATTTGGGTACTTGGATAAAATCTGGCATTCGCAGTTGAGATTCCATAACTCGGGGGCCGATTCACAAGATCCTCGTGATTTAATTAAGGTGATCGCGATTATTATTGAGAAAATCGGGATTAGCACACCACGAAATTATTCTTCTAGCTAAGCCATCTATGCCAAGATCGAATCGCAAATTAATGTATGGTTGAAGGAATCTTGGTAACGGTCGCCATTTCTATAGTAGAGATTCTCGAGTGGAGGAAGTTGTACAGGAAATGTACTCTGGTACTCTGGTAGTAGTCGTGATGACAGACAAAAGCATGAGCAACTTCGGCAGGAAAGGGATACGACTAAATTTGTTCAGATTGCGGATGCCCAAAGGTCACAACAGCAACCAGAGGACTCTCGTTTTGTTCCCACCTCTGGCACAGTAAGAATTGCAATGCAGGATCAGCAGAAGACATTGAAGTTTGGCTTTGCAACCAAGGCTGCTCTTTCCAAGACTTCTTCAGGTGCTGCCTCCAAGAAAGCAATAGTTCTTTCGAAAGTGTCATCATTTTTCAGGAATGACAGTGATGAAGAATCATAACTATTTGTGGCAAAATTACTCAGATATTCTTTAGATTTACATAGTATTCTGTCGGTTGTGGTCCATGGGGATGACAACAACAAGGAATTATAATAACTGTCCCTAACAAGGATTTATATATACTCTTCAGATATAGAAGAGCAATAGAGATCAGCCGCCTCTCTCGTGAGAAGTTCTGTTAAGAACAAATTTACGAATTCCTTGTGTTAATCATGACATGTTGGATCCATAATATTTCGGCGCATACCCTCTTACAGGAGTGCAATTGAGTGTTGATGAATGTATTTGCATGCTCGAGTGTGACTTGTTGTATTGCGATGTAAAACAATGGTGGGTTCTTGTAAACCATGTGCTGAAGATATCCTTGTATTGGCAAGTCTAGTAAGCAAGCTATTCATCTTAAAGCAGAAAGGGGATTGTTAGGAAGCTGAAAGGCCCTGTGAACAGTGCTTATGATATGACAAATCATTGTTACAGGGCACTCAGATATAGGCCCATAACATTGGAGGAGCATTGATTAGCTGATATGTGAAGCAGCAGAGGACCTTGTGAGTAGCTGAGGCAGAAGTATTGGAGCAGTAGTACTCTTTGCAGGTATAGGAGGTAGAGAACCCTGCCTGGTACATCAAGGACAAGAGTCCAAGGGATGTAAATGAAGTGCATATTCAGCAAGCAGTGATGAATGTGATAGTTCAAAATCTGTGATTCTATGTCACTGTTATTATGACAGTGACATAGACAGACAACCATGTTTATGAAATTCATAATAGTGTAAGCTTGTGACAGTATTACAACATAATGATAAACTTGAAGTGTGAATTGAGAAGTCTTTGCGGCCTTTCAGTCACGTCGTTGGAGTCTTGAACCATGCTTAGCAAAGCCTGTAAATTTATGAATAAATGATTTCCATTATTTTGACAAGCATACGATACATGTCAAGATGTATGGAAGCAATATTACTGTATATGGAAATGAGTCTTTAATGGCTTTGACTATGAAACTCCTTACCAAGCTGGTGTCTTGAATGCACTCATTTAAATTAGAAGTCTTCTCTCGAAAGAGAAGCTGGCATTAAGAGGGAGAATATATCTGTATATGCTCCTGAGCGGATACCTTTGCTAAACGAAAGAAGATCCTCATGGCTCAGGGACATATGGCTTCAGAGGGGGAAATTCCAGAGGAAAACCAAGAAGCCATATAAATACCAAGGGTATCTAGCCACCATGAGTTCAATATGAGCCTAGATCATTTGGAGAAGTTGTAAAGTATCTAAATCTGCAAGGATACAAGGGTGATGTATGGGATATGGTTCCTAGACCACAGATCAAAGATGTTGTCACCTCGATACAAAATCAAGCATGGATCTGATGGAAGTGTTGAAAAGTTCAAGGCAGGATTCGATGACTGTCTTGCACCTGTGGCCCGATATACTGCCATTTGATCAATCATAGCCTTTGCTGCTACGCAAGGATGGAGTCTTCATCAGATAGATGAAAAGACCGCATTTCTGCATGATGTGATAAAGGAAGAGGTGTATGTAGAGCAACCTCTGGGTTTCAAAGTCCAGGTTAGGGACACCCATGTCTGCAGGTTGAAGAAATCTCTCTATGGGCTGAAGCAAGTACCCAGAGCTTGGTACGAGAGGATAGATAGCTACCTAATGAAGCTGGGCTTCACTCGTAGTAATGCTGATCCGAATCTTTACTTCACGGTTGATAGAGAGAAGCCTCTCATTCTGGTGTTGTATGAGGACGACCTCTTCCTGACAGGTGCTGACCCTCTCATTCATCAATGCAAGAGGGACCTCGCTGCTGAGTTTGAGATAAAGGACCTAGGACTGATGCACTATTTCCTAGGCCTGGAGGTCTGGCAGAGACTTGGCGAGATTTTCCTTTCTCCAGGAAAATACATTGTGAAACTTCTGGAAAGATTTGGTATGGTGGACTGCAAGTTCGTGTCAACACTAATGGAACTCAACTTCAAGAAGTTGAGTGGCAGCGCTGCTGGGCTCGTATTGTCAAATCCTACTGAGTATCGTCAACTCGTAGGGGCCCTGATGTTCTTAGTGAACGCCCGTCCAAATATATGTTTTGCAGTGAACACTTTGAGTCAACAAATGGTTGAGCCTCATCACTTTCATTGGGTTGGTGCTAAGAATCTTCTGAGATATCTTCGGGGCATGATAGACCATGGGCTGAGATACACTGCGGGGAGTATGACACTCGATGGATATACTGATGTCGATTGGGCTGGCAATGTGGTGGATCGCAAGAGCACATATGGATACTACGAGCACATATGGATACTACTTCACATGTAGATCTGCTTCGGACAGGAAACTGAAGTCGGTAGCCTTGAGCACCACTGAGGCCGAATACATTGTAACATGTATGGCCTGTTGTGAAGTCACTTGGCTGCGAAAGCTCTTTAGTGAGTTGTTTGAGCATGTGCTAGATGCCACCGTTATCCTTTGTGATAACTAGAGGAGGATTCTTGTCATAGAATCCCGTGTTCCACGAACGATCCAAGCATGTTGATACCACTATCCGGGATATGGTACAGTGAGGTGCCGTAAGGCTCGATAATATAGAAACTGATGAGCAGGTGGAGGATATTCTCACAATGCCCTTGGGGAAGGTCATGTTCCTAACCTTCCGTGAGAATCTTGGTATCATGGAACGACCCTATTCTGAGGGTCCTGTTGGATGATGAGCTCTGGGAGCTCTGGGGGTCTTTGGGGACAGCTTCTCGGAGCTATGAGCAACCACAAGGCTAGGCTTGCCGAACCTTGTTGGTGTGCTTGGACCCAACCGTTGTGATTATTGAGTTGGTTCACCTCTCATTATCTATGCCCCGTATGCATCCTACCCATTGAGTTCAGGGCTCATGGGAAGTACCTCTCATTTGGCCAATGAGATGGAAAAGGCTAGAGACTAGTAGCAAAGACTGATGGACGCATCAGAAATTGCCGTACTCTCTATCTAGGATGGCACGGTCCAAACACTTGATCTGGGATCAAGTCTTGTGAGGTCTCGGACCTCCGCCTGACTTTGGGTCAGATGAACCAACTTCGGTTTGGTTGGAGACTCTTTGTGAGTCCGATAGAGGTTTTGACCTCTGGGCTGAATCTGTCAACCGGGAATGATGTCTTTGTGACTGACCCACTTCTGTTCTGAAATAAAGAGGCCAGCAAAGCAAGTTACGGCGGGATGACGCCCGATGTTTGGATTGCACTTGTGGACGGAGTTCTCCCTAGTTGAGAGGGAGTGTTAAAATTGGACAACTAGGTCCAAACTCCGGGTTGTGCTGCTCAGATGACGATCACAATATTTTTATTGGATTCCTCTTTCGAAGAGGTGTAAGATTGATCTAAAGATCATCTTGATCGGATGAGCAGAACATGTACTTTGAATTTATTCCACTTATGTGCTAGGTCGGCCTGGAATAAAATATTGACTTAAATGTCTTAAAGGATGTGTCACACACCCCCAAAGATTCCTATATATTGGAGAGATTTAGAGTTCATTTGACACACATTGTTGTGGAGGAATTCTCTCTCTCTTGATGGCGTTGGAGCTGTGATATATATGGACTGTTCTTTGTTTGGGTTGTTCTGGGTTATGTGTGACACGCTTGGCTGAATGACCTATTGGAGACTTCGCTGGGAGAAGCATCCTGCTGATCGCCGTAACGCCACCATTTATTATCTCTGTTTTGGCTTGTCTTCTATCGATCTATTAGTTATGTTCTATCTTCTTCAGTATTGTGCCCTAATCTAAAATGGCATAGAACATATGCAGAAATTAACACCTAGACATTCAAATATACTCAAAGCCCAACTATTAAGCTGCACTCCAGCATTGGAGGTATATGAGTGAAAAAACTTGATTAGTTATTTATCGCAAAAAAGAGAATAATTAGTCAAGTGAAAAAAACACTCTAGAGTGGGCTCACTTAGCAACTGGGTCCCAAGTTGTCTATGTCTATTTCATAAGTTAATCATTACAATTCCCCCGCAGAGGTATGGAATTTCAGAGAAGAATAGAGAGAGAGAAGGGGCACAATCCCCTGCTAGACTTCTGATCTTCAAAAATTTTGTAGGTGTTTCGTCCATTGGGCAATGGGATCTTTGTTTCCTGTCATGTACGTATGAGCAGGTAACACCTCCCACACCTATCTCTTTGCATTTATCTTATTCTTCGAGGATTCCTTCTAGGAGAGTTCGCCTTCATTGCATGTATCTTATTCTTGGAGGTTTCCTTTAGGAGAATTCGCCCTCACATTCAATTAACATTTATCATGAATGCACATTGCAACCTGCCTTTCAGGGAGAATTCATCATGGTTTACCTTGTGCATGCACTCAATTTGTTAGAACAGGGAAAACTGTCATAAGGAGTGCTTAAATGAATGTGTTAATCAGCAAGTTTCTGTGGTTATTAAAAGCAAACAACAATTGTGAGGAGGTGGTGCACCTTAGAAGAACCTACTTTCAGCCTGTGGTTGTAATTTATTATCAGAAACAACAATATTTCTCAAGGAAATGTGCTGTAATGGGGCTGATCTATATTAGAAGTGTGTTCTAATAAAGCATATTTGATATTCAGCATATGTAAGATGATTGCAGCAAGCAGAAACAGTGAGTTGCCTAGGAAACTGTGTCTTAATGAGGATGTCCTCGTCTGCTTTTTCATGATTTTGGTGCATCTATGGCAGTACCTAAGAACAGCAACACTCCGATGAGGTATAAACAGCATATTTTTGCAATTTATTAAAAAAAAATGACAGATAAGGTGATGAGGTGTGCTCTGTTTGGGAATATTTTTGGACTCGTCTTCATGCATGCGGTGGACTTACCTTGGAAACTTGGTGAATTTGAAGAGAGAGTGGTCACATACAGAGATTGTCACTAACACTTAAAAAAAGTTAAATCCTCTTTTGTTTATCTCACTCTTAGTGTGCATGTCCCCTCTTTTCTCTCTCTTGGATACTGTAAAGAACAGGAGAAGACCATTGGATTCTCACAAAGGTTTCAGGATCTCATCATCATCTTTCTTTTTCCATTCCTTACTCGACAACACTTTTCACTACGTCATGCTAGAGATTGGCAAGGAAGCCTGGATTTGTTGATGTCTATGGTTTAATTTCTGCCTTTTCATTAATATATTGGATGGATTCGGCTATGCTTCTTTTGTAGCTCTTTTGAGTTTGTTGGGTTTTCTTCTATGTGCAATTGTGCAACTGGGATTGTGTTGTCATTATTTACACTTGTTTTGAATTTTTTCACTCAAGGTGCATTTTCTTTTCTACTTCTCATCTAATCACTGCTGAAACTACAAGTAGGAAACTAATCTCAATCCTCCATAATTTAATTCATAGTTTGATCATTGTTCTCGAGTGATTTTGGGTGCTTTTGAGGGCAGTGTAGTGTACTGCTGGTTTAATTCTAATTTACCCTTAGATTTTATACACTAATGAACAACACACAAACATCATAGGGACACCTCCTTGTGCTTGGAAAATCAGCAACCCAAACAAGAACACATCCGACATTGATAGAGTTAGAATCCCTGGAGTTATGCAGATCAGATCATTTTCTTAGTGCAGATTTATGCATTAAGAAACCTATAGCATGGATAAGATATAATATTACACTTTTATTGGGTTTTGTAGGTCGTTGGGCATTTGAAGCATGAAAGATTCTCACTATGATGTATTTGAATGTCTCCTCAAATACATCACAGTGAGAATCTTTCCATCTTTCCTATTATTCCATCTCCATTATTTATGCCGGTGGTCATGGGGATCGGCATCTTTTCATCCTCATCCTTGAGTTTGGGTTGAAAAAAATTGCCCTGGAGGTTGATCTGACTAAAATAAAGGTAAAAGTATAAGAAAGCCACAATGAAAGAAAAAGATAAAATGCAAAAGATGGTTGGGACATTTAATCAGCGGGTGGGCAATGTTAGAAAAATCAAAGATAATGTAGATTTTCTTACTTGGTAATTACTTGTGAGAGTTAATCTTCTTTCTTTTGTTATTTATTGTTCCTTCATCAAGCAATTACACAAACTATTCTTCCAAGATCACAAAGAAGTAAGAGACACATAAATTTAGGCTTTCAAGCTAGGGAAAAAATGTTGAAGAATGTAACTAGGTCCGGTCTTCATAATTGTACTTGAGAATGTAATATACTTGTCAAAAGAAAGCAAAAATAATTTTATTACTAGTTAAATTGACTTGTTAAAGCATGGGTTTCATGCTTGGGTCAATTGTCATAGGTCAAGCCTCATTGTAGGCTTTAGGATTGTTTTTTTGAGTCGAAGTCTATCTTGTCATGTTAAAACTCCTCCTCCATCAAAGTCTCCTTGATGTTGGCCTCAAAAGGAATCATCATCAAGTTGGCTTCCATCAATGAACTCATGTCGGCCTAACCTTATATGGAGACACAACTGTTCATGGACTCATGTCAGCCTATTTAAATGGACAAACAACTATATATATATAAATATATGGACTTCGCTTAAATTACAGTGCACAAGTTCAGATAAATCACAGTGATATTTTCGGCATACTTTCTGAGATACAAATGCAGATTACAGTGGAGACTAAAGACAAAATTTCAGTGGTATGTTACAGTGAATGGTTCGGTGCTATTACAATGACTACATTTCGGTGCTATTACAGTGAATCCATTTCGGTGCTATTACAGTGACTACAATTTGGTGCTATCACAGTAAATATGGTTCGGTGCTATCTCAATGAAGAAGTTCAATGATTGGTGCTATTGCAAGGACCGAAGTGTGAAGAAGGCTGACTGCTACAGGAGTAAAGAATGATCAGACTACTATAGAACTGAAGTATGACATGACAAGGCTGACTTGATGGATGGAGGTAGTTTTGGGTCTAAGTTGTAAGGGTCTTGGTCATCTCATCTTGTTTTTGAATCTACTGAAGGAAGAATTTTGACCAGGTTTTCCCCAAGAGTGGGGTTTTGCCTTGGCTGCGTGCCTACATCTTGTGTTCTCTTCTATTTTCTTGCTTGGCATTAGTCTTGATGATAAGAAAAGATAAATCAAAAGAAAGAATAATAATAATGAAAACATCACAAGATAATGTCATAATAAGAGAAATCATCTAACTGCCACACTTTGGATTTCTCAACATGGTAATAGAGCTAAGGTCATGATCAAAGGCAGTTTGAAGATCACTTATACATCTTTGAAGTATTCTCAGTGAAAGGGTTTGTTTGCATTTGTATTAAAAATCAAGAGCCCAGCGTGAGAAGGACTTCGCTCAAATGACAAGCTCAATACATTTCAGATAAAATTTCAGTATACAATAGTGATGAAGTTCGGTGCAAATATCAGTATACAGTTCAGATATGACAGTGAAGGAGTTCGGAGTAAGATAATTCAGATCATTTCAGAGATTGGGTTCCTAGATTTTCGGTAAAATCACAGTCAAGAATGGTGATACTTCACTCAAATTACAGAGAAGGTTTCGGTGGAATCAAGTGACAAGGTTTTGACATATTACAAGGAGACAAATTCAGATCAACTTCAGTGATATCTCAGAAGCAAGTTCAGTAAATCACAGTCACAGTCATGTCATAAAGAAATTCAGGCTCAGTGATATATGGTCAAATCATTGTTATATTTATGGGCTGAATACTATGTTATCACATAATTGATATAAGTGCAATGAAAAAGCTCTACAAGGATCTCGGCACAGTTACTTGTGAAGATCTATAACTTCAAGACGTATGATAAGGATTACTATAGGACCAAAGATGAGGCCATCTCCACTTCATTGAGGAATCTGAAATCTGTCCTATGGAGAAAGAAATTCAAGCCTTGAGGATCTGAATTGAAAGTCCGAACCAGCTCAAGGAAATCAAGTAAGTATTGATGCATATATAACGAGTATAACTAGTCTAATAAAATCATAGGTATGTAATTCACAAGGTAGGTATGTTCATAAGCTTTTAGATTTTTAATATATCTAATCCTAAATGGTTCATCCTTGTTTATATCTATAGTTTAGGATAAAAATTGTAATCCTTAGATAACATACAAAAACCTCATCTTCTAGGGTTTACAAGTAATTTAGGATTTCAAGCAAAAATCTTTGATTGAAAGAAGGAATAACTTTTCATAGGATTCCATCCTCCATGGTTATGTAGGAGATCTAACTTGAGTAATTAAATCACGTTCTTGGTATCACACGTTTTGCTTGAAAGTATGTATTAAAGGTATAAAAGATCATGTCTGAATACAAGGAAAGAATCCTTACAGGGTTCGTTAAAGAACATCTCCAGGTATGTCTTAGACTATACACCTTTTACAATTCTCTTAAAAGTACACTCATCTTATTTGAAATTTGCATTACATTACTAACATTTTTATGTCTAGCTGTCTTGAATCATAAAGATTCTTGTTTAGGGTGATTCGTCATTTGATAAATCTACCTTCCTTACATCCTTGATTGTTCTTATAGAACCCTAGACAAGTTCTATGAAAACCCTAACTTAAGGGTATGCTAATGTTAATGTGTGAAACCCTAGCCTGCTTAAGGTTATTGGGAAATGCTATTTGAAGTTTTTGACGATGATGTCATGTTTGGGGTTTTGGTATGATCATGAAAATTGTAGCTTGTTAGGGTTGAATGATGCTGTCTAAGATCCCAAACCTTTGGAGTTTTGTTATAGTAGGGTTTTCTTTGATATGTTATGAAACCCTATATCTTTAGGGTTTTGTTGGGTCTATAAGCAAAACCCTTATGTATTTAAAATTCTAGGAATGAAACCCTAGGTATGTGTCCATTTGGTTAAAACCATAGCTTGGTCTAGGTTGGTATATGTCTAATATGTTAATGTTGCCTGACATATGTTATGCTTATGTTTGATGGTGAACTCATAGATATGTGTGTTAACCTAATTATTAATGGTCACAAGTCCTAGGGTTTGGAAACAAGCCCTAGCCAAAGTTTGATTTTCTAGGATTATGCTGTTTGGGAAATCTAGGGTTTTGCAGCGAAACCCTTGTAGTAGTTAAATTCTCTAGTATGTATAAATCTATATAGTGATTGCTGAGAATTTGTAGAGGGAAAATCTAGGATTTACATCAAACCCCAGTAGAAGCTATTCATGTTATTGATTCGCTGTGATTGGCTTTGATTGTTGGAGCTCATGTATGAAATCCTAGTGAGGAGTCTAACATAAGAATTCTAAAATTTGTTAGAATACATTAATATGATTTGCTTCTAGGGTTTGCTATTTGAAAGGACTTGTCATATTGTTGAAAGTAATGTTAAGACCCTAGATGTAACGAGACTGATATTTTGATTGAGCTATTGATGTGATGTAACAAAACCTGGGCAAGAAGTTGAAGTATTGAAGTATAGTCTCTTGCTGATTATGTTTGTAAAGTCTAATGATTTTGTTATTATAAGATTTTGTTATGATTAACCTCATGCTTCTATAGATCTGGTTGTACTTGCTATCTAAGTTGTGCGGGTACATCATCTTCAAGATAGTGAAGATGTTTGTAAGAGAAGTTGATACGATAAGCATGATGAGAAGGATGGAAGCCATGAAAGATTCTCCAATGTCATAAGAAGAAGCTAATATCCCTAGATTAAGAGGGAGCCTAGATAGAAGAAATCTCACTGGTAGAGATGGAAGACATAACATAGTTTTGATTGGAGAATGAATTTTATGGTGTTGCATGTGGAGTAGGAAAGGAAAGTGTATGATTAAGGAATCTACTGTCAAATATTCGATTGATAGTCCTACTAAGATAAGTTGAGAAGCAACATCTAGAAAGACCTTGAAGGTTTGTATTTGAGTATGTACATTTGAAAGTGTATTATTGATTGGGGTTGTGTTTGTACTTGTAAATCTCTCGAAGGTTTGATAAGCATGATGGTTGCCGATTAGTTTGATCGAGAGAGATTTGTTGATGAGGCTTTGAGAGTGAGACATTGCCTGGGAGGACATCTGGCCGACACTTTGTGTTGATATCTAGTTCCTGAAGTAGGAAAGGTGGTGTTGGTCATTGAGCTCTGACACACACCTGGATCCTTGGGTTGATGGCTAGTAAGTAAGCCTGATGGTACCTAGAGAGGCTGAAAGCTTTAGTCCATCTTTTCTCACTCAAATAGATTGCCTTGGTCAGGAATCTAGTCCATTGCATTGCAGTGCCTAAATTGTTGGGAGACCTTGGATAGATTGCCTTGGTCAGGAATCTAGTCCATGGCATTGGAGTGCTTAAACTTCTTCGTAGATGATGTGTTTTGAGATCTTCCATGTACATCTATGGTTATATGTAAATATGAATACCTCCCTAGGTGAGAGGGAGCGTTGAAGAATGTAACTAGGTTTGGTCTTCTTAGTTGTACTTGAGTCAAAATGTAATATACTTGTCAAAATAAAGCAAAAAGAATTTTATAATTAATTAAATTGTCTTGTTAAATCATGGGTTTCATGCTTGGGTCAATTGTTGTAGGTCAAGCCTCCATTGCAGGATTTAGGATTTGTTTGTTTGAGTCAAAGTCTATCTTGTCATGTTAAAATTCCCTCTCCATCAAAGTCTCCTTGATGTCAGCCTAAAAAAGAATCATCATCAAGTCGACTTCCATCAATGAACTCATGTCGGCCCAACCTTATATGGAGACACAGCTGTTCATGGACTCATGTCGGCCTATTTAAATGGACAAATAACTATATATATAAATATATGGACTTCGCTTAAATTACAGTGCACAAGTTCAGATAAATCACAATGATATTTTCGGCATACTTTCGGAGATGCAAATGTGGATTACAGTGGAGACTAAAGACAAAATTTGGGTGGTATGTCACAGTGAATGGTTCGATGCTATTACAGTGACTACATTTCGATGCTATTATAGTGAATCCATTTCAGTGCTATTACAATGACTTCAATTCGATGCTATCATAGTAAATATGGTTCAGTGCTATCACAGTGAAGAAGTTCAATGATTGGTGCTATTGCAAAGATACAAGTTTGGTGTTATTGCAAAGACCAAAGTGTGAAGAAGGTTGATTGCTACATGAGTAAAGAATGATCAGACTACTATAAAATTGAAGTATGGCATGACAAGGTTGAATTGATGGATGGAGGTAGTTTTGGGTCCAGGTTGAAAGGGTCTTGGTCGTCTCATCTTGTTTTTGAATCTACTGAAGGAAGAATCTTGACCAATTTTTCCCCAAGAGAAGGGTTTTGCCTTGGTTGCGTGCCTACATCTTGTGTCCTCTTCTATCTTGTTGCTTGGCATTAGTCTTGATGATAAGAAAAGATAAATTGAAAGAAAGAATAATAATAATGAAAACATCACAAGATAATGTCATAATAAGAGAAACCATTTAATTGCCACACTTTGGATTTCTTAAGTTTCAACAAAAACCCCACCAGGGGAAAAACCCAACAATCCTCTTATAGAATCAAATCAAAATGAGATATCCAACCCAAGATCAAAGACTCCTTCAAAGGTTCCAAACCTCTTCCCATGTCAAATTCAAATGAAGTCAATTTGGATCAAGATGTCAACCTCTTCTTCAAGATTTCTGTTCAACTGCAAAAGTCAAATCTAGGTTCTATTTATAAGCTTTAGGAAAAACTTGAGAGTTTCAGCCCTGTTATAGATTGCAATTAGCTTCCAACTTCGGCCCTCTTTGCAAACTTCAGACAACTTTGGTTCTATTGCAGTCTTCGGCTACTTCAGATTACAGGTTGTCTCTGACTCCACTATTTCAGTTAGTCTCAAATATTCACTTGATAAGTACATGTTGAAAGGATTCAGTTCTTTTTCTCTCGTAGACTTCTATTCCTTCTATACCTCAACTTCACTTATACTATTCCAATTTCAGAGATCAAACTCTATGTAACTCACTTGCTTTTCCTACAAATGAGTTTGACTAGGTGTCTTTAAATAGTCGTCCAAGAGGTGTCCAATAGCCACACATGTCGACTTTGATTGAGAGAGGGCTGACCTAAACCTTTTCACTGTCTTTAATTGACCAAAAAAAAATAAATCTTTTTCTATCTTTTCAAATGTCAAATGACATGATTCAAATACATATTGTTGTCTCTTTTTGACTTCTAAAGCATGAAGAACATGCTTGATAAAACATTAAAAAAATTCTTTAATAAATATCTTTCATTATGAAGACCGACATTAGTTACATTCTCCAACACTCCCTCTTAACTAGGGAGGTATTAATAATGACTCAATAGGTCTATCTCAATTTGAAATATCCAAGTCCATGTACTTGACTTAGGATCTCCATCCTAATCCATCACAGTACATGACTCAAGAATGTCTGTCCAAGATGCTTATCCAATCCACCATTCTTCTTATCCATGTCCATGTACTTGAATTAGGATATCAATCCTAATCCATCATAGTACATGATATAAGGAGAACCGAGTGTCCTATCTCCCTCTCAACCTGAGAGGAGAAATCCATGCTCACCCCCTCTTAAATAGGGAGAGTGCATCAACAAGCCTCAACGTGTGTTTGAAGTGCTACTTGTTATTGTTGTAGCTTCCTCAACCAACCCTCTTTTCACTGAGTTTGCTCAATTTGCAACTTCTTGAACTAGGGCTCCAAGTATGCCTCCTAACAATCTATGATCCTACACTTGAGGTCTTCACCTACTGCATCATGTACTGTGTCCAACACTACTTCCTGCACTGCACTGCTTCCTGCATGGAAGATAGTCCATCACATAGTTCCTTCAACTGTCTGATTATCACAGTACTAGGTTAGACAATCTATTGTTCATTCAACCTTGAACACAACTTGGCTGACCTTTCCAATCTACATTTCTTCAATCAGTCTCTATCAGTCAGCGCAACTCCATAGACTCAAACAATTTTGCCCTCTAGTTGCTTTTCCCATCTTTACAAAATAGCCAATTTTTAGGGTCTTCAAATATACCTTTTTGTCAGTCCTCTAGTTGTCTTAGATTACCGTCTTTAGGGTTTCTATACACAATTCTCTAACTATCCTTTTTTGCTTCAAATTGACAGTTCTTAGTGCACCAATCAAACTGCCTTTCAATAGTGACTTAGCTGCTCCAAGATTACTATCATAAGGTCTTCCAAGGACAACCCACTTGATAGTGAATGTCCATTGGTTCATTGTCCTTACGGTTTTCACAAGTTTGTCCACACAATAGTGAACCAACTCTTGCGCTTGCTGTACATAGAGCTTCTTCAAGTCTACCCTCTAAACAAACCTCTTTCATGCTGTGATTGGTTGCTTCTTAGGGCATAAACAAGTTGCCGTTACACAATGATAAGACTACTTTTCACTGAATTGAGGGCTTACTAACAATCCACATAATTACCGTTCTTAGGCTGGCAAAACTCTCCCTTAGACTTCCACTTAGGACATACTACAACCATCCATCAACTTGCAGTTCTTCTCCACAAAAGACATTGTTACACATCCTCCTTGCAAACTCTAAATAGGCTGCAAGTATCTCGGTCATGTGAGGAAAACACAAATTTAACTCGGAACTAAGACTGCCCTAAAAACCTGTGCATTACTTCAGGAAAATCGACCTTGAACTCCAGTTTTTCCACAACTCCACAATCTTCATTAATTAACCCTCTATGTCCTTCACTCAACTGCATATTTGAGATCCACCCCTTCTTCAGCACATAAACCCTACTCGGCCTCATGCACAAAAAATTGTTCTTGATCAAAGAATCATGACTAGACTCTTGACCAACTTTCCTTCTCTGTACGAAAACGTGAGATAAAAAACAAAACCAAATTGTCCTCTACCTCCTTTCTAGGTCAGCTCATGAAGTTAGTTGTTGCCTTGCTATTGAGCTTGAGAAGAAATGCATTTGTGATGTTTGAAATCTAAGTTATCCTACAATATATGTCCTCCTGGAGAAATTTCTATCTACAAATGCTTGATTATTTCTTAAGAAAGTAAACTAATACTGCGATCCTGGTGCATGATACACTAGTTGTTTTTCTTATGATCTTTTAGTAGTAGAGGTCTTTGATATAGCTTGTTCATCTTCAATCGTTAATGCTTATGATCCTTCCTTTCGATTGTTGTTTTTAGGGTTCTTAGGACAATCTGACAACCAAAGCACTGGACTTTGGATATGTCTCTATTTTTGTGTTTCTTCTTTTTATCAAAACTCTTCTTTGATTTCGCTGCATAGGCTTGAGAGGTTTCATTGACAAGTTGAGTATCATTTCTAGCCTTTATTTTGGATTCTTCTATTGTACATGGAGCCCATAATTCTTCAAATGATGGAGCTTCTTTTTTGGCAAAGATGCTACTTGCAAAACCATCCCACTCTTTAGGTAAGGCATTGATTGCCACTGTTATTAATTCTGGATCAAATATTTTCTCACTAGCTTCTTGAAGTTGATCTTTAATTTTTGATAGCTTCATGAAATAAAAATTTGTAGTGTCTCCTTGTCATTTTTGATTGTTATAGTTGAGTTCTTAGGGCTATCATGTGACTTGTTGTACTAATGGAGTATAATTTCACCAAGGTATGGTAAACTTCTTTAGATGTAGATAATTCTGATACAAAAGTGATAAGGTGGTCTTTGATGGACTCAAAGATAATTCTTTGAGCCTTAATTTCCCCTTTTTCATTTTTTTCCATCTCTTGAGCATCCTTCTCAATTGGTATTGGAACTTTCCCTTAACGAATTTCATGACATCGTTTTCTCTAAGAACTAGGTTGATTCTCTTTTTCCAAGCTTTAAAGTTGGATGCTCCTTCAAGTTTATTGCTTTCCTTGCACATAAATATCTTCAATTATGGCTACTACAATGATAATATCCTTGAGCTGCTACAATGATGATCTTCTTGTCTTTGCCTTGTAAGAGTGTCGCCTCTTCACCTTAGCTTTGATACCGTGTTAAAAAATCAAAGATAATGTAGATTTTCTTACTTGGTAATTACTTGTGATAGTTAATCTTCTTTCTTTTGTTATCTATTGTTCCTTCTTCATCAAGTAGTTACACAAACTATTCTTAAAAGATCACAAAGAAGCCAAAGACACAAAAATTTAGGCTTTGAAGCTAAGGAAAAATCCCACAAGGGGGAAAAGTTGAAAACCCAACAATCCTCTTCTTATTGAATCAAGTCAAAATGAGATATCCAACCCAAGATCAAAGATTCCTTCAAAGGTTGTAAGTCAACCCTCCTCCCAAGTCAAATGAAGTCAATCGGGATCAAGATGTAGTCAACCTCTTCTTCAAGATTTTTGTTCAGTTGCAAAAGTCAAATCTCGGTTCTGTTTATAAGCTTAAGGAAAAACTTCAGAGTTTTGGTCCTGTTATAGATTGCAATTAGCTTCAATCTTTGACCTTATTTTCAAACTTTAGACAACTTCTGTTCTATTGCAAACTTCAACTACTTCAGATTACAAGTAGTCTTTGACTTCGACTATTTCAGATAGTCTCAGATCTCCGCATGATAAGTGCAGGCTGAAAGGATTCGGTTCTCTTTCTCTCGTAGACTTCTTCTATTCCTTCTATACCTCAACTTAACTTATCCTATTCTGATTGCCGAGATCGAACTCCTTGTTACTCACTTGGTTGTTCTCCAAATGAGTTCGACTAGGTGTCTTTAAATAACTGTCCAAGAGGTGTCCAATAGCCACACATGCCGAATTTGACTGAGAGAGGGCCGATTTGAACCTTTTTGACTATTTTTGATTGACCAAAATGATTCTTTTTTCTATCTTTTCAAATGTCAAATGACATGATTCAAATACATATTGTTGTGAATCTTTTTGACTTCTAAAGCATGAAGAACAAGCTTGATAAAACAATAAAAATAAATTCTTTAACAAATATCTTTCATTATGAAGAGTGACACTAGTTACATTTTCCAACAGGCAAAACCCTAGCATGAGCTCTACCCCCCTCATTAGCCATCATCCACTTCCTCAAGCACATGATTCTCCATCTATAAAAGGGAACTCTTGTATTGTGCCAATCTTGATGAGCTATAAATTGACTCATCATTAAGGTTTATTAAATGCCAAATCTCAAAAAGCAAGCTTGACCTCTTGAGCTATACACCCAAATCAAATCGAATCATAAAAAATTAAAAGGTGCACTAGAGGGGTGGGAAATGCATGTTGAGGATGGCGATACCTCCATGATTGCTCCCTCCTCACATTTATACACTTAGGATGTTGGACCACCATTAGCTGGTCACTTGGTTATGGCACCCTGTCATGAAGTCATTCCCACTTTGTTGCTACCATTTTATACACACCTATGGATTGAATGGCTAATTTTGGACTTTTCACTTCCCCTTAGGGCTGTAGACACCTAGTAGGGTTATCCATTTAACCATCCGTAACATAAAAAGATAATTTGTTTATAGGATTCGATCTAGTTAGATATTTGAAGGTGATCTTTGTGTGAAGATTATTGTGCCCCCATCGTTAGGTATGGTCCACTATGATGCATCTATGGTTATTATACTTAATGATATTTAATTTTCACTTGATCTTGAGAGGGTTTTGTCAAATGGTTTCATTACAACATCAAAGGCCTCTTAAGATGATTTCCCTACTTTCTCATTAGCATTGCAAAGGTTGTTTTACCCATTCTAGAGAGAGAATATGACATCGTTGATGTAGCATTGCCTATCCAGAGTGGAGCATTGGGCTACTTGATGACCCCACATGATGCTTGACACTTCAAAGTACCCCTAGATGCTGAAATGCTAAGGCCATGAAGCTTGGTGTTGCAGATATTGATGATGTGCCTAGTGGACCCAGGATGCCCCAGATTGGCCTTGACACTGTTTGATGGGCATCACTTGTTTTGGAGCCCAGATGATGATGGTAATCCTTGTGATGATAGGGGAGGGCTTGCATGCCACTTTTCAGCCCTAACGCTTGAGTGAGAGAGTGCCATGTCACCCCTGTTGCACTTTGGAGGGTGATGTTCGGCACCATGGATATGATGTGTTGGTATGGAGGCATTTTGGAGGCATGCTCATGATCTAGGAGCTACATCTTGGGGTATGGAGCACTCATTAGCTCAGATGACACTTATTTATGGCATTTAGAGCTCATATAGATGATGATGTCATGCTTGAGGAGGTCTTTCTCCCACATGTGTGGGCATTTATGGCATTTTTGTTATGTTTTTGAGCTACGAGTTTGGTATGTAACCTCTATCTTGTGGAACACACTTGTCATTAGGGCTTCTTTAGTTGTATTATTGTAGAAATTTGTGGGATAGTTATCATATAAATAAAGACTTCCTTCATTTCATTTGGGATTATCACACATTAAATCCTTTTCCTTTTAAACAGTGTGAGCTAGTCTCTTTCGCTGTCATGGGCAAGATGTATTGGTGTGATTTTCCTGTGGATGTGATTTTTGCATGGAGACATTATTCTAGGATTGAAAGAAGTGCCTTTTGTGGAGACTTTTGTAGGTTTATATCGTTGACATTTTGTATGTTCAATGTTTAAAGTAGGGTTTCTATTATGCCATGACTAAATGTTTAATTATTGTTGAAATCTTGCTTCATTATTACATGTGTACTTGTTCTTTAGGGCCTATAGGGAAACTCTTAATGTGCAAACCCTATATTTAATTTCTCCCCTCAGAAGAATAGTAGTTGGGGTTTTAAAAATGGATGCCCTAGGCATCACCCTTTACTCCATCATGGTCCTTCCCTTGAAATTTTACGTTAAAGACTCCATTAAACCCTAGATAGGCACTAATCCTTAGTGTGTTGATCATCTATGAATTCAATTAAAATTTATCTCCTTTTTCTCTCTCCTAGATGGCTAGAGCAGCCGTTAGGGTTTCTAGGGCAGATTTATGCATAAAAGTGAAGTTTGAGTGGATATTTGTGGAATTGCATCTACAAATTGTTTAAGGCAAAATCTAGCATAACACATGGTCTATACCTCTTAAATAGGGTTGATGTCACTCTCCCTTTTGCTGTTTATGCATACCTAACAGCCATATAAATAATTTTCCTAGTCTAACCTTAGTCTCTATTGGAAGATCTTGATCCTTGGTTGTTGAATATCATTCTAAGATCTTTTGTATGGCTGCTATATGACATTGAATGCCTCATCATTGCATATCTTCCAAGCCCTAACTTATAGCAGCCTATTTCTTTGTTTAGGGATAGAGTATTTGAACCCTATTATAGAACACCTAGGCCATTTTAGGCCTTTGCCGGTACTCTATCCAACAATGGACCTTTTAGCATATCTTTCTCGGTGATTTAGGGAAGCCTCCCTTGTGGTCTAATTCCACTAAAGAGCAGGATAAAGGTTTTGGAGGTGACAGTGGCAACCCTTTCTCTTGTTGCCATAAGATATGGCCCCACCCAGTGAGGCTTTGCATTGGGCTTGCTAGATTTTGTGGCAACATGATCTATAGCCTCCTTGTTGGAAAAATGCCTTGGTTGTATGGTTCAATTGATTGAGCTAACCCTAGGGGCTTGGCTGAAGGAGGGACTTCTTATAACATTAGAGAATATAATGCTGCTGTGTGTATATGCTAGATTTTTTATACAAATATCCCATCTCTTTTTTGATCCACTACTCATCTACTAATGCGAATGGTTGTCTTTTGGGTTAAGTACTTGATTTGCTTGTGTTGATACTAATTCTGTTGTTCTTTGGAGTAGGTGAGTGAATTCCTTGATCTACTGTGTTTTTTTGTTTGAAGAAAAATGCATTCAACAGCTTGGAATTTAATTCACCTATTTTAGAGATTTTCCCTCAAAGTATCATGTTCTAAGCATGAATGGTTATTCCTATTGAGTAACCAATGGTCCTATTTTGATCATATTGGATAATCAATGTTTGAATTGTCAGGTTGCAGATGAACTTGTAGCTGAATATGCAAATCTGGACAGCACTCTTGTTTCACCAGACAGGGTAGACGCCTTGTCCACATTGCCTTTGCTTTATTTTTGGCAATGAAATTCTTCTTTGGATTGTGGAAAAACTTAAGTTTTGAATTAATTCTGGATAACTTCTAGAGATAGGATGATTTCTTTCCTGAGATAAACTTCTTTTGGGAACTATGCAGCAACAATATGATGAAAAGAACATTCGGCGAAGGGTTTATGATGCACTGAATGTACTTATGGCAATGGAGATAATTTCAAAGGAGAAAAAAGAAATCCAGTGGAAGGGGTTGCCTAAAACGAGTATAAATGATGTCGAACAGCTTAAGGTCTGTCCTAATTTCTGTAATGGTTCTGTTTTACTTCATTTTATCCATGTAATACACTTCTGGTAACGACATGATAAAGGAGGCAAAAAAATTGAATGGGAATGATACTTTAGTCCAATACTGTATAATGTTTAAGAGCTGGTGTATATTGTAGCTTCAGAAACTTTTAAATTATATCATCATTAATGTGTACTTCAGGGAAAGTATTTAATTATACAAAGATGTTTACAGGCTGAGAAATTGCTCTTGAAAAGTAGGATTGAGAAGAAAGCATCTTATTTTCACGAACTCGAAGAACAGGTAAATCTCAAAGCTAGGTTATACTTAGCAGACATTCTCTTTAGTTTGTATGCAGTTAAGAAATTTCTGCTTTAAGCCCTTTGATAAATTGAAATAAAAGGTAAAACGAAGCTTAGGCATGGAGAATTTACATTTTTTAACTTCATTCACTTTCTTTATTGGTGGCTTCTAACTTCAATGTTTTGCTGTCTTTATTTTCGACTTGTTTTCAAGGAAGATTTGAAATCGAGTCTCTTATTCTTTTTTGAGAAGTGCACTTAGAAATTTTACTGTTTACCCAGCTCTTTCTATTTGGTGATTAATGCTTGGTTATGTTTGGTCAAAGATTATAGGCCTTCAAAATCTGGTGAAACGAAATGAGCATAGATATAGTTCAGGGAATACTCCATCTGGGGGTGTATCGTTACCCTTCATATTGGTCCAGGTATTTATTTTCTAAATTTGTTTTGCATTAAAGTATTTTGGGCACCCTGATAATTTTGAAAACAGCATATTTTTTTTCCACTTGTATCAGTGGTCTGCTTGATACTGTAAATGCTTAGTGAAGCTTTCCCTGCGTCCTCTTTCATTATATAATACCAATGCTTTGTGTGTTTAAGACAATTATGTGGTGAATAAACTCTTTAATGTGCATCAAAGTATTGTGGAGTTATATAGCAAGGGAATACCAAAACATATTATGAAGGGTGTAAGTTTTACTACTTTCCTTGATCTTTCTTATGAAGATTACAATTTGCTGAAACTTGAGATGCATTGTAATCAATTGATAGTTGACAGTGGTAAATGCTGTTTTTTCTTATGTCTTTCACCCAACTGTGTAATTAGGCTTGCTATGGCAGTGTTGTCACTTGCAGCTGTCATTCAAGTGTCAAGGATGTTCCAATTTCCTTTTCCTTGCCCCTTCCAGATGTCCCATGCCATGCTTTGGGTATTGAATAATATAAAACTTTTAAATTTTGGGTGCACAAACGTATGCTAGAATCTAGAGATGGAGATAATAAAAGACAAGATGATTTTATTAAGGTCCAATGACAAATGACCATAGAATATGTCAAAGGGACTGCTAGGTACATCAAAACCAATACACAAGTGGGAGTGTGAATGCAACTTCTATAAAAGCAGAACTAAACTATGAGATCTAAGACTTGGAAACTATAGTCTATCATCCAATAGGAGATGCAAAGTTGGAAACCACAATGAAGAAGTAATCTTGGTCAAGATCCTGAGAGCTAGCAAGGGTGTCTCAACTGAATATGCTCGGGGAGAAGTGCATCAAGGCCTCTTGGTGTCATTTTCAACCAATTTTGGGAGGTTCTAACCTTTGACTCTAAACTTACTGTAAGTGAATCCCTTATACCGTTTGAGGCCGAAGTAAAGAAACTCTCGATAGAAAACTATCTAGACAAACTGGAATTGGAGGATTTAGGAAAGCCGGTCTATTGTGCACCACACCACCAAGAATAGGTTGTCATTCTTTGAGATTTGGAGTAGGAGGGACAGGTTTGAGGTCCATTCTGAAGCAAATTCAAGGAGAAAATCTGAAGGTATGATTGAGGAAAATCCTTGAGCAAAGGAGGCATACTCAGGTGGCGGCAGGATAGAGGTTCATGATCAAAATCAAGTTTCCTGTAGCATGACCAGACCCCCTTTAAAGTTTCTGTGATCTGAGGTATGATTCTTCCATTTCTATTATGTGCCAGAACCTTTCTCTTGTTATAGTTGTGGGGTCAAAATCTATGCATCATTAAGTTTTGTACATTTTTAGGGTCTGTACATGACTGTGCATGATTGCACTTTACTGATAGTAAGATCAATAATTTTGATGAGATTTTGTCTAATATCCGGATGAGAATGGTTAGAGAGTCATGTCTTAAAAGTTAAAAGGGGCAGATCTACAGCTGTAATATATCAATAATCAGACTCATCTGAACAAATTTGAATGTTGATTATCAGATTTGAATTGACATTGCTATGACAGTGATTAGATAAAGGGGACTGAGTATATTTGTAAGTGGGTCATTATCCCTGGTACGGGAGCCACAAATTCTTTTATCTTCAGGGTGGTAGGGTAGTGCAAGGCGGAGATTGAAGTCTCCTTCAGGTTGTTGCCTGAGAACACTTTAGGGTGGCAGGGTTGTGCTAGCGCAGCAAATTGATGCTAGCAGGGTGTTGGTGGCAGGTGCATCCTTTCAGGGAGTTAGTGCTTCCTAATAAATCTGAATGCTTCTACAACTTAGTACTAGGAAGTTGGAGCTTCCCTTCAGTTGGTGTTGATAAATCATTTTACTCATCAAATATATTAGAAATCATTTCATGGCTTTCTTCTGCATTGGGTTTCCACATAAAATTCTTGTGTCTGTTCATGTGATGTGATGTGGTTATATGATTCAATGCTCATGATATTTAATTAATCAATTTAAGTGAAATACGGATTCAACCCCCTCTCAGTGTTTCCAACATACCCAACGAGTTCAAGGGTTTCTGCAGGGACGTAGGAATCAAGAGAGAACTCATAGTGCTTTACAACCCTCCACAAAACGGGGTTGCAGAGAGGAAGAATTGGTTCCAGTACACTTTTCAACACTCTCTCTTAGCGAGGAAGGTGCTTCTGGAAGAACCTTGTCCCCCTGGATCTGTCTCCAACACTACCACGTTCTCCACTGCTGCAGTTGTTCCCTCTGAACTAGAAGACATCCCTGCTTTCTCCTGCAGAATCTGTTCTGAAGACCTGTTCTTTCCAACCATGCTTTGCGAGTCCATCACTTCAGTCATTAGTGCCATGTACCCAATGTGATATTGGAAGATCCAATTCTCTCCTGATCTCCCTTAAACAAGTCTTCTGCCCACCTGGCTTGAACTCTCCCAATACTAGGGGTCACGGACTAGGTGGATGCCTCCACTCACCCTAGGCTATTGTCTTCATTGCCTTGCTGGTCGGCCCAACTGCCAACTAGCCTAGATTCAAACTGAGATACTGAATGAGGCTCCATATTGAGAGCTCTGTCCTGCACTTGCTCAATTATCACTTTTCCCTTCGGAGAAATTATTGCCTTGTTGTTTAAGGCTGTGTCTGTTTGAACTTGCAACTTGTAGAGATTCTTCACCCTCACACCTATTTGCTTCTTACATCTATAAGGTAAGTGTTGGAGGTAAGCCTTACCTCTGATGAAAATGACATCATAAACCTTGTCCTCAATGGTAGCTACCGAAACAAGTTTCTGTTTTAATCCTGGAACATAGAGGACATCTTTGAGATGAAGAGGATTACCTGATTCCCTCTGAAAACTGACAGTTCCAACTCCACTAGCTGCATACATGCTATCATCTCCTAGCTCAATCTGAAACTGCATGTCCTTCTCCTTCAGGTGGCTAAAATTGTTCTTGTTCCTGGTCACTTGGAAGGAAGCTACTGAATCAATATACCATACATTGTTATCTGTTGAGCTTGCCATGCAAGCTATCAATGAGAAATCTTGCTCGAATTGGGTAGAAAATGCATCTACCTTCTTGATGCAGCTACATGATCCTTACTGGACTCCTCCTTCTACTTAGGACACTTAGTGGCATAGTGTCCAAACTCATTGTTGTTGAGATTCAACAAGATGATGAGCTTAGTGAAAAGAGTCGCCTTCACTAAGTGGGCCCGCAGGGTATTTTTGGCGCAAAGTCTATTTTTAGACATGTCAACCATATTCTATGAGTTGCAGGATGCTATTTGTGGATGGTTGGTCAAGTTGGAAAAATAGATGGACTTTTATTTTTAGACATATTGGGCGGAATCTATTTTTAGATTGCCAGTCTAAAAATAGATATGTTGAATATTAATACCTCTTAGTAATATTTGGACCTAAACATTATCTTATTTTCTTGGAGCACTTCAGTTAAGTGCACAGATGTGGCACAGGAGCTGATAGAAGGAATTACGCTATTCCTGAGGGTTTTCTGGAGCTATTGCATGGAGGACTTCAGTTAGAACTCATGTGACAGAGTTTGGTGGAGTTGTAGAAGTAGTTGGTGGAGTTGTGTTCAGTTTAAATCAGTTAGACACAGTTGAGCTAGTTGTATCTAGTCTAACTGATTGATACACTTGTTAGAGGTGTGAATTAATTATTAATTAATTCACTAAATATTAACTCATTAATCAATTGAAGAATACATCACTTAACTACAGTGCATGGACAGTTTCAGTGGAGACCAGTGGAGAGATAGGTGAAAGGGCAAGATGACTATCAGTTGTGACTATAGTGATGCATTGATTGCATCCAACACTCAATAGAGATGCCAATGAGAATTGCGCAGTGCAAGCCAGGTGGATTCGAGTTCATTCAGAGCCATTCTTCAGCAGGGATTGCGCAGTAAAGGCAGGCTAACAGGTGGCAAAGATCGGTGCATGGATTTGCTAGATCGGGCCTGATTAGTGTGTAGCAGTTGTATTGTACTGAGAGCTTGACATGATCAACTTTGCAGTGCAAGCTGCTAACGGGAGCGTCAAGAAGTACAAGGCAAGATTTGTTGC
The DNA here is from genome assembly GCA_034641835.2 of Pinus albicaulis. Taxonomy (NCBI): domain Eukaryota; kingdom Viridiplantae; phylum Streptophyta; class Pinopsida; order Pinales; family Pinaceae; genus Pinus; species Pinus albicaulis. The sequence continues at coordinate 1,223,654,868 of CM076572.1, read as the reverse complement.
CCGGGGCTTCTCACAGATCGAGGGGATCGACTATGAAGAAACCTTTGCACCTGTCGCAAGGTATTCTTCCATACGGACCATCCTTGCTCTCTCAGCTCAGATGGGTTGGCACATTCATCAGATGGATGTGAAGACTGCATTCCTCAACGGAGTCATCGAGGAGGAGGTGTTCATAGAGCAGCCTGAAGGATTTGAAATCTTCAGCAGCAAGTTGCATGTGTGCAGGCTCAAAAGAGCGCTGTATGGGTTGAAATAAGCACCTCGTGCTTGGTACACACGGATAGACAGTTATTTCACCGGTCTTGATTCACCAAGAGTGAGGCGGATCCGAACCTATACCAAATTGTGGTGGAGGTTAAGTTGCTGATCATTGTACTTTATGTAGATGATTTGATATTGACAGGTGATGAACAGTTGATACTCTCATCCAAGGCTGATCTTGCAAAGGAGTTTTTCGATGAAGGACTTTTGCCTCCCTTATTATTTCCTGGGATTGGAAATTTGGCAGCGGAAGGGTGGACTATTTGTGTCTCAAGGCAAGTATGCCTGTGAGATACTGGAGAAATTCAACATACAAGGCTGCAAGCCTATCGACACTCCTCTTCCTGGTGGTTGGAGGAAAGAGGATGCTACATCGGCAGAGGTAGTGGATGCCACTGTTTATTGACAGTTGGTTGGTTCGCTCATGTATCTAGTCAATACACGACCGGACATATGCTATGCTGTTACTTGCTTTCACAAGCTATGGTTAAGCCTACCAAGTTCTTTTGGAAGGTAGACAAGCATGTATTGAGATATCTCAGAGGCACATTGGGATATGGATTATGGTACAGACAGTCGGATGAGGTGAAGCTGCATGGCTTCACGGATGCAGATTGGGCAGGGAGCCCAACGGACAGAAAGAGCACATCTGGAGGGATTTTCAGTATCGGGTCTACAACAGTTTCTTGGTACAGCAGGAAACAGAGATCCGTGGCACTCAGTTCAGCGGAGGTAGAGTATATGGCAGCAAGTTTGGCCGCATGTGAGGCTATATGGATGAGGAAGATCTTGGTCGGGTTGTTCGGTTCACACTTAGATCCTACTGTGATATATTGGGATAATCAGAGTTGCATTAAACTCTCGGTTAATCCAATATTTCATGATAGATCTAAACATATTGACATCAGGTAACATCATATCAGAGATTGTGTTCAGCGGAAGATCATGTTACTATCTTACATTCCTACGGAGGATCAGGATGCTGATATTCTGATGAAGGCACTCACCAGGAGCAAATTCGAATACCATAGAGACAGGATCGGGGTGGCAGATAATCCCTATCTTATTGAGAGGGAGTGTTGAGATTCAACAAGATGATGAGCTTAGTGAAAAGAGTCACCTTCACTAAGTGGGCCCGTAGGCTGTTTTTGGCGCAAAGTCTATTTCTAGACTATGTCTATTTTTAGACATGTCGATCATATTCTATGAGTTGCAGGATGCTATTTGTGGATGGTTGGTCAAGTTGGAAAAATAGATGGACTTCTATTTTTAGACATATTGGGCGGAATCTATTTTTAGATTGCCAGTCTAAAAATAGATATGTCTAATATTATTAGCTCTTAATAATATTTGGACTCTAAACATTATCTTATTCTCTTGGAGCACTTCAGTTAAGTGCACAGATGTGGCACAGGAGCTGACAGAAGGAATTACGCTATTCCCGAGGGTTTACTGGAGCTATTGCATGGAGGACTTGAGTTAGAACTCATGTGACAGAGTTTGGTGGAGTTGTAGAAGTAGTTGGTGGAGTTGTGTTCAGTTTAACTCAGTTAGACACAGTTTGAGCTAGTTGTATCTAGTCTAACTGATTGATACACTAGTGAGAGTGGTGTGAATTAAATATTAATTAATTCACTAAATATTAACTCATTAATCAACTGAAGAATACATCAGTTAACTATAGTGCATGGATAGTTTCAGTGGAGACCAGTGGAGAGATAGGTGAAAGGGCAAGATGACTATCAGTTGTGACTATAGTGATGCATTGATTGCATCCAATACTCAGTAGAGATGCCAATGAGGATTGCGCAGTGCAAGCCAGGTGGATTCGAGTTCATTCAGAGCCATTCTTCAGTAGGAATTGCGCAGTAGAGGCAGGCTAGCAGGTGGCAAAGATCGGTGCATGGATTTGCTAGATCGGGCCTGATTAGTGTGTAGCAATTGTATTGTACTGAGAGCTTGATATGATCAGCTTTGTATGAGGATTGTTACATGATCTGTATGACATATATTATATACAGATAGTTGGGGTTTTTAGCTTCAGGCTTTCATGTTAAAACACTGTGTTAATGTGTGAATTTTTATGGTTTCATGTGTGCTTTGCAATTGATTTAATTTCCGCATGTGATGATCAATAGTGGAATAGATTCTGTATTGTGCATGAGGTTAAAATAGTGTGCGATCAGGAGAATCTTGGATATATAACACATTAGTTATATAATTTTTTAAAATTGTAATGGAAGCACTTGATCTTGCTTAGATCTTTCTTCTTGCCCTTCTTATTGGACTCGACCAATCCTTGGCCCTCCTTGCTCATGGCCTTGCTGCTCTTACCTGTCAGGGCAAGGTTCTCCTCGTCCTCTGTCTTCATTAATCTACCATCTCTAGTCCCTCTTCGGATCCCTTCTTGAACGTAGTTAGTCCATAGCCTTTCCCAACTGGGAAAATTTTCTTTGCCACTTATTGCATCTTGGAAACCATACCAAGACGTGTGAAGTCCTAGAAGAGAAAAACTCACAAGGTCATGCTTTGGTACAGTCACGCCCACAGCAGCCAACTCATCTCGTACTTGAGTGAATTTTGACAAATATGTGACGATGGGCCCTCCAATGCTCATCTAGATAATCCTTTGCTTCTCCTTAAGAGCAAGCTTCCTGGTATCATTGGTACTCTGATATAGATCTAAAATAATTTTGAACATCTCAATAGTTGTCTTCTCATGGATATGAGGAACTATATGTCATATGATCTCTGACCCCTTCTAGAATAATCCTTCTTGCATTGATATCATTCTTTGTATGTTGGGTCAACTATTGGGGATCTTGTGGTGGTGGTATAGTGTTCTTGACAAAATCGCCCACCCCATTATCCTGCAATACTATCATGATCCTCCCTTTCCATGGAATAAAGTTAGAGGCTCCCTCTAAACAGTGGTCTGATCTCAACCCTTGGAACGTCACTCTGCTTACCTATAGAGCTCTCCTTCACAATCTAGCGCTAACCTTCTTGACTGATCTGCGCTGGTTACATACTGATATCGGTGCTGGTATTTATGCTGTTCCTAGCTCTGATACCATGTTGAATTTCCTTGAAATTCTGCTTGCTGCATGAATGAACAATTGGAAACTAATTTTCTTTTCACCAAGACACATAACTTCTCAACAATAAAAGCAGCGGAATTACACACAGAGATAAAGACACAATTACACAAGAGACACAATAATTTTCTAGGGAACCCAACTAGGAAACCTGTCTGCTTTGTTGTAGAATTTTATAAACCAAAAATAAAGCAATTGATCTCTTTACAAGGCAAATTGTTTCCAAAGAAAACACAAGTGTTCTCTCTGCTAGTACTTAGCTGAAAACCTCCCTGGAAGAACTTGACCCAACTCCTCTATTTCCTTGCACAATATTTGCTCTTATCTTGCTGGAAATATCTCATTTCCTAGCGCTGAGCAGGCCCCTATTATTTAGGAATTTTTCCAAATTCCTAGCACACTTCCACAAGAATTCTCTGCCTCAAGACTGCGTATAGGCTACTCCTAGATACCCTGTTCCACAACAAGCTCTCCCGAGTCCTCATACAACCTGGTGCTATCTGTCACAAACTCAGCTATTGTCTTGTCTCACAACCTTGTGCACACAAAACAATTGATTGAATTCTGTGCCTTCGTCCTCCTTTTATGCAATTCGATCATGCTAAATATGGCAAGTGTATTTTTAGAACTTAGACTTGTGATTGATTTGTTAACTGAGTCAAACTGACTCTTCTAACTTGCCCTTTCTCAATTAGAAATTGAAGCTCACTAACTTGTCCTTTTCCGGAAATAAACTCACACTTGGAGACAAACAAAACTGAGCCTCCAACTCATGCCCATGAGTTAACCAATCCATGACTGGTCCTATTTCTTAGGAACTCATGCATGCTAAAAGGAAGACTGTTTGTGGTATTTCTTGACCAAGGCACGAGTCAAGAAGAAGACCTTCTCTACATTTTTCAACATATAGAAGGAAGGCGTTGATTGCACTTAGACATTTGCCCCAGTGGCAAAGTTGGATACAATCAAGATGGTTCTTGTATTAACTGCTTAGTACAAATGGCCAATTTTTCAGATGGATGTTAAATCGAATTCTTTGAATGGTTATGTGGAGCAACCTGGGGGTTTTGAAGTGCCAGGAAAAGAAGATTCTGTTTATAAGTTGAAGAAGACTTTGTATGGTCTGAAGCAAGCGCCAAGGTCTTGGTATTCAAGAATTGATAAGTATTTTCAGGATCATGGCTTAGTTAAAAGTTTATCTGAGCCCAATCTCTACATCTTTTAGTCAAGAAAGGACATTTTGATAGTTGTCTTATATGTTGATTTGATCTACACCAGGAACAATGCTGAACTATTTCAAAGATTCAGGTCACATATGATTGCTGATTTTGAGATGACAAACCTTGGCAAGTTGCATTATTTCTTGGGTGTTGAAGTTTGGCAGAAGGAAGATGGTATTTTCATGTCACAAGCCAAGTATACTTGGGAGTCTGGGACATTCTAAAGAAGTTCAGCATGTTGAGTTGCAAGCTGACGACAACTCCTATGGAAGTTGTGTTGAAGTTATACGAACATGATAACTCCAGTTTAGTTGATGTTACTTTGTATCGTGAATTAACTACTTAACTACAACTCAAGCAGATATTTCCTTTGAAGTTAGTATGGTATCAAGATTTATGGCAGAATCCAAGGAATTGCATTGGAAAGCAGCTAAGAGGATTTTAAGATATTTGCGTGGGACAATTGGTTATAGTTTAATATACAATTCTACAAAAGATTTCAGGCAAATTGGTTATACAGATTCAGATTGCATGGAGGACATGAAGTCAACTTCAAGGTATTCATTCAACATGGGTTCAACAACAATTGCTTTGAGTACTAACAAGCAACCCACAATTTCTCTCTCTCTATAGCAGAAGCAAAGTGTACAACAGCAGTGACAACAACACATGAAGTAGTTTGGTTGAGAATAGTTTTGGACGATTTATATGAGCAGTAAGAGCAACCCACTCAGTTGATATGTGATAATCGAAGTGCTATTCAAATGACCAAGAATCCAATTTGCCATAAGAAGACCAAGCATATTGATATTCAATATCATTTTGTTCGGGATTTGGTTCAACAAGGTGCGATCGAGATCAAGTATTGCAGAGTAGATGAACATGCATTTGATATATTCACTAAAGCACTAAGAAAAAGTTATGCAAATTGAAAGACGATCTTGGAATATTTCCAAATGATCATTATTGGGGAGAATTTTTGGAATAATGATTCACTTGTAAAGTTGTGAAAAAGTTATGCAAATTGAAAGATGATCTTGGAATATTTCCAAATGATCATTATTGGGGAGAAATTTTGGAATAATGATTCATTTGTAAAGTTGTTATTTTGAGATTTGTGGAGATGACAGATTCCAGAGAACCTGTTGTCATGTATAAATATATGCCTTTGATAATGAAGTTTGTTAGAGCTGGTGTGTGCATTATTGTTGACTTTTTGATCTGTTATTTTTGCTGGTGTTTCTTCTTCACGAGAGAGTGATCTTTGTGGGCTATAATGAGGTCTCAATGGCGTACAGGGTTTACATTCCAACATAGAGGAGAGTCATCATCAATAGGTGATCCATAAACTGCTGTGGATATTCCACTGAACAATTCAGCACAACATATCTCATAAAATTATATTTAAAATATGAAATGCTACACTATTACAATTTTATTAGATTTCTGGATCTGTAGATTTACTGTTAGTAGTGCATGCATGGATTCTGGAATTTAAAATTATGCAGAAAATAGAGAGTAACGAAATAAAAACTCACACATACGTTTGACACAAGATATGCTCTGGGAAACCCTTTTGGGAGAAAAACCCAGCTGGAAGCTGAGGTTGCTCCACTCTCTTTCTCTGAATGGAAATATTTCCAAATGATCATTATTGGGCCATGAAGAAGTGTTGGAATAATGATTCATTTGTAAAATTGTTATTTTGGGATTTGTGGAGTGATTGATTAAGAGATTTGTGGAGATGACAGATTCTCAAGACCTCTCCTCATGTATAAATTTATGCCTTTGATAATGAAGTTTGTTAGAGTTGGTGTGCACATTATTATTGGATTTTTGATCTGTTATTTTTGCTAGTGTTTCTTCTTCATGAAAGAGGGATCTTTGTGGGCTACAGTGAGGTCTCAATGGCCTACAGGGTTTACATTCCAGCATAGAGGAGAGTCATCATCAATAGGTGATTCGTAAATTGTTGTGGATATTCCACTAGACAGTGTGTCACAACAGATCTGATAAAATTATATCTAAAATATGAAATTCTACACTATTACAGTTTTATTAGACTTTTGAATCTGTAGATTTACTGTTAATAGTGCATGCATGCAAATTTAAAATTGTGCAGAAAATAGAGAATAGCGAAATAAAAGCTCACACATATATTTGACACAAGATATGCTTTGGGAAACCCTTTTGGGAGAAAAACCTTGCTGGAAGGTGAGGCTGCTCCACTCTCTTTCTTTGAATGGAAATATGGCTATGAGTTCAAAGAAGTATGGCCTGTGGCGTGTGGGCTGCTATGTGCACAAATGCTCTTTGTGTGCTCTACCTCCTATCCCTCTTAGCTATTTTTGTTTAGCTAAGGAACACATGCACTCAAAGAATGGTTTTGTCCTGGTCGTTTTCTCATTGAGCTTAAAAATAATTTACCTGTTTATGTCTGTTTGTCTTTAACAGCTGCTGTTTACATTTAAATTTTTGACAGATTTTGCCGACTGATTTAATAGCAAGTTGTCATGTTCTATATACTGATGAGGAAGACGTTTCTTGATTGTTGTTGTTGAGAGATGACGGAGATCATCTTTCCATTTTTTGAAGAAGAAACATTAGATGCTTTTCCATGATGGTTGGTTATAATCAGACAAACTAAAGCTAGATAAGCAAGCCAAGAAGGCAAAGAGGTTTTTCTTGTCATGGCCACAGCCAAAAGGGTTATATCTGTAAATCTAAGATGTTTCTTTTCAAGACTTGAGGTATAATTATAAGTAGAGTTAGACAAAACACAATAATTCACTGGTAAGGTATTTTAAAAAAAGTAGGACTTCTCTTTCGAGTTTCAAGATGACTAAAATTGCTTTAAAGATAAGTACGGTTAATGTGACATTTAAAAACCACCAGCTGATAATCATAATCCTTTAGAGTGGAGCCTGGACAGCATCTTCAATCTAAATTTATCCATCTTGTTGATAAATGAAGAGCAGAAGTGAAATGCTGTATGGAAAGTAATCCACTGATCTTTGAGTTGTAAAATAACTTCCATTGCCCATGTCAAGAATTATCACATTCAAGCCAACCTTGATGCCATTTGTCCCTTGTTTGAGCCAACCTTGAATCTTGGCAGGATCATGTTGCAATCCACTGATATTTAAGTCGTAAAATAATTTCCATAATCCATTGCCCATGTCAAGAATTATCACATTCGAGCCAACCTTGATGTCCTTTGTCCCTTGTTGGAGCCAACCTTGAATCTTGGCAGGATCTTGTTGCTTGCTACTCACTGTCTTTGGTTATCCAAGATGCACTGCTGTGCAGTATTCTGTCCATGTTGTTTTATTCAATATAACAAGGACTCTATTCTATTCTCAAACTGACCCAATTTTATTAGTGGGCAAGAGACAGATTCATTGGCTGTTGCTTTATGGTCAATGGCAATTAGGGTTGTTGCAAAATCAATGATGAGTTCAAGGTTATAACCATCTAAACTGAGTGATTCTTTAAGCTGGTGCTAAAGTTGATAATAATGTTTTTCTGTTTTACATTTTTGATGTATAATTTATCTCTTGAATTTGCCTGCCAAAACAGACTCATCCCCGCGCCACTGTTGAAATTGAGATCTCTGAAGACATGCAGTTAGTTCACTTCGACTTTAACAGGTATTTTTGGGGTTTTCTCATTTAGCATTTTTTGTAATAATATATTTTTCCTACATTGAATCCTTTATTGATGCTTCTGTTTAAGGCCAAATGCTAGAGATGGATTTATCATTTATAACTCGAGCCTTGGTTCTGTGGCAGTATTTACAAGTATTTATTAATTTTTATTTTTGCAGCACGCCATTTGGGCTCCATGATGATGCATATGTACTGAAAGAAATGAACTTTTGTAAAAGGCCATTTAGCACTGGTCCAGATAGTGGCCATGAAGATTTCTGCAATGGAACTGGACTCACTGAATGCAAGTCACCTGAATCTAATGTGTGCCAGAATCTCATACCATCTCATTCTCCATTGCCAAGTGTTGGAGCTTCCTATCCTATGTCTTCTACTCCTGGGAGAGCATGCTCTACTCCACCTGTTCCAGGCATATTAAAAGCTCGTGTCAAGCATGAAAACATGACATAATGAAACCTGGTGTTGCTTTTGTGTAAGTTTGTATTTGTAAAATTTTTGGTGCTCTGAGATATGTTCGAGCTTTCTATGAAGGTTTCTTCTTTGAATATTTGCTTACGAAAAGTTTATCTATATATTAGGTTTTAGCATGGGTTGTCTGATACCTCTCATGGAAGAATCGTGACATGTTTTGAGCTATAAAAGCTGTATATTAACATCATATTTTAAGCCCCTGTTTCCTTAATAGTGCTTTAAGCTTCAGTATATCTCATCACGTCCTCTGCCACATTATAGGTAAATGCGTGGCTATTGTATTCACCACACGAAGTACATACAATTGATGATTTCCTGCCATTCGTTGAAGTGGTAAAATTTGCTAGCTCTTATCCATAGATCACTTAAATCCACATTGTATTAATCATCTTTGTTGTTATTAGCACTGGCTGTTAAATGTAAATTTCCCCTCAAGATACTGTACCTAAATAAGTTCCTTTGATGCTTTTCATGTACCTGAATAAAAGGAGTCTTCAGTGATTGGCAGTTAACGTTATGGATTGAGCAATTTCCACAATATGGTTTTCTACCAGAAGCTACCGAGTGCATGTGTTAAATGAATTGGTAATCTTTTGTTACATCAAAATTGTAGAGCTACTTTTTCTGTTGAGAAAGTTCACGAGTGTGCTATGAATAGGGAAACATAGCTATGAAATGGGGAACATAGCTATGAATAGTTATATTGCAAACTGAAAAACAACATTTGAACATTGCAGAATGCATAATGATAAGCTATCTGACATTTGAGTTATTTATGGTCCTATGAATTGCTGAAACTACCTCATAGACTATTGCAAAGCAATGTCTCAGTAATTAACATAATGCCAGACTGCACAGTAGGCAATAGTTGGATCAATTTTTAGTTTCATTTTTTTCTTCGAAAATTGCATCTAATGTTTCATGCTGCACAGAAAATGACAGATGAGATGATCATACACCAGTGGGCCAAGGCATGGGCATGCAGAATATGCCTTGGCACTGAGTAACTGTTTTTTCTCTGAAGAACCCTATGCCAGATGAGAGCTGTTTTTCTATATCTGTTTGTGAATCCCAGCTAAAACTGATTTGCTATATCTGGTTCTGATTAACCTTATACCAGATGAAAACTATTTTTCTAGATCTGATTCTGAACAACCCTGTCCTATATGAAAACCATTTTGTTAGATCCGATTCTCTGTTTTTGTTTTTTTAGTTTTTTTTAAATATATAAATTCTATATATATGCGAAGTGAAGTCTGAGATGATCTTCAATGCGACTTAGGCACCTGTCCAGAGTCCCCATTGAGAGCTGTACTCATCAAGAGTAAGCATAGTTTCTTCTTTGGCTTTGTCAAGTAATACTTGGCAAAGCAGAAGCTTCAGGTGCCAATATATATCCACTGCGTACATGTATTGGCTGTAGCGACCTCAGGTATGCCTAGTATCAGGCACACAGTCAGTAGCTTCTCCCAACACTTCCGCATCTGTCACATGCCCTCTTTCCCCAGTGATTTCACACTCTGCCTTTGAGATTTCATCTTGTATTTCTTGTGGAGTGTTGACTCAGTAGGGTTGCACCGAACTTTCTGCCTGCTGCTCCCTGTAGGAAGTGGTACTCCGCTGACTTTTGTCTTGCTGTCAAGGCATCAGAGACCAGTACTGAACAGGAGATGAAGACCAGGAAAAGCCAAAAGGATCCCAAAATGGTGAAAGGGAGGGGAGAACAAACTTGCTAAAGGTGGCGAAGGTAGAACTAGGAAACGAAACCAAGAAGGACTACTGAGGGAAATTAAAGAGGCTTAGCCAACACAGAGCGAAAAGCCCCTCGGGATCGGGAAGAACGAAGTCCAAAGAAGAGTTGAAGGAACAAGCTCTGGCTAATGGAAGGATAGCAAAGACCAAAAATCTGGGATGGTGCATAAAGGAAACAACAACAACGAAAAAAATTAATGAGGGTGGGAGGGGATTTGTTATAGAGCAGGTGGGAGAAAGGATAAGAGACGAAGCCATTCTGAACAATGATGTGACACCCATCAATGTTCGGAAACCAAATTGTATTGCTGCCTTGTGCTTAAAATGACTTCTGCTAAGAATGAATGTCCACTTGTGCAACTGATGAGTTTGGTGTGTGGGATGTCTGGTCTGTACTTGACTTGTCGATGGCTTCAAACTTCTAGTTGCACATCATTGAAAATCTGAATTGCCATTTAATCCTTACAATAAAACCTGTACGCAATTGGGATTTTGTAGCATGGCCAATTGAAATGGCATGATTTATCTTGTGATGATCATTAAACTGAGTTGATGTGTGTGGGGGTGGTGTATGGCCACATTACTGTCCTTGTTTATGCTGTGGTTCGGTGCCAGGTGGCCATGTGCCACCCTGCTTGTCCCATTGCTGACACACCATCTGGGGTTAGATCTGATTTTCTGTTAAAATATCATGACATTGTGTATTTCATAAAAAGGAAATGCCAATCACTCTTATGAATGCTCCTTAGATATATTTGCTTGTATATACAATTGGTTTACCCATGATAACAATACATCCAGGGAGCATCAGTACCATAATACAGGTTCATTAATGTTTTCTACGAGCATAGCTAAATCTCGCAGTGACCTGAAACAAGTCTCAAAGTAACTTTTGTTAGGAGTTAAGGAAATTTTAATTAAGGGGTGATAGTGTATAATGCCTGCCTCGTTTCTCTATTGTGTCACCTTTCTAAACCCTTAAAACCTTATGAGGGATATCTTTATATTTCATTTGAGGAATATAATGTTTCAATCCTAGAGGGACTCTTCAAATTCAACAACTTTACAACAAAGCTCATCATGTTACTTGCGGGATTTCAACTAGGGTGAGGAAGATGATAATTATTCCTCCCAACTACCCGAGATAAACCCAATTGACAATTCATGTTTTTTTCACTTTAATATCCATTTCATTCTTTTCACTTTTTTCACGTTTCTATTTACAAGTACAGTCTCTTGCCATAGTGTTGCAATCTTAACTGAGCTGTGTTAATTTTTGGTATTAACAATTATTTTTGCTAATTTGTTGATAGATCTGCAAGTTTAAAAACTCTTGTGATTTCATGTTTTCAGTTTGATAGCCCAGGTGTATCGTTTAATGGTCTTGCTCGTTATTTTAGTGGGTTGGAGTTTTAATACTTTCGAGACCAACCCACTCAGTGCTAAAAGAAGTCAGACAGGGTCTAAAGAAAATAAATTCTTCTTGTGCATTTAGGGGAAGTCAGAAAAAGCATTTTCCTTTTTATTCATTAGCCTTTGTAAATCGGTGATCTTTTCCAAAAAGTAGAACTAATTGCGTCTTTCATATTTGTACACGAATGGAACATTTAGAGAGCATTTATAAGTTGGGAAAACAGACTTTGACACACAAATATTGAAGGACTTCTAAAAGTTAATAATATATCAACAATGCTAGATTCATCAAATTTAAAAGGGGACAAGTAATACAAATAAACACATGCAGACCATTGAAAATTCGAAAGGATCTGTATCCGTCTCACTTTTCATCAATTAGTAGAGCCAAGTGATTGTCAGATGAGGAGAAAAACCCATACATTTTGTATGGAAAAAATGCTTTTATATCAATCATTGAGCTATTAGTGTTGAAATATATACATTTATTATCAAGATCTTTATGGTAATCAATTTGGAAAAAGGTTCAAAAAAAAATATTCAAGCTTCAAAAAGATTTTGACCGTAGACATAGACCAGAGTGAATGATGAGAGAACCAGCTCCCAAGGATCTTTGGCAAGGCTGGTAATTTTTGCAACTTCAAGTTGGACAAAACAGGGTAACATTTAGACAACATTTATACAACATGAAACACATACTAAAAGGCGGCTTCAAAGAAAAAACTCACAAGGAAAATAAATTTGACTTGAAGAATAGCTGTAGCACTAGGCTCCAGAAATCCTCGTTTGAACCCTGCTTTCCATTTTATATGGTACATTCTTGAATCTGATTTCTCTGTTAGACACATTCCTGTATTCTGATGATTGGATTTTCCTAACTATTTTTGCTTAGAGCTTGCAATTGTCCTAGCTTCTTGTAACTCCTGCAGTATTTGGTAAATGAAAGTTTCTATTGCTATGGCTCTACTATTGTGTCCCATCGCGATAATATTACATGTGAATGATGCATGGTGCAATATATTGGTTGGTTTGGAATGATGCGTGCACAAGATAAAGTCCAGTTGATTCTCCTTAGATGGTATTATTGATGCCACTTGGCCCATTCAATTCTATTATTCACCTGTTAACAATTTCCCATTCTAGGTGACTAATCTGATGTTGTAGCTCCCTTCCAAACATTTCTTCCAAAGCATCTTTCTTTCTATAAATTCTAGCTAACACCCCTTCCAATTAGAGGGTAGTTTGGAATTGGTGTTCACAGGGTTGTTTATTTATGTCAATTGTAATGTTGAATGCATCCTTTAGCTATCTGCACTTCATTTGTCATGCTAACATGCTCTCCAAAAATGTTTTGATATCATCCTTGTTCCGCACACCTCATCCTTTTTTTGAATTATGTATAAACTATCTGTGATGGCTGCTAGTTTAATCAAGAACATACAATTTTTTAGTTGTATTCAAAATCCTCCTGATCATTTTTCTCCTCTGTTATATATTCCATCTCATAAGTTCTTTGAACACTTTTTAGGGATGACCTTGCAATAGGTTTGTGATCATAAGGTATGGGAAGAATAGAGGTTGTGTTAAACACGGGTATTGTAAACACAGGACATGACAGATAAACGTGAGATGCTATTACCATTAACATGATGTATGTTTATAATACAATGTGGTGACCCTTGGATTCTACATTCCAAGGTCACTTGGACTCCTCTTTGACTGTTCGGCTTCCACACCTACCCATAGAGGATTAGGTGTCCAACATTCCCCCCTTAATCCGAAGGGGTATGTGTGAGCCCAAGAAGAGAGCTGTAATACAAAAATGACAAAGTATGCATGGCAACACTTAGGCTGAATGAGCTCTCTGAAATGTTGGCATAAAGAGGTGGTTTAAGGATGACCACTAACATTGGAACGCTTAGTGCAATGCCCGAAACTCTTCCAAGTTTGGCAAGACCCTGGGGTCTTCTGCTAGAGGAAGTGCTCCTCATATTTTGAAGAGGGAGACCTTCAACCTAGAAGAAGGGAGGTCTACACCCTGCGATGGTTTAAGGATGACCACCAACTTTGGAATGCTTGATGCATTTCCTGGAACTCTACCAAAACTGGCAAGACGCTGAAGTCCTCTACTAGAGGAAGTCTCCTGAATTCTTTGAAGAGGAAGAAGATCAACCTTGCATATATGGTTTAATGTTGACCATCAACCAAAGGCATGCTCATGGGCATATGTGTCTCTAGCTACAACTCTGAATCTGGAATGACAGATTGTGGCTCAGGCTCGCTTGAACTGCTGTGTCTCTGGCTACAACTTTGAATCTGGAATGACAGATTGTGGCTCAGGTTCGCTTGATGTGGTTTCGAAGCTTGTAGATGACCACCATTTCCCCCCCTGTAAAGTACAAGGTGAGATGATGGCGAAAACTCAACTGCAACATTGTTCAATATACTAGAACAAATTTTGACATATGACTTAAACATCTTCTTGGCAAGAGGCGATCCATCCAAGATGAATCTTTGTTCTTGCAGGAGGCTTGTTTCTGAAGCATCTATGTGAAAAATGAGTGTGCCAACCACAGTGCTTGCATGGGTGAAGATCGAAACAATGATCTTTCATATGGCCAACTCGATCACAGTGTTGGCATTTTACAATCTGCTGTTGCTACCGTGGAAGAGGAGTAGAATTTGGAACAGTTGTAGGTGAGCTATCATGAAGAAATCTGACACTCTGAAATTTGATGGGCTTGGAGTAGTTCGGAATATGAAAATACAAATCCTTGTCATATCCAAGACCAGTTTTGTGCTTGTTGTGGACAAGTTCTTCCCAAGGTTTGATGATGGGTTTGGGAGGTGGACCATGAGCTTTTGCATCTGCATACAAGTCTGTTCTTGAAATGGGCATTGAATGTGAATCAACCATAACATTATTGACTTGCTGCTTATGGGAGTCTCTTTCAATGTTCTGAACAAAAACAGGTTCAAAATGACAATTCCTTTGCTGTAATTCTTCTTGTTGTCGCTGAGATTTACGCTGCAAAAATCAATTTTCTCATGTGCGTTTTGTAGACAAGTTTGAATTTCTGAGAGATTCTTCGCTGATTCGGATTGTGTCATCAACATTACATTGTATCAAGCTAGTGAGGAAATTTAATACTTCACCAATTAGAGCCATTTTCAGCAAATCAACCTGGTTTAGGTGGAGGTATTAGCAGCGACATGAATGCCAAGTTCTAGTCCACTTGTGCTCAATTACAGACAAGGACAACGTAGAACCTTTCTCCAACAAGAGCACTGGACACGTCCTCCTACTCCAAAACTTGTCTTGGAGATAACACAGTTCTAGAAGTGAAATTATAGTAGTATCGGCATGCTAGATATGCCCTTGTTCCCTTAATAACAATTCTGGAAGTTAGTTAAGCATAGATGAGGGAACTCAGCCTTCGAGTTTCCCACATCTCCACGCACAAGCTAGGAAGATAATATGCAACCCAAAAAATTAATACTCGGCCTGGTTGTGTCCACTGTCAACGATTTGTCCCCACATTCATTACATTATACTTTGCTACCAAATTACCAATACACAATCCCAAGCATGATGAAACTTGTTGAGCAATTGAAGGAGGTGTCCACGACTAGAGTTAAATGGGGAGTATGACCCCTCTAAGCCCAAACTTGTCCACCCAGGGAATACCATCCAACAATTTATAAAATCTTACTTCAAGACACTTTCCATTTATCTCTGAAAGCAATTTCAACTTGTCTCCGATATCTCAAAGAAACCCATTATACAATGATTATTAGAGTAAAACTCATACAATTATCTAGTTTCCTTGAACCAGTTGGGCTTAACACCAATGTTGAAGTTTAGATACCAGAACCCAATTGAACTCCATGTGCAAGAAACCCATTATACAATGATTATTAAAGTAAAACTCATACAATTATCTAGTTTCCTTGTACCAATTGGGCTCAACACCAATGTTGAAGTTTAGATACTAGAACCCAATTGAACTCCATGTGCAAGAGGAAAAGAAAACAATATTCTCAATTATTTTTAATTGAACTTCAACCACATAAGTAGTTTAATAACAGAGGAAATAGTCATTTATCTCTTTCTGTCATCATCTAAATTTCATGCACTTGGATTTGGATTTAACCTCATGGAATATCGAATGCCACATTTCTCAAGGATTCGATTTCCATCGAACGCTACATTTCCCTATCTTGCAACATCAAGCTGCCAATGCTAGGGATGCCACTGTGAACCAGACAAAGTTAATGAAAAACCTTCTCTTCATTTCAGGGAACACCCAACGACATGATAAGATTCAGAGCACTAACAGTTCGCACCATTTAGTACCAATGAAAATATGATTAAAGGGACGCTGAACTGCGTTTGGAAGACCAGAAGGAGTCACTATTCACAAGCCATGTTGAGGAAGAAACATTGCTCATTGTAGAGATGGAAGCTTGGAGATAAAGAGGCCCTCATGGGAGTTAAGGGGGGCGTATTGTGCCCACATGGGGATGAAACAACAATGCCTAATGTAGTAGGCAATGAAGGCATTTTATCAGTATCATAGATGGGATTCAAAGTAACAACATAGACGCTTTGCCGCTTACCATGTGGCCTCAAAGATTCATTTCTTGCAGATGCTGAGAGTCTAGGAGGTTCTGAGTGGTGACTCAAATGGAGAGGGAAGAAGGTGAGTGCTATCAAAGACTGTCGGAGAGTCGAAGCCGAGCGTTGGTGTGAGAGACAGTGTCGAGGGAGCCACGAGGGCCACGATGGTGGCTGTGCAGTGAAAATGGGAGTTGCAGTCGATGACCATAAATTTTTGAGCAAATCGTATGACTATGGTTTCTAAAGCATTCCAATACGAGAATTTTAGTGCATTTGATCGAATTTGGTAACTTAAAATTCGATATGAAGGAATGCTTCAGTATGACAAAGATTTAAAGCTTCCATCTCATTATCTTGATTCCTCACCAGATATCGATAGGACATCAGGGGAATATCTTGTCCACAATGGGATATAGAAATTTGCATGCAATGAAACTGTAAGTTCGACCATGTTACATTTTTATGGAATGGAAATCGGTCAAGGTATTTTAACAAGGAATTGGAAGAGTTGAGGCCCAACTGTTTGGGGACCGGTGCTGCGAGGAGTGCTGCAATGGGTATGGAGTAACCAGGACAGGGATCCGTTCAATAATGCAGGAGGAGCGTTATGCAATAATGAGGAGCGTTATGGGTTGACAAGCACTCATGGTAGCATAAGTGCTGGCAGGCTGACCAAAATTGTATTTATGAGCATCGAAGGTCTAATAGTATAATGGAAATAAAGGCCACAATAACAAGTGGTTCACATAGGATTGCGCAAGTTAGGAACATAGTGGCTCTGATACCATGTTAAACACGAGTATTGTAAACACATGACATGAAAGATAAACGTGAGATGCTATTACCATTAACATGATGTATATTTATAATACAATGTGGTGACAATTGGATTCCACATTCCAAGGTCACATGGACTCCTCTTTGACTGTTCGGCTTCCACACCTACCCATAGAGGATTAGGTGTCCAACATGTTGGATAAACTATTAGTAGTAATCCCTTACGGTATCACTAAATATATTGATTTCTAATTCTGGTTCAATTGTTTCCTTCTTTAAGGCCGTGTTTTGTAGACTGTGTTGAAAAAACCTTTTTCTCAACCACATGTTCCCGTGGTTAGATGTTATTTAACAATATCATTAATTATCATCTTTGCCACCACTATGCCTTATGTGGTGGCTTTAAAGTATTCAACCTTGGCCTTCTCCTTGGCTCCCTAAATTTGGTTGTCACAATGTTCACGGTAAGTGTTCATTCTTCCTTATTAAGGTCAAAGGAAGAATGGAATCCTTCAAGCTCATTGGTCACACCAAAGGTTGTGTTTGATGTGTTTCCCTTGGAACAATTCCTTGTTCAACGAAATATTTTGTCTGATAATGTCTTGTTGCTCACATAGAATCCAAGTAGTACATGATTGTTTTTTCACTTTGAATTTTCCAAAGAACTTTTGGGGTATCTTTCATTTTGAATTGTAATAAGTATGTTGAAGATGGATCGACTTACCTATCGACATCAATGGGGGTGGCTTCTTGCCTTGAGTCTTTACCATCCCCTCGTAGTTTAATTGTGATGCACTTGGCATTTCTGTCATATTTAACCGTCAAGTATATTCCTAATGAATGCAATTCTTTTTCTTATTCCTCTTCCTAAGGTTGACATCACCAACATTGTGGCTTGCTCCATCTACATTTCAATTAGTGAGATTATTATCAACTTTGGATCTTGCTTGAATATCTTTTCACCAATACTTGGGATGAAAACGCTGGTTGCCCTTATTGACTATTTGAATGGTTGGGGTTCTCTTTTGGGCCATGATGAATGAGA
This sequence comes from Pinus albicaulis, assembly GCA_034641835.2. Taxonomy (NCBI): domain Eukaryota; kingdom Viridiplantae; phylum Streptophyta; class Pinopsida; order Pinales; family Pinaceae; genus Pinus; species Pinus albicaulis. The sequence continues at coordinate 1,223,636,542 of CM076572.1, read as the reverse complement.
GGATTATAATAGTTAAGGGTAATTCTATATCAGGCAATGGTTGTCATCTAAGCATTTGTGGAAGTTTTTGGACATGTTGCCTAAGGTTGCTAACTTGTCTCTAATGATTCAAATTTGATAAGACATATTTTTGGATTTCAATTGTGATCTTAGAGCTACATATAATATAATAGTGATTGTAATCTAGCATGACAATGCAATATGGACATTTTTAAAGCTTTAAGGGAGTGATTTTTTCCAAAAGCATCACATAATGAGTTGGTTCTAAGGTAATTAAGATGAGAAAAGATAAAGTTTATTGTATTCCATCCATAGTCATAACCATTAAATAGTGTTGAGATTGGCCATTCATATACAATAATAAACATAAGTATATAACATTCATTGACATAAAAACACACAAAGGGAGCCACAACATTGCAATTATCACTATTAATTTCATTGATTCTTACTTTAGTCCCCTTTGTGAATCCTTGAGCATTTGACAAATGACAATAACAATCAACACTGCATTCAATCTAATGGTAATGCTTAACCCTAAAACAATGTAAAAACAACTTTTGAGTAGAGCACAGAATTGTGGAGATGGTTGCAAGAAATGTAGAAGACAATCACAAAATAGCTATGCATTAGTTATAACCATCTCGTGCTCTAGGCACAAGGCTTCAATTATGTACTTTGCTGGGCAATGGCACCCTATGCACGTAGTCTTTAGGTATGGTCGTCAAAGCATGCTATCTTTTCAACATGATATATTTTTGAGCAAGCACGTCTAGTGTGATAACATCAAAGCACATGGCTTTGGTGTCGGTATCACTCAAGTGTTTCTTTATTAAAATTGATTGAAAATTGGATTAAGTAAGTATGCTTTCCTAGAGATTCAAATAGGTAACAAAAAAGTTGGATCATAAATTTTGCCTTGCCCTTGAGTCAACTTAAGGCTTCAAAACTAGCGCTTATTTGTGAATCATGATACACATTAATGTTTTAAAATCCTCAAACTCTTTTAAAGCCTTTACCCATTTTCCTCCAAGCCATCAAGGTGCACACAAAATTGAATTTCTTGTTTAAATGTGATTTTCCTACGCTTGCTTTATTTTTCATAATGCTTTCTCGCTCATTTTTAGTTAGATAGTAGCTTGATAATAATTCAACATTTCTCTTGTGCTATACTTTGAAGATGGTGAAGTGGTCACACTCCATCATCTAAGATGCATAGAATCTCTAACTCAACATGGATTTCATTTGCTTCAACTATTTAACCAAACTAAGCCTTAGATATTATGATAGTTACGACCTCTTCTTTAATCTTACAAGCATACTTCTAATTCCTTAACTCTTTTCTCGTGCCATTTTGCTATAGTACATAGGTTTTCTAACTCTAGGAATAAATATTATGGATATCATTACAAATTAGTCTATCATCAGTTGGTTCTTTCAAAACTATTGCTTTGTCTAGAGTAAGGGTTGGCGTGGAATAATCATCAAGATATCATTTTCATCTTATGTGGGAATGCATATTGGTTCTTCAATCTCTTCAATAGATATCGCAGGAGGATATAACTTTATTTTCTTCACTAATTCTCCCAGAGAAATTGTCATATTTCTTGAGCAACATTAAATATTATTATTATTATTATTATCATCTAATTTTAAGGTCACGGCCAAGCCAGACACCAAATTGGTGTATGAGACCCCCTTGTTTGTGGGACAAGCGACCCACCTCTGCGATTTGATTTCTAAATCTACAAAGGCATACATACTCTACCCCCCTCTGGTTTTGAATCTGTGACCTCTCAGGAGGAAACACATGCTGTTAACCATTAGGCGCACTCAAGTATCTATGCATGCTAACCAAGGCCGTCCTAAGATTAATGTGTAACCTCTTGTATTTGTTTTGGTATGAAAAATAAGAAAATTAACAAGATATTCCCACGAATCTACAATGATAATGATATCATCCAAAATACATTCGGGTTTAACATGACCTCTCAACCATTTGCAATAAATTTGAGATTTTTTCCTCGTGAGATTCTAAAGATTTAAACTCCTCATAATTTCATCAGTGATCAAATTAATGAATACACTAAGATCAATAAAGAGTATTTGGAATGATTTTCCTTCCTATTTGTACTTAGAAAATAGTAGACTAGGATCCCAAATTTTTCCAAGCATAATTTTAGATAATTGACAAGTTACATGGATATTAGGAGGATCTACATGGATATTGAATGACTTGATTTGATTGTGTTTGTTGATTTTCCTAACCCATTCTAATATTCAGATTTGGATTTGGATTTGGATTTGGATTTGGTTGAGTAGGTAGTTTATTTGACAGATGGTTGATAAGAATTTTGAAATTTTAGTGAGGGGAGAAATTATTATTGTGACCAATTTTGATATGCTCGATTGAATTGTTGTATAAGTCATTCATTTCCTTGCATAGAAAAAGATTGTGGATTGGAGTATAATTGTTGGTTGTAAGGAAGTGCATAATTCCAAAGATTTGAGGCAGATGGTTTCCAAAATTGTGGATTATTGGAAAATTTATAAGGTGGTAGTTGTCCTAAATTAAACTAAGGATTTTGCCAAGGTTGATTAGGAGATTAAGGATCTTGATTTCCTCTTAAAAATTGTGGCCATAATTGTCCAAACCATCACTGATTAGTAAAATCAACTTATTCAACATGTTGAAGCTATTTGGTATAGTTATGGATAATAATTAACGTCATGGTTTTTAGAACAAATGCTGCAAATTTTTACTGCGACTAATGGACACTCATTCATAGGATGTTTTTTAGTACATTTAGGACATAATATGGGCAATTTTTTTGTTCTCTTGTTTTTTCTTTATTTGCAAAGCATCTTATTGGTGCAAAAATGGAGAAGCCATTAATAACCACACGTTGTCCCAAAAACTCCTCATTCTGTCCCAAATATTTTTAGCACTAAATTTCAAGGTCAATGTCATTAAAAAATAATTTTCACTACCCTAGAGGCAAATTCTCAATTTGACTCCTGTACCATCTTTTAGGGCATATTTTTCCCTTTCTAATGAGCCCTTACACGCCCCAAAACTCCAAATATTTTGGGAGATATGAATTTTACAAGTTAAAGGTACATATCTAGCCCTTGAGCCGACCTGTAACTCCTCATGTTGGCCTATCTCCAGAAAGACGTGTCCCTTCAATTCAATGCCAAACTCATATAAAAAGGAGTATTGAACCATTCATTTGACCAAGGATTTTCGGTCAAAGTTCAGAATATAATTGCAGAGAAGTAATTAGAGGTCAAGGAGGACATTATAAGACCACTGTTTGGGCCTAAAACTTGGACTACAAAAGATACACCTGTGGAGAATTTATACAGACCTCGGTCACTGTGGTATCACTGTTTGGGCAACATTTAGATCACATACCTCGGAGTTACCACTGCAAAGGACTAAACTGTTGGGATATTTCTTGCCACCTTAACTCAAACTTGTGGTCAGAAAAATAGTGAGCAGTCACCTCTCAAGTTTCGGTCCTGTAAGCTTATTACAAAGGCTTGAATTGCAATTCTTGTTGGATTTGTTCGAGGATATCCACCTATCTGCACTCTTGACAACCCCCTGTATATGGCTCAGACCAGTGTTATCTACTCACTGAAATAATCCTCAAATCCACTATATTAGCCTCGAACTTCCTGGCTCGAACTAATATACAACTACAGTTGCACAACCTGTTGTAGCTCAGAATTGGTGCAGTAATATTCGCACTGTAGAGTAGTATTGTCCCTCAAATAACCCTCGGTATGTGGAGCATTATTGTGTTCATCCTCAGACTTTTTTCTGTTGTTTAGGTGTGAAGATATAAAGCGTTGTCATAAGCTTGGGTTAAGTGAAGGTTAATTTTGTGGTCATTCCTGTGGTGAGCTAGATTGAAGAGTTAAGAAGTGGAGGAGGGCCTAAGCCCAATTTTACATTCACACAATTCATATTGTGATTGCAACATTAATACTCTCATGCTTTCAGTGAAGGAATAGCTACAACACCAAGGACAATCCACCACTTTGAAGTTTCAGTGATTCATTATTAGAATAACTGTGGTGACATCATCAAGGCATATGCAGTGAATGGTGGAGGTCTAAAGATTGAAGAAGCTCGTACAATGATGCCTTGAAGAAGCATTAAGGCTTTAGGCAGTGGAGAAACATTAATATTTTTACAAGTGAAGTTTTGGACAAGTAAAGCTTTGGACAGTGGAAATTTTGGAACAAGTTTAGAACTTGAGGACCTGTAGATAGTGAAGAATTGAAGGCACAGTCTATTGAAGACACCCTTGGTTGGAGAGTTCTTGGGACAACCTTTTGAAGACATCTTGTTGAGAAAAACTTGATTTTCCTTGGAGTTAATCTTGGAGACCATGGTGCATTAGTCATCATGAGGTGACCTTGGAGATCATTTGGGTGACATGAAGAGTAGTGGAGACACCTTCGTGATAAGAAAAGATTGTCATTGATGAAGTGATATAGAGACTAAGTGAGGGGATAACTAAAGATTGTCAAGGCTTATTGAAGAAGACATTGGTAGCCGTAAAGTATAACCAAATATATATTGACGAATTGAAACAGGGGGTTGGAGCTTCATAAAGACAAGGTTGGTGCCTTGGAAGACTAGGTTGGAGCCTGTATTAGATATAGGGTTGGAGCCCTTGAGGTTGATGTCTTAGAATTGACAAGGTTTGAGCCTTGAAGTCTAAGTCGGTGCTTGACAAAATATAGGTTGGAGTCCAGGGGATTGAGGATTGGTGTCTTCATCTAGGGTTAGAGCCCTACATATATTGTACTTGATTTTATTGTAAAGAATAATTTAATAAAAACATTTGTTTTTATTGCTCATTTTTTGTTCTAAATATAAGTGATATAACTGGTAAAAATAAAAATTGGAAAGAAATATTGATCCCCCCCCCTCTCAGTGTTTCCAATAGGCTACACTAACAATAGAAATAAGGGGGCTACATTAGTATTATAGGGACCTAACATTCCCCTCTCCTTTAAAAAAAAATTGTTTTCCTAAATGCTTGAGTAGTTCTAGATGTTTATGTATAAAATTCTCATCCTTCCATGTGGAATCTTCAACGAGAAATTTCTTCCACTTAATGAGATACTTTGAAATTGATCGATTTCATAGGTATCAGGTTCTTGTGTCTGTGCATGAGGAGAATTATGAGGTAAAGAATGGGCCTCCTAAAGAAAATGTACAATCAAAATTCACTTCATGAGAACTAATCACATTTTAGGTGATGACATCATCTCCCATAGTTGAGTTGACATTGCTTGAGTTAAATGTACTTGTCACATTTTCAATGGTGGATAAAAACTCATGGTTAACCATGGTAGTATTATAAGTACTTTTAAAGTCACAAAATAAAGTACTCATAATAAATATCATTTCACACTTTTTGAATAAAATATTACTATTGCATTTCATATTTTTTGAAAGAAACAATGCATATCCCTATACAATCTTCATGCCTTTACACACTTTTCAATAAATATTATGTTTGTATATTTTAATATATTTATTTTTAAATTGTATATTTTTTTATTTTTATTTAATATTACAATTTTGAATTAATTATAAGTTAATATCTATACATATATAAATAAATACCTACCCATAAATATAATTTAAATCTATTTTTAAATAAAATTTATTTCATTTCATTGTTATTATATTAATATAATATATTATTATATATAATATTATGAAACATAATCCAAATGTAAAATAACATATATCATATTCAATATGTAATAAATCAAATCAATTCAATATATAATATAAAATTAATAATAAAATAATATATTACATTTATATATAGTATATTATTGTATTATATTATTTGATTTTTATATGGTATATTAATTACATGGTATTATACAATTTAATTGTATAATATAAATAATATAAATATAAATTAATAGTATGTTATACAAATTTGTTATTAATTTTATTTTGGTACAACTTTTCAATTGAATTTAATCATGGTTACATGGATTGTGGTGCAAAAAGTGAATGGTAAATTCATAAATATTATTTTATTATTTCCTTAGAAGGCCCATTATAGACTTCAAAATTCCCCTAATGACTACTTTAAGCTCCAATATGATTTTTCCTTCTTCGTCAAGCTTTGGAAATATTGTTTGAACTGAGAGCTTGTCACTGATAACCTTCTTTAAGCATGAAGCATGGAAAACTAGGTGTACTCAAGAAAATGCATGCAACTCCAATTTGTTTTCTATAGTATCAACATTTTGCAACACTTTGTAAGGACCATTATACTTGGGTGATACTTTATTATCCTTCTTAGCTTGCTTGAGGGACATTTGTTTGTATGGTTGTAGTCGTAAAAATACCCTGTCACCTACGTCAAAACTTATTTCAATGCGATGTTGATCTGCTTGTTGTTTCATTCGATTCTGCTCCAGAGTGAGGTTATCTTTCAATAGTTGGAGAAATTGTTGCTGATGCTCGATGTGATCTTCCACTGCTTGAACCATAGATTTTTCTCTTAAAGATGATGCGATGGGCGGTGGATGATATCCATAAAGTGCTATAAATGGATGCATTTTTGTTGCAGTATGAAATGAAGTGTTATATCACCATTTAGCCAAAGGTAACTGCTTGACCCATTATGTTTGTTAATCAGATACAAAGCAACAAGGATATCCGTCCAAACATTTGTTCACTATTTCAATTTTCTCGTCAAATTGATAATGATAAGATGAGCTATGAGCTAATTCAGTACAAGACAAGACAAAAAAATAATTCCGTCCAAAAAATTCCAGTGAAAATGGGATCTCTGTCACTTACAATGATCTTTGGGTTTTCATGTAGCTTTTGAATTGTTTCCACAAATGTAGTAACAACTGTACTGGATTTAAAAGGATGAGATAATAAAAAAAATATGTATACTTGGTAAGTCTATAAACTACCACCATGATGACACCCTTTCCTTTGGACTCGAGTAAACCTGTGATAAAATCCTTTGAGACCTCCTCCCAATACTGACTTGGAATGGCTAAAGGTTGTAACAAACCCAGAGTTTTAAACATCTCAACTTTATTTTGTTGGCAAACCAAACATTCTACTACAAACTTTTGAATATAAGGATTAAGGCCATCCTTGAAAATTCCTTCTTCACCCTATGGTAAATTTTTAAAAATCTCAAGTGCCCTCCTAAGGGGGAGGTGTGTACTTCCAAAAGAATCTTTTATTTGAGTTGGTAATTCTTACATAGATATAGGCGATCTTTGTACCATAACGAATAATTTTTTCAAATAAATGTATAAGATGTAATGGGATCTTGTTGCAAATTTTGAATGAGTGTCCACACCTCGTCATTGTTCTTCCATTCATCCCTTGCTTCAATTATCCAATCAAGTTGGATAATGAAAATGGCACAGAGCAATGCTTCCACATCTTCTTCTTTTCTTGAGAGTGCATTTGCGACAACATTTTGCTTCTCTTTTTTGTAGATGATTTCAAAGTCATAACCCAACACCTTTGTGACCCATTTTTGTTGCTCTTATGAAGATAACATTTTTTCCAAAATGTATTTAAAGACTATCATGATCTGTTTTTACCTTGAATTGTCTTCCCATTATGTAAGGTCACCATTTATTTAGTGCATGTCGTATTGCCAACATTTCCTTATCATAAATAGGTTTATAGAAATACTTTCCCTTGATTGGATGAATTAAAGGCAATGGGTCTTCCTTATTGCATTAAAACAACATCAATTCCATTTCCCAAGGCATCACATTCCACAATAAAGGTTTTTGTGAACTCTGGTGTAGCTAAGATCGATGCTTGACACATTGCCTCTTTAAGATGTTCAAAAGCCTCAGTTGCTTACGTAGTCCAAGAAAATGCATTTTTCTTCAGTAATGTTGTTAAAGGCGCTGCTATTCTCCCACAATTTTTAACAAACTTGTGATAATACCTTGTCAACCTGAAAAATCCTCGAATATGCTTTAGGGTTGTGGGGATTTTCCATTCCTTAATGGATTTTATTTTATTAAGGTCTACCTTAACACCTTCATGCAATATAATATGACCCAAATATTCAACCTCATGTACTCCAAAGAAACATTTGGAGATTTTTGCATATAATTGTTTCTCCTCCAATAGTTTGAGTACCATGTAAAAATGTTGAACATGATCCTTTCAATACTTGTTGTAGATTAGTATATCATTCAAACATACTAACAAAAATTTTCTAAGGGTGGGTTGAAAATGGAATTCGTCAAACCTTGAAATGTGTAAGGCGAAAAGGTATGACCAAAAATTCATCATGACCTTTATGAGTTATGAACGCTGTTTTTGGAATGTCTTCAACATTCATTCTAATTTGATGATATCCTAAACGAAGATTCAACTTGGTGAAGTAAATTGCTCCATGTAATTCATCCAACAATTCAACAATGACAAGAATGAGAAATTTATCTTTAATAGTGGTTTTGTTGATATCCCTATAATTCAAACACATACACCATGATCCATCCTTCTTATGCACCAATACTATTAGATCAGAGAAAGAACATTGGCTAGGTTGAATTATACTGACCTCTAGAATTTATGCGACCATATGTTCAATTTCACTCTTTTGGGCATAGGGATATATATAAGGCATGATGTTTGGAGGAACACTTCCTGGAATCAAGTGAATAACATGATCATAATCTCGAATACCTTGGAATGATTGTCCAAGAATTTTTGGAGATATGGAGAAATGGATGATTTCTATGTTTGAATCTCTAGTGAGAATAATTGGTTCAATTACGCCCCGTTGCTAATTATAAAAAGTTTTTTCATGCCATTAGAGCTGATTATCTTCCTCGGTTTCCCTGTGATACCCATTAATTCAATTTCCTTTCTTTCTCAGAAAAAATCAAGAAAAATACTTGAAAATTAAAAGCTATCGTCCCCAAAGGTTGTAATCATTGGATTCCTAGTACAACATCAATACCACCCATTGGAATGGAAAGCATTGGAATATTCAATACATATTCCACCATGGTTATCTTGATATTATGACACTTTTCAGAGCAATTTACAGTGCCTCCATTTGTAACCATCACTAGACACTCTGGTGCTAGATATAGAAAGCAATTCATTTCCTTGGCCATCTTACAATGAATAAAATTATGGGTACTACCTGAATCAATCAACACTTAATTTTTACTTCTTGACATATCCTTCTATATTAAGATTTTGGGGAGTGGTAATTACTGCTAATGCATTACAATTTATGGCTGGGTTCGTTTCTTATTTCTTTGGGGTTGGTTCTTTGTGTATATCCTCTTCTTTTGATGTTTATTGTTCCTTTGGATATAGAAAGCAATTCATTTCCTTGGCCATCTGACAATAAATAAAATTATGGGTACTACCTGAATCAATCAACACTATTACTTTTTTCTTCTTGACATATCCCTCTATATTAAGAGTATGATGGGTGGTAATTACTGCTAATGCATTACAATTTATGGCCGGGTTTGTTTCTTCTTTCTTTGGGGTTGGTTATTTGTGTATATCCTCTTCTTTTTATGTTTATTGTTCCTTTTCTTCCTCCTCTTCACAATCTATGTAAAATAATTTATTCTCAGCACACTTATGACCTTTAGCACATTTTCTATCACAATTGTAATAGATTCTTTTTGCCATTTTTTCTTCTAGTTGTTGTAGTGTCAACCTTGTAGGTTGTTGGAGGCTAGGAGCACAACACTTCCATATTTATAGTTGTTAGTGGTGTACTTCCTTGTTGCCATAATTTTTCTTTCAACTTTTATTTCCACCTTGAATGTCATCTCCAATGAATTAGATTCCCAAAGGTGAAACTCATGTTGGATGTTATCCTTTAAAGTACTTATGAAGACATCAATCCTATGCTCCTTTGTAATATCTATTACCTTGATAGTCAATTTTTGGACTTCCTCGATGTGCTTCACCATTGAACACTTTTGTTTGATATCTATCAATTGGCTAAAGAATGTGTTGCTCTTTGTACCCTCATAATGTGCTATCATTTACTCCATAAAGAATGACCAAGTGACAAGTGGTTTACAAGTACAAAGCCTTCAATACCATACAAACTGATTGGGTTCTCAATATAAAGATGCAATGTGTATCTTTTGTGTGTGTTGCACATCATGTAGATCAAAATATTTCTCCATTTGTAGTATCCACGTTACTGGATCCTTGCCATCAAAATTTCTCATATCAATATTTGGAATGTGTTTGGTCTTAAACCCAAAGTTAGAGTCTCTAAAATCATGTTTGAAATTCCTTTTGTTCTCATCATGAGTTTCATGGAATATTTTTGTCAACATTAGAAAACATTTCTTGTAACACCTTTGTCAAAAATTCTGTCAAACCTTACATGTCTGCTTTTAAACCATTCATGTCTCTTTTTATACCATCCATGTACAATTTTAAAACATCCATGTCCCCTTTTAGTTCATCTTTGGTGGCTCTTTGTAAGGGCGAAATTTGTTGCACTTGGTCCTGTGATTTTGATATATCATGTTGCAATTATTCCTATTCATGCATCATAGTAGATAATTTCGAGGGTTTAATGGGTGTGGAATTCTTTTTTTTGGGAGGAATTTTAGAACCAAATGCTGATATCTATGCTTAAATATTCCCTTTAAATCACTTCAAACTGATTTGTCAAACAAAAGTTATGCAATTTACAAAATACATTTTTTCTTACTTATAGGAGCTCAATATTGAAATTGTTGTCTCTATAATTTCAACCTCCATGTTGATTTTTGGGTAGCATCAGATGTGCTTTAGCACCAAAATTTTGTGGAGGGGCTAGAACACATGAGATCTCCAAGACCCATAAATTGTTTGGAGAAATTCCACCCGGAGTGAAAGTTATTCAAATAATTAATTATTTTTAATGGAGCCTAAGTTAAAACTTAGGGACTTAAAATAATTAAAGTGAATTAATTTAAACATGTAGGTGAGAAACTTCTAAGTGACGAGGATCAAATATAATTTAATCTTAGCCGTTGATTAAGGATTAGATCACGACCTTTGATTTCTCTATAGGAAAAATATAAAGGAAGGCTTGAGGGTCAGTTGGAGAACACACACAATGAATCTAGAGATTGAATTCTTCTAACGGAGCATTGCTTGGACGAAGGTAAGATCTAAGTGATTAAGTTGCAACAAGGGGAAGAAACAGTTATTGGTCAGAGGACCAAGAGTACATAACAAAGCAAGGGCAGCTGAGACAAAAGAGGAAGTAACACAACCACCAAAAGAGGCGATGCATTCCCCAAAGAGAGTGACGCAGACCCATGCAGGGCTCACACAGGGGTAGTGTAGAACATCCGAGAGACAATCCATATTTAGCTGAAGATCAAGGTTTCTGAGACGAGAGGGATGAAACTTGATTTTCTGAGAGGGAGATCAGTGTAGAGAAGGGGTGACGCATTCCTCAACCATACCTACGCAGGCCTACACATCTACTACATAGAGGTAGCTGGGGTTTCACTAGTTTCTGGTCTGGATCAGCTGAGACTTGTAGTGTGAGGTACAAATCACTATTTTATCTATTTGCTGAGGATTTTTCTCTGTTGGGTGAGCTTGATTTTGGCACCCTAGTTGTACTAAGAATAATGCTCCTTAATAATACAAACCCTCAGATCTGCTGCATTGGTTTTCCCGCATTGGGTTTTTTCCAGGGACATTTGTCCAAAAATAAGTGTGCCCTTTGTGTGATTGTCTTATTTATTTCTCAGTTCTTGACATGTATATTGGTGTAGGCTGCAGTGTATTTACATTAATATTTTTACTGAAGTATTCAGAAAAATAACTTGCTAATATAAACACAAGTAGATAATGTAAATCAGTTTTTTTGTAGTGGGATTTCTGGTTTAGATTCATAAATTTTCACATGGTATCAGAGCAATTGCAGATCAAGAAGGACTGAAGCCATCGGTGAAAGGATAGAAGAAAGTCTGCAGTGGGAAAGCATCTGTTTCGAGAGACAACACAGTCCTAGGCCGAAGAGGCGGAGGAAGGGTGACACAGTCACCTGGGAAGTCTCACGCAAAGCCTGTGTTAGCCTGCTAGGGTGACACTGTAGCTGCAGAAGGCAATGCAGTGCTTGCTAGGTGAACGAAAACGCTGTTGAGTCTCAAATTTTTGGATTTTCGAGGTGCAGTAAAGTTTCTTTCTGGAGTTTTTGGTGGGGCACTGATTCTGTTGGTGCAGAACAATGTCTAGTGGGGCTGAAGAAAAATAGAGGGAAGCAGTGCCTCAAAATATTTCTTGCCAAATAAGTCTAGATGTAGCGTTGATGAGTATCAAAGCAAGATCATAGAGGAGTGTTTTGATATATGTTGGCAGAAGAGTTTCCGTTAAGGAAATTCAGAGGGAGATTGTTCCTTAGAGGGTTTCTATCGCCAAAGAAATTCAGATCTGAGTTTTGCTGGGGAAGCAAAAGAAGAGGGAGAAATGGACTTGTTCAACACTTAGTTGAGTAGATATGGCCATGAATGGAATCAGGGATTAGTAAAGGTTGGATGGAGCATCCAAATTTGTCATCTGGAAGTCCATGATCTTGGCAGTTTTAGCAAAACATCGCAACAAGGATCATGCCTTGAACACTATTGCTGTTCTGGTTGATGCTGATCCTCTCAAGAAGTACTAGGAGGCTCAGGAAAAAGCAAAACACATGATCATGGACAGAGTCAAGGATCATGTGATCCCACATATTGTTGAGAAGAACAAAGTAAGATAAATGTTGGAGGCCTTGACCACTATGTACTAGGGATCTTCTGTTCAACAGAAGATGTTGCTTGAGAACCGATTGAGATTATTTCAGATGCAGAAGGGAGAAGAGATCGACCCCTTCCTCATTACATTGCAAGGGATTCAAGATCAACTAGCTTCCATAGGGGTTACATGAGATGTTGGAATTATGGTCAGGATTTCCTTGAATGCAGTCACTGAAGACTAGGAGACCTTTGTCCAAGGTATTTTGTGCAAGGAAACTCTTCCAAGCTGGGAAGAGATGTGGGTAGCTCTTTGACAAGAAGAGCTCAGACGGTGTACCAAGGAAGGAAGCAAAAAAAAAGGGATCAAAGTCAATAAGGAGGAAGAGGAAGATGCAACTCTCATATCTATAAGGGAAAACAAGGGTAGCAGAGAAGGAAAAAGGACCTCTCGAAATTTAGATGCTTCAGATGTGGGGAACTAGGACATTTTTCCACGCAATTCCCTCTGAAGAAGAAGGGCAAGGATGAATCTGACTCGAAGGCTGCTCCAGCTCAGTCTAATGAGGATGATGATGGTGGATGTGCCATAATTGCTCATGAACCTAAGAAGTGGGACGATATGGAGCTGTAGATTAACTACATGAATGTAGGGGCAGGATCCTTGAGGTGCCCAAACTCTTGGATCACATATGGCTACACGAGCCCTTAATGACAGTAGAAAAATGAGGGGTGTCAGTTGATGAAAGGGATGATGGAGAACCAGTGGCATAGCTAGAGTGCCGAAGTCTGAAGAAAAAAAGAGTAGAGGAAACAACAAGAGCACAATGCATAGTGGTGCAGCGCAGTGCAGAGCAACAACAGTGTAGTGGCATTGGAAGGTCAACGCAGATTAGCAGCAGAGGTAGTTCCAACATCGAGGAGTATTCAGATTGACCAGTATGTCAGTTTTGAGAGTTTTTTCAGTTGCTTAACTCTCAAGAACTTAGTTGCAGTGCATCAGTTAGCAGTGGCAGTTCTATGGGAAGCACGATTCAACATTTTGAGAGGAAGTTGTAGTACATATGCAACTGTGACATTGGAAGAGTCATGGGAAGTAGTACAGATTGAAGCAACACAGTGGATGAAGGGCAATAGGCTGAGCATAAGCAACACAGAAGAATGGTGCTGTGGATTAGGGTGATGCTTCTCGTGAAGAAGTATTGCTAGAACACATTCATCGCTAAAAGGGAGTGTTGATTTTTGGGTAGCATCAGATATGCTCTAGCTCCGAAATTTTGTGGAGGGGCTAGAACACATGATATCTCCAAGACCCATAAATCGTTTGGAGAAATTCCACCTAGAGTGAAATTTATTTAAATAATTTATTATTTTTAATGGACCCTAAGTTAAAACGTAGGGAATTAAAATAATTAAAGTGAACTAATTTAAACGTGTGGGTGAGAAGCTTCTACGTGACTAGAATCAAGTATAATTTAATCTTCTAAGTGACCAAGAGTACATAGTAGAGCAAGGACAACAGAGACATCAGAGGAAGCAACGCAACCACCAGAAGAGGTGACACAGTCCCCAAAGAGGGTGACACAAACCCACGCATGTCTCACATAGGGGAAGCACAAAGCATTCGAGAGACAATCCAAATTTAGCTGAAGATCAAGGTTTCTGAGCCGGGAGGGCTGAAACTTGATTCTCTGAGAGGCAGATTAACGCAGAGAAGGGGTGATGCAGCCCTCATCCAGACCCACGCAAGACTACTAATCTACTGCGCAGAGGTAGTGTAGAGGCAACTAGGGTTTCACTAGTTTCTGGTCCAGATCAGTCCGGACTTGTAGTGTGAGGTAAAACTCACTATTTTATTTGTTTGCAAAGGATTTTTCTCTGTTGGGTGAGTCAGTTTTTGGCACCCTAGTTGTACTGAGAATACTGGTGCTTAATAATACAAATCCTCAGATCTGCTACACCAATTTTCTCGCATTGGATTTTTTCTGGGGACATTTAACTGAAAATAAGTGTCCTTTGTGTGATTGTCTCATTTATTTTTCAGTCCTTGATCTGTATATTGGTGTAGGCTACGTTAATATAAACACAAGTAGATAATGTAAATCAATTTTTCTGTAGTAGGATTTATGGTTAATATTCATAAATTTTCACATTCCCAAGATCTGAAATTCTATTTTGTGGTAGCCTTCTAAGTCTTATTTCCAATGCCACAAGTCATACCAAGATTGGGTTCTTCAAGATAAAGTTATGCCAAATCTCCCACGATGTCCTGATTATGGACTAGTTCAATAGAGAAAACTTGTACGGGATTCCACGTGTCATTGTTTCAATCTATGACCCTGAAATTGGCATACGAGATACTATAGTCCATGTACTTTCTGTCACTTCTAAAAAAATTTCAATCTGATGCTTGAAAAGAAAGTTATGACGATTTTCCTTAGGTCATCTATTTGAGACTAATTTCTAGAGCATGCAAAATCCCTAACTTCTTCAGACCATATCTCAGGAAATATAACGAAGAAAGATCTAGAATTTTTACATGAAGTTCACCAAGATTTCAACCCCACATGGTAGAAATTTTATCTTCTGAATCCTTGTAAAAAAAATTATAGCGAAATTCCAAGATGACCCGTTTGAAGCAGCGGAACCCTAGAATCCAAAGCTTTGATTCAAAATGTTATGCAACCAGATCATAAAACAAAAGAAAAGATAGATCAACAAGTTGAAAATTAGCCTTTTCAAAGGAGAAACCTCCTTTACATCAAATAAATGAACAATTCTTGGATGATACACATGAGAATAATTCCTTAGTATATAGGAGTCTAAGGGGTCACAATATAATCAGAGCCTACATAACAATAATAATGCAAGGGCACAACAATAAAAATAATGGGCTTCTATGGGGCACAACAATAGCAATGTGGGGGCTACACGGGCACAAAAATAACTATAAGGGGGATACACTAAAAATAACAATAAGGAGGCTACATTAGTATTATAGGGACATAACACTGGATCCACAGGCTTATCTAACGTGAGAGTTGCAGTGGAAGTAGCTGGGGTGGTTGAGTCCTTCGAGGAATAATTCAACTCAGGAGTATTATAGGATTTAGCTTGTGTAGTCACATTATCTTGTTCTTGGCACATAAGGATGGGAACATTGGGAGTAGGATTAAAAGAAGACCCATCATTTCCCCCTTGCGGGGGTGGAGGCTCATGGGAAACCATTTGCTGTTGCAGTTTTGCGGGGAAAAAATGAGGTAAAAAAATAGGCTGTTGGGTAGCCAGTGGTGGTGAAATAATCCTATGAACTTGATATATCCGAGGGCACTCGTGAGTTAAATTTTCACCTTGGAAAATCTTACAAAGACGTTCAAATGTACACCCTCCCTGATTAGACATGTTGAGTCTCCTGAGTAGTTTGGTTCTTATTTTTATTCTTTTTATTCTTATTCCCACCAGGTTGCTGATTATTCTTAGGTGTTGTGGACTTTACCGTGAGAACATCAGTGGGTTGCTTAGAAGAGGTTGCCTTTGTAGAGCCATATGCACTTGCTAGGTCTTGTGATGTCATGATCAATTTCCAGAGTTTGGAAGCAAGTCAGCTCACAGAATCAGAAACGAAACCAATCAAACCATCTATGTGTGGTCCCATGGTCGGTTTAGGTGGGTCAATAGAAGGGCATGGAACATTTATAAGGAATTCATAAGGCATTCTCGACTGAGAATAAATAAATCTAGTTGTTGGGCAGCTAGGATGGGTTTTTCCTCGGTAAAAACCTTGAACTTGGATATTTGAGGACATAACAATCAAATGAACCATTTACGTAAAATCTGATCAGGTAGTTTGTTTCAGACTAACCTCTTGCAACGTCACCACTCATGGATGTGATAAAAAATTAGGGTGGTATCATCGTGTTTGAAATTAGACAAGAGATCAAAATCCATGTCATGCCTCGTCGGTAACTGAAAATGAGTTACAAATGTTTAGGCAAAAGGTGAAAAATCACTGTAAGATGCTGTGTCTAATTCAATATACCATTTATCAACATCTCTAGTTAGGGCATGTTGGCGCAGACACAATTTAATTGAATCATCCACCAAAGGATTTGACGAACACCAAAAATAGTAGGTGATGATGTGAGTTGATGGATTTTCTCTAGGTTTCCCTTCAAATTTGGGGATATCAGGATGAAAATTGGAGGCATGGGTGCCCACCAAGGATCATGACTAATGGGGTCATTAGCCAACTTCACAAAATCCGGAAGATCGAGAGAAGACAAGAAAATATTATGAAGTTGACTAAATGGGTCATAGGCAGGAGAGCCTCCTGACCAACTATGAGGCCCCCCCATATACTAATTTTGAGGAATAGGTTGTTGGCCATCGTAAAAAATCGTTCTAATATATAAAGGATGTGGGCCAACCTAACTAGTGTAAGGAGCTTTCCCCCCAGGGTAAGTGCCCATAGAGAGAAAAGGAACCCCAAAAGCGTGGTTTCTAACATGGTTGTACCCAATAGGAAAAGATGGACCACCTTGTGTAGCAACACCACCATAAGGAGGATGACTCATAGGTATGATGGTGCTAAGAGCAGGGTTTCTCCTAGGTAAACTATCTTCTCCAGGAAAAGTGCCAGAGGGTGGCGTCCCTCCAAACAACGAACTATACTAGGCTTGAGAGATATTAGAAGCAAGGTTTCCCCACAGATTTATCGAGGTCACCATACCCATCTGAGGAACAAGAAAAATATGTTGAGCAAGGCTAGGAGCAAAAGTCCATAATCCTATAGGTTGACCAGGGTTAACGCCCATAATCGACATAGATGAAGAAGTAAGCATAGGAACAGTAGGGAAATTTGTAGGATCCATAGAAGAGACCGGTGGAATGCCCTAAGAATATGTGAGAGGCGTCGATGGATGGGTAGGTCCTGCCACATTCTGTGTTGGAAATAATGGCATGACACTAAGACTGCAGATGCAGAGGGTAAAGAGGAACTAACCTACTCCATTGGTAATGCTAGAAAAGGAACATATGTGTAGGTAGGCATAGAACCGTCAGGGTTCAACTGTAGTAACTATGGTCCTAAAGGATCAACCAAAGGTGGATTAGAAGGACAAGCTGAGTCGTATGCCAATGTTTCGATGGAAACCAAGCCACTACCAGGAGGACCAGGTATAGAATCCACAACTATGGGTTGGTCTAAGTCTTCAGTAGCGACAAGTACTCTCCGACCAGGAGTGACAAGTCCACCTCGTTCAGGAGGAAAACTGTGAATTTGATGTGACTGGTGGCGACGGGGTTCAACTAGGGTGAATAAATGTATATAAACCAAAGAAATTTAGTAGAAACACCCCTAAGGCCAAACTTCCGAATCAGAGAAAAAACAGTACAATAGAGAAGTCCTAAAAACATAGTCACACGCAAACCAAAGACAAAGAAACTAGCGGTGGGATAATTACACTAGCGACTCGCTTCCCAACCCTTTTAATTGCAAACTCGGTCCAAGTTCCCTTATTAGTCGTGGGGAACCCTCTGAGAGGATTGAGAGTGTATGACTAATATCTGTCCAAGGTACAAAGAAGACGAGCTCAACCTTGCACCTATGTATGAGCCCTAAAAGGATGGCCACTAAGTCTTCACCATTAACAGTAACTCGTCCTAAGGGGATAATCATCAGCCAAATTCACACGCAAGAGAAGGATCGAAAAGTTTGAAACCCCCTTGAGAGTTGCCTCTCAAGTGGCCCCCAAGTTCCACAACAAAATGCTAATAACACCATTTGTAATATGTGAAAATTTCGCAATTTGTGCCACTTGAAACTAAGCGAATGGGGCATGTCACCTCGCCCAACCCAAGGGTGATCTCGTGATTACCCCTTGTGTTAGAATGGATTCCAGACTGCACTACTGTAAGTGGATTCAACTCTTTATCGCAGGCTGCTAAGTTGGTTTTTACAGTTTTGGAGCAGTTTACTCACACCTATCTCCAAAACCCTAACCTAAACTAATGTTGGTGTACTACCAGTGAAAAGAAAAGACAAATCTAGTGAATTTAATTAAACATTTATTTTAATGCCTTTCATTTATGCAGTGGGGTTGCGGGGTGAAACTTAGATGGTGTGGTAGACACTTTGTTAGTAACACCCTAATGCAACTATATGCAAAATTCTCTTTCAATTCAATGAATGCAAATTATAGGAAGGTGAGAGTCTTTTCAAGCACAAAAATTTCTACCAAATGCACCTCTCACTAGTTACTAGATTCAATCCCCAAATTTGCAAAAATCTAGACCCGAAAGGCAAACCAAGAAATTAAATACTGAGAAGAGGCTAAAAAGGTCCCCAAGCTAAAACACAAAGCACTCAAAAATCATAAGAGCTAGGAATCCAAAGGAAAAAAACACTCTCAAGCAATCAACATGAAACCCAACAAGTGAAAAGATAGGAAGGAAATGGAAACAATATAGGGCTGTAGCACAATGTCTCAAGAAGAGCCAATGTTCTACAATGGTAAAAACCAAACCCTAGATGCAGGAAGGCCAAGAAAATATTAAGAGGGAGTGATAATAAACATTTGAAACACACCCAAATAAAAGTTTTATATGACAATTGCACATCCAAAAAAAACACCACCAAAGAGAGTCCACAAACAATGCCAAACAAGGTTGTAAAACTAAAATCAAGAATATATATAAATTTGTCACCAAATCAACCACATAGACTTGAAAAAGAGATCCAAAGATGAGGTAAGTAGCCCCAACCAAAGCACTCAAAACCCTCAAGGAAAACTTGAAGGAGATAAGCAAAGGAGGATCCAAAACAAACCAAACAAAGCAGATTCAGATAAAAAATATTCAACAACTGACAATAGTAGCGACAACAGATCCAAGAAACCAAAATCAAACCAGAGAGAGGAGGAAAAATTGAAATCCAATGATGAAGCAAGAAACCCTTGTAAGAAAAAAAGGAACAAATTCAATCTAAAGGACCAGAAGGGATCAAATTTGTAACAGATCTGGGATCCACATATATGTTAAGAAATAAACCAGAGCAGAAAGAGAGAGTCCTTTAGGATCTATTTAGGGTTTTGGTCATATAGGCCCAACTGCATGGAGAAGAGATATATAGGAAAAACTACAACCGCATGGAGAGAACGGAAATCCCATAGCTATAAAGTTCTAGCTTCTCTATTATGACCAATGGGTGTGACCAAGGAGGAAAATTTGACTAGCTAACTTTAGTCGACCATCAATGTTAAGCCCCTATATTAATAGTGTAGTCCCTTATTATGTTAGTCTAACCCCCCTAATTGTTATTATTGTACCCTTGTAACCCCCATTTTGTTATTATTGTGCCCTTAAATTATTATTGTTAGGTCAGCTAGGATTACATTGTGGCCCACTAGGATTACATTATGGCCCCATGGACTCCTATATATAGAAAGGAGGTTTTGTAAATTGTATCATCCAAGAATTGTTCATTTATGTAATGTATTGGAGGTTGGCCCCTCGAAGTGGCTCATTTCTAAGGCGTTTATATCTCTTTTCTTCTCTTTTTGGAGCTGGTTACACAACATTTGGTATCAGAGCTTTGGATTCTAGGGTTTCGCTGCTCCAAACAGGTCATCGTGGCATTTTCGCTATAACTTTTTTTCTACGAAGTTTCAGAAGCTGAAATTTTTAGTGTGCGAAGCCGAAATCCTGAGGAAGCTTGTCTAAAAATTTCAGACCTTGGTTCACAATATTTTTGGAGATATGATCTGTGGAAGGTAGTGCTTTCCTGAATTGCATCTCAAAGAGGTGATCGTAGGAAAATTTCAATAACTCTCTCTCTGGGCAGTGGATTTGAGTGCCGTAAAAAGTGGTCACAATTACACGGACTTTAGTTTCTTTGATATCAATTTCAGAGACAAAGGACAAAACAGTGACACTTGGCAAGTCGTACAAGTTCGCTCTACTGAACCAGTCCATAATTAGGTCATTGTGGGAGATTGGACACAACTTTGTCTTGGAGAATCCAAATCAGGTCCGACCTGTGGCATTCAAAGGAGAATTCATAGGGCTACTTGTGCTTAATTTCATATATAGAAGAGCCACAATTACAAAGATAATCCAATTTCAATATCGATCTCCTCAAAAGCAAGAAAAAGGTGTGTATTGTTTTTTCCGAATTGCATAAGTCTTGTTTGAAGAATCAAGTTGAATTGATTCCAAGGGCATATTGAAGAATTTTTGTCAGTAATGGGTTCTATTATGCCTCCAAATAATAATTCAACACCCATTAAGCCCTCAGAAATATATACTATGATGCATGAAGTGGAAGAATTGCAGTATGAGATATCAAAATTACGGTACCAAGTGCAACAAATTTCAATCTTAAGAAGAGCAACCGAAGCTAACATAGATGGTTTAAAAGAAGAAATGGAGGCTAAGTTGGATGGTTTGAAGGATAAAATAAAATCTATTATGGATGATAAAGTAGTGGAATATCACAATGAGCATCGACAACAAGTTCTCCAACCCTCAAAGGATAACCTAACTTTGGTGCAAAATCAAATGAAACAACCGGAAGATCAATATCACATCGAAAGAAGTTATGAAACAGTCACAGAAAAAAGAACTCGACAAGTACAATCAATTTCAAATTATCTCAGCAAGTGGAAGAACTTTCCTGTAGAAGATTCCACATGGGACGATGAGAATTTTATACAGAAGCATCAAGAAATAATCAAGCGTTGAGGACAACACTTGTTTGAAGGAGAGGGGCATGTTAAGCCCCTATATTAATAGTGTAGTCCCTTATTATGTTAGTCTAACCCCACTTATTGTTATTGTTGTACCCCTGTAACCCCCATATTGTTATTATTGTGCCCTTAAATTATTATTGTTAGGTCGGCTAGGATTACATTGTGGCCCACTAGGATTACATTATGGCCCCATGGACTCCTATATATAGAAAGGAGGTTTTGTAAATTGTATCATCCAGGAATTGTTCATTCATGTAATGTATTGGAGGTTGCCCCCTCGAAGTGGCTTATTTCTAAGGCGTTGATATCTCTTTTCTTCTCTTTTTGGAGTTGGTTACACAACAATCAAATCCTCATACAGAGTTCATTTTCAATGATTATTTTTTTTTCTTTCTTTTGGATAAAATTTCAAGAGTAGGCCATATCTGAGGCTAATTCAATCAAATTCTATATGAAAAAGTCCATAATTGGATTTTAATTCTCATATATATTATTATCTGATATAAAAAACCAAAATAAAAATTCAAATCCGAGATTGGCTTAGATATAATGAAAATCAAACTATTGGAGATCCAAAAGAATCCATACAACCACAAAAACTCAATGGAATACCACAAAAACCAGATCCAAATCTGAGGAGAGATCTCAAAACAAATAGGGAAAAAGATAAAATCTCTCATTGAAAGCACGAGTTATGTTGTGGAAAAATTCACACACAAGGAGATATTTCTTTGTAACCTTATGGCCCTATCAAGGTTTCTAGACAACAAAATATATGACCAATTCAATCACAGAAAGGAATTTTGATTTATATTCTCAAGTGGTCAATCATGAATATATATCCTACATTAAGGGTTTGAGCTCACACCTACAACCCTCACAGATTGGTGAAGGGTGTTGGGTTCGATGCAGAAAGTCTACACTCCAATCAAGGGACCTTGCCTTCAACAATATATCTACTACCTAGACACATGCATCACCAGACAAAGACCACAAATATCCTTCCGTAGAAGACCGTTAGCTCAAAGAATCATAAAAATGTATAATCAACCAGTAACATAGATTAAAAATAAAGGAACATGTGATTTAATTAATCATAAAACGAATGGTACAATTATACCTTCAAGAATAACATATCCTCTATAGAGTCAGACAAAGTCTCCCCACTATGAGAAATATGGCCTTAAGGATGTATGGACTAGAATAAGAGTAACAATATAACTATACTCTCTCCAAGGCTCTCTCTAGCTATAATTCTCACTAGCGTGACCCTCTATGATAGACCAACATATCTAGAACCAAAGAGATTCTCAGGAGGATGGATATGGAAACTTAGGGTGAAGATAATTTATCAATCTTATCCAATAATAGAGCCCTATCCAACTCATATACAAGTGGGTCAAGTTGATCTCCTTCGGAAAATAAGTCTCTAGAAACTTTTCTCAATTATCTCAATTTTGAAATAATTATTATCTCATAATTATAATATTTTGGAAAAATAATTATGAGAAATTTCTCAATTATGTAAATTCCCCCTTTTAACATGGAATAGCCCCCACATCACTAAATGTATCGGTGAAAAGGGGATGCATTCGAGCTAGTAAATGAGGTAAGTTGAACTTGGGTTTCTCTCACTATAATGGAATGGAAAATAGGGAGGTAAGTTGAACTTGGGTTTATCTCACTATAATGGAATGAAAAATAGGGTTATAAAAATATGGTCTTTGAGTCATCCTAAATATTTTGTATATAGTCTCCCTTGCTTTACAATAATACTTGTATTTGGTAAGAAATGTGTTTTTCATCTCCTTCTAGGTACATATTATTTTTCCACTTATTTCCATGAACCATTTTAAAGTAACATCTTTCAGAATTGAGGGAAATAACATTAAATTATTAGAGTTAGTCTAATAATCATAATTTCTACAAAGAACTTCAAATTCAAATAAGAAAGTATTAGGGTGTTCTGTAGGTAATCCATAGAATACTAGAAGAATGAAGGTGTTAATATTCTTCGTTTTGGCATCATCATTACTTTTCCTTATTGGAAAAGGAGATTCTTCCTCCTCTTATTAATCTCTTCTTTCTTCTCTTTTATTTCCTTCCTCACAATCAACCATATTGAAAAGGATGGACTCTAGTTCAGGGTCAATAGGTTTAGATTCCTCCCAAAATAGTAAATGAAACTAACTAAGTTTGATTACAATATTGAGGATCTTGATTCCCTCTAGGAAATGATGGCCGGAATTTTCCAAACCATCATTGATTAATCAAATCAACTTGTTCAAATTGTTGTTCAATTATTTGGTATACTACTTTAAAACCTGGCACTTGTGGTTAACATCATGCTTTTTAAAACAAATGCGACATATTTTTACTGCAGCTAATGGACACTCATTCCTAGGATGTTGCTTAGTACATTGAGGATAGAATATGGCCAAATATTTTTTGTTGTATTCTTGTTTTTTTCTTTGTTTGAAAAACATCTAGCTGCATCAACAATGAATTTAATATATCAGTTTTCATTTCCTCCAATGAATTTCCAATTTTAGGTTTTGTTACTCTTGAACTATTCTTGGATGTAGGAGTTATTGAACTTCTTGTTCCTCTATCTTTCATGTTTTCCCTTGAGTAGTGCTTATAGAGTTACTTAATTTCAACATAAGTGAGTTGATAAACATCTTCAACAACTATAAGATTCAAGACCTCCATTAAGTTCTCTCTAACTCCTCTCGACAAGACTATCTTAGGTGACTCATCATCTAATGTGCATGTTGTTGACCTTTTGTAGTTGACTTTAAAACGTTCAACATTATTTTTTAAAGTTTCATCTGGTATTTGATTCATCCTAAAGATTTTGTATTTATTTTTTCTTGCTTTATAATAATCCTTCTATTTAGTAAGCATTTTTTTTCATCTCCTCCTAGGTACCCATGGTTTCTCCTTATAATTCCATGAACCATATTAAAGTAGTATCTTTCAGAGTTGAAAGAAATAACCTTAAATTCTAAGAGTTTATATTATAATCATAAGTTATACACAGAACTTCAAATTCAAATAAGAAAGTATTGGGGTGTTCTATAGGTAATACATATAATATTGAAAGAAAGAAGGGGTTACTATTCTTCATTTTTCTATCATAATTATTTTTCCTGATTGGAAAAGGATATTATTCCTCCTCTTCTTTCTTCTCTTCTATTTTCTCTTATATTTCCTTCGTCATGATCACCCATATTGAAAAGGATGGACTCTAGTTCACAGTAAATAGGTTCAAATTCCTCTTTTATGTCAAATCCTAAAAGACTATATTTTGGAGGAGTTACCACCAAAAGTGGGTGACATCTAGGATAAATTTTCTCATGTTAATCTCTTCCAGTCGATAGCCAAAAACCCCTGAGAGCCACTTTTTAGCTAATGCAACGTACCATTCATATCTCCGCCATTTGCATCAATCATATATTTCCTTGCCCACTTGTCAAGAGAACATGTTGAAAGGTGGGCTTCCGATCAAATGATACTTTATTCATTATGAAATTGGGTGCTTATGCTTGTTTGTATTTGGGAATTATGACATGGATTTGGGGTGACTTGGAAGAAAGAAGGGTATTGGCCATAGTCTTGTTTCCTCACCTTAAATAAAGGGTTAATTTTATATCCTGGTCTAGTGGGACCTCCCCTAATGGCCTATTACTTTAGGAAGGGGAATTACTTGAGAAGCCATTATTTAGATAGCATAGCCCCATATATCCCTATTCCATACTTACCACTTTTCCATCTTACATTATGGGCCCTTATTCCATCTCCCTTCTTCGGGTCAACTGACTATTGGTTAATTGATATTTGACATCCACACATCCCTCATTCCTTAAGTAGGGTCTGGAAATGCACCCTAGGAGATTGATGCGGCTAAAAAAGAGAAGAGAGAGCATATGTCGATCACATGAAAAATAAAATAAAAAATAAAATGAAAAATATGGCCACGACTTAGAAATTAGCACGTGGGAAAAGACAATCATGAGCTCTACCTCTATCATATGGACATCACCCGGTTCCTGGGTCAATGTTTCCTTATCTCATGGAAGATAAGGAACCCTTACATGTCCCAAACCCTTATGGAAGATGAAATACCCCATGATATTATAGTGTAATAATTTCTATACATCATACAAGTAGATCTCTCATTCCTCGAGCTACCAACATTAATAAAAGGAAAATTAAAGAAAAAGCAAAAGGAAATATAGAGGGGTATAAAAAAAGGCTGAGATAACTCATTCATCCGCGATTTTTCCCTCCTCACATCTGTACACCCAGGGTTGAGGTATTTCATCATTGCTGGTCCCTTTGACCATGACACTTGGTTATGGAGTTCTTTACCCCCTTTGTTTCATCATTATTCATGTGGCACATATCGAGTGAAATGTGGAATGAGGACATGTCACTTCCCTTTGGGGGATGGGAACACCTAATTGGGTCATTTATTTAACCAGTCCTACTTAAAGAGGTAACACCATTGTGAGAATAAGGCCTCAATTTTGGAATAGGAGCCACACATGAAGTGCTATTATGCCCATTAATTTCAATCTTGGTTCACTTAGATGCAACAATTATTAATGTACCCAATGATGAAAGTTGCAACACCAAATATTGCGTGTAATTGGTAGATGGTTCCATCTATAGGTTTGGGAAACTTAACTGGGGTCCAGGTCCTCTAGAGGAACATATTGACACCCATAGGTGATACGTTGAGAGCCACGAGACTCTTGAAAATTTTTATTTCATCATTCATAGCCATGGGAACCTTAAAAACCCACAACTTCTGCACTTTGCCTTATATTATTCATGGGATGATGCACTTGGACCAATTTTCTCCCAACCGACTTAGCATATATAAATATATATATGGTGTGGAAGTTGATCCAGATCCTAGATGATATTATTACCATGCCTTGAAACATGGGAGGGCTAGCGCCATCTTCAATTCCATCAACATTGGAGCAAAGACAAAATATTTTTCACTTGAAGACCAATGAGACCTATTTTTGTGCCCCAAACCCACATTTTGGGGCCACATGATGATTTGCACCAAGATACAGTGTCCAACACCTAGATCTTGATTTTATAGGCCTTATATAATTTTCATGTCACCAAAAGGCCTCAACATGTGTTGAAAAGTGTAATTAGGATCAGTCTTCATATTGACTATGTAATTATGAAAAGAAGAAGACAAAGATAATAAAACATATTTTGTACTTACTTCATGGGTTTCATGAGCAAGATTTTATTATAGGTTAAATAGAATTCTTCTTGATGTATATCTAGGGTTTTGTCTTCTAGGGATAAATAATTAAATTTCATGTATATATATGAAGGATCTAGTCTCATGAAATGCTCCAAGACCTTGTCTTAGAAACCGTGGAAGAATGGCTCTATCATCCCTCACTCAAACACTGAAAGATAAGATTAAATGATGTATTAGAATTCGGCCTCATAACAGTCATGTCAACTCCCAAATAGTCACATCAGTTCACCATGTCAAGTTAGCTTATATACAGGGGCAACCAACTATATATACCCTTGCAGGCTTCACAAAAAATACAGAAGTTTCGGTCATCGTGAAGTTCAGTGAAAATCTTTTGGACAGGGTTCAATGCGGATTACAAGACGAGTTTAAGTGAAGAAATTTTGGTCGCAGTTTCAGTGTGGATTGTTGACAATCTTCAGGACTATTTAAGATACATCCTCATGGTATCTTAATGTAATGAATTGCTACGATTTTCCAGAACAAGAGTGCGGAATGTCTATGGATGTTTATCAAAGGTTGTGCATGTAATCCTGAAGTGGTCACAACTTTCAAGGTTAAGGTTGTGCCATGGATACATGCAACATGCAAGGGGAAACGTTCCTGTGTTAAGGTGCATATCAAACTGAGTATGGAAGTGCAGATTTTCCCAAGTTCATGAACATGAATATGAGATCATCTTGAAGTGCGTTTGCAAACTAATCTAAAGTGAAGCTGATGGGAGAGTGGTATGCAAAGAAGAAGCAGTTGGAAAGTGAAATAAAGAAGGAAAGTAAATCTGAGATTTACTTTCTGTTAGCCCCTTATAAATTCCTTGACAAGCAAGCAGGGGGCTAAATTGTTTTTGAGCCTTCAAGGAATGCATTTTTCCTGAAAACACATCATCCTTGAAAGCCTATCCATACCCTTTTCTCTTTGTTAAAATTCCACTGCTGTTTCCAAGCCTCTCTGTTGTGAAAAGAGTGTCCAAAGGCCTTTCCCCTTATTTCATCTTCACTTAGCCCCTGTTTCCCTCTCTTTTTCCCTCCCCTTGTTCCTCTAAATTATCCCAAAATCCCCTTTAAATTCTACACACACCCCTCGTTTGGTTTAATTTCCCCTTTTTTCCCCTATCATTACCCCTTTCTGGCCTCAACTTGCATTAAAAGGGGGCCGAAACCCATATTTTGACATTTATCAGAGCCTAGCCCCCAAAGCCATTTCCCCCATGTAACCTAGCACCAAGGCGAAAAGCGCTTAGCGCGATTGGATATCGGGGGCGCTATTAACCATCAATCTATACAGATCAGACGGTCTTCTCAAACTCCATAGTGTCCATGGCCCACCCCTTTCACCGCTCCGATCGCATATCCACCGTCCGTATGATTCGCAAATCAATGGCCCACATTTCATCTGTCCTGGTGGTCCCCTCGCTGTGCCCTGTGCAGAAAACGGCGGTTTCTATTGCACCGCCTTTGGAAGGTGGGCGGTATTTTTCATTTCGCAGCGATGCCATTCACCGCAGGACATGTGTCTTCGAGCACTATTTAAAAACTGCCCCCCATCGCGCATTAACGTTCGAATGTGGACCCGACGCAATATGCGCGTACACCGTCCGATCTGAAGCTGTCCATCCAATGGTGATCGTGCCACGAAGATACTCAGGAGTTAGCTCAAGGCAAAAGGGACCCCTGGCCCACCGTCTATCGCCCTCCGATGCGTTTTCAAGCATCGATCTCCTCCGGAGATCGAACGGTCCGGATTAACTGCATGCCCCGCCATTGACCGAGTCCCACCATGTCACCCATTCCATGTGTTTTCATATATTTTGTCGCATTTTTGTCCGTCCCCTTTATATTTCATTCAAAGGTCAAAATGTCAAAGTTTCACATTAAAGTTTGCGGCATTCCACCAACCTTTACCAGACCATTCTCCATTGTTTCGTTGCGTTTTTTCGCCATCACCCTGCACTGTTCCACCATTTCACCAGGTTGTATTGCCATTCTCACTGTCCCCGCTACATCCACCCTCCCCATGCATGGTTTTCTTAACGTGTTTATGTGTTTTGCAGGGTTACGGGCAGGCAGAAAACCGCCATGGTTCAGAGTCACTGTTGCAGTGACAAAGAACACAGGGAAAACCATGTGAAGAGATCGAAATTATGAGGAAAGGCCTGGGAAGCTGTTATGACATGAATTTCATTAAAGGAACATGGTTAAACTCTGTAAAACCATTCCAGATCCATTAAAGCACAAAATTCACTGACAGAGACAAGAATGGAGCAGCAAAGGAGTATCAGTGAAAGATCAGAGAATTTAAGACTGGTAATCAAATTTTTTTGAAGCCTGGAGTCAGTAGTTGAAGGCAAGGTACCAGATAGAAGACATCATGGATCACACAAAAGGTCAAATGCACAGAAAACCATATCATCAGGGTGTTTACATCAGCAAAATGTTCTTTCCATAAAAGGACAAAGTGCCCATACCGTCTGCATGTTATTTCGTGTCCCTCAGGAAATTTCCGCCCTGACAACAGTCCTATGCTATCAGATGCATTTGTTACACAGTATGGCAGACCTGAAATCGTTGATCTACCTTTGTTCAGTTCACCAGAGTTCTGCAAAGGTGCTACAACAAGTACATCAGAGACATACTTGGAGTAAATGGCAGCCTGACGAAGACTACTCTTTCATCCAAAGAGTACTGAAGATAAATTCCCAGGATTTAAAGCAGAATGGGGCCTCGGCCCTCTTCCTCTTCTGAGTTTTAATGCTACATTTAGTTTTTCATCTACCACCTCTTCTCCTCTTTCAACTATAAAAATTCATGAAGAAACTCATTGTAAAGGTTGTTGATCGGATATCTGTGAATTGCAAGCTGTTTCTTTTGAGACATAGTCTCTGTGTAAAGTTGTAAGATAGGCTGAGGAAGATGTTTTCAGGCTGAATATCAAGCTGTTGGCAATGTTGTACATGACTGGTGTTGCTCTTTAATATGACAAGCACATTTCTTTGGATCCCAATTTAAAGTGGCGGTGATGTTTTTCTATCTTTGTATTTGTTTTACCTTGTAGTTCATTACATTTTATTTCTACTGGCTCGCATCAGAAATCTAGCATAGGATTTACCCTTGTTAGGTACCCTATGTTTTTTATCTCCTTGCCTTCAATGTTTTCTGTTGTATGTGTTATCTGAGGATTGTTTCAAGCTAATTTAACCAGTGTAGTGGTCAAAACATATGCAGCTAGCTGATGTATGAATTAATGAAACTGTTTTCAGATGTTCTTGTTAGGCTTTGATTAAATGAATTTGGATACTAGGAGTTTAGATCTTTGTTTCTGCCTCACTAGAGTCCTTTTCACTTGATTAAACCTTTCTAAGTTCCCTTAAGCTGGATACCAAAGCATTGAGAGTTCAAAGTCTCTCTCTGGTCTCAGGTTTCCACATTTGTGTTTTGAATCTTTAATGTTCATTGTCTGAAGAGTTAACCTTTTAGGTTTTGGATCACAGGTTGTCCAAGAGCATGCCCTGTCCCTGGATCTAATTTCTGAATGGTTACCTTGGAGGTTTCCTTGCTTTCACCCTCTCTCTTACCATTTCATGTCACACTATCATATTTAAGATCCAATGCTTTAGATGACTAGCCCAACTGAAAGCTTGCATATTGATTAGAAAGTAAACCCTTTCCTGACTCCATTGCCCAATGGTCTCAAATGTTTTCTAAGTTATCTCTCCTTTGTCTAGAATCCTTTTATATAACCTTGTCTTATATTGAAACCCTTCTTTCCTGATTCCCAACAACCAAACAAAAATCAAACAAACAAACCCTGAGCCTATAACTAGCCTAATATCTTGACTTTTGAGCTTCAAAGACATAAAACCTTTGCTTATATAGAGAGATCCCTCTTTGGACCCAGGAGGGCTAGATCCTGAGGTCTGAAAGTGGCTCTGATGTTGTCTCATCTTTTGGTCTTGCCAATCTGGCCAAAACATGGGAACCCCAACACTTTCCTAACTACAAACTATATATATCTTAAGCAACCGAAGATTCAACTGAAGGAATTACTGGTGCAGAATAGTGCAACTTGGTGAAGAGAAGAAGGATCAACATTGAAGGACATCAAAGAATTAAGGACAAGGTCTTGGATGCATAAATAGGTCAAGGGTCTAATTCTGGGTCATGGTACTTGTCATCTGAAATATATAAGAATAATTTCTCGTGGGGTTTCCTCTCCAAGAGGGTGCTATGAAACCAAATCCAAAAATAGAAGAAAAGAGAGATCAACGCCTTAGAAATCAACCACTTTGAGGGGGAAACCTCCAATACATTACATAAATGAACAATTCTTGGATGATACAAATGAAAAATCCTACTTCTATATATAGGAGTCCATGGGATCACAATATAATCGTAGCCGACCTAAAAATAATAATGTAAGGGCACAATAATAACAATATTGGGGTTACAGGGGTACAACAATAACAATAAAGGGGTTACACTAACAACAATAAGGGACTATACTAGTAATACAGGGACCTAACACTTACCAAGTATGAACACTTTTGTGCATTGGTAAGGCAAAAAGGGTTTGAAAATGAAATTCAGAAACCTTTGTAATGTAGAAGGTGCATTGGTAAGGCCAAAAGGCATGACGAAAAATTCATAATGAACCCCATCAGTTTGAAATTCTGTTTACGAAATATCTTCCACCTTCATTCTAATTTGATGATATCCTGAATGAAGATCCAACTTGGCAAAATAAATTGCTCCATGTAATTCATCCAATAATTCATCAATCGTAGGAATGGGAAATTTATCTTTAATAGTGAGCTTATTGAGCTCCCTATAATCCAGACACATGCGCCATGATCCATCCTTCTTGTGCACCAATATGACTGGAGCAGAGAGAGAAATTTGACTAGGTTGAATTATACCAGCCACTAACATTTCTGCAATCATACGTTCAATTTCGCTCTTTTGGACATAAAGATATCTATAAGGCCTGATGTTTGGAGGAACACTTCCTGGAATCAAATGAATAGCATGATCATGATCACGAATAGGTGGGAGTCCTTTGGGAGTTTCAAACATCTTAGAATGATTTTCCAAGACTTTTTGGAGATATGGAGAAATAGATGATTTTGATGTTGGAACTTCTAGTGAGCATAATTGTGAAATTACACCTCACTGTTCTTTCTTCAAAATCTTTGTCATGAAATTAGAGCTTATTATCTTTCCCGGCTTCTGTGCAATACCCCATAATTTTAATTCCTTTCCTTCCGAAAAAAATTTCAAGAAAATTTCTTGAAAAGTAAAAGATACAGTCCCCAAAGATTGTAACAATTGTACTCATAGTACAACATCAACACCTCCCATTGGAATGGAAAGCATTGGATTATTCAATACATATTCCCCATGTTTAGCTTGATATTATGGCATTTTCCAGAGCAATTTATAGTTCCTCCATTTGAAACCATTACTTAACATTCTGGTGCTGGGTATAAGAAACAATTCAATTCCTTGGCTACCTTAAAATGAATAAAATTATGGGTACTACCCGAATCAATCAACACTATTACCTTTTTCTTCTTGATATGTCCTATCTTGAGAGTTTGAGGAGTGATAATACCTACCAATGCATTACACGATATGGTCGGACTCATTTCTTCTTCTTCTAGGGTTGGTTCCTGGTGTATATCCTCTTCTTTTGAAGTTTGTTGTTCATTTTCTTCCTCCTCTTCACAATCTATGTAAAATCATTTCTTTTCAACACACTTATGACCTTTAGTGTATTTTCTATCACAAATGTAGCAAAGCCCTTTTGCCCTTTTTTTTCCAATTGTTGTGGTGTCAACCTTGTAGGTTGTGGAAGTCTAGGAGTAGCAACACTTCCATCTTTATATATGTGAGTGGTAGGCTTCCTTGTCATCATAATTTTACATTCAAATTTTCTTGCCAATCTGAATGCCTTCTCCAATGAATCAGGTTCCCAAACACGAACTTCATTTTGGATGCTATCCTTTAAATTCCCTATGAAGATATCCATCATGTGTTCCTATGGAATATCAGTTACCCTTATATTCAAATTTTGGAAGTCCTTAATGTGCTCCACCACTGAACCTTTTTGTTTGAGATTTATCAATTGGCTAAAGAATGTGTTGCTCTTTGTATCCTCATAATGTGCTATCATTTCCTTCGTAAAAATTGACCAAGTGAAAATTTTTTTACGGAATCAAAGCCATCGATACCATACAAATGTATTTTTTTCTAAATGTAAAGTTTCAATCCGTACCTTTTGTGTGTTTTTCACATTATTGAGATCAAAATATTGCTCCATCTGTAGTATCCATGTTACAAGATCCTTGCCATAAACTGCCTTATATCCATATTTGGAATATGGTGGTTTTTCCATCCAACATTAGATTTTATAAAATCATGATTAACATTTATTTTGTTCTCATCATGAGTTTCCTCTACTATCTTTTCCCCATTAGGAAAAATTTCTTGTATCAACTTTGTCAAACCTTCTATGTATGCTTTTAGATCATTCTTCATGTTTTCCATGTTGTATTTCATTTTTTCTTCCATGTCATCCATCGTAGCTTCCATGTCATCCATCTTGGCTTCCACACCTTTCTTCAAAACTTCCATTTCATTTTTTGTTGCCTTTCTGAGAGAGCGACATTTGGTGTACTTGCTCTTGTAATTTTGACATGTCATGTTGCAATTCTTTGTCTTCATGAGTCATAGTAGAGCATTATAAAGGCTTAATGGGTGTTGAATTATTTTTTTGAAGCATTTTAGAACCCAATACTGATATCTATTCTACAATATGCCCTTGGAATCAATTCAAATTGATTTTTCACACGAATTATGCAATTTGAAAAACAATACACACCTTTTTCTTGCTTTTACGGAGCTCGATAATGAAATTTAATTATCTCTATAATTGCGGATCCTCAATATCTAAAATTTGGCCCTGTAGTATCCCTCTAAAGCTTCTTTCAAATGCCACAGTTCTGACCTGATTTGGATTCTTCAAGGAAAATTTATGCCCAGTCTCCCACAACGACCTAATTATGGACTGCTTCAGTAGAGCTAACTTGTATGACGTGCTACATATCACTATTTCCTCCTTCGTCTCTAAAATTGGTACAAAGGAAACTATAGTCCGTGTACTTGTGGTCAATTTTTACAGAATTCCAATCCGATACTTAAAGAAACAGTTATGATGATTTTTCCATGGTCACCTCTTTGAGTTGAAATTCGGGAGCCTGAAAAAGCCTAATTTACACAGATCATAGCTTTGAAAATATTGCAAACCAAGATCTGAAATTTTTATAGGAGGTTCCTTAGGATTGCAGCTTCACTCTGTAAAAATTTCAGCTTCTGAACCTTCTTAGAAAGAAAGTTATAACGCACATGCCACAATGAACTATTTTAGGTGAAATTTGGGAGCTTGAAAAAGCCTTAACTTCCATAGATCATATCTCCGAAAATGTTGTAAAAAAATATCTGAAAATTTTACACGACGTTCCTAAGGATTTCATCTTCTCTCTGTAAAAATTTTAGCTTCTAAACCTTCGTAGAAAAAATTTATAGCAAAAATTCCATGATGACATATTTGGAGCAGCGAAACCCTAGAATCCAAAGCTCTGATACCAAATGTTATGAAACCAACTCCAAAAATAGAAGAAAAGAGAGATCAACGCCTTAGAGATCAACGACTTCAAGGGGGAAACCTCCAATACATTACATAAATGAACAATTCTTGGTGATACAAATGACAAAACGTATTTCTATATATAGGAGTCCATGGGATCACAATATAATCCTAGCCGACCTAACAGTAATAATGTAAGGGCACAATAATAAAAATATTGGGGTTATAGGGGTACAACAATACTAATAAGGGGGTTAGACTAACAACAATAAGGGACTATTCTAGTAATATAGGGACCTAACAGAGGGAGAGGTTTTTCCCTGGCTCTAGGAGCTTAATTCTTGTGTCTCGTGTCTTTTGATAACTGACTTGATGAAATATTTAATAAGCTAACGAAGAAAGACATAAGTAACTCAAGTAACCTCATAAGTAATTATCAAGAAGATATTTTTGAATTAATCACCAGCCCACCAAATTCTCAACATGGAATTAGAGCTAAGGTGTTGAATTCAAGGGTTGCTTGACAAAGAGACACTCTAGGAAGCAAAAGTCAAAGTTTGGGTGTAAAATCAAAGTAGTTTGCAAGGAATATTCTCAAGCTATTTTCGATAAAGATCTTCATATCATTCAAAGGATCAACTTTTCCAAAAAATAATCTTTGCCATCAAAAATTATCATTCAAGACATTAATTGAAGAGGACATCATCTTTTGAAGATATCCCTTTCCATCAAAGATTCAATAACATGGAGATTGAAGTGTAGAAATTATACAATATGCATGTATATTAACGGACTCTATTGATCTAACAATTTAATCCTTATGTTAAATACAAAATCCTTCTACTTAATTCTTTGTGGAAATTAAATCGCCAATTGCAAACACATGAAGATAAATCAATTGCAGATAACAATATGTTTTTACCGGGAAAGCTTAAAGCTAAAAACCTCAAATATCATATATTATGTATATCATGGATCATGAAACAATCTCATACAAAACTCTACTCCAAGAGCTCTCAGTACAATATACAATCATCTCACACTGTCATACAAAAATTGGTTCACACATGCACCAATTTACTGCCTCTTGACAACCTGCCTCCACTGCGCAATCCCTACTGAAGAAGAACCTTGAATGAATTTGACCTTACCTTGCCTTGACTACGCAATACTCATAAGCATCTCCAATGTGTTTGTGGATTAATTGAATGCACCACTATAGTCACCACTGATAGTCAACCAGGCCCTTTCACCTATCTCTCAACTTGGTCTCCACTGGATCTGACATGCAAGTAGTTAACAATAGTATTTCTTCAGTTGCATGTGAGACCACTACTTGTGAATTAATTAAATAATTAATTCACTGATCTCTCACTAGTGTATCTTTAGTTACAACTAGCACAACTGAGTTTAACTCACATAACTGAGTTAAACTAAATAATGACTCAGATAAGTGGCACATCCAACTTTGTTACAACTTGCCACAATCAGTTATAAATAAGTCCTCCATGCATGAGTCACCAACCACCCTAGGAATTCGAAATTCCTTCAATCAACTGGTTTGCCACTTCAGTTAACTGAAATCAAGTGCTCCAAGAGAATAAGTTACTATTTATTGTCTGATTATTATTAAGGGCTAATAATAATAGACATGCATTCTATTTTTAGATTAGTGATCTATAAATAGACTTCGCCCATCTTCTAAAAATAGAAATTCATCCAAAGATAGAATTTGCTCAACCATCTAGAATCAACCTCCTGCTAATTTTAGAATATGCTCACCATTCTAAAAATAGACATACACCTAAAAATAGGCTGTGTGGATCCCACCTAGTGTAGGTGCTTATTTTTCACTAAGATCAAGGATGATATTTCCAGATGCCAATTTCACTGTTTCTTGTTGCAATCTTCAACACTCCCTCTCAACAAGAAATGAATGTATTTTCATGCGATAAGAAACTCCATGCATTCGCCATGCAACCTTTGCATGCAACACTTCTCTAGTGTTTCTCGCACATGCAACACTTGCATGCAACAATACCAAAACTGAATAGCCTCCAAACCACTGAATCAGTATAATGCATCTGTCATCAAAGTCTTCTGACTTCTGCTAGTACCAACTACACATGTCTTCAGGAACCACTGCGCTGTTGACCTCTGCATCCATGCACTCTACACTGTCTAAAAACTCTAAACTGCGCTCCAATATTCGAAACTGTCACTTTGATATGACTGCATCAATCCAACTGATCATGCTACTGCTGCTCTGTGGGCTCCTCGTAGCCAGGTTCAATTCATGATATCCACACCATCTCAATGAATCCTGCCCAGAAATACCTTCTTAGGATTACTCATGCATGTCGCCCCACCTATCCCCTGGTGTCATTGCTGCATGCACTCCCTCTGCCCATCTGGCATGAAATGTCTCTGCATGAGTGGTTGCTCCCACTCCATGATCCTCATCTTGTGGTTGCTCCACATCCCGAGGTTCACTCTTACCTGCATGCAAATCCTGCTCCCTCTCAAGCTTCAATTGCATGTCTTTCTCGCACTTCCCAACAATAGGAAGCTCCGTAAAAATCCCATCTACTTCAAGTCTATAGAGATTCTTAACTTGAATCCCAACCTTCTTGGCTTGCCCTGTTGCTTTGTGTTGCATGAAAACTTTTCCTTCACTAAAGACAACATCATAGCCTCTATCCTCTAACATTGCGACTGAGATTAAATTATTCTTTAAACCTGGAACATGCACAACATATTTTAGATGAAATATTTTACCTGACGCCCTTTGAAAGGTAATGGTACCAATTCCGGTCGCACTGTATCATCCATCGTCACCCAACTCAACATGCATATGGAGATCTTTCTCCTCCAAGTCACTGAAAATTTTCTCCTCTCCCGTCGTGTGAAAGGAAGCACCACTATCAAAGTACCACCCTGATTCCAATGCACTAGACACCATGCATGCGATCAATGGGAAGTCGAGCTCAAATTGTGAGGCAAGAGCCTCACCAGCTGCAGATCCAAAAACCATATTGTTCTTCTTTTTATGTGGACAATTTGTGGAAATATGTCCATACTCGTGACAATGAAAGTACTTCACTTTGGACATGTTATGCTCCTTGCCATCTTCACTGATCTCAGATTTAGAATGGAATTTATTTTCCTTCCCCTTCTTCACCTTGGTAGCCAAAGCACAATCCTCTTCATCATCATGCATTGATGAAGAGCTATCTCTAGTGTTCTGCCTCAACTCCTCTTGGACTAGATCCGACCATAGCCGTTCCCAATCCGACAATTTTTCCCGTCCATTGACAGAGTCTTGATAACTGTGCCAACTCTTAGAAAGTCCCAAGAGAGAAAATCTCACCAAATCATCATCAACAACACTAATTCCTACACTCCCAAGCTCATCCTTGCATTGGACAAAATTTTTCAAGTATACTGGAATAATGTCGTTCTTTTCCATCTTGATTTTTCTGAGTTTATCCTTCAACGCAAACTTCCTATGGTCGCTGCTGCTTTGGAAAAGATCTGTCAAAGCCTTCCATATTGCAAATGGAGTGGCTTTCCCATGAAGGCTTGACAAAATATGGTCTTTCACACCTTCCAACATAATCCTGCTCGCCCTTGCTACTTTATTTTTCCATGTGTCAAGTACTGCAACATCTGCCGAAGTGGGCTTAGGAACATCTCTCTCGATGAATTCCTTCAAGACATTGTTTTCAAGCACCACCTCCATCCTGTCCTTCCAGGCTATGTAGTTCGAGCTGTCCTCGAGTGCATACTCCAACTGCAAACCATTGAAAGCCATTTCAAAGTATACTCAACTGTCGCACCAAGAAATTCTTACAACCATTTCAAATTGTTTCCACCAACAAAAACTCTGCACTGCTTCACTATTGCAATCTCTTCAGCTTTGATACCATGTATAAATTTAAAAAATAATGTGATGTATATTACCAAAATCTCTTGATCTAATAATTTAATCCTTATGTTAAATATATAATCCTTCTACTTAATTCTTTGCGGAAATTAAATCGCTAATTGCAAACACATGAAGAAAAATCAATTGCACATGACAAGATGTTTTTACCGGGAAAGCTTAAAGCTAAAAACCCCAACTATCATATATTATGTATATCATGGATCATGAAACAATTTCATAAAAAAATCTACTCCAATAGCTCTCAGTACAATATACAATCATCTCACACTGTCATACAAAAATAGGTTCACACATGCACCAGTTTACTGCCTCCTGATACCCGCCTCCACTGCGCAATCCCTGCTGAAGAAGAACCCTGAATGAATTCGACCTTACCTTGCCTTGACTGCGCAATACTCATAAGCATATCCAATGTGTGTGTGGATGCATTTAATGCACCACTATAGTCACAACTGATAGTCAACCAAGCCCTTTCACCTATCTCTCAACTTGGTCTCCACTGGATCTGACATGTAAGTAGTTAACAATAATATTTCTTCAGTTGCATGTGAGACCACTGATTGTGAATTAATTAAATAATTAATTCACTGATCTCTCACTAGTGTATCTTTAGTTACAACTAGCACAACTGAGTTTAACTCACTTAATTGAGTTAAACTAAATAACAACTCACATAAGTGACACATCCAACTCTGTTACAACTTGCCAAATAAGTCCTCCATGCATGAGTCACCAACCACCCTAGGAATTCAAAATTCCTTCAATCAACTGGTATGCCACATCAGTGAACTGAAATCAAGTGCTCCAAGAGAATAAGTTACTATTTATTTTCTGATTATTATTAAGGGCTAATAATAATCAACGTGCATTCTATTTTTAGATTAGAAATTTATAAATATACTTCACCCATCTTCTAAAAATAAAAATTCATCCAAAGATAGAATTTGCTCAACCATCTAGAATCAGCCTCTTGCTAATTTTAGAATATGCTCACCATTCTAAAAATAGACATACACCTAAAAATAGGCTGTGTGGACCCCACCTAATGTAGGTGATTAATTTTCACTAGGATCAAGGATGATATTTCCAGATGCCAATTTCACTGTTTCTTGTTGCAATCTTCAACATGAAGATTTATATCTTAGAAGAAGCTCCTAAATCCTTCTTCATCATCAAGAAAGCCACTGAAGGAGAAAGTCACTCACTCAAGTAACTATCTATGACATTATCTAAATCTGTCAAAATGACTTATTGTGTAGAGAGCATAAAATTGGCTGGGTTATCAAACTTCAATGCATGGAATAAAAGAACAGATCTGAAGCTAATGGAAAATGAAGTTATGGGATTCATATAAGGATCTACAATTCAACCTCCAAAATAAGACATTCTAGCATATATAAAATACATGAAGGGAGACATAAGAGCCCAAAGGATTCTTATAGAATCCATAAAAGACTCTCTCATTCCCTATGTATCAAAGCTAGGATCATCAAAATAAATATATGATAAATTGGTGGAACTATTCTCGAAAGGTTCTACAAAGGAAATAATATCCCTGAGACAAAAACTATACAAATTAAGAATATCAAAGGAAGGAATAATTCCATATCTGATGGAGATTTTCGCAATACGAGATCAACTATTGAAGTTGGGAGAAGTAGTGTCTAATAGAGAAGTACTCACTATGTTACAAAATTCTTTATTGAAAGAATGGAGAGGTTCCACTTCCAGCATAGATGGGAGAGAAGAAGCCATGCCATTCCAAAGTCTAGGTAAGATAGAAGAATCAAGATTGAAAGAAGGATGAAGTGCAGGGAGTCAAGCCTTTGCTGCCATGTCCAAGAAGAAAGGAAGATTCGGTAAATTTGGTCCTCAGAATAAGAAAATAAATGTGAACAAATCACGATGCTTTGGATGTAATGATATTGGGCATTATCAACTAGATTTTCTGAAATTTAGAAAGGAAAAGAGGAAAAAGGAAGAAGCTCATATCTTATATATAAGAGAAGAACTCGATGCAAATAAATCCAAGAAAGAAGAAGCGAGGGATCTCCACTATGATTGAGATAATATTTTCCTTTAAGTGATTTCTGTTGGTTGTAAAATAGTATGATAAGAAGCAGTGTATATTATAGCATCATGATCTAAGCATGGCAGGAGCTCTCGATAAAACTGGCTCCTAGAAAAGCTCTCTGATAACAATACTGATGGAAAGCAGTCATCAAGATCAAGGGTCATCATGAAACTAGTGCTGAAATTTTCTAATGGAGCTCAATATGAGTTCACTGATTAGAAATAAAGCATAATGGATTCATCAAGACTTCCATGCTACATAATTCTGGGATGTGATGACATATTGATGGAGCAGGCCAATGGAAAGAATCTCTTCATTCTATTAAGACCGCTACAGGATGATTTAAATGAAATGGTTTGAGGTATGTATATATTTATACGCTGACACTGAATGTTGTCATGTCATATGGTTGCAGGTAATAGACTTCTATATTTAGAAGTATGATCTATGAAGGAGGATCTCTTGGTGCATTAACAGATGAAATAAATATAATATATCCTCCTGGAATATGAGGTGGTTGTATATGAACAAGAAACTGGAAAATTTGTAAGTTCCTCGGAATGAAGAATGTGTAGAAAGGAAGAGATCACGAAATTCAACCATATCAAGAGGCAATTATCATCCGGAAGCCAAGAAGATCTGACTAGGAGATCTCCTGGGAAGATATGTAGACTCTAAGAGAAGTCTGGTAAATAAGAAGACCCTTGACAACACATATCATTAGGAGATGTGTCAATCTGAATAAAGGATGCCGATGCCTACAGGAAGATTTCATGGTGAAAGATCATCAATGAGGTAGCTTTTGTTTTAAAGTTCATATGTATACGTTTATCTGGATGAATTTGTACAGGGCTGCTAATCGTGAGAAAGGATGTATGATCCTTGGAGACAATTCAAAGGAAAGAAACATGGCATAACGATGGACTAGATGAGAAAGACTGATGAATCACTTTTTTATAGTGGACATGACTAATGATTGAAAGTGATATATGATCTGTGCCCTATGAAGCCAAAAGTTGAAGATTCCTCAATATCGAAATCCATTAAATCGAGGGGAGGAATTCTTCATGAGTAGCTGGATTGTTGCTGTAGGACCTTGGTTGAGAGGGAGCCTGGTGGTAAGTTTTTTTACTTGGAAGAAACTTGAAGTATGTCCTTCCTGAGTTGAGAGGGAGTGACATATGTGATTCTCTAATACATGGGTCATGCACTAGATCAGGACTAATAACTGTACGTCTTAGTGAAGGCCATGTGGAGCGAATGGATAAAGACATAATTCTAGTCTTTACTTGGAAGGTAGAATGGAGGATTGAGTAATCATTTGGAATTCGATACTCTTTGAGAATGATATAGGGAATTCAAGATAAGAGTAGTCGAGGACCGATATTCTTTGAGGGCTAGATACCCAATAGAAGAATGGTGCAAGAAGGTCATACTCTGGGAACACCTGGGTGGAGTATGTACCTTGGAGAGACAATGCATATGCTGTCTATAAGTCATGTGTCTCGCCAACATTGTAGCCCATTGTATTGTTGAGAGATGGGGCTGTTAGTCAAGGCCTTGCACTAGGAAAATGCTAGTTGATATGATGCTATACAAAGGTGATTACCAATCCGATTCTTCTTATGATATTATTAAGTTTGAAATTGAAAATGTACTTGTATGAATACCTCCCTAGTTAAGAGGGAGCGTTGAAAAGTGTAACTAGGATCGATCTTCATATTGACTATGTAATTATGAAAAGAAGAAGACAAAGATAATAAAATGTATTTTGTACTTGATTCATGGGTTTCATGAGCAATATTTTATTAAAGGTTAAATAGACTTCTTATTGATGTCTATTTAGGGTTTTGTTTTCTAGGGATAAATATAATTAAGTCTCATATATATATGAAGGTTCTAGTCTCATGAAATGCTCCAAGACCTTGTCCTAGAAACCATGGAAGAATGGCTCTATCAACCCTTAGTCAAACACTTAAAGATAAGATTAAATGATGTATTAGAATTTGGCCTCATAACAGTCATGTTGGATCCCAAATAGTGACATCGGTTCACCATGATAGGTCAACTTATATACAAGGGAAAACAAATATATATACCCTTGTAGGCTTCGCAAAAAGTACAGAAGTTTCGATCATCCTAAAGTTTAGTGCAAATATTTTGGACAGGTTGTTCGTGTAGATTACAGGACGAGTTCAAGTGCAGAATTTTTGATCGAAGTTTCAGTGCAGGTTGTTGACAAGCTTAAGGACTATTTAAGATACATCCTTGTGGTATCTTAATGTAATAAATTGCTGCGGTTTTCCAGAACAGGAGTGCGGAATGTCTATGGCTGTTTATAAAAGTTTATGCATGTAATCCTGAAGTGGTCACAACGTTCAAGGTTAAGGTTGTGCCGTGGATACATGCAACATGCAAGGCACAATGTTCATGTGTTAAGGTGTGAATTTTCCGAAGTTAATGAACATGAATATGAGATAACCTTGAACTGTGTTTTCAAACGAATCTAAAGTGAAGCTGATGGGAAAATGGTCTATAAAGAAGAAGAAGTAGGAAAGTGAAAGAAAGAAGGAAAGTAAATATGAGATTTACTTTCCTAACTACAACCTATATATATCTCAAGCAACTGAAGATTCAAATGAAGGAAGTACTAGTGCAGAACAATGCAACTTTGGTGAAGAGAAGAAGGATCAGCATTGAAGGACATCAAAGAAGTAAGGACAAGGTCTTGGATGCATAAATAGGTCAAGGGTCTAATTATGGGTCATGGTACTTGTCATCTGAAATCTATAAAAATAATTTCTCATGGGTTTTCCTCTCCAAGAGGGAGAGGTTTTGACCTGGCTCTAGGAGCCTAATTCTTGTGTCTCATGTCTTTTGAAATAACTTTGATGTGACATGACAAAAAAATGTTGGATCGTCTAGTCATATCATCAAGCTAAAAGGATCTACAATGCAAGTAGCACAAGACATAAACAACCAAGAGAATAATTTCATACCTACAC
Organism: Pinus albicaulis; assembly: GCA_034641835.2. NCBI lineage: Eukaryota > Viridiplantae > Streptophyta > Pinopsida > Pinales > Pinaceae > Pinus > Pinus albicaulis. The sequence goes on along the minus strand of CM076572.1, from coordinate 1,223,593,053 downwards.
TTGTTCACCTCCAAGCAAGTCTAAATATCATGACGGAACGAAGACATTATCATCATTACAACAAGAATCTAATCCTGATCTTTGAATAAGATCATCCGAGGAAGCATAAATACATCTTCTTCAACCACCGTCAAAGTGACAAAGGTGAAGATTTCATCTTCACTTGTCAAATAAGTATCTTTCATTCTATAATAAAATTTAGTTAAAATGACTTCGTGATTTCTAGGAGATCCATAACTTGGTTGGGTTATTGAAACTCCTTGCATGGAAAAAGGAGGATAGACATGATCCTCGTAGAAAGCAAAGTCATTGATATCTATGAAAAATCTCCAAAGGTCAAGTATTGTCTGAATACATGGAAAGGGATCAAAGGAATCAAAAGCTTCTTATGAAATCAATCAAAGGTCCCCTCATCCCTTTGTGGCAGGATTGGAGGCATGAAAGAGGTATATGATAAGCTGGAAAAACTATTCTCTTAAGATGCAGTAAAGAAGGTCATATCACTTAGACCTGATTTACATAAAAATTTAAGGGATATCTTCATAAAATATCAATTGTGAGATCTATGAGAAATGATAAAAGGGTAATCATCACTATTATAATTGATTATCATGGTAACAAATGTCCATGGAACAAGAAAGTTACCTCATCCAACAACTTGTGGCTTCTATGCTAGATAAAAGAAGACAAGTTGAGGGAAAAAGTACTGAAATATTAAAGGACTCAGATATTATAAAAAGGAAGCTTATGTCATCGAAAAGATGAAGGAAGATGAAGAAAAGAAGACCAAGGAAAGAGGGAGTAATAGATATTTACTATGATTAAGATAGTCTCCCTCACAAAAGGTTTTGTCATAACTCCTCGATCTTTCATAGGATATGGATGGAACAAATAATAAAATGCAAGCATTAGAAACAAGAGCTCGTGACATCACCTGGGGAATCATGAAGGACATGAGGAACAAAATCCATCACAGTCAAATATGAAGAATATAGCTCTTGGGAACCTCATTAGATATTGAAGGAAAGGAAGTCAACTAAGACAAGGTTTATCATACATCAGAAGGAAGCATCTGTCAGATAACGATATGCAAGATCCTCAAGATTCTCTTATGAAATCCTCATCGAAGGGTTCACCAATCTAGAGAGGAAGCATGCGTTTCATTAGGAACTCTAACTTGTGGAATTCATGGGATGATGGTATGATGACATAAGAGATGAAGTAGATCAAGGGATTGAATATCTTTCAATCGAGGAAGCTACTGAAAGAAGCCTAGATGGCCTGAAGATAAATGAGGTATGTATGATTTTTTTTAATATTATAATGTCATGTCATTTGGTTTCAGGTAACATGGATAACTTCTTCTATCTTGAGAATCATGATCAAAGGAAAGGGGATCTCCTCCTATTAAAGGATGCAGAAAATAATAGGTCACACTAGATGAAATCAACATAATATGTCCTCATATGAAGTATGAGGTGGTTGACCAGAATCAAGGAACTTTGATTGGAATCTCTTATGAATGAAATATGTGTAGAAAGGAAGGTAGATATCATGAGATATGAAACTGTGGTAAAGACAATCAACATCCATAAGACCAAGAAAACTTGACTAGGAAATATCCCGGAAAGATATGTTGACTCTGATAGAATTCTGAAAAAGATGGGGACCCTTAACAATGGATATATTTTAGAAATGTGTCAACATGTATGCAATATGTTGATACCTACATGAAGATGTCACAATGAAATACCATCACAAAGGTAATTTTTATTTAAGTGTTAATTTCTATATTGAACAATATTTGGATGAGCTTATGCAGGGTTTCCAAAAGGAAGTGTATGTCTTCTATTGGATAGAGTACCCCTATGTCTAAGTTTTGGTAAAGAATCCACATTTTTAGGAGTAGAGCGTGTTGCATGCAGATGTATAACAGTCATAAGGGCTTTGGTACTGGTAAAATACCCTTATTTTGTAAAGGGATGGGAATATTTTGGATACTTGGAGCTCCGCCCATGGTATTGTAAAATAATTAGCTATATAAGGAGCTATCTTAGTAAGTCAAAAGATATAATAGAATGTATATGGATGTCATTTTAAATTATTAAGTCTGTACTCTATTGTTTTGTGCGAAAGAGGAGGCTACTACAGCTGTGTGCACAAAGAACTTAGGAAGTCTGCAACTGAGTGCATAGACCCTTGCAGCTATGTGCGTAGGGCAAGAACTGCTGTATTGGGAAGATCTGAGATAATAAAAGAATACTTTGAAGACAGATGTATGCTATTTACTTGTATGATTGCCTTATCTATGTTTTATGATTATCTATGATAGATTAGGGTTATTATCCATAATCACATTGCGATGACTTGAATATCCTTGATTATGGTGATTAATGCATGTTAAAGTAGAAAAGCACAGTCTGCAAAGTATTTAAGTAGATTTGTTGAACATATGTATATTTTTCATACTAGTTCTGAGAAGCTCTGAATAATCTTTAAAAGGATATAAGCCCTAAATCCACAACCCATAGTCTTTGACCCATCATTGCACAAAAGTGCTGCCAAGCGCGATAACCTTGTGGGAAATTTTTCTCCTCCGCGAGGTTAGCGAAACTCTGCCTCATATTTGTACGGACCCCCCAGGAAAAAATTGAGAAAATTGAAAATAGGACATTCAGGGCCCTACCTGACATTGACGGCCCAAATCCCGGGTACTCAGGATGACCAAAACAACAAGAAAGGCTCTGTAATAAGGGCTTAGATCTGACCTCAAACTCTCAAACGACACAAATGAACTGAAATGAGCCATATTGATCTATATATCACCCTTTTCTAACTATTCGACAGTCCATAGCAGGAGCTCAAAACACCCAACTGCAAAACCGCAAGAAACATAGTGATCAACACCTCATCACGCCCAAAGTAGGCTTCACACATCTAGACCTCAGGGCTTTTTTTTTTTCTTTCAATTACGACAGGTATGCCCTCTCTTATCACTTTCCATTTAATGTTATTTTTGATATGTTTGAATAGAAAATATGATTTCACTTGGGGTATTGGTTGCAGGTATTACAAAACAAATCACCTGTTGCCCCAGCCATTGAAGGTACAAGAGCATCTATTATTCTATCCCTATCATGATAGGATCCTCAAAGAAGCTTTGCATATCCTGACATAATTTCTCCACATAAATCAACCATAGCTTCCAGTCACCCGACTATGTTTATCATCACCTCACCTCGCACGTGATAAAAATTCTTACAGGTCGGTAGAGCCTCACCCTCCATCACATCCATCACTCAAGTAGAACATACATTAAAAAAAAAAAACTGGAGCCATGGCCATCACATCCAAGTCCGAGAAGCACTTCATGTTCATTCATATATCATACATCAAGTAAAGTTTTACCCATGCCACGATAAAACCCCTTTCCGAGACTACGATTCTCATAAGCTTTTCGAATACGCACCACTGCATCTTGCACTTGGCCTACCACACCCCCATCAACATAGCCCATCTGCGACACTTTTCATCTGCTTCACCACCCTCGGACTGTGACTAGCCAATAGGGTCCCCACCCTTAGAAAAACACCCTCCTCACACCATAGTGACGGCTTGTTTTCATGTTTATCAGGGTACCAGTCTCCGTGGTTTGACATCCAAACCCATTATATATTCTTTTGGAAAGTGTACAAATATTTTTTTTAGGAGATAACTCCCACCCATCCATTCACATTTCTCACCTAGTAGTAGTCCCTCATCGCCCTTGGTCGGAGATTCACATTCTTTACCCAACCCCACCTGACACTCATAACAACCACATACCCACCCTAGATGTCCTATCGATTGTAGGGATTTCCTCACCAGAAATTGTTATCATTTCCGCGGCTGCATGTATAAGCTTCGACCTTGTGCCACTAAACTTCCATCATTAGTTACAACTATTTATCATCATCGTGCCTCAGTTAACGTATCACACCCCACCCTGCTGCATCATAGATCCTGGTCCCTTGCATTAGTACTCCTCTCGGTCAGTTGAGGCTTCCTTCTTATCGACTTCAACAACCATCTTCGAAGAAGGAGGCAGTACCTTGGATGGCTCCCCACCTCAATAGGGGCATCTTTGGATGGAATTATGGGAGCCATCATCACCCATTGATGTCATCGATCCTCTTGAAATTCGACTGCAACTTAAGTTTTCATGTCAAGATGGTATCGTACTTCAAAACCGTTGCACTCTTTCAGAATTTGTCGAAGACCCGTGCCATCATAAGTATCCCTTTCAGCAATGCTTACACATGAAGGTCCCCAGTTAGAGACCCATGCATACAATGATAATTTTTTCTAAACATGCCATGCCAAGATTATGCATATGAGCACCAAATTCAACCTATTGTAAAAGAAAAACGCCTCTGAGAGCATTAGGAACTGTCGTCACCAACCAACAGTAGGTCACCCACACAAGTGACATAGACATAACCTCTATCTATCATATACACTTAACTAGTCAAAACGTCACGAGCATGGGACATGCCCTCCTCATAGAAATATTGTATTTATTTTATCTCTTGCATATTTCCAAAAGAGCACGATACCTCTTTTACTCACGGTAAGGGGTCTCCAACTTTAGTTTTCACACAAGTTACTCTCTCTCTCTCTCTCGCAAACATATTACATAGAAAAAGAAACTATAATGTATTTAGGCTATACAGTTATTTATAGAACTCATACATTAGAGGGTAACTGTTAACACTGGAAAATCGTACAAGCAAAAGACATTAGGAAATGTCAAGCAAAAGGTACAAATAAATATTTACAGGGAAGAAATACATTACATGAGATGAAAATTTTAACTTTTCCTAAGATCAAGAAAGAAAATTTATTAAACTGTGCACAGAAAGCACTGACCCCAGGCGATCTTTGCGGCTTTTTATTTGATAGTCATGAAGATCATTGCAATTATCCCGCAAAGAGCCATGCCGTCCTGAGTATGTGGGAAGTCATAATCAGGGACCACTTGGCACACTTGAAGAAGAAGATTCCAACTCAAGCTAGCCAAGTACAACCGCCTTGGATCCACCTTGAGGCTTTAATGCAACACACAAAGGAATCATCCTTCCACTCTTCTATCAACATCCTCCTTGTACCAAGAAAGGTAGGGAAAATTTGAAATTTGTCTATAAAAGACTGCCATGGGAAGATAAACAAGAGAACACATTGTTATGCTGACCAGATTGCTTGAGAGAAAACCATCTTGTGTTGTCCAAGAAACAAGAGGATTGGAAGGATTTCACTGTTGGCCACCCAACATCTCAATCCAAGAGAAAAAGTTCACCAAGTTTCCATCATTATACCATCCGTCGAGGGGAGAGAGAGGAAATCTTGAAGGGAAGAGACCCCATTTCCTTGGATATTAGAGCTCCATTACTCTAAGGATCCACTGCAAGTGATTTAGCATCCTATTCTCTTATACCACCAACAACTAATAAAGGGAGACAATTCTCCACTTGAATTATTAATGTGTTTGAATCGATTGAGCTTGTTATTGTACATGATTATTTTGTATTTTATTTTTTCATTAATGTAGCATGTTATATTTCTTACTTAGTTTACTACATGTTATTTTGTTCCACTAACAATCTGACAAACCAATTGACCTATGACTTGCTTGTAGGAAAACAACCTCCCTATTAAGCATTATGTATTTCATCCTCCCATGCGCCAAATACACTACCACATGAATGATTGAATATTTTTCTTTCCAAACAGAGTACCATAAGGTCTCAACTTATTATCAACCTATTTTTCTACCCCTACATCACTTACCCTTAGCCCTCATGATCAATTATATTTTTCTTGACACGAGGTGACTTATTTTTCCAGTTTTACCCTTAACCACGGCCTAACAGGCTTGTGCCCGCGTTTAAGGGCCTTCAGTTGTGACCTGGGCCTCTTGTGCCCGAGGCTAAGGTCCTCATCCCTTTATTTTGATCCCACGGTCAATGGAAGCTTCCTAAATGACTCAGTCCCTAAGAGATCACCTCAATTACTCACTGATTCGAGTTGGCCATGAATCATCCATTAAAAGTTTCTCTAACTTCTCGTCCTCCTAAGAATCCACATTCATCCTCCTAGGACCTATCATCTACCTATTTATATTGGATCGTTTTAGAGCGTCAGGCTAGTCTAGAGAGGCATAATGCTGTCACATTGAGATCTTGATCCTTTGATTCTATCTTGTTATTACCTTGAGATATTTTGAGGTCTTAGCTTCTATGTGAGTGCTCTTCATAATCGTCCATCACACTTAGTGGGGAAACTCTGTCAGATTGCAGAGAGGATACATTGGATAAGAGGTATAGAAGCATTGCATCATATTTCTAATATTAATGAAGATCTATTTTCTCTCCCTCATATGATCGTGTTTCAATTTATGTGATTTTTTTTATCAATATATCATTGTTTATCTAAAGATATTCTAAGGAATATCGCTTGTCGTCCTTGTATGCTTGTGATTGTGTGTAGGTATTGAGATCGAAAGAGGATTGGGTAGATCGCTTGTGTGGAGCACACAAATTCTTCTTTGAACTCAAGATCCATCCCTAATCTGTGAGGAGGAAAGGTAATTTTCTCATCCTCATAGTATAGATTCAATTGCATGATTCTTCTGAATCATGTGGAATTGGGGATCTTGTATATCTTCTTAGTCATGTTTGTGTTGGCTGTGGAGCCTGATTTTCTTCCTGATTCAGAGATCCTTGTTTTAGATGGATGTATACCCCAGGAAAATTGTACACCCTTGCACGCGGGGGGGTGGGGGGGGGGGAATTGTCCCCTTTGGCAGTCCGGCTGGTCCCTCGGCGGGGTCACAACACCCCGAAGCCAAAAAATAGACAAAATTGCTCAAAGTATGAATTTTCAGTCAACCGAGATGCTCATTAAAGCACATCTGTACCTATAGTTATGTTTAGTTTAGAGTTTTTTCCCTTAGAAGGCAACCCCTCGCTTTTATGAGGGTATTGTATTGTAGCTGTGAAATGTATGTGTATTCTCTGAGCAGGAAACATATAGGGAGACTATGAGAGAGAATAGAGGATATTACAGTGGATCTGCTGTAGGTTTTGTCTCTTCATTTTGCTGGATAATAGAAAGGAAGGACTGGCTGTTCGGGGTGGACGTAGCCCAATCTGGGTGAACCACGTATATCTGTGTCTCTCTGGTTTTATGGGTTTTGTGTGCTTGTATTTTCCGCATATTTTATGTGTTGCATTGCTTTGTAATATTTAATTTTCTAACAACTGTTATCAGAGTCGAAGGTATATTTGGCTGATAAACTCGCAGGAAAGAAGGGTTCCTGGTTCGAGTGGGAGCAATGGCGGAAGATGCTAAGTTTAGGGTCGAGAAATTTAACGGCCAAAAATTCCTACTGTGGAAGATGCAGATGGAAGATTATCTGTATCAGAAAGATCTGTACCTACCATTGAGCGGAAAACCAAAGAATCCGGCGGCCATGACAGACGCGGAATGGAACATTCTCGATAGAAAGACACTCGAAACAGTACGGTTGTGCCTTGCGGCATAAATCGCCTTCAATATTTTGAAGGAAACAACAACAGAGGGTTTGATGCAGATGTTGGAAAAACTATATGAAAAACCCTCGGCCTCAAACAAGGTATTTCTTATGAAATGACTATTTAATATGAAGATGTCGGAAGGTGGATCTGTTGCAAACCATTTGAATGATTTTAATACAGTTACCAGTCAGTTAAGTTCTGTAGGGGTAAAATTTGATGATGAAGTTAGTGCTCTGTTATTCTTGTGCTCATTTCCAGAGAGTTGGAATGGTTTAGTAATGGCCATTAGTAACTCTGTCTCTAGATCTAGTACTTTAAAGTTTGATGATGTTGTCGGTGCTATCCTTAGTGAGGAAATGCGACGGAAAAGCTCCGGTGAGACATCGGGTAATGCTTTGAGTGCATATTCTAGGGGAAGAAGAATGGAAAGAGGAAAGATCTCGGGATATCACAGTAAATCAAGGAAAGGCAGATCCAAGTCCAGATCGGGGATAGTGTGTTGGAAATGCGGAAAGAAAGGACACCTAAAGAAAGACTGTAGATCTCAGAAGCGAAAAGAAGGAGACACACAGCAAGAAAACAATCATGAAGCAAATGACAGGTGATGTGTTACAAGATGCTTTGATTCTTTCTTGCGAAAATGTTACTGATTCTTGGGTTGTAGATTCAGGGGCTTCATTCCATGCTACACCTGATAAGAAATATTTTCATGACTATGTTCAAGGAGATTTTGGACAAGTTCGTTTGGGTGATGATAAACCCTGTAAAATTGTTGGAATGGGTAAGGTTCTTGTAAAATAGCAGAATGGAAACCAATGGCTATTAAAGGAGGTAAGGCATGTTCCAGATCTAAAGAAAAATCTGATTTTAACAGGGCAATTAGGTGGTGAAGGTTGTGTGACAACTTTCACATATAAAGCTTGGAAGGTCACCAAAGGAGCCCTGGTAATAGAAAAAGGCGAAAAGGTTGGTACATTGTATTTATGCAATGGTATTTCTAACTCTGTTAATGCTTTAACTTCCAAAGGAGCAGATGCAGCATTATGGCATCATAGGCTCAGACATATGAGTGAGAAGGGGATGAAGATTCTTCACTCAAGAAATTTGTTGCCAGGTTTGAATAATGTTGATTTGGATTTCTGTGAGAATTGCATTTATAGAAAACAAAAGAGATTCAGATTTCTCAGAGTTGGGAAAGAAAAGAAGAGTGAAAAATTGGAGCTTGTGCATACAGATGTATGGGGACCTGCTCAGGTATCATCTCTCGGTGGCTCTCGATATTATGTTACGTTTATTGATGATGCAACTAGAAAAACTTGGATTTATTGTATTCAAAATAAATCTGATGTATTTGATACTTTCAAGAAATGGAAAGCTTTGGTTGAGATTGAGACAGGAAAGAAGTTGAAGTGTCTTAGATCAGACAATGGAGGTGAATATTGCAGTAAAGAGTTTGATAGGTACTGTTCAGAGCATGGAATTCGTAGAGAGAAGACAGTTCCAAGAACACCACAAGAAAATGGTGTGTCAGAAAGGATGAACAGAATAATCATGGAGCGTGCAAGGTGCATGAGATTGCATGCAGGATTGCCTTTACAATTTTGGGCAGATGCTGTAGATACTATTGTTTATCTAATAAACAGAGGGCCTTCAAGTTCCTTGGATGGTGGTATTCCAGAGGAAGCATGGACAGGTAAAAAGGTAAACTACTCCTTTTTAAAGCCATTTGGTTGTGAGGCCTTTGTCCATATTAATAAAGAAAATAGAACAAAGCTTGAGGCAAAATCAAAGAAATGTACCTTTATTTGATATGGTGCTAATGATTTTGGTTATCGCTTATATGATTATGAAAATCACAAAATCATTAGGAGCAGAGATGTAATATTCAATGAAAAGGTCTTGTATAAGAATCAGTTGCAGGAAAAGAAACAGGAAAAAGAAAGCAAGGAATACGTGGTTCTTGATGAGATAAATGAAAAAGTAAAGGTGCCTGAAAATAATAATAATCAACAACCACAGCAGCAGCAACCACCACAACAGCAACAGGCACCTCAAACACCTGAAAGTGGTGTTATAAGATCTACCAGGATAAGTAGACCCCCTGAACGATACTCTCCTTCATTATATTATTTATTGCTGACTGATTCTGGTGAACCTGAATGTTATGAAGAAGCAATGCAAGTTGAAAGCAAGAAGAAGTGGGAGCTAGCCATGGAAGAAGAGATGGACTCCTTAATGCATAACCAGACTTGGGACTTAGTCAGGTTGCCTGCAGGTAAAACTACATTGCAAAATAAATGGGTTTACAGGCTGAAGGAAGAAGATGGAGGAAAACAGAGGTACAAACCTAGACTTGTGGTGAAGGGGTTTGCACAGAAGAAAGGTATTGATTTTGATGAAATATTTTCTCCTGTTGTTAAGATGACTTCAATTAGAACTATCTTAAGTCTTGTAGCAGCGGAAGATTTACATCTTGAACAGTTAGATGTAAAGACAACATTTCTCCATGGAGATTTGGAGGAAGAGATATACATGCAACAACCAGAAGGATATGAGGTCAAAGGGAAAGAAAAATTGGTGTGCAGGTTAAATAAGATCTTGTATGGCTTAAAACAGGCTCCAAGGCAGTGGTATCTAAATTTTGACAAGTTTGTGTCTGAACAAGGTTATACTAGATGTCACTCTGATCATTGTGTTTATCTAAAAAGGAAAAATGATGGCAGCTATATTATATTGTTATTGTATGTAAATGACATGCTTGTTGCAGGATCTAACATGTAGGAAATAAATGTGCTCTAAAGAAAATTGGCAAATTCATTTGCAATGAAGGATTTGGGAGCTGCAAAACAAATCCTTGGTATGAGGATAACTAGAGACATGAAAAATCGTAAATTAACACTGTCTCAAAATGAGTACATAGAAAAGGTGTTGAAAATATTTAATATGCAGAATGCAAAACCAGTTAGTACACCTTTTGCTAGCCATTTTAAACTTAGTAAGGAGATGTGCCCAAAGACCCAAGAAGACATGGATTACATGTCTAAAATTCCATATGCATTAGCTATTGGAATCTTAATGTATGCAATGGTCTGCACAAGGCCTAATATTGCACATGCAGTGGGAGTTGTAAGCAGGTACATGAATAATCCAGGAAAAGAACATTGGATGGCAGTAAAATGGATTCTCAGATATTTGAGAGGTACCACAAATCAAGCATTATGCTTTGGTGGTTCAAACATTGCACTATAGGGATATGTTGATGCAGATATGGCAGGTGACAGAGATAACAGGAGGAGCACTACAAGATATGTATTTACTGTAGGTGGAACAAATGTTAGTTGGGTTTAAAAAATCCAAAGTGCTGTTGCACTTTCAACAACAGAAGTAGAGTATGTTGCTGCTATAGAGGCTAGTAAAGAAATAATTTGGTTATAAAGGCTTATGGGTGAATTGGGTAAGAAGCATGATATGGGCACATTATACAGTTATAGCCAAAGTGCCATTCATCTTGCAAAGAATTCAACATTTCATTCCAGGACTAAACACATACATCTCAAGTACCATTTCATACGGTCAGTATTGGAAGACGGAGAGTTGAAGTTGGAAAAGATACACACTAGCCAGAATCCTGCAGATATGCTAACAAAAGTTGTAACCAGGGAGAAACTGAAAATGTGCTCAGTTTCAATTGGTCTTCAAGGATGATGATGAAGATGAGGAACAACCAGGTCCAAAGAGCAGTGATTGTCTAGCAAATGAAGTAGCAATGGAGTTGCTACAATTAATCTCCAAGTGGGATATTGTTGGGTGTGGAGCCTAATTTTCTTCCTGATTCAGAGATCCTTGTTTTAGCTGGATGTATACCCTAGGAAAATTGTACACCCTTGCACGCGGGGGGGTGTGGGGGGGTCGAACCCCCGGTTGGGGGGTCCGGGGGCCAGCGGGGGTTTCGGGGGCAGCGCCCCCGAAGCCAAAAACAGATGTAAAATTGCCTTGTAAAAGTATAGTAATTTCTAGTCAATCTGGGCCGTTCATTAGGCAGATGATCTGACGGTAGAAGTTGTGTTTAGTTTAGGGTTTTTTTCCCTAGAAGGCAACCCCTCGCTTTTATGAGGGTATTGTATTGCGGCTGTGAAATGTATGTGTATTCTCTGAGCGGGAAACAGATAGGGAGACTGTGAGAGAGAACAAATGATATTACATCAGATCTGCTGTAGGTTTTGTCTCTTCATTTTGCTGGATAATAGAAAGGAAGGACTGGCTGTTCAGGGTGGACGTAGCCCAAACTGGGTGAACCACGTATATCTATGTTTCTCTGGTTTTATGTGTTTTGTGTGCTTGTATTTTCCACATATTTTATGTGTTGCATTACTCTGTAATATTTAATTTTTTAACAGTTTGTGTCTGTCTGGTGATCTAACAGACACTAGATCAAGAAGCAATAGATATTTGCGATTTTGATTGCAACAAAACTGGTGCTTTAAATAAGAGCACACTATATTTTGTGTCCGCTTTTCTCTAGATCCTAATAAGATCCTCTCGTTTATGATCTGCTAAGCTTCCTTGTATTTTTTGTGACTATTTTTTAGGGTCATTGCCTCTATAATTTGATTCTATGTTGGTGATTGCGCGAGGAAATGGGGAATTCCATTTTTATAACCCTCGCCATGGCCTTGTAAGGCTATGCCCATGGCCAAGGACCCCTTAGCCATGGGTTGTCCAGCCTATGCCTACGACCAGCCACTTTCAAGCCTTTCAGTGCCCGCGGTTGAGGCTTTTAGCCTTCTTAAATCCTAGACTTTCAGTCTGAGATTTCTATTTCTGTATCTGAGAAGTTTGGGCTTACTATTTACTTGTTGGTTTTGGTCCAGGTCTATTCTGTTTATCAATTTTATTTGGGTTGGTTGATTGTCTCTTAAGAGCACTTGATCTCTTTCATTAGGCATCAAGCTTGTTGTTCCTTTCCGATCTACTGAAAACATAATTGGATCCATCGTATGTTGTACCTAATCAACTGTATTATGATCTTGATCCGATCTTGCTGGATCAATTTGTTTAAGGTATTGTTTGTTTATTATTGATTGAGTTTCTTCTTGAGTTTTTTTTTGAAGGCCTTGGATTATTTTTGAGTTTGATCTATTGCCTTTATTATCAGTTTTGATTGGTTGTTATCAACATTTGTTTGGATCTGATCTACTCTTTACATTCATATTTGAGATTGTTTCTCATTTTCATATTGTTTTGTTAAGTGATCCTTTCGATTGTTGATAATTTGTGTCACAAACGGTGGTGTATTGACTGGTTGTGTAGTTTTCATCTGATCAAGTTCTTTTTGAGTGTTTTGTCACATTGTATCACTTTCTTTAAGATATTGTTTATTACTCTTTGCCTCTAGGGTTCGGCTTAGGCCTTTGTAGAACATTGGCCCTAGAAGAGCCATTGTGCTGTAGCCCTAGCTTGTTTGACAGTGTGATTTGAATATAGGCAAACTTGTTATTGCTATGCAAGCTCACTCATCAGTATTAAAAATGTGTTTAAGGATCGTCTCATGTTAACCATTTGTGAAGGGGTTTATTGTCAAGTTTTTTGTGTCTTCTTGATCAAATTATGATTTAATTAGTAATTGAAAACTCATATGCATCAAATGAAATTCAGTAAAATAACTCACAACAATCACATAACACAATGGATGATGATGGAGTTCACCCCTCCCGGGCTACATCTCCATGGACCTGCTTTAATTAGATAGGCCCTCTTGGGATTATGAGTCAGAAGTCTGATTACAAGAATCTGTGATGCTCCAATGGATTTTTTGACTGTTCCATTCAATTTCGAAGACTTGAAAACCCAAAAAATGACTATCCAATCTCTGAATTTGGTTACCATCTCCTCTAGGCTTGATTTTCAACCCTGGTGGCCATGGGCTTATTTAATCTCCAAAGTTAAGAAAGCATCTTCATATGTGCTCCAATGCCTCTATAAAATATACCACTATGTTCAGAGCATCAAATATATCAAAAATTGACTATTCATTCATTGAAAATGACCTTCAGCTGATATGGGCATGACCTTTGCTCCTGGTGGCCCTAGGCTTCAACATTCTTCAAGTGACAAAAAAAAACCTGTAGATGAGCTCCATTGCCTCTGCAAGTTGTTCCAATGGATTCAGAGCATGCCAATATACTAATAATTACTATCCTTGAGCAAAAATTTATCGAAAATTGATGAAGATAGGCCTCATTAAAGTTTTCCTAGATTCTGCCTCTAAATCTGGAACACTGCCAGTTAGCTCCACCAAATTTGGAAAGTCTACCGAAATTGGGGAATCTACTAAAAATCCACCAACTTAACTGTAGATTAATTAAGACTTTAATTGTGCTTAAATGTGCATTAAGTGCACACTAATACACACTTATTTGGGCACTTAACCAAGGTCTTATGAGAGGGTCACACGAGGAGGCGGGGCTGGCCCCCTCCACTCCTCCGCCTTTAGATCCGCATCCTTTAAATATAGATTTCCGTGCAAATTTTTTCAATGAAGAGAGTTGTGGCTCATTGGTTAAGGAGCGTGGTATTGGAGGGGAGATCACAGGGTCGAACCCCGACCTCGACCTTCCATACACTATTTTTCACAATGAATTATGTCCACCCAAACATTGATATAAAACCTTTGTTAATTGCCAACAGATATATCACATGTCATAACTGTAACCTCCATTTAATATATACTTTGTGCGCTGTCCATTTATTAGACCTTGACATTAATGTTTTCCACCGTTTACATATTACACAGGGACCTTTGAAACATGTTTGATTTTCCACCACCATGATATTAAACCAACGAACCATTGCAATAAGTTTAATATAAGCCTCCACCATATAAGTTTGAAATTTGGGTTATAAAAAATAATATATGTGGACTTTTTTAATATAATAAAGTTTGTAATTAATATATATAATAATTTAATATAATGTATGATTAAATAAAACCATATAAATTATTAATATATATATATATATATATATATATATATATATATATTAACCAACTTTAATATATTTAAAAAAATAATTTCCAGCACATAAAATTTCATGAACCCAATTCAACTTTGGAGGACATTGGGAAATTTTTACCTATACAAACCAAACTGGCGAATCCAATTATGACACTTGTCATAGTCCCATTGGGCTAAAAACTGAAGAAGATTCTCTGCATGCTGACTGGACTGCCATGTCATCAGCTGTACCTGTTCTGCAATATTTTTTTAAAAAAATTCCCTATTTTGAACGATGATTAATATACCATAACTTCCTCATCCGAACTCAGTTTTTGACAAAATGAGTTGCGTTGGATTCCTTGCGACGGGTCTGTCACTGTGGTTCTAGTTTGGTGCAATTCTGAGCACTTTCATTTTTGAGCTAATTTTTTCCCCTGACCCTGATTCTGATCACTCCTTCCCATTGACATGCTTTTGGACCCACAAAAGATAGTTATCTCATAAGAATTGAACTCTCTTCTGTTTCCCAAGTTCTATCATCTTGATTCTACTTGGAGAAATCACTATGACAACCATTTGGTCACTGACATGCCTTGCCTTGCCTTGCGAATGGCTTGGCTCTTGAACCACTTGTTCTCCTTTTTCTACTGACCCAATCCAACACTTGTTGGCTGCTTGCTGATATAACACTTTTTCTGTACCAAATTTATTCCTCGGTGCCTTCCCATTGAGAATCATGTTCCTCCTTTTCAAAATGAGTGAACTACAACAAATAGCTTTCAACATCAGTAAAAATAATAAAAGAAATGACCATTCTTTTACCTCCACGATTCCAAATTCCACATATGGAAGAATGCATTCGCCACCTCCTTCTCTTCTTGGCATTAGCACATAACATGGTTTACAATGGCTGCAAACTTTTATCCTTGACATCTTGTCACAAACGCACATGCAAGAAACATAACTTGACAACATATCCTCTTGCTCCTTCAAAGAAACAAATTTCACATCATGTGAACATCACCATGTACTCTCACATCTTGGTGTCAAAATTCATTGACTAAACACAAGTCGACAAAAACACGCCTCTTCAAACAAATGAATCTCAAGTCAAGCATAAGCATGTATAACAACTTTGATTCTTTTCCCAAAATAAAAATAATTTCGCATCCCTTGAAACACTTCGTCAACATCTCCTCTTCATCTTTGGAGACAAAATCAACTCTTCCAAGTCGATATGACATGCATGCAACACACAATCGACCAACACATGTCGACACTCATGCATGTGTAAATGATCAACACTCTCAAGTTGGCAACATACATGTTAAACAAAGCAATCGACCAACGCAAGTCAATTACTCATGCATGTTCAAGCCCAATGAAATCATCAAAATTCCACTGTTCATACACACAAACCCTCATGCATATATACAATTATTCAACTCTCTCATAAGTACAATCTTAAGTACAAGAAATCCATTCATATGTACATGTACTTAAAGTTGAAATGAACAAATTTTTGCTGCAATAAAGTGAGTCATCATACTCCACTTTCTATCACCTTCTTGGTGTAAATATGAAACATGCATTCCATTGGAAAATAAATGAATCAACATTAAAAAGACATGCAAAGCCTTAATTGGATAAGAAATATAACCATCTCTTAGATAAGAAATATAACCATCTCTTACAAAACCATTTCAATGGCGCTTCTTTCAGTTGCACATCATCATCATGTGAATAATCTTGACCTACATCAATTATGGAATCCTTTTTTCCATTCTTGCCATTCTCTTTCTCCACCTTCTTCAATTGTCGTGGATGACTTCCTAGATACAAAGTCCAACGCTTGTCTACAAAATGACCTTGCTTATGGAAATGAGTGCAAAACAATTGCATCTTCTTTTCATCATGGTTTTATTTGTCTTTGGCTTTATGCCTCCTTTTCTTTAAAAGTTTCCAGTGCATGGCTATCTTCTTCCAACACCTTAAAACATTATGGTTATCGAAACCACAAAAGAAGCATGGAAATTTTCTCCAAATCTTATGTGAGAATTTTCCATGTTTATCATAATAAAAAACAACTTGATCAAAATCAGATTTATACCTTGAACATTCACCTTTTTCGCCTTCTTGAGGTGAATTTGATGAGGTAATGGCTCTCTTTGGAATACCAACAATGCATTCAATATATTTAGAGCTTTCAACATCCTCTTGTTTTCCATTCTCATTTGCTGCATGCTTATGAGCACCTTCTTGCAAAGTGGGTGTAAAACTTTTGCATTCCTCATGAACACAATCTTCACAAGCTTGAGGTAATGAACACGAAATGAAAGTCCTTCTTGGAACACCTTCATGTGCCTCCTTGGATTTAGAGCTTTCTCCATATTGTTGTCCATAACCAAGACCCAAATACTTAGGCCTTTCCTCAACAATAATTGGCTCAAATATGCCTTGTGCATGTTTGCCTAATCCTTTACCTTCATAGCTCATATTCATCAATAATTTAGACCCTATTCCTCTAGTGTATTTTTCAAAAGAATCGACAATTTAATTTTGAGAGGAAATTGAAGATGAACTTGAATTGCATATCTATTTTTCAAGCATGTGCTTGGCTAAGGCTTCTTTGGCATCATGGAGTTGAGTCTCCATCTCATGCATCCTTGCTAGTTTATCATTTGCAATATGGAGCTGAGTCTCCATCTCATGCATATTTTCAAGAAGCTCTTGCTTCTCCTCCTTCATGGCAATCAACTGATCTTGAAGTTTAACACTCTTCCTCCTATCTTCATACTTCTCTTCCTTCCTGTCAATCATGATGTAGAGTTTCTACAACATCTCTTTATCAAAGAGTTTTTGTAAGGAAGATTGACTAGAAGTATCACTTAATGAAGCTTCCATCACACATGCAATGCAAACAAAGCTTCTTTGCTGTGATTTGAGATTTTAATTCTCAATCTTGACATTCTCCTTCACACATAAACTTGGCAAACTATTAAATTTTCCTTGCACAAATTCAAAAACCAATAGATAATCTTGGCTAAAATGAGCTAAACTGAAGCTCTGATACCAAGTTGATTTGAATATGGGACTTGTTATTTCTATGCAAGCTCCCTTATCAATATTAAAAATGTGTTTAAGGATCGTCTCATGTTAACCATTTGTGAAGGGGTTTATTGTCAAGTTTCTTGTGTCTTCTTGATCAAATTATGAGTTAATTAAAAATTAAAAAATAATATACAACAAATGAAATGTAATAAAATAACTCACAACAATCACATAGCACAATTGATAATGATGTAGTTCACCCCTCCTGGGCTACATCTCCATGGACCTGCTTTAAATAGCTAGGCCCTTTTGGGATTATCAATCAAAAGTATGATTACAAGCATATGTGATTCTCCAATGGATTTTCTGACTGTTACGTTGCTTTCATAAGACATGAAAACCCAAAAAATGACTATCCAATCTCTGAATTTGGTTACTAGCTCCTCTAGGCTTGACCTCCAACCTTGGTGGCCATGGGCTTGTTTAATCTCCAAAGTGACAAAAACACCTTAAGATGTGCTCCAACGCCTCTATAAACTGCACCACTATGTTCAGAGCATGAAATACATCAGAAATTGGCTATTCATTCACTAAACATGACCTTCAGCTGATTTGGCATGACCTTCTCTCTTGGTGGCCCTTGGCGTCAAAATTATTCAAGTGACCAAAAACACATGTAGATGAGCTCCATTGCCTCTCCAAGCTGTTCCAATGGATTCATAGCATGCCAATATACTAACAATGACTATCATTGAGAAAAACTTGGTCGACAATTGACCAAGATAGGCCTCATTAAAGTTTTCCCTAGATTCTGCCTCTAAATATGGAAAAATGCGAGTTAGCTCCACCAAATTTGGCAAGTCCGCCGAAATTGGGGAATCTGCTAAAAATCCACCAACTTAACTGCATATTAATTAAGGCTTTAACTGTGCTTAACTTTGTATTAAGTGCACACTAATCTGCACTTAGATGGGTGCTTAACCAAGGTCTTATGAGAGGGTCACATGAGGAGGCGAGGTTGCCCCCCTCCGCTCCTTCGCCTTCAAATCCACATCCTTTAAATACAAATTTCCACGCAATACTTTTCAATGAAGAGAGTCATGGCTCATTGGTTAAGGAGCGTGGTGTTGGAGGGGAGGTCACGGGGTCGAACCCTGACCTCGACCCTCCATACACTATTTTTCACAATGAATTATGCACGCTAAAACATTGATATAAAACCTTTGTTAACCACCAACGGATATATCATATGTCATAATCGTAACCACCATTTAATATATACTTTGTGCGCTGTCCATTTAATAAACCTTGAAATTAATGTTTTCCACCGTTCACATATTACATAGAGACCTTTGAAACATGTTTGATTTTCCACCACCGTGATATTAAACCAAAAAACCATTGCAATAAGGTTAATACAAGCCACCATAATATAAGCCTCCAGCATATATGTTTGGAATTTGGGTTATAAAAATAATATATGTGGATTTTTTTTAATATAATAAAGTTTGTAATTAAATATATATATTAATATATATAATAATTTAGTGTAATATATGATTAAATAAAACCATATATATACATGTTTCTTGCTACTTGGGAGAAAGATAGTTTCAGCTCTGAAACCACCAGGAGCTCCTTCTTTATGAATAACCTTAAGAAAATGAAAGCAGCGTCTAAACTATGGGCAGCTCAAAAGAAAGCTAAGGAAGAAGAGGAGCTCAAGAAGGTCAGCTCTGAGCTTGCGATGTTGGAAGATCCTGAAGGGGGTGGCTACGCCTCTGTTGAATCCAGGGCAAGAATCAAGGAGTTGGAGGCTTCTAGAAGAAGTATTTTACAGCTCAGGGAAGAGAGTTGGCACTTGAAAAGCAGAGCGATCTGGCTCCAAGCGGGAGATGAGAATACCAATTTCTTTCAAAATTATGCAAAAGGTCGGAAACTTACAAACACAATCTCGGAAATCCCCAAGGAAAATGGCGAACAGGCAAAATATTTTGAGGAACTGGCTTCCCTGGGCACTCGTCACTTCAAAACCCTTTTCAAAGCTCCTTAAAAAATCTCCATAGCCAAAGTTATCAGAGTTGCCCAATTATTTCCTAGCTTCATTGACGAAGAAGGAAATGAGGCTATCATGGCCCCTATATTGAAACAAGAAGTGGAAGATGTCCTCAAAGGAATGTAGAAGGATAAAAGCCCAGGACCGGATGGTTGGACTGTTGAATTTTTCCAGCATTTTTTTGAAGCTCTAGGGGACGAGCTGGTGGCTGTTGTGGAGGAGTCTAGAAGCTCAGGGTCCATCTACCTACCTTTCAACTCTACCTTCTTAGCCCTGATCCCAAAAGCCGACCATCCTGACTCCTTTGCTGATTTCTGCCCCATCTCCCTGTGCATCTGTGTATATAAAATAATTGCAAGTCATCGCCTCCAGATTAAAGCCTTTCCTTTCCAGACACACCTCCCCAGAACAATTTGGGTTCCTGGATGGCAGATAAATCCATGAAGTTGTGGGAGTAGCCTAAGAAAATCTTCACAGTTTTAGGAGAAGTGGAAAGAAAGGGGATATTATCAAAATTGATTTGTCTAAAGCCTATGATAGAATAAGTTGGATGTATTTGCGCCTCTTGCTCACTCACCTTGGTTTCAGATTCGATTTTGTAAGATGGGTAATGAGTTGTGTGACCTCTTCTTCTATTGCTATTCTGATCAATGGTGTTACCACTTCCTTTTTCAATCCTGAACGAGGCCTAAGGCAGGATTTCCCTCTCTCTCCCCTTCTATTCCTATTGGCAGCGGAAGGGATAAGTTTAATGATCCATAAAGAAAAAAGACATGGTCAACTTAAAGGAATTGAAGTGGCGGATAACCTTTGGATTACTCATCTACTCTTTGTGGATGACATATTGTTGTTTTGTAACGGGAGCTTGGAGGACTGTCGACCCTTGAAAAATATTCTGGGCCTTTTTTTGAAAGCTATAGGTCTCCAAATCAATGAACAAAAATTGACTCTCACCACCTCTGGTCTTTCTGTGGAAGAAGTTGGAAGAGTGGAAAGGCTTCTACATTTTGAAGTCAAATCCATTCAGGACAACTTCAAATATCTGGGTTTTTACCTCAAGCCTAACAATTATCGTATCTATGACTGGAAGTGGCTTCTTTCTAAAATTGAGAAAAAACTCAATCACTGGAGCTTCAAATGGTTGTCAAGGGCAGGAAGGTTGGTATTAATAAAGTTAGTGTTGATGGCAATCCCGGTATATTGGGCCAGTCTCTCATGGGTTCCAAATGCTATTTTGGCCTCTATTGAAAAATTATGTAGTAAATTCCTTTGGGCGAGGTCAAAATTGGATCATGTCACCCCATGGGTTGCTTGGGATAAAATCACTAGACCTAAGGAGGGGGGAGGTTGGGGTATTAAAAATTTGCTCTCCTTTTCAAAATCCCTTGTAGCCAAACTTGCTTGGCGATTGATCTCGACAGAATCACTCTGGGCGTTGGTCATCAAAAGGAAGTATATTAGTCAAGGATCTGTTCTAGATTGGGTTCGCTCCCCTCTCAAGTCTTCAAAAAATGATTTGGTGGTATGGAAAGTCGTTGTTGCTTCTATTCAAACCATTGAGCAAGGCTTGGCTTGGAATGTGGGAGATGGCACTCAGGTCTGTCTTGGCTGCGACCCCTGGGTTGGATGCTCTGACAGGTTCTCTCTCTCTCGGGAATTGGTACCCTTCCTAAATGGGAGAGGTTTATACACTTTGAGTTAGGTAGCTGATTTAAGATATTCCTCCTTCTTGAAACAAGGCTAGCTCTCAGGACTGGAGCTGCAACTTGAAGAAAGGTGGATGGAGGAATGGCGTTTGTATGTTTCAGCCTTATAATTTTCTTCTGTCTGGATCTCTGATTCAAGGGATGAACTGCGTTGGGTCCATGCTCAATCAAGAATCTTCTCTCCAAAATTGGGTTATAAATGGCTGATGTCCCAGCAAGGGTGGGAGGCCCCGATCTGGAAATTGAAATTCCCAGCGAAGATCAGACTTTTTTTCTGGTGTATCCTTTAGAAAAAAGTGCACACGTGGGATTTTCTTCAAAAGAGGGGAAATCGGGGCTGGGGTGGTGCTCCCTTTGCAAAAATAATGAAGAAACATCTCTTCACATCTTTCTCTTTTGCCCTTTCAATGTCAGTCTCTGGGAAAAAACTTTAAGGCTCATTAATGTTCCATTTAGATGGCATGGAGAGGACTTTCTGCAAGCTTGGTCCCAGTGGTGGCAGGAGGCTCTAGATGATAAAGGAAGATCAATCCCCCTCCTCATTGCGTGGGGAACTTGGATTGCTCGAAATAGGGCTATATTTCATGACTAGTCTTTCCCAATTGCAAGATTGGCCGCCGAAGGAGCTTCCATCTATGATAGCATACCTTCTCCTTTAGGCCCAGGCCCCCCTCGTAACATCCAACCCGAAGTAATAAAGGAATTGTTTACGTGGGCTTGTTTTGATGGGGCCTCAGATTTGAATGGGAAATGTGGTGCTGGTTTAGTAATTCACCTTTCTCCTGCTATATCCTTACGTGCTTCAGTGGGTCTTGGGCAAGGGACAAACAATTTTGTTGAACTCAAAGCCCTTCATTTTCTCCTTTGCTGGTTGATTTCGAAACATTTGAGGCAGATTCAGATTTTTGGTGACTCTAAGAATGTTGTGAATTGGTTTAATGGGACTCATTAGTGCAGAAACTACATTTTGTTACCTTTGCTTAAAGAGATTCTTTGGCTTAAAAGTTTTTTCACTGAGATCACTGTTTGTCACATTTACAGGGAAAAGAACCAGGAAGAAGATTGCCTATCTAAGGAAAGTTCTCAGCAAGATTTGGGGTCTTGGAAAGTAACTGAGATGGAAAATGGGGTTGTTCATGTTCTGGAACAGCCGGTCTTTGATTGACTCTTCTGTTTTTATTTCCTTTTGTACATAATATGTTGTTTAAACTTCAAACTGTTACTTATCTATTAAGGGCTCAGAACTGTTTTCCTTATGTAAGGAGGTTCTGGGTCCATCTTTTGTTATATAGTAAATTTTTTTTTGGAGACCGGGATAGTTTCTACTGCTAGTCTTTTTTTTTTTGGGAAATGGAAGCTTTGGGCTTCCGCTGGCACTGTATACCTTTTGTTCTCATCTTTGTTTCGGGCTTATTTCCGGGGGATGATGAATAATGGGAGGTGCCTCTATTTTTTGTGATCTCCTTGTATATAGGCTGCTTTGGCAATGCTCCTAGGTATTGCAAAGTAGTTGAGTCCACCATTCCTCTTTGAAAAAAGGGGAATGGAGCTGCACTAAAATGCTCTGCATATGCTATGTGACTATCTATTCTTAATAGAAAGTTCGATTTTTTAGGTGGAAAAAATAATATATATATATATATATATATATATATATATATATATTAACCAACTTTATTATATTAAAAATAATAATTTCTAGCACATAAAATTTCACAAATGCACATTCAACCTTGGAGGACATTGGGCAATTTTTACCTTCACAAACCAAACTAGAAAATCCAATTGTGACACTTGTCACAATACCATTGGGCTAAAAACTGAAGAAGATTCTCTACATGCTAACTGGACTGCCATGTCATCAGCTGTACCTGTTCTACAATATATATATATATTTTAAAATTTTGCTTGTTTAGAATGGTGATCAACAGACCATAACTTCCTCATTCGAACTTGATTTTTGACGAAATGAGTTGCGTTGGATTCCTTGCAACAGGCCGGTCTATGTGGTTCTAGTTTGGTGCAATTCCAAGCACTTTAATTTTTGAGCTAATTTTTGCCCCTGATCCACACTCTGATCATATTTCCATCTTTTGTTTCTACTTTGGCTTTCATTTTTTATTGGGCTTTGTTTCCCTAGCTGTTTCGCTTTTGGAGTGATTTGCGTTCTTGCTTGGGAGACTTGTTTTGGTCTCTTTCTCGGTTTGATTTTTGGGGTGTTTTTGGGGCATTCATTCAAAATCTTGGTATATTTTGCATTCAGGAAAATTTCGTGAAAAATGCATCTTAGTAGGCATTGGTGTGTTGGATAATATCTTTCCCTCTCATAGCTAGAATTCATCGAATTGAAAACAAAGAAATTGCATATAGTTTAATTAGGGTGACTAACTAGGAGTCCTACACACCATTTAAGTTTCATACCTCTTCCCGCTTGTGTAAACAACATAAACTAAAATTAACATGGTAATAAAATAAAATCGATTCGTCTTTCATTTTTACTAGTAGTACACCAACATTAGCTTAGGCTAGGGTCTTGGAGGTAGGAGTGTGAGTTAACCACACCAAGACCACAAAATCAACTTAGCAGCTTACGGTAGGGAGTAAAATCCATTTGCAGTAGTGTGGTTGGGAATCCCTCCTCACAAAATGGTAAAGAACGAGGTCACACTTGGGCTAAGAGGGGGGAAATTACCCATTTTTTTTAGTTTCAGGTGGCGCAAAATCGCGGAATTGGCACACATACAAATGATGTTTATCACTTGGGGACCACTTGGGAGGTAAATCTTATAGGGGTTTTAGTATTAGCTCATTATGGGCTCAAATTTCCTGCCCTTGCGTGTTGGTTTGTCCCATGACTGTCCCCCCAGGTCGTGTTATTGTACATGGTAACCATAGTGGCCTTTATTTCTAGGGCTCATACACAGGTTCAGGGTTGGGGTCGTCTTCTCTGTACTTGGGACAAATATTAGTTATACTTTGTAGTCCTCTTGGGGGATGTTCCAATTGTGGGGGCACTTGTGCCGAGTTCGCAGCTAAAAGGCTGGGAAGCAGGTCACTAGTATAATTTTTCCACCGCCAGCTTCTTTATATTATGTTTGCTTGTGCTATCTTCTAGGATGTTTCTAGAGTGTGATGGTTGGTTCGAGTTCGTAGTTTAGCATTAAGGTGTTTGAACTAACTTAATTGTGTTTTATTATTATCACCCTAACTGAATTTTCTTATCGACGTTCACGGTGTCTTGAAGATTTACTTCCTGAATGAAGTGGAATGATTTCTCCTGCATGGAGAGTCCCTATTGGCGCTCACGAATTAGACCAACACACAATGTTGGAATTTGTGTCTGGCCCCACTAATAGTGATATGGTTTCTATTGAGACTTTGGCAGATGACTCTCACACTCCTGCCAATCGACCTTTGACTAATCCTTTAGGGCCTACCTTACTGCGACTGAATCCTGACGGTTCTACAGTGGCTTACACTTACGTGCCTTTATCTAGCATTTACCCTATGGTGGAGTATGAGACTTCATTAAAATTTTCATCAACAGTCTCGGCTACCATGACAACGCTACAACCTCTTAGCATGGGTATTCTTGCTCCTCTGTCCACGCTTCTCACTTCTTCCTGGGGCATTCCACTAGTCTCATCTATGGCTCACACTAGTTTCCCGAATGTTTCCCTGCCCACACCATCCTCTATGCCGATTATGATACCCCAACCTTGTCAACTAGTAGGTCCAGGAATTTACACACCATCATCTGTCCAAATGACTATTCCTATTCCTCAATTAGGCATGGTTACTTTTGAGAATCCGTGGGGGGGATCACCAATTGTCCCTAGTCAGCCTGGGGGCAATGTACCTTCTATCATGTCGCAAGCTATGTATAGTTCACTTTTTGGATGGATGCCACCTATAAGTAATTTTACTAGAAGGGCTAGTTTACCTGAAGGTAACCTCACTACCAGTACCATCTATTACCCAGGTCATTCCTCTTATGTCAGTCCTACTGCGCAGTCTGGTCCTTATTTTCACCCTAGGTATAACCCCATTAGCAATCATGATTTTTGGGGTCCATTTCTCTCTGGAGGCTTTAACCCTGGGGGAAACATCCATCTACTAGTTACGTTGGCCTGCAACAACCATTCTCTGAGGTGAAGCATTTTCACCACCAACAAACACATCCATCGAATCCATTTATGTGGGGACCACAAGGTTGGTCAGGGGATTCTCCTGCCTATGAACCATTTTGTCAAATTCAATATTCATTTTTATCCTCTCTTGATTTACTAGATCTCACTAAATTGACTAATCAAGCCATCCGTCATGATCCTTGATGGCCACTGATGCCTGCCAAATTACCATATGATATCCCCAAATTTGAAGGGAAGCTTGGGGAGAATACGTCCACCCATATCACCACCTACCATCTATGGTACTCATTGAATTCTTTGATGGATTATTTTATCAAACTTTTCTTGTTCCAAAGAACTTTAACTAGGGATGCTGCAAAATGGTACATTGAGTTATACACTGCATCCTACGGTGATTTTTTCTCGTTAGCTCAGACATTCCTATCACATTTTTCAGTTACCAAATCAGTATGATCTTGAATCTGAAATTTTTTCTAACATCAAAAAATATGATTCCACACTCATTTCTGATCACATCTATGAGTGGTGTCGTCGCAAGAGGTTCGTATGAACCATGTTACCCGATGAAATTCTCCTTAGATGGTTCATCAGATCACTTTCGCCTCAAATTTCCAAAGATGTGTCCATGTTTCGATCCATCACTGAGGAGAAAGCTATTCTAGTTGCCCAACAATTGGATATCATATATTCATAGTCGGGTATGTTATACGAAGTATTTCCCAATGCCCTTAGGCCTTCCATTGACCTGCCTAAACCAGTTCCTGGCCCACATGCTGGTGGCGTGATTGGGTCATTTTCCGATCTCATGAGCCAACTTGTTACCCACCTTGGGAAATTGATTTTTACATCTCAAGCTCCAACAAGTGTGCCTGGCTCTGCAAAATAACCCCCTCCTGAGCATTCCACCGATGTTCTTATGGTGAAGTCCACTCAACCAAAGAACAACTATCAAACTGATGGTAAAAAGAAAAATAACAAAAAAGAGAAATAAACAACCAAATCAAACTACCTAGGAGTCTCAACCCAATTCTCAGAGTCAGGGAGGGCTCACCAATGAGTGTCGCCGCAAATTCAAGTTCCCTTGTAAAATTTGTCAAGGCGATTATCTCACTCATGAGTGTCCTCAGATGGATGAAGTTCATAGGCTTATTTCACCACCATCTTCTCAACATCCCACAAATTCTTGCGCAACCTTCTCAACCTTTGCAAGGGACAAACGATGGGTCATCTTCCCATCCCCCTCACAATTCAACCATATTTATGTAGAAGGAATATGTCAAGATAACCACGCGAGCTAAGTCCTATGATGTGACTAAGTCGATATCTCCTTCCAAGGACTTACCAACTTCACCTAGTTCCACTAGACCTCTAACTTTAGATAAGCCTTTGGAACCTGTTTATCGCTGCCCCAAGGGTGTTTTACGTAATATAACACGCAACCCTTTTTCCCGGGCTACTTCACATTATAGTATTGTTGAAGATCTTGTCTAGGTGCCTTGTGCCATGTCTGCCTTGAAGGTATTGCAAAACTGTCCTCAACAGTGCAAAGCCTTGTTGTTTGGCATTGGTGGAGTTGACCTCTCTGACCGTGGTGTCATCAATTTCAATGCTGAGAAAGTTTCTCCTCGTCTTTCCCATCAGTTTTATTTCCAGATTATAGTGCGAGTTTCACAGAAGAATATCCATCAAACTTTGGTAGATGAGGGATCTTCCACCTGTGTCATGTCCATATCTTGTTGGAAAGATATTTGTGCTCCAACTCTCGCAATGTCTAATACAACTCTCCAAACATTTGACGGTCACAATTTTATTCCTAAGGGGTTCCTCTCACATTTTGCAATTGGGTTAGGAGGTAAAATGGTAAATGTCAATGTTGAAGTCGTTGACCATAGTTAGTTGACCTTAGTTAGTTTTAGATTATAACCTGATCCTTAGCCGTAATTAGTTTTATGCCATGACCGCGGTAGTCTCATCTATATTTTGTGTACTTTTATTTCCTCATGAAGGAAATATCATCATCATTGACCAACTTGACTCTTATGTGCCATCGACCCATATTTACACTGTTGGAACTACTTTACCACTTATGGGGGACCATCCTGGTCAGTTTGATAGTGTTGGTACGAGACCTTTCAAAAGTTCCACTCTTATGGAGGTTTTTCCTAAACTCTCTCCACCCAACGATCCCTCATATGTTAGCACTGCTCCTATGTATATGCTCTCTTCTGACAGTTGTGGAATCCATAGATCTCCTGATCCGTGGGTGGTGTCGCCTATCCTTATAAAGGATGATCGAATTAGTGAGAACCCTTCGACACCTATTGTGGAAGAGATTTTCCATTCGACAGTCCCATCAGTACCTCCTGGTGACGATCAGAAACTATATCCTAATATGGAATATGATCGGATTCCTCCATCCACACGTGCCGCCCCTCCACTGGTTCCACATGACTCCCTTGCTGACGAGCCTTCCCAATTAGCCAACTTGGAGGTCATCGATCTATCCACTGATAATCATAGGGAGGTTATGCTTATTTCTACCTCTAGTCTCCTCGAATTGGAACATGTAGAGCTCGACATATTAAATATTGAATCGACTTAGGGGGTACTTCCTCATCCTTCCTTGGAAGTGCCACCCATAGACCCATTCAAGTCTTCGGCTTCAACTACTAAACTTGCCAACAAATTTACCTAACCAATTTTTGACGGGCATCTTGTACCTTCATTATGTCATGATCCTACCTTATGTCCTCGGGATAATTTCAAGAGTATGACTATGTTAGATTTCCCCTGTCATGATCAACCTTTCTTGTTTGGGCAGTTTGAAATCATTTGGCATGGTTATACACTCATGAACCATATGGTATCTTCCGCCCATAAGTTCATGTATAGAAACCCTTGGCCTATGCCTGGCTGTGGGCACACTTTGGCATGACCTATTGGACTGTGTCATGCGTATGTATATAAGTGTGAGTGTGTTCAGTGTGTTTTTGTTTCAGATTACCCCAGTTTCTATGTGTAATTTGTGTGTTTGGTATTTTTTGTATAGATGTCAACACCCTCACTCCCTTATAGAGGATTTTTAGATGGTGCAAGCTATTACACTAAGAATGCTGCTTCTGCCACTTGGGTCATCTTTTCACCCACTGATGAGCTTACGAGTTCTCGAGGTGTTTGTATTCTCCTTGTCACAACAAACATGGCTGAGTATAGTGTTGTCATTGAGCTCTTCACCTAGGCTAGTCATCTTGGAATACACCATCTTGTTGTTCAACTTGAATCTCAACTCATAGTGTCTTAGCTTAACCATCTCTACTATGTAAAGAATCCTACTCCACTTCATTACTTTTTGAGGGTGCGCCTCCTAGAATGTTCATTTGATTACATTACCTATGTCCATATTCCTCAAGATCAAAATAGAATGGATGATTCATTAGCTAATTATGTGTTAGATTGTCATTTTTTACATGTTTAATATTTTAAACTATTCACATCACTATTTAAAAGTATATTGTACATACATAGTAGAAACAAACACATAGAAACCGATATTTTATTATTCCAAAAGTCTGAGTACATAAGTTCAAAATTATGCAATTGAGGCCTTGGCTGCTATGGAATACACATGCTAGTACATCAAAACTACACAACGCTGTGCTACTTCCCCCACTTAGTGGTGCTAATGATAACATAGAGCTACATTCAAGATGTGGCAGAGTAGACCACGATGACGAGATGAGGCTACTCCTATGATGTGCGTCTGCATGTGTCGAGGAGTTTCATCCATCCTCCTCAGAGGAACCCCCAAAGTCAGTCCCTCGACATTTCGAGTGAACTCACATAGCTCCTCATCCTCATATTCTATCTCCTCTACTGGTGTTGGTACCAAGGCTTGCGGTACATGTCTCCTCAATGGAGAATATCTGACCGTTTGTGCAGATGCCACATCTGCATTCCAAAAATATCTCATTAGTAACTATGTACTCTCATCCAACAAACCAAAAACATCAAATATTTCAATATATCACAAAAAATAACAAAAAATTAAAAATCCAATTTTGTTTTTACCTCTCCAATCGAAACCTTCACCAGGGGGCAAGACTCTGTTAGGATCTCCTGTGAAGTCCAACCAATCATATGGGTAATCATCCATTATAAATATAGCTGCTCTCATCCATTTCCAGTATGTGTCTGCCATGAACATTCTCTCCATCATCCCATGGGAAAGCATGACACCATCTAGCCATACAAGGCTGTCTTGCTGGAGGAAAGGTTGCATAATCCAGTGTTTGGGGCCTCATCATTGCAATCCTCTCGAAAAAGAGGCTTACCAATACAGTCCCATAACCACAAGTATCACTCCTACTCTTCATATTTGTAAGTTTAGCATTCATACTGGCCACCATCCCATCACACCAGTTGAACAAGGTGGGTTCCAAACATTGTACACTAAGATCAAACTATGGAATTGTCACTACATGGAGTGATACTGACCCTTCTACTTGGGTTTTCATATAGGCTATGGTCTAAAGGGTTAAGTCTACTATCTCTTCTATGTGGATCCTATCTTTCTCAACCCCTTCCACTTTCATGCAAGGGGCAACCCTCATACTTCTGTTTGTTTCCCCTGTATTGCTTTGAACCCCCGTCAGTACAACTGGAGCTCCCCGCCTTGATAAACATGTGAGAAAATATATGTCTAAGGCTTCTATGGTGAATTTCTTTGGCCCAACAGTGAAGTGTTGAGTGTCCACATCCCACCACTACATAATGAATGACAAGAGATGCTCTTGAATGGTGATGCTCAGGATTCCAAAGAACTTGAGTAAACCATAGTCCCTCAAGGCGTTTGTTGTTGGCCCATGGGCCATGACTTGGATTTAATTATCTGAGCATGGCCTTTATCTCCATTAAAAAATCATGGTTTATCCTACACCAAAATTATGCGTATTAGTCACTCTAAAATTAACGAAAAACACATAAAATTCACTTGAGAAAAAATTGATAAATAAATTCCCTATTTTCCCCCCTGGCTGCGACCTTGACATAGACAAAAAGCAACTCTATCCACGGGTAGCCCATAGCATGCCCGTGGCTAGGCCCCTCTCGCTGTGAGCTACCTATAGCCAGGGGAATATTTCCTCAAAAAATTCAAACCCCTCACTTCCAAAAATAGTGGCTCAACATTTACATGCATAAATACTGAGAGGAAGGTGATTCACTACTTACTTGCTTGAAGATGGCCACTTGCTCCTCCTTGCTCTTTCTCTCAAACCCTTGGAAGCTCCCTCCTCCTTTCTTCACAAAATTCACAATGATCAACTAGAGAGGTATGATCTCCTTTTAATTTTTTTTTTTGGAATATTTTGGCATCTTGAGCAATATTCTTTTTAATTTTTTTTTTTTTTTTGGTTTAAATTGGGTTTTTAGAGCTTTATGATCTGTTTTTTAATTTACCTTTTGTAGGAGGACTCAGGAGTCATTTTTTTTCTTCTATATTGAAAGGATACCTTTTATTACATAAGGCCTTAGGTATGATCCTTTTACTGGCATATAGGGATAAGTCACTTTTGTCGACTCTACGTTTTGACTGTCAACATTATTTATGCCTTAGGTACAACCCTGTCATGTTGCAACGTTTTCCACTTTCTATATGCATGTCACAACTTGGTGGTGGAGCTTAATCGCTCATGGATACCCTAGTTAGCACTCTATTTCCAGTTTGGTTTCCATGCAATCATTTTTTATCACTCTTATAATCCCTCCTTCTGACCTGCCACAACTTCGAATTTGAGCCTGATGTCCTCTTCTTCATCTTATTTCTGGCCATACTGCAGGAGGATTCCACACTCTATCCCTTGTGATTGCTACTTTTATTAGCCCGCTTCTATAGTTTGAGCCTTGGTTTCACTTATCCATTGTCATCACCTTCTTGGCCTATCGTATGCACTAACTTGGTGTTTTACCATTTCCTGGAGGAACCACTACGATGAGTGGTGCTATTAGCGAACCTTGTTTCCACCTAATGTCATGAGTAGTTCCACCATTTACCATAACCAATTCCTACCCTTAATACCACTCGTTCCTCCAAGAGGAGTATTCTTTAAGATATTTTCAGACTCCTTAACATAGAAAAGGTTTCCGAGTGAAATTGTCTACTTCACGCTCTAAAAAGTACCCGAAGTGTCATCTACCAAGTATAAGTTTAACCATTTTGTGGACTAGGATAGACTAGTTACAAAAAATGAATACCCTAGTCTACTGTCGCTAGGAGGTTCTCCCTTGTATACTTTTATCTCTTTTTCGGGCTTGGGCGACAACTTTACGAAAAAGGAACTTATAAAAAGAGAAGGGAGGGAACATCTATCTTCATTTTTCATCCATTGGCAAAGTCAATTACGTCTCCCTTGAACATGACACCTGTCTGTCTCATTATCTTACAATTGGGTTTCTGCTTTCCTAGGAGCCGTACCATCCATATGAGTCTCTTTACTCCTCCGGCTAGTTACTCTTATTAGTCATCAATATTTTTCAATATATTTGGATGAGTAAAATGTGTTTATAGATTTTTTAAAACAACACTCCTTGAATATTGTGAGTTTCAGAAATCTCATTGCCTTCATTATCCTTATAGAAAATTTTTCACTACTCTATCAATTTTCCATTTCATGGTCATCCTGTCACTCCTAAAAAAATCCTTATTGGCTTATATCTCTCATTTTTGTCCTCCTTCCCTGCCTATTACCTCATTGCCCTATTTTACCCTTGTCACTGAACTCCACCTTCCCTCTAGGGTTTTCCTATAGCTAACTCATTCCCTTTTTCCTCAGGTTCCTCAAGCATTGATGGTATCAAAACTATCTCTGTAGGCTCTTTAGATAAATCAAGTACACTGGCTTTTGGATCTTCAATACAAAACTTTTGACAATACTTTGTTTTTCATTTGAAAACCTCCAAGTCAAATCTTAGTCAAAATCAAGTCAAAGGACCCTCCCATTAGGTCATTAGGGTTTACATTGTTTAAGGTTGTCCTTGGATGTTTCAGACACTGCTTTTCCTTTTCTATAATCTGGCTTAGATGTAATAGAATGTTAAGACATGGTTATTCAAGAAGGAGCTTACAGATTTCCAAAGAAGATTACCTCATCAGTTCAAAGTATACAAATGAGAACAATGAACAAAGTTTAACACTTCTGCAGGAGTGTTGAAGGATTTGTCAACAGAAGGCACTAATGGGGAGGATTGTCCATTCCTGAATGAAAACAAATTACAAAAAAGGAAAGGGAAACAACTTGGTCCTGTAAAGAATTAGGTTTTATACACTTGATGGTCCAGTTGAGTGCCATAACAGTGACCACTTGCAGAAATGACCTGGAGGAGACACACAAAGCCAAACATGAAGAGATTCTATCAGAAAAAATTGATGAAATAGGGAAAAAGGTGAGGTGAAGTTGACATAAATGAATGAACTTGAAAGGGCTATAGAGAAATTAGAAGACAACACTGATGATTGCTGTAAAAGCACTCCAGACACCTAGGGTTTTGGGAAAGTGGCCAGAGAAGGTAAAATGATAAGTTGAACTCCATGGTGGAAGCAAAACAAGATTTTGAAGGTGGCGCTGCGCTCTCGGGGAGGCGTTGCGCTCTTTCCCGGAACACATCCTATGCTCATTTTCAAAGGCACTACGCGCTTGGGATTGACACTATGCCCTTAGCTTTAGCGCTGCACCCTTGGCTAGGAAAGGTTTCTAAGCCCTCAAACCACTCAAATCACTCTAAATTTCTTCCAAACTCTTGTTAAAGGTCCTCCAAGAAAATATAAGGGTAAGTACATGCCATACACCTATCTTCAAGAAATTTTGGTGTTTTCTTAATCAATGGATTGAAACCCTAATCAAACCCTAAGTTTTAAAGTTGGAGATCACTGTTTGAACCTCATTTCATCTTCCTAGACAAAGTGTCAACGATAGAAAGGGTAATTACACAGCTGGAGGGTTGTCATTGAGTTTTTTTACCTCTCACTCATTCTCATACAACTATACCCTCACTCACTCATTCCATTCACTTGCAAAGCTACCCTTGCATCACCTTCCCTTAATTTCCTTCACATCAGTCCAAGGGTTTCTATAACAGAGTTTTCAACCTGTCGAGGGAGTGGACAGTGGCAGTGGTGGTGAAGCCCAAATGCCAAAGAGGCATGATCACAAGGGAGGAAAGATAAATAGATTTGAACCCCTCAGTACAAGAGAGCTCATGGCATCTCCCCTTACTCTTTCTTGTTTCAAACATGTAGGTTGCTATGAATTTGTGAAAAGGTGTAGTAGGTGCAAAACCACCCTGAGCTAACTAGACTATTTATCATTAACTTGCATGACAAACAAGTTAATCTTGCAGGGGTCACCTTTGAGTTATCTACAGATGCCATTGCCAATGCCACAGGCATACCTAGTGTAGGGGAGAAATGGTTCAAGCAAGCTAACCTTGACATGAGTTACTTTGAGCCATAACTTAAGCCTAGGTATAAAGACCACAACAAATCCATCTTTCCTTTCTCTCACCTTCTTGATAGATATGCACCTATGATGAAGATTATAATGAAGTATTTTACTTGTGAGGGAAGGTTCTCCCATCTTTACTCATACCACATTAGTATACTTATGCATTTTACTAGAGTGAGGATGCTGCACATACCCTACTACCTTTACCGAAACATTGAAAAAATGGCATACATAGTGCAAAATAAAAACTTCCCTCAACAGATGTAAAGCATTTTCCATCACTCACTTATCAAAATGGTTGTTATGCACCAACTATAGTAGAAAGGAATTCTACGGGAGACCTTCATTTCCAATGAGGTTTTTTCTACTCCACAAGGCCATCATCAGCAAGATGTACGTTCCTCATCTCATCCTCCCATTCCTACTTCTCCATCACTTCCTGCTGTTCCTACATCTCCACTCACTTACATTCCTTCACCCCATGATGACCATTCCACATCCCCATCCACTCACATTCCTTGACCTCATGATGATCCTCCTTCATCACCTTCCCACAACCCTTCACCCTCATCTCATGACACCACAACATCAAACAACGATGAGGGCACTGAGACATATGACACTGATATGGTTGACATAGAGCCTTTTCCTTTGACCTATCAAAGAGGTCATAGGCAGGTTTTTTCTCCACAGATTGTGGAAGAGGTCTTGCCTTCATCATAAAAAAAACAACTTGACAAAGGTAAGGAAAAGGTCATTGTTGAAGATGAGGAAGACAAGCATGAAACTAAGCAAGAGTTTCAGCTAACTCACCTTGACAGTGAGAATGAGGATGAGGAGAGGATCACAAACATGTTGTTCAAGAGCAAGGATGCCCATATTAGAGAGCTACAAACCAATCTTGGAAGGGCAAGGAATGTGATCAACTTCCTTGACATAGAAAACCAGCAGTTAGAGACAGAGAAAGCCATTAGTGAGGTCAGAGCTATTAGAGCTCGGAAAGAGGTTGGAAAGAGGTTGGAAAGGCCAAGTCTTAGCTAGATGAGACCTTGGGCACTCTTGATGACATTTAGGATGAGGAAGAATGAATTCCTAGGAAGAGGCCAAGGACAATTGGGTTGAAGAAGGCCTTAGCCTGGGAAAGAGAGCAGGAGATAGCATTGGTAGAGCAACTCGCTCCAAGTGAGATGCTTGCCATGGAGATCAACTATGACAAAGAATATTGGATAGAGAGAGACAATGTGCACCTAGAGGATCAGATTGAGAAGGAAAAAAGAAACATTGATCTTCAGAAGAAGATGGCAAGGCATTATGCCTTAAGAAACAAGATTGCAAGGGCCAAGATCAAAAGAACCCTTGTAAAGATTCAAGCCCTAAATGAGGAAAATGAGAAGGAGAAACTTGAAATCCTTGCTGATGTATCCCTCCAAGCTTCCCAAACATGATCAACAAGGTAAAATCCAAAATTTGGCACTTGGTGCAAGTTTTTGAAATGTTGACTGTTTGGCTAGCAGAAAAAAGGGCCAAACGCACAACGCCACTAGCGCTGCGCTCTTTTTTGGGGAACTCAAAAAGTTTAAATTTTCATGTTTCTCATGCCTAGCACATCACCCAGAAAAAAATTCAGGTCATTTGGAGCAGAATTGGTCCCCAAAAAGGGCTGAACACCATAAAAAACACTTTTCTGCCCTCTTTTCAGCACTGGCGCTGATCCCTAAGAAGTCTTGGGAGAATGGATTTTTGAGTAGGAAAATTGAAACCGTTCTAGAAACCAAAGGAATATTTAGAAACTAGATAGGACAATATTTCCAATGAGCTATCATGGAGCTCATTTGGACACTGGGAAGGCCTCCAAATATTAGCTGTAAAACAGGTGATTTTTCCAGATTTGGCGCTGCGCGTTTTGATATGGCGTTGCGCCCTTGCCTGAAAGTAAAAAAAAGACATAAAATTTATTGAAAAAAGATATTTTGAGGGCTTAAAGGATAAATAACTCCAAAATTAGCTTAGAATTTATGCTAGAATTTATTTTTGCATTTAATGAGTTTGGGATATTTGTGCCTTGGGCCTTGCATGGTCTAAATGGTAAAATGAATTTATGATGTAATTAATGGCTTCTAAACCCTAGCTAGGGTTTAATTCACCATTTTGGTAGTTAAATACTGCATGTAAGCCTCATTGTGATTGTTGGTTGATTGCTGAGCTCAATATGATAAAGACTTTGAGTTTATTAAAGAAATTGGCTTTGGAGTGTTGTGATTGCTTTGGATTGAGCATCACTGGAGCAATCATATTAATGGGATTCATGAACCTGGTTAGTGGTGATGTTGTTATAATTTAGTATTTGTTTCCTTCAGTTTTCATATTGTTTCATCCTTTCTCTGATAGAAGAACATAAATTTTAGAGTAGGATATGCTATCTTGGCACCCTATTTTTGTCTGCATCCTTTATCTTTATGTTTTCCTCTGCTAATTTTGATTAAAGAATTCTTAAATGCTCTTTAGTTTCAATGAACTGTTATATCAAATGTTCTCTTTCTCTGAAAGTAATGATTAGAGAATTCTTAATTGCTCTCTATGATTACTGGATTGTTGTCTTGAAGTTTATTTATTAGGGTTTGGTTAAAGAGGTCTATGGTGTGCCCTGCACTTTGGTTCTTTCTCAAGCATAGTAATCTTAAAGGATTTTCTTGTTCTAGTATGTTAAAGGATTCTTAATTTCCCTTTAAACATACTAAATTCACAATTTAATGTTCAATTGATATCCACCTAAGCTATTAAGATCCATTTGGATTTGTTAACTTGCACTATGAAACACCTTTGATTCATTGTTGTCCTTTTTAAACCTTTCACAGACCCCATAGCCCAATGGTTTTATTTTCTCTTCCTCTATTTGTTCTTCTTGAAAACCTACCAAAACAAACAAACAAACCCTATCAATTTAACTAGCCTAAAATCAACATCCTAAAACAAACAAGTCATATCTTTTATCAAATATAGAGAGAACCCTCTCCAAGTCTAGGAAGGCTAGCTCTTAGGACTCCAAAGTTGGTTTGATGTTGCCCTTGTCTATTTGGTCTTGCCAATATTCCAAATTAGAGGGACCTAACAACTCTTACAGTCACATGGAGCGTGCCTCGATGCCTCCTATATTGTTGCATGATATCACATGGTGCTCATTTAGTCATGCTACCAAATCACTCTTGTTTCATGGCATTATGTGTTCAAGGGAAGTTTAAGCTTGTGTTGGTGATTTGCAATATCATATTGAAATTTTTGAGGGTGCCATGCCTATGTCAGTTGTACTTCATTTCTTCATGACTTCTTCCATACATCACATCATCTTGGTATGTTCTATTTACGATTGATGGGGAATACATCAAGGCCCTCCTTTGATGGATCTTCTCTTGTCGACTTACGCTTATTATCCAAGAGCTTGATCTAGGAATGAGTAATACTTTGGAGTTTGCAACCCTTAGTGGCAAGCTTCCTCACAATCGACTTTTGGGTTTACATC
Source organism: Pinus albicaulis (assembly GCA_034641835.2). Taxonomy (NCBI): domain Eukaryota; kingdom Viridiplantae; phylum Streptophyta; class Pinopsida; order Pinales; family Pinaceae; genus Pinus; species Pinus albicaulis. The sequence continues at coordinate 1,223,555,502 of CM076572.1, read as the reverse complement.
ATTGGCTCCTGATTGGTTGAGTTCACTAGTGTTCGACGTCATCTCATTTATTCACACTTAGTGGATTGTACTAGGTACCTTGGGGTCCATTTTCTGCATTGATGGATTCCCTCACGCCTGTTACTAGTTTACCTCATTCGTTGGTAATCAGGCGGTTTCTACCATTGCTAGACTTCAACTCATATATTCGCATGAGTAGATTCATACCATCAGGGTTGTGTCGAAGACCCTAGATTAGAGACATCTCACTCTTATATGGCATCCTTCCTAGGATGCATTGGAGTCATGTTTCATTTATGTATTGTGAGGGCTATCTGGGACACTCCTCTGTCTATCATGTGTCCATAGTCCTACTGATGTATACTATGACAGAGATCCATGATTGTATTTCTTATTGGCTATGCTCTTTTGATTGAGTCACATGGATCCACTGTGTTTGTCTGTTGTGGAAATGTTTTAGTCCTTTATATCATGGATCCGTAGTGTATGTTTGGCGGCCATGTTCAATGTCCTCTTATGACCGAGCATGGGTATGCCCATCTTGGGGATGTTATCAGCACAATTGAGACTTCAGCTTCATTTTTTTCCTATCCGCGTTCCTGTCTTTATTTCCCCACTGCTACTTTGACCTCTAATTTTTTTATAAGGTGTTTCAACCATCAGTTTTTCATTCCGACCTCATACATTAGGGGGAATTTGTTATCAACCTATTTTTCTACCCCTACATCAATGACCTTTATCCCTCATGATCAATTTCCTTTTTCTTGACATGAGGTGACTTATTTTTCCAGTTTTACCCTTAATTGCTGCTTAGCAGGCTTGTGCTTGCGGTTAAGGGCCTTCAACCACTACCCAAACCTATTTTTCCCGTGGCTAAGACCCTCATCCCTTCTTTTTGAGCCTGTGGTCAAGGGAAATTTCATAAATGACTCAGTCCATAGGATATAACCTTGATTACTCACTGATTCGAGTTAGCCACGACTCATCCATTAGAAGTTTCTGTAACTTATCTTCCTCTTGATAATTCACATTCATCCTCTCAGGACCTATCATCTACCTATTTATATTGGATCGTTTGAGAGGGCAGGCTAGTCTGGAGAGCCATACTATTGTCATGCTGATATCTTGATCCTTTGCTAATATCTTACTATTACCTTGAAAGATTGTGAGGTCTTAGTTTCTATGTGAGTGCTCTTCATACTCATCCATCACACCTAGTGGGGAAACTCTATAGGTTCATGGAGAGGAGATGCTGGATCAGAGGTATAGAAACGTTGTATAATATTTCTCAGATTAATGAAGATCCATGTTCTGTCCCTCATATGATCATGTTTTAGTTTATGTGATTAATTTATCATTATATAGTTGTTTATCTAACGATATTCCGAGGAATGTCACTTATCATCCTTGTATGTTTGTGATTGTGTGTAGGTATTGAGATCGGAAGAGGAGCAGGTAGATCACTCTTGTGATGCTCAAAAAATCTGCTTCGAACTGAAGATCTGTCCCCAATCTGCAAGGATGCATGATACTTTTCTATTCCTCATAGTATAGATCCAATTTCATGTTTCTTGTGAATCATGTGGGATTGGGGATCTTGTATATCTTCTTAGTCGTGCTTTTGTCTGTCTCGTGATCTAACAGACACTAGATCATGGAGAAACAACTCCTTGCGATTTCGATTACAACACAACCATATCCAAAAACACTGAGATTTTATTTATTTCATAACCATAGGATTTACCATAGAGAGAGGCCATATTAGGCCACACTTATACCATAAATAAAGGGTCATAGAGAAGGTTGAATTGATTGATATTACGCTGCATGAATTTCCATAGAGAGATCACATAAAACACCATAGAGAAGCCACATATATCTTCATTGAAAGGACATACAAAGTCATAGATATAAGGCCACGGGTGCCTCATAGATGGATTGCAGAAGAAACATAGAGGGGGCCGTAGAGAATTCTAAAATAGGCGGCAAAGATAGGCTAAGTTCTGTAGAGAATAAGCAGTGAGATACACAGAATGCCATATAATACTACTAAGTTTTCATACTGATATATGATGATTTGATTACTTTAGCCCAATTCAATACTTCAATTAGAAGTCTTTCAATAATAATTAATATTTCCAATATTTCCAATCCACATTAATTGAAGATAGAATAATAAATACAATGAAAAAGGAGATAATCAACCCATCAACAATAGAAACTAGATTCGGTCAAAGACCAGGGAAAAATACTCTATGAGGAAAACCGTTTCAAATTATTCTTATTAGGTTATCATAAAAATTTCAAAAAAGAGTATAATGAGCCTAACACAAAATCATCCAGCAAAATTAACCCAACAACATTCATAATATGTTCCCATCATCAAGCTAGATCAGAGTCAACTTGTCCTCCCTTCGGTCAACTATGGTCCAATGTCAAAATCCAACCCTAGAGCTCTACCACATGAAGGAAGAGGTATGCATGTGGTTGAGACCTTCCAACCACATGGACGATCCTTCTAGCCCATGATTGTTGCCAAAAATTGCTTGTGTCAATCCTGTGGTTGTGACCTAAAACCCTAAAGCACGTGCGAGCTTCAAACCCTGTAATCTGGACCTGTATGAACCAAATTTCTCAACCCAGCCCGATACCTGTGTGAATAAATCAATGAATAATAGAAGAATATGAATGGTGATGTCCAAATAAGCTTGAGGTCACTTGTATTCATATTCTTTCAAGGGTGTCGAATTTCCTAATAGGGCCGACCTGACCTTTTGTGCACATGAGGCCTTTTCTTCAAAAATACACTTTCCCTTGTCCAAATTGAGTGCTTCAATAGTCAACATTTGTCCTCTAGAAAATATGAATCTCATCCCATGGTTGGAATTTGTCACTGAGCTACCAAAATTAACGCTCCCTCTTAGCTAGGGAGAAATTCCAACTGCTTCATGTAATCATCGCAAGTACCCCGTCATCATATCGTGTCCCATATCTGCTCTACTGTATCTATTGAAACATTCTTGAATCTATTTTTGTTGCTATAACACCCTCCAATATTTCACTACATTTGAATTTTGGAGCCTACTTCACTGTTGTATCAAGTGTCGCCTTGGTCATTAAGTGTATTTTTGTGTTGATTCATATGTTTTGATTGTTCTTGAGTGTTCTTAAGTGTCATTGCATCAATTGGAATATATTTACATGCATTTAATGATCATTTCATAAATTTTCATTTTGATGTATATTCATTGTTGGTTATGTTTTTCTAAGTTTTCAAGATGAGTTCGTATGTGTTGCACTTGGTTTTATGTCTAAAACTCATCTTGTTCACTCCTTGAACAATCATCCACACTTATACAAATTTCGGTTGAAAAGTGAGCCCATTAAGGCCAACAACGTATGTGCACACTTTGAAGCCTTGATGGGAGACTCTTCGTTTTTTATAGTGCACCCTGCACCCTCCTTGAGAGCTAGGTGCACTCCTAAAGCACAAATCCCCTTCGTTGTTCCAAACTGCTCCCTCCAGGAATAATTAAGTCTCCCTAGAGTGCACTCCTTCGATTCGAAGAAGCACACCCTCCCTTAGTTCATTGGCACATCTTGAAGACAAAAATATTATCCCTTTAACCTTCCCTTATGCACCATACACCCTCCTGAATTGATTGAGTGCACTGTATCACCTTGAAGGCATGAAACCTTAGCCATGTTATTAAAATATTTAGGTAATATAAATATGGGGGAAAATGAAAAGGTTAAGGAACTTAATCAGAGGTTCAATATGATATTGAGCCAATTCCCTCCATATATGAAACCTCATGCCTCCATCAAAATTGATTACTATACTTCTGCCTTGCTAAATTTATCCATTCATCAACTTTTTTATCATTTTTTAATTATTATTACTATATATTTTTTAAATTACTATTGGAAAGATAGTAATTTCAACAATGTTTGAGGAACTTCCCATTCACAGGAGGCCCTATAATTTCACCTTAGAAATTTTTTAAAGAGAGGCTTTTCCCCTTCTATATTATCAACTATAAAGGTTCCAAGACAAATATGATCAAATTTAACATGCTTGTCAGATTCCTTTTTTTTTTTTATCCCATTTTAATACCCAATCCTAGGAAGAAAGGTTCTTTCTCTAGCTCACTTATTGTAAACTTGTTTAATTTCAGTTTGATGTTTATAAATTCTCTCATATCCCTACTCCCTTTCTTGATGTACATGGACCATTTGATTAATTATAGACTATAAATCATTAGGTTCCTCATTAATTTCTTGTTTCATAATTTTAGTCCCAAAAAACAATAATAATAACATCCAAGCCATATACCAATTCTCGAAAGCCACAGAAAAAAAAAAGGTTTGGCATTACTAGTGATGATCTTACTAGGACATCAGAAACGAGAGATTATGTTTTCTAACAAGAAATACATAACAACCTTATTGTTTGTTTTGCTTAAAGGAAAAATATCAACCCACTTAGTATATGTTGGCCACTAGAGAAGAAGGATTTCTCTAATGAAATCCAATCCCCATTGTTGAAAATGAACTTTGACTATAACGGGTTTCAAATGTAGGGTGTCCAATTTTTTCTTTTCGACAAAAATATGGTACTGATGACAGACTCAAACTTTATTGTTTACTGCTGAAAACAATCAGGGAGAATAAAAATACTTCTTAGGAATTTATGTGCAGTGGCTTTCTAAGAGTATTGGACACCACATATGCTACTATAATGCTAGGTATTAAAACAATCAATTTCATCTGGAAAAACACAATTTAGTAGTACATCTACCAGATATTTTCAATATAACTTACCATCTATAATACAATATTTTACAAAACTTTAATTTTAGAGAGCCTTTTTTATATTTTTTGAAATGAGTGGGAAACTATAGGGTTTTCAGGTAGGTTATGATATCTCCTTGCCATTTAGAAGATACAAATATTTGGTTGATTCGTGCAAGGTTAGTTTGAGGTAATAATAGATTACACTGTTTATCCCGCTCCACCGCTCTAACCTATGTAGTGAGGTTTATTTGAGTCAATTAAATTATACCCAATGCTTTGAAATTAGCCTTCGATAATAACTTTGCGAGACCTTGACCTTTAAAATTTTTGATAGGCTTCAATTCCATATCGTATTTTTTGATCTTAGCAATCGATTTCCCTCGTATCCCTTCTACATTGCGTTGTATGAGGATATATTTCACACTTGGGTTAGGTAAGAATGAAATATATTTTGATTGAAGTCTATATTCTCTAAAATCCTTCAGAGTTTACACCAAGATGTATTGATACTTTTCAATTATATTATACTTGATTTCTATAGCTTGTGAGAATTTACTAAAGAAAGAAATTAGTTTTTCATAGCCTTGCTGATTCTTTTGAAAAAGAAAAACAACAGTTGTATGTTCCAATGCAAAGAAAAATCAATATGGGCTTGTGAGAACTATAGCCTCCATTATATCTTGTTTTATTTATGAAAAGAAAATTTCGCCTCTTCAGTCCACTTCATCTTTTTTTCCCAAGAAAAAATTATAATTTCCATTAATATTGAAAATTACATGCTGTAGATGCATTGCATATGAATTTTTGTGAATGTGGTCACACCATATAGTTATAAAAAATCCCCAGAGGGGTGTACATCATACACTGTTAAAAATAATTACAATAAATAGAATAATTTAAGTTAGGATATATCATGATCATGGCAAAAAAAAAAAACTGTAAAAGATCAGAGCTGTCGGTCCTAAAAAATCTGGCTGGTCTATCAAGGGCGGTGATAATAGATATAGTGTTGTTCATCCCTCTGCTCGTCTATATGCCAGAGCCCCCTATGCTGGATTGCTGCCGCCTTGGAAAGAACATTGGAAATGCAGTTGTGTTCCCTGTAAATATGAGAGCATCATATGGATGAGAATTGAGTTTTCATATGCCAGAGATCTTCCAATATAGCCCGAAGTGTGTGCACGTGACATATAGCTGATATATTGAACCAGTTAATGATGATTTTAGAGTCTCCAAAGACTTGCAGGTGGTGGAATTCATGCTCTAATGCAAACTGTAGAAGGTGGCGAAGTGTAATGAGCTCAGCGAAATTGTTTGTTCCTTGTCCCAGACCCATCTTGATTTTAAAAAAGTGTTGAGGGGTAATGTGTAGGAGGGCGCCACCCCTGCATCCAATGGGTTGGGCTGAGCCATCGAAGTAAGCCCAGGGTATGCCAAAGTTGATAACTTCGGGGATGATAGTTCTGGGTGGTCATGGAGGGTCATCGCTTAGGATGCTGGTATAGATGGATAAAATACATGAAGTGATCGAATGCCAATTGGGGAGGCGGTATTGAAAAATGGAGCCATTCCTAACCAACTAGATTCCCCAATAGATGAGAAGAGGAAGGTTTCTAGATTTATGTGGGGAGACAAAGTTACACTAGAGTTTCCAAGCCTCCCTAATGTTCAGTCCATGCCATTGCAGATTGATGCCCGGATCAGATAGGATGGAAGTCCAAAGAGCATGGGTAGAGTGGCAGTGTATGAATAGATGATCAATTGATTTAAAGTCATTTCGGCAGAGTGTGTACCAACAGGGACCATGGATAGATCATTTGTGCAGGTTTTCCATAGTGGGAACAATATAATTGAGAGTGCACCACATGAAAAATCTGGTGCGCGGGGGTGCCTTGAGTTTCCAAATGAGCTTCCACCACAAAGATTGCACCTGTGGGAGGCGATCCAAAAATATGAGCAAGTAGCCTTCATTTGATGTATAAAACCCATATTTTGAAGGGGCCCAGATTATTTCATCATTCCCTGTGCTAATTCGGATATGAATTTCAGATAGTGCAGCTATATAAGCCTGCCAATCTTGGTGCATTGGCTCGGGGAGTCCAAGTTGATTAGCATATTTCCATCCTTGCAGGTAGAGTGTCGAGGACTGGGGGTCAACAATATGTGAAATTAAATGGATGCATTGTTCTGACAGATGGTTTATGATATCACGCGGTAAGGTGTGTGCATTCCCATTTCCAGACCAGGGATTAATTCCAATGCGCGCTTGATTCCCAACTTTGATTCTCTAAGTCAGACCATTTCGAATGTGCGGGAGTTAGGTGATAACAACCTTCCATATGGTTGAAATGTTCCGGTGGCTCCAAGAGGGCTGTCTGATCCAGTCAATGACATTCACGGGCCTGATTTATTTCATGTAGACCACCTGCGTCCAGATATTTTTGGATGTCATAATCGTCCATCCCATTTTTGCAACAAGAGCTTTGGCGAATATATCCAAGTTTTTGATACCCCATCTCCCCCATTTTTTAGGGAGAGAAATGTTGTTCCATTTAATCCAGGCAAAATTATATCCTTCTCGATTCCCATTCCATAGAAACCTGCTGCATAATCACTGTATTCGGTCGATGATGGCTTGAGGTATCGAAGCAAGAGACATCCAATAGCAAGAGACATCCTGTAAACTGGAGTGGCTTCCGAGACAGATTTGAGGAGGGTTAGACGACCAACCCGTGATAACCATTTGTGCCATATGAATATCCTCTTTTCCAATTTGGCAATAAGCCAAGTCCAATTTGCAATGCGATAATCAGAAGGTTTTAGTTTAAACCTGAGATATCTGAGGTCATCTTGAGGATCTAAGGGGGTGAATAGAAATCTGTTCAGAACAATCCTTCTCTCCTCAGGGGTGCATCTGTTAATAGTAATGGTCGATTTTAGAGCATTATAGACCATCCCAGTTGCGATGCTGAATTCTACAAGGATTGCTAAGAAAGATAAAATTTCACCAATGGAGCCATTGAGAAGAATGAGAATGTCATTTACAAATAGAAGGCGGGAGAGTGTGCATCCTTTAGCAATTCTGATTCCCCGTAGACGACCTCGATTCTTTTCATTCATAATCAGCTAGCTTAAAGCTTTCATTATGAGAAGGAAGAGGAGTGGGGAGAGGGGGTAGCCTTGTCAAAGTCCTATTTCAGAGTGGAAGAAAGGAGATGTAGAGACATTGATGCATATAATGAATGAAAACTTGGTGATGCAACACATGATCCATTTGATGAAGCTGTAGGGGAAACCTAGGTGGGTTAGTATCATGTGAATGTAGAGCCAATTTGATTAATCAACTGCCTTAGCAAGATCCAGTTTTAGGATGATGCTTTTGAGATTCTTGAGTTTAATAAAGTGGAGCACCTCCTGTGCTGTGCCTATAGATTCATGAATCTAGCAATGATGGAGGAAGGCAAATTGTTCAGGGGATATGTGGGCAGAGAGGATGGGTTTAATGTGGTTGGCAATGATCTTGTATGAGAAGTTTTAGAGGGAGATAGGTTGGTAATGAGAAAAATGTTGGGGATCATCAGATTTGGGAATGAGTGCAATAAATGTGGAGTTGTAGGCATCATATAATATTCCTGTCGTACGACACTCTTTGACCATATTGAGGATGTCTTGTCCCATAATGTGAAAAAAGGCCAAGTAGAATTCAATGGGCCAACCATCCGGTCCATGGCTCTTATCTTTCTGGAACCATTTCAGGGTGTCCTGGAGTTCCTGAATGGTGACAGGTCGAGTCAGTTGTTCTTCGTCATCCTAATCCATGAATCTAGGAAATAATATTTCCACTCTTATGATTTCAGCCAGATTAGTGTTGGTAGGGGCCTTGTAGATATTACAGAAATTCTCCACCCCCATGTGAGCCAACTGATGGAAATTCTGGGCATGGTTATCATTTTCGTCCTTCAGAGACTAGATGGTATTAATGGCTTTACGCCCATTTGCATAATGATGGAAAAATTTGGAGTTCCCATCACCAGATTTTATCTAGATGGATCTGCTTTGGAGGCGCCTGCTTTCCTCTTGATCCTTGAGTATCCGGTTTCATTCTACTACAAGCTAAGTGAGCTGTGTCCTGATAATTAAAGTGGCTGGCCCATCTAACAAGGCAAATTCAATCCCAGCAATGTTGTATTCAATTTTTTGTAGAGTGTCCTCATCCTTTTTTCTTTTGTCCCTAACCCATGACTTGGTCAGTTGCTTGATGGCATTCATCTTAGCAGCGAATGATGCTGAGGGCAAGGAACCATGATCAATAGGGTGGGAGGTCCAAAAACTGGAGGCAAGTTCAATGTACTCTGGATAGGTGGGCCAGGTGGCATTGAACTTAAATGGACTGCAAGGATTCCCACGGTCGGGGGAAAATTTCATATATATGGGGAGATGATCAGATATACCCCCAGATCCCACCCATTGTCAATATGATAATACATAGTTGATTAGAGATTCATGGATGAGAAATCAGTCTAGTATTCGGGCAATAGAGGCCTCTCCAACCCTGTGGTTGCTCCAAGTGGGGTGGATCCAGGGCATAGGGATGTCAACCAGGTGGTGGGTCTCCATGAGTTGTGCCATGTCAGAAGCTAGAGGGTTAGCCTGTGCAAGGGGACCCCAGGATTTATCAAGACCCAAGGAGAAGTTTAAGTCTCCACTGATGATAAGGTTGTGAGCAGATAAAAGGGAAGTATTGAGGAGGTGGTGCCAAAAGGGAAGGCGGGAGCTGCAGGGTGCATAAATGTTGATTAGTCGATATTCTGATCCGAGCTTAGAGGAAAAGACATCTGCACCTAGGAGTCCATCCCCACCCCACTAGATAAGGACCCTAATGGTTCTAGGGTTTGTGCCAAGTAAAATGCCTCTAGAGTGGCCACAAGCATACATTGTTTGGAAGTTCCAACCCGGGCAGATGGATCAGAGAGAAGAAATCACCTGATTAGAGGAGTCAAGGGTTTCCTGGAGAAATATCATGTTAGAAGGAGTACCGATCAATAATCTTTGCAAGGCCAGTTTTTTTGTGAGGCTGGCCAACCATCGACAGTTGAAGGATATAATTTTCATGAGGTAACTAGTGGCTGGGTCATCTGAGCTCTAAGGACCCCTTCAAGAGTGTTTTGCTTGCCATCCACCACATCCAACCCATCTTGAATAATAGCCTTGGATATATTCGAGTGTCGGCCCCTACCAGATTGAGGTCGAATAAGGTCCAAAAGTCCTAGGCCACTAGTCCTAGAGGAGAGGGGATGTGGTTGAGTGAGAGATCGTAGGAGGTAGTTGTGTGAGCTCTGAGAGTCCAAAGAGGATTTTGAGAGGGGAAGGGTAGGAGTTGGACTAGGAATAGTGGGGGGGGGGTGGAGATCAACAATGGAGGGTAGGGGGAAGGAGTTAAGGCAAGTCACAAATGGGACGGGCCAAGTGGGAAATAAGGGAAATGAGGTGCACTATGTAATCAAAGAATCATATGTGATAAAATGAGAAACAGGGAAAGAGGATGGAAGATTACCTGATGCAATTTTGGCTACTGCTACCCGAGCCCTTGTCATCTGGGAGAGGGAGGTCTAGGAGGTGCAGAGGCAGGCTTGGGCCCTTGAGCAACCTTCTTTCCTTTGCGACGGTCCGTTGAGACGTTCATAGGTGGAGGAGCAGTTGAAATCTCTGGTGCTTGCACATGATCCGTATTTCCAAATTTAGCTACACCTTTGAGGAGGGGGAAATCCTTATATAAGTGTCCAACCTCATGAAATATTCGACATCTATAGGGTACTCCTTCGTAATCTAGGATTTGAATGCGAACATATTGCTTCCATCACAGAGTGATGGCCTCTTCCAATCCTTCACGAGTGTCTAGGTGTACCAATATCCTGGCCATATTCATAATGCCAGAGGTTAGGTAGGATTTTTCATGGTCCAGATAAGTGACAAGTGTGTTACCGATGTGCCGCATGATGTCTTAAGACCAGAAGTGAAGTGGGATCCCCAACAACCTAACCCAAATCGGCCCTGCTCTAAGCTGTTCTCTTTCTGGATCAAAAAGGGGGCTCCAACTTTTGAATATGACCGAGGCTTGTTATATATTCAATAGCTTTGAGAGCGCCCATGCGACCCGCTCAAGTCGATGAAAGCGTAGGGAAAACCATCTGTGAGGGAGAATGACAACCCATGTCATCTCCTCCATGATAGGTCCCCAGATCTTGTTCATCCAAGTGTGTAGATGGTTGAGACTATATATTCGACCCTAAACATGGCCAACCAAGACTTGATCCATTGTATCCATTACTTCTCCCATAAGAAGCCCTTCTCCAATGTTCGGATCAAAATTTTGTGTACCATTTTTAATGCATTTTGAGTGCCGATTACCCTTGTGCGTCGAGCTAGATTCCCTCTGGTCAAGATGGGGTTAAGACCCTTCGTCAGTGGCAGTGAGGTTTGGATCATATGTAGGATAGAATATTGGTAGAGTAGAGAAACATCTTGAATATGTGAGACCTTGTCTTTATGGGTCCACATTAGAGGGAACTTGTGAAGACGCAGCTGAATCTTCAGGAGGCCATGCGCCTGGAGGACCATGAGAGGGCGAGATAGAAGTGCCTTGGAGGTATGTAGTGAGAAAAAGTAAGGAGTCAGGAGAAAAAATGACAGTTTCTGTTGTTGGCGAGGAGCTGGGGGGTATTGGTGATAGGTCGGCAAGCGAGAATGGCGGGGAGTCGGTAAACAGTGGAAGGTCAGTGGGAAGGGGGCCAAGCAGAGGATGGGGGAGAGGCGGATGGAAACAGGGCATGTCAGAGGCCACCTCAGGAATATTGAGGGCTAGCAAGGTGCTAGGTGTAATCGGGGTAATAAGGGGATCCCCTGATCTCGACACCTTCGAGCGGGTCCGACGAATAATTGACGACTTCATCATCCATTGCTGGCACAAAAAACCGACCGTCCATGATCTATGCTGGCCTGTCAATGTTAGGACCAACCAAGTGCAAGTGGTGGTTACAGGGACGTAATTTCTATTAGCCGGAGGTTGCAGGACGGAGTTGCTGCGGCCGTTATCCTTATTGTTCATGCTTGAATCCCTAACCCTTCAGAAACCCTAACATGTTCAGATCGCTGAGATGAGTGTGCGAGGAGAGCCATCTCTCTCACTATTTTATTCAGTCCCATCCACTTCATCTTACTACCTATCTTAAGCATATAAATTGTATGTTTACTGATATCAACAAAATTGGGGATATGAATTATATAATGTTATCAACAAAATTGGGGATAAATATATGCAAAAAAATTATTTTTCCTAGGAAGGTTTGAATTTCTTTTAGTTCAAGAAAGAGGGATCGTTTCTATGGTCTGAACATGTTAATTTTTAGGGCTAAATTGTTCTTTGATGTAGATAATTCCAATTTTGAATTTTTTTCAAAATTATCACATTAAAATCACCCCATGACATCATATCATCATTAGAAAGTATTGTAAATAGAAAAATAACATCAATAATGCAGTGGAATATTAAGGAGTAACATAAAAAAAACATACATAATAAAGACATTAGGATTTAGGTCAGAGACCAGGGAAAATCACCACAATTGGGAAAACCCAACCAAATTCTTCTTATTAGATATTCATTAAATGTTCAACTAAGATACAATATACAAATATCATGAGACATAAGTCTTTCATCATCAATCACATTGGGACACCTAGGGCCTATCTTGGATCATCTTAAATCCTCATAGGAAGGCATCAGACATACCACTGAGGGAGGTATTCACAAATCCTCCTAACTTTTTCATAAGAATTACAATCAACATTGTCATAAGCATCACTATCATATACATTGTCACATATGTCATATAGGAAATTTCACAACTATCATAGAGTCACTCTCACAACTGTCATACATCATTGTCATAGAGGCATTGACACAATTACCATACATCACTGCCACAACTATCATACACGATTGTCATAGAGGAACTGACACAAGTGTCATAAATCATTGTCACAATTGTCATTAGAAGCACTGTCATAAATATCATTAGAGGCACAAACACACATTAATGTTATATCCATATCAATATCACTACCATATCATCAAGGTCACTACCATATAGATTATTGTTATATAGATCACTATAAAAATGAAGGTGACTTCCATATAGATCTTGTTCTTCATAAATGTTATTATCACTGCCATGGGTACAAACATCATAGCCATACAAAGCTGACAAGATAACAAATAATACTACCAATTATCATGGCCACTCATCACTATTAAGAGAAAAACTATAATTTCCATATGCCAATGTTATGATAACACTCTGCCATATATTACTACCATATGAATATTGACATAAGTCACTAACATAAGAACTCTTCCCTACATCATTGTATTCCAATAAACTTCATACTTTCAACATAATATTATAGCACATACATTTTAAGAATGTCATGCTTCTACCCTTGATGGCACTTCTACTTAAGCACAGTTCTTGAAGACTCTCAGCCTTGGTTATGGATTCTTGTAGTCGTAATATTTTTCCACAAAAACTCCTCAAGACCTTGTGTAGACCTTTGACCTAAACTTGGCCACACTTCATATGAATGATTGAATGTTTTTCTTTCCAAACATACTACAATTGGGTCTCACCCTATTATCAACCTATTTTTCTACCCTATATCACTGACCCTTATCCCTCATGATCACTTTCCTTTTTCCTGACATGAGGTGACTTATTTTTCCATTTTTACCCTTAAACGTGGCCTAACAGGCTTGTGCCAGCGATTAAGGGCCTTCAGCCACGACCGAGGCCTCTTGTGCCCATGGCTAAGGCCTCATCCCTTTGTTTTGTGCTTGTAGTCAAGGTAACTTTCGTAAATGACTCAGTCCCTAAGAGATCACTTCAATTACTCACTGATTTGAGTTGTTCAGGACTCATCCATTAGAAGTTTCTCTAACTTCTCGTCCTCCCGAGCATGCACATTCATCCTCCTAGGACCTATCATCTCTTTTTTTATACTAGATAGTTTGAGAGGGATGGGCTAGTATGGAGAGATATACTACTGTCACGCTGAGATCTTGATCCTTTGTTGCTATATTTTTATTACCTTGAGATATTGTGAGGTCTTAGTTTCTATTCGAGTGCTCTTCATACTCATCCATCACACCTAGTGGGGAAACTATGATGGATCACAAAGAGGAGACGTTGGATCGGAGGTATAAAAGTGTTGTATTATATTTCTGAGATTAATCAAGAACTACATTCTCTCCCTCGTATGATCATGTTTCAGTTTATGTGATTGGTTTATCATTATATCTTTATTTATCTAACGATCTTCCGAGGAAGATCACTTGTCGTCCTTTTATGTTTGTGATTGTGTGCAGGTATTGAGATCAGAAGCGGATTAGGTAGATCGCTCGTGTGGAGCGCAAAAAATCTTCTTAGAACTCAAGATCCATACCCAATCCGTGAGGATGCAAGGTATTTTTCTCTTCCTCATAGTATAGAAAAAATTGCATGCTTCTTGTGAATCATGTGGGTATGGGGATCTTGTATATTTTCTTCGTCATGATTGTGTATGTATGGTGATCTAACAAACACTAGATCATGAAGAAACAAATCCTTTAAATTTCTATTGCAACAGAATTGGTGCTTTCGATGAGAGCACATTCGATTTTGTGTCCACTTTTATATTGATCTTGATCAGATCCTCTTGTTTATGATCTGCTGAGCTTCCTTGTATTTTTTCGACTTTTTTCAACTATTTTTTAGGGTCATTGCCTTTGTAATTTGATTCCTTTTTGGTCATTTCGTGAGGAAATAGGTAATTCAATTTTTGGAACCTTAACGATGGCCTTGTAAGGCTCTGCCCGTAGCCAAGGACCCCTTAACTGCGTGCTGTCCATCCTATGGCCATGGCCAACCGCTTCCAAGCCATTGTGTGCCCACAAATGAGGCTTTTAGCCTTTTGAAACCCTATACTTTCAGTCTGAGATCTCTATTTTTGTATCTAAATAGTTTGGGCTTACTGTTTACTTGTTGTATCTAGTCTAGATTTGTTTTTTTTATCAATTTTATTTGGGTTGGTTGAGTATCTGTTTAAAGCACTTGATCTCTTTCATTAGGCATCAAGCTTGTTGTTGCTTTATGATCTACTAAAAAATACTTGGATACATTTTTTTATTTATCTGATCAACTGTCTTATGATCCTGATCTAATCTTACTAGATCAGTTTGTTTAAGGTATTATTTTTTTATCATTAATTGAGTTTCTTCTTGAGTTTTTGATTGAAGGCCTTGGATTGGTTTTGATTTTGATCCCTTGTCTTTATTATCAGTTTCGATTGGATATATTCAACATTTGTTTGGATCTGATGTACACATTACATTTAGATTTTGAGATTGTTTCTCATTTTCATCTTGTTCTGTTGAGTGATCTTTTAGATTTTTGATCATTTGTGTCATGAACGGTGGTGTTGTGACTGGTTATCCAACTATCAATGGTCAAGTTCTTTTTTGGAGTGTTTTGTCACATTATATCACTTTCTTTAAGATCTTGTTTAGGCCTCTTTTCCTCTAGGGTTTAGTTTAGTCCTTTGTATAATATTGGCCCTGGTGGAGCCATTGTGATGCAACCCTAGCTTGTTTGAAATTTCCATCTTTTGTTTCCACTTTGGCTTTCAATTTTTATTGCTTTTAGTGTTTTTGATTGGGCTTTGTTTCCCTAGCTATTTCAGTTTTGGAGTGCTTTGCGTTCTTGCTTGGGAGAATTGTTTTGGTCTCTTTCTTGGTTTGATTTTTGGGGTGTTTTTGGGTCATTCATTCAAATTATTGGATATTTTTCATTCAAGAAGATTTAGTGAAAAGTGCATCTTAGTAGGCAATTGTGTGTTAGATAATCTCTTGCATATAGCATTCATAGAATTGAAAATGAAGAAATTGCATATAGTTGCATTAGGGTGAGTAACTAAGAGTCCTACACACCATTTCAGTTTCATGTCGCTTCCCGCTTGTGTAAACAATAACAACTAAATTAACGCGATAATAAAACCAACTCGATTTGTCTTTCATTTTTACTGGTAGTACACCAACACTAGCTTAGGATAGGGTGTTGGAGTTAGGAGTGTGAGTTAACCACTCCAAGACCACAAAATCAACTTAGTAGCTTGTGGTAGGGAGTAAAATCCATTTGCAGTAGTGCGGTCTGGGAATCCCTCCTCACAAAATGGTTAAGCACGAGGTCACACTTGGGCTAAGCAGGGTGACATGACCCATTTCGCTTAGTTTCTGGTGGTGCAATATAGCGTAATTGACATGCATACAAACAATGTTTATCAATGTGGACCACTTTGAAGGTAACTCTCAAGGGGGTTTCGGTGTTGGCTCCTTCTGGGGTTAAATTTCCTTCCCTTGCATGTTGGTTTGTCCTACGACTGTCCCCCGAGGTCGTGTTATTGTACATGGTAACCATAGTGGCCTTTATTTCTAGGACTCATACACAGGTGCAGGGTTAGGGGCATGTTCTCTATAGCTGGGACATATCTTATTCATCCTCTCTTAGTCCTCTCGGGGGGTGTTCCACTTGTGGGAGAACTTGTGTCGATTTCACAGCTAAAATGGCTGGGAAGCAGGACTCTAGTATAACTGTTCCGCTGCAAGATTATTTGTATTATGTCTGCATGTGCTATCTTCTGGGATGTTTCTAGAGTGTGTTGTTTGGTCTGAGTCCATAGTTTGGCCTTAGGTTGTTTGCACTAACTTAATTGTGTTTTATTATTATCACCCTGGCTGAATTTTATCGTAGAAGTTCACGACACCTTCAAGGTCTTCTTCCTGAAATATGTGGAATGATTTCTCCGACATAGAGAGTCCCTATCCACGCTAGCGACTTAGACCATCACATAGTGTTGCAATCTGTGTCTGGCCCCACTATTAGTGATCTAGTTTCTATTGAGACTTTAGCGGATGAGTTTGACACTCCTGCCAATCCACCTTTGACTGATCCTTTAGGGCCTACCTCACTGCATCTGAATCCTGACGGCTCTACACTGACTTACACTTATGTGCCTTTACCTACCATTTTCCCTATGGTGGAGTTCGAGACTTCATTAATATTTGCATCAGCAGTCTTGGCTGCCATGAAAAGGCTGCCACCTCTTAGCATGGCTATTCCTGCTCCTCCGTCCACAGCTCTCACTTGTTCCTGGGGCATTCCATGAGCCTCATCTATGGCTCCCACTAGTTTCTCGAATGTTTCCGTGCCCACACCATCCTCTATGCCAACTATGGTAGCCCAACCTACTTAGCCAGTAGGTCCAGGAATTTACACACCATCATTTATCCAACCGACTATTCTTGCTCCTCAGTTAGGCATGATTACTTCTAGGAATCTGTGGGGGGGATCACTATTTGTCCCTAGTCATCCTGGGGGAAATATAGCTTCTAGCAGGTTGCAAGCTTGGTATAGTTCACTTTTTGGAGAAACGCCACCTACCAATACTTTTACTGGGAAGGCTAGTTTACCTAGAGGTAACCTCGCTGCCATTACCGTCTCTTACCCAGGTCATTCCCCTTATGTTGGTCCTACTGCGAAGTATGGTACTTCATTTCACCCTGGGTACAAACCCATTAGCAGCCATGCTTTTGGGGGTCCATTGTTATGAATATAATTCATAAAAAATATAATAAATAAAAATAAATGTAATTATTAATAGTTAATAAGGATTATGGAAGTAGTCATTAAAGTTAGTGAAAGGGCATGTCTAAAAGACATGCCCAGTCATGAAAGGCCACCTGCATAGGTATATAAGCAGGGCCTCATTGTAACATTTTATCATCATCTCTTATACATTTTATATATAATAAATTATTATTACAAATACCTCTTGTGTATTTTACATTAAAGTCAACAAGCCTACAAATTTGTTGCTCCATTTGGTATTAGAGCGAGTTCGTGTTGTGACCGCCTTCTGCTACTGCTGGCTACTTTCAGCTGTTACATGCGGTGCCTCGAAATCGCTGCCGCTCGACGTCTTCATCGATTTCGATGGCCGATTTCAACAAAAAATTGATCAATCTTGAGAGTAAGATCAATAATTCCCATGAATTCATTAAAAGATTAGTCGATCTTGAGGATAAGGTTACAAGACATGACAAATCAGATAGAAAAACAAATTCGGTAAAACCATAGCGAGTCCACAAACAATAATAACAGAGAAATGCAGAAGATAAACGCCATTTGCGACAAGATAAATCTAACGCAAGAACCAATATTCCCGAATATTGGACATAGTCAACAGAACAATTCAGCCGATTCAGGGAATTCAGAAGATCTTGATGAGAATGATATAGATCAAGATGAGTATTCAGATGAAATTGGTCCTGAGGTGGATGAGGAATATCTTGAGAAACAAGAAGATGAACAATATCATAATAATGAGGAAGATATGAATTCACACCGTAAAAGTACAATGCCATTGATGATGAGGGGGAAGATATCAAAATTGTAGAATTGGAGGAAGACAAAGAATATGTGAATATAAATGATATGGAAAATGATAGTGAGAGTGAGGAAGTTGGAAACGATATGGAAATTGAAGTTAATGACGATTATGAAAGTGATATGAATCAAGACGGTGAAAAAGACGAAGCAGTAGATGATTACATTGTCGAAAATGAAGAGAAAAATTGCAATATAGATTATAATGGTCATGTTGGGATGTTAAATTACATATCCTCCATAACTACAACATTATTTCTCCTTCCAGAACTGGTTGAAGGGGTAGTTGATATGCTCAATTATTTCTTGTCACAATTGTTGGGGCCTCAACGCAAAACTCTCAGACTCAAGGATCCTGAAAAATATGAAGTCCGACCAAGAAAATTGTTGTTTCAGCAAGCAAAAGAAGCAATCGAGTTGTCCAACAGGATCAAATGAGATGATATCCACCCACGAAATCATATCTATTCCGAGAAAATTGCTTATACATACACCCATCATGGTATTTCTATTGGGGATTGTAAGGTTGCTCATTGCACCCAAGGAATAAGGGAGGAACTGGGAACTGACACTATCCTTGAGGTATTTCTATTGAGCTCAAGGCTTTCCCATAGGGTTGATCTTTGCCAGACACGTGATCACCAGGAAAACTCAAATGGAGTTGTGTTTTTCTGTCTTGAATATTTCCTAGCTGGACGTGCCATATACCAATGTGATTACTCTATCCCATCAAACCAGATAGGGTTCTTGCTTGGAAATGGTGGCACAATTATTGCTGAGATGTTATTCCTTATGTCTCCTGAGAGAAAGGAAGAAGTAATTATTTTGAATGAAGATTCTGTCCATTTTTTCACTCATGAAATTTTTTGCGAATCATACATCTATCGAATAAATCACACCTGTGCAGCAATGGCGCACAACAGAGAATTTTTAGAACCGAAAGGAAACATAAAAGATTTCAACACTATTATTTTGTAACGGAAGAAGGCTCCCAATCGCCTTGTTGTCAATGAGGATATCATCGATAATAACTTTGTGGTTTGTCTGCATCGGGGCACCAGCGAAAAATTATAGCTCTTCCGCGGAAATACAATTCTCATCAAGGGTAATAAGGGAAAGGATACGATTTGTAGCATTCTCTTCGATGAGACATACGAAGAGCCCTCGTCATTCCGTCCTCTGCTGTATTCCGCTACAACCTGCACCTCGCTGCAATCTATCTCGACGTTTAAACCATCGACTTCAGCTGCGTTTAAGTCACCGATGGTGATCCCACATGCAAATAACGTGCTTGAGTGTCTGGCAACTTGATCAATGAGTCAACAGGTATACGGTGTCGGTTAATTAGTGAAACAAAACTTGCGGAATAAAACGATGCAGAATAAAACGATATCGATATGGTGCATCGGTTTAACAATTAACATTTACGCCATCACGTTGTGGATTTATTTCATGTGACCGGTTGACTCATTAACAATAAGTTATATATATTTGTGGTTAGTACATATGTTTATATATATACGGGTTGGAGCCCATATATAAGTTATACTCAAAATTAATTAATTTATATAATTATAATTAATTAATTTTATTAGTTTGATTATATAATCTAAATAATTAATTTTTTTAATGGATTATATAATCTAATTAATTAATTTTATTAACTTATTATACGATCTAATTAATTATATATATATTATTTAAAAAAAGAAAAAAGAAAAAGAAAAAAAAGGTGGGTTCAAAACATAATTTTACATATGTCAAGAGGTACCGATGAACGAAGACAAGGTGACAAACATGAAGAAAATTGTGACAGTCACACTTATAAAAAAAGACGAAAGCAAAATGAAAAAAATTATTAACATATTAAGTTGAAGAAAATTGTCAACGATAAGCTTTGAGGACAAAGCTTTTGAAGGAAGGGGCAATGTTATGAATATAATTCATAACAAATATATTAAATATAAATAAATGTGATTATTAATAGTTAATAAGGATTATTAAGTAGCCATTAAATTTAGTGAAAGGGGATGTATAAAAGACATACCCAGTCATGAAAGGCCACCTGCATAGGTATATAAGCAGGGCCTCATTGTAACATTTTATCATCATCTCTTATACATTTTATATATAATAAATTATTATTACAAATACCTCTTGTGTATTTTACATTAAAGTCAACAAGCCTACAACTTTGTTTCTCCACATTGCTCTTTGGAGGTTTTTACCCTTCGGGGAAACATCCATCTACCAGTTACGTTGGCCCACAACAACCATTTACCGGGGTGAACCCTTTTCACCACCAGCAAACAAATCTATCGAATCCATTCATGGGAGGACCGCAAGGTTGTTTAAGGGCTTCTCCTACCTATGAACATTTTAGTCAAATTCACAATCCATTTTTATCCTCTCTTGATTTACTCGATCTCACTAAATTGAATAATGACCCCATCTGTCATGATCCCTGGTGGCCACAGATGCCCACAAAATTACCATATTATATCCCCAAGTTTGAAGGAAATCCTAGGGAGAATTCATCCACCCATATCACCACCTACCATCTATGGTGCACATCGAATTATTTGGTGGATGATTTTTTCAAACTTAACTTGTTCCAAATAATTTGAATTGGGTATGGTGCCAAATGGTACATCGAGTTAGACACTGCATCCTATAGTGATTTTTCCTCATTAGCTCAGACATTATTGACACATTTCCAATTTCCAACTGAGTTTGGCCTTGACTTTGACCTTTTTTATAACTTCAAAAAATATGATTCCACACTAATTTCTGATCATTTTCATGAGTGGTGTCGTCAAAAGAGTTTGGTACTGTTGATTAGTGGTTTTCATTGATGTCAACCCAAGAAGCACCAGGGGTTACTCTAAACTTGCATGGGAATTTGACTTGAAAAATTACTATTTTCGGAGTCAAGGATATTTTGGATGGTTTCTACTTTCGATATGTTTCTGTTTATATATGGCACACCACGTAATTCTTCACGGTTTGAGAGGTATTCATGTTTGAAGTTAGTAACCCTAGTTGGTGGGCTAAAACCCCATGGGTTTGTGGCATGACACTAATCATTGTCTGTGGTCATTGAATATTCAATAATTAATAATTTTTTAAACTCTTAAAATCCCTCCAACATTCACTTCTTGAAGACCCTCTCAACCTAAGCATTTATATAAATTGTGATCCTCATATCCTCCTGATATAATGATTTCGCTACTTAAAACATGTCCTCGTGGAATTATCGCTGTAATTTTTTTTTTGTGAAGCTTCATATGCTGAAACAAAAACCCATTTGAGCTGAAATCCTGATGAAGCACGTGACCAAATTTCAGATATTTTTTCACTATATTTTCGGAGATATGTTATGAGGAAGTTAAGGTTTTTGCAGACTCCTGAATTTCATGTCAAAAAGGTGACCTTGGGAAAATCATCATAACTTTCTCTCTGAGAATTGGATTCAAATTTTGTAATAAATAACAAAAATAGGATATATTGTAGTGTGTTGGATATCATTTTCAGGACCAAAGGTTGAAACAGTGACTTCGCACAAGTTCTCTTTACTGAAACAATCTATAATTAGGTCATCATAGGAGATTGTGCATAACTAGTTCTTGAAGAATCCAATATTGGTCAAACCTGTGGGGTTTGAAAGAGGACTCAGAGGGCTACCACAGGGCAGAATTTCAGACCTTGAAGATCTGAAATTACATAGATAAAAAAAATTCAATATCGAGCTTCTAGAAGGTAAGAAAAAATATGCATTCAAAGATCACTGTAGTAAGGACAACAAATCAACAATCAAGGGTAAGTCTGCTACAACAAGGTATGTATTATTAGTGTTTGAATTTTAATTTGAATATCATCTCTGACATGTGTTTTTGCAGGACAATGTAAGTATTTTTCATGTATGTTTGATTGAATTTTGCTCATAAATGTTGAACGTATTTACATTTGAATTTTGAATATTTCTCTAATGACATATGGTTTGGAGGACAATGTAAATATTTTGTTTGTATATTGGTTTGGGTCTTGTTCATTAATGCACATGCAGGAAGAAGGAGATAATAGGAAAACTTAGACACATACTGGAAGGAAAATGCAACACTAAAGTACCATTACTTGAAGCAAGCACAAAAATACCACAACAACTGATAGTGTTCAAAGAAGCAGTGTCAAGTCAAGTATCAGGTCGTGTCAAAAGTCAATATTGTAAAAATCATCATTGTAAAATTGTAAAAGATTCATTATTGTAAAAGAGTAACTATTGTAAAATATTCAATCTTCCTAGCGAGAGGCATTGTTGGGAGGTATACGTGTCATTTTTGGATAATGTTATGGTTGGGTTGCAGGTCATAGTGTGATTGGGTTATTGGTATGTTCAAGAAAATCATTGTGAATCATATTGTATCGTAAATAATTGTCCTTGGTATGAGAGTCCACACTCTTGTATTATTTCTAATCATTATAGGGTGGCAGGGAAGTGCTAGGTTGGTGCATGAAGTCACCTACAGGTTGGACCTTGTGAACACTTTAGGGTGGTAGGTCAGTCTAGGATGTCGGGGCAGCCATTCAGTTGACTACTAAAGAAACCAAGGCATTGGGGCGTCCTTCCAGTGTGAGTTAGAGAAGAATTCTTTTATATAATTCTAGGAAGTTGTACCTTTCATTTTAGTTGGGGCTGAATATTAAAGAATTTATGAGAAAAACGTTGAGTGGTTTTTGACTCGTAGGGGGTTTTACACCTAAAATTCATGTGCCTATTGTGTTATATTGTTTATTTTTGTTACTGGATAAACATCAAGAATAATTGAAGATTAGCTAATGCTCTGAAAATATCTAAAAGTGCTAATTGATAAGATATACTGATTCACCCCCCCTCTCAATATTTGCAACAATTGGTATCATAGCTTGGTTCCTTCAATAATATTCTAACAACTGGAAGGAGATCATGGAGTATAATAAGAATAGAGTTCCTCTTTTCAATGGACATAGCTACACACTTTGGAGTGGAAGAATGCAGGTTCATTTGTTAGCACAAGGATACGAAGTATGTGAAATCGTTGAAATAGGCTTTACAATGACCCAGGATGAACAAGGTAAGAAAAATATGGTATATGATGCAAAGGCTAAAGATCTCATTATCAATGGGCTTATCAAATCTGTCTATCTTAAGGTACTGAGTTGCAAAACTGCTAAAGAAGTATGGGGCAAGCTTGAGAATATATATGTAGGTGACTCAAACGTGAAAGAAGCAAAGCTTCAAATTTACAGGGATAAATTTGAGCAACTCAAAATGAAGGAAGATGAAAATATTGATGCATAATTACAACATGTTGATGAAATAACAAATGCATTGGAAGGGTTGGGAGAACCCATTGACACTAAAATTGTTCTCTAGAAGATCCTTAGAACCTTGCCGACAAGATTCAACCCAAAGGTATATGTTTTGGAATATAGTTCGAATCTAACCAATCTCGGAAAATATGAATTGCATGGAGTGCTTATGGAATATGCAATGAGTATTGAAGAAGAGGACAACACATCTCACCTAGAAACAACAGTCGCTGCATCCAAGAAGACTAGTAAGGACAAGCATACTCCGAAAGTGAAAACTTGTAGTTGTAAGGAAGAAGATGAAGAATAATTTCCAGATAAGGAATTTTCCTACTTCACACGAAAAATGAGAAAAGGTACAAGGAAATTCAAAGGTAAACTTCCATTGATATGTTTCCGTTGTGGTGAGGTTGGGAATTTTGCAGCCAAGTGTCCTAAAAAAAATGAGGTTGTTACGAAAGGAAATAAAGGTATGAGGAAGTTCAACAAGAAAGTCAATAAGAAATGGTTTAAGAAGAGTTTCTTCTCCAAAGAATATAGCTCCTCATCTGATGAAGACAGTGATAACAAAGAAGGAACCAATGGAAGAGTATTGTTTATGGCCAAGCATAATAAGCAAGAAGCATCTGACGAAGAAGGAGATGAAGAAGAAGAGATGAATGAAGTTGAATTTAAAAATGAAGTCACTTAGAGTTATCCAATATCTCAAGGTCGAGAAGAAGCATGTCAACACTCTTAAAGACAAATTAAATATATAAAGGGAACATTTCCTAAATCTTAAACTCAAGGTTGAAGAATACAAACGAGTTGAAGAATTGCTCATGGAAGAATTAAATGAAAGCAACAAGGAAAGAGAAGCATTGGAATATGAAATAGTTTCTCTATGAAAGCAAGTAAAAAATGGAAAAAATCTTCAAAACTACACCAACAGCTCTAAGGCATTGGAAGAAATCATCAACAATCAGTGATCAAACTGTGACAAGACTGGTATTGTTTACAAAGAAAAATCTGAAAAGGAGCCAAGTCCTTCTATGACAACAAAAGAAGATGGATATGCAAAATATAACAAGCAGGTAGACCTCCTAGTAAACTCAAAAGATCAGGACTTGTAGGAAGAACCACATAAGACAATTCCTCGAAGAAGATTTCCTCCCAGGTATCAACCTATCTTCTATGGTCATTGTTATTCATGTGGAAGGTTTGGACATAGAGCTATAGAATGTCACATGTATGTTTGGAATAAATATAGTTTCGGGAGATATTTCAGAAATGGATATTCCAGAACACAACATAATATTAACCGATTTTATCATTTGAGAGATGATGTCTAATGTTACAAATGTAACAATTTTGGACACTTGGCTAAATATTGTAGACTTGGAAGTTCTTCAAAGGATTTCTCGCAAAATTAGAATGAACAAATATGGAAAAAGAAGACTCAGAAATGTGCTATCGCTCTCAAGGCTCAAAGAAACATAAGCATTTGGTATGTTGATAGTGGTTTCTCAACTCATATAACTGGCGATAGGAATAAGTTCATATCCTTGATGGAAAAGAAGGATAGAACAATGTATTTTAGAGTAGGTACAGTCACACTTGGAAGCAAGAATGCATTAGCGAAAGATGTGTTGTTGGTTGAAAATATGAATCACAATCTGATAAGTGTTGGAAAAATGTGCAATCAAGGACACACGATTCTATTTAAATCTAAGAAATGTGAAATCAGGGAAGGGAAGTTCGGTAAAATTGTGCCTACAACAAGTAGAGCTCCAAATGACATATATATTTTGGATGAGACACCTAGAGGGTGCTTTTTGGTGAAAGAAGACGAAATTTGGTTATGGCACAAACGAATGGGGCATATAAATTTTGACAATTTGGTCAGGATCAACAAGAAGGAAGCAGTAAGAGAAATTCCTAAAATTTGAAAACATACCAATATGATATGTGAATCTTGTCGGCATTGTAAGCAGACAAAAGTTGAGTTCAAGAAAAAAAAACACTTGGCATCACATCCATTGGAATTAGCACATAGTGATCTATCTTGTCCTATGAGAACAAAAGGTTTTGATGGAGAATTATATTTTATGATAATGATAGATGTTACACTAGAATGAAAACCGTCAGCTTCTTAAAGAAAAAGACTGAGGCATTCAAGTGTTTTAGAATATATAAGGAATTTTTCGAAAATGAAACTGATTTGAAGATCAAATATCTAAGATTAGATAATGGCAGAGAATTCACTTCCAAGGTATTTCAACAGTATTGTGATGAAAATGGAATAAAAAGGAAATTTTCAACCGCTAGAACACTGCAGCAAAATGGAGTTGCTGAAAGAAAAAATAGAACTGTCTAGGAAATGGCTAACACAATGTTAAATGACTCAAAATTAGATGATAAATTCTAGGTTCAAGCAATCAATATAGTGGTATTCATTATAAATAGAGGTTTTCTAAGGAACAATTGTAACATGAATCCATACGAATTATGGAAAGGAAGACCGACTACATGACTTCAAAATGTTTGGAAGCAAATGCTACATCAAAGAGAAGATAAAAAAATGGGAAATTTTAATTCGCGTGTCGATGAAGGTATTTTCGTTGGTTATTTACACAAATTGAAGGCTTATAGATGCTACAATATGAGGCAAAAACAAATAGTGGAAAACATAAATGTTACTTTTGATGAATATTGTGTTACAAAGGATGACAATGAGATTGTCCCTTCAAGATAATATGAGGGATCTGAGTGAGAATCTGTGAAGGATGAAGAAGAAGCTCTAGAACAAGACCAATCAAATAAGGAAATAATAGTCAACCAAGAGGAAATAAGAAATGATCAACAAGATGTACAAGAGAATTCTCCAAAATCTTTAAAATAATGGTGTCAAAATAATCATTCGTCAAATCAAATCATTGACAACATAAACGAAGGAATTGGAACCAGAAGAAGTCGGCAACTTCGTTCATCACAACAAGCCCACCTTGATTTTTTAGCAACTTTTGAGCCTAGCAATTTTGAGGAAGCTAGTCAAGATGAACACTGGGTAGTAGCTATGAATGAAGAACTGGATCAAATTGAGAAGAACAACACTTGAGAATTGGTTCCACAACCAAAAGATAAAAATATTATTGGAACTAAATGGGTCTTCATAAAAAAATTGAATGAGGATGGATAGGTTACTAGGAATAAGGGAATATTAGTCTGCAAAGGATATGCACAAGTTGAAGGAATTTATTTTGAAGAAACATTTTCTCCCGTTGCCAGAATGGAAGCTATCAAAATTTTTCTCGCTTATGTATTCTCGAGAAAAATCAAGGTCTACCAAATGGATGTTAAGTTAGCCTTTATAAATGGTGAATTGTAAGAAGTTTACATTAAACAACTCGAAGGTTTTATGCTCTATGAAAGGAAGACTATGTCTGTAGATTAAAGAAGGTACTATATGGTCTCAAGCAAGCTCCTAGAGCTTGGTATGCTCGTCTTGATGGATCAAGATAACCTAACAATTATTGTGGTATATGTGGACGATATAATTTTTAGAAGCAATGATGATAGATTAAGTAAAAAAATTTCCACAAATATGCAAAGTGAGTTTGAAATGTCTCTATTTGGCGAGTTGACATACTTTTTAGGGCTTCAGATATCTCAGCAGGATAAAGGAATATTTATATATCAAACCAAGTACATCAAGCAAATGCTCAAGAAATTCAAGATGGAAGATTACAAGCTTGTCCTTACCCTAATGGTGACAGGTTGCAAGTTAAGTCTAGAATATTCGTCAAAGGATTTGGACCAGAGGTTATATAGATCTATGATTGGTAGTATTCTATATGTGACAACTTCTCGGCTAGACATAATGCAGGCAATTGGACAAGTAGAAATATTCCAAGTAGCACCAAAAGAATCTCATATTATTCCCGTCAAAATAATTCTTCGATATCTTAAGGGCACAATAGAATATGGTTTATGGTATCCCAAAGGAAGTAATCTAGTTATCCAAGTTTATACAGATGAAAATTGGGCAGGAAGTGTTGATGATTGAAAGAGTATTAGTGGAGCAAAATTTTATCTAAGTGGTTGCCTTGTTTCATGGTTAAGTAAAGAGAAATCTTCAATCTTGTTATCCACAATAGAAGTAGAGTATATCGCGACATCATCTTGTTGTACTCAATTTCTCTGGATGAAGCAAAATTTGAAAGATCTTCAAGTCAAGTTTGATGAGCCTATTCCTATATTTTGCGATAACACCAGTGCCATAAGTATCTCCAAGAATCCTGTGATGCATTCCAAAACAAAGCACATTCCGATCAAATATCATTTTTTAATATTCCAAAAATTTAGCCTTCATCTAAATGGAATATTATAATTTGTTTTATCACTAGGTAGGTGAATAAGTGGGGAGGGAGGCCCATAAACCCCTTTAGAAGGAATAATAAAACTCCTAATGTGAAATGAGGAAGAATAAGCAGTTGGATTAAGCACCTTTGGGTGTGAACAGGGGTTGGATCATGTTGACTCAGTCAACTTTGAAAAAGTCAACAACGCTATCATGGAGGAGTGGCATTGATGATGAGACAGTGCAGTTTTAGTGGAGGACAACTTGCATGAGCTTAGTGGCAAGTATGGATGGGACCCAATGTGAGAAGGCTCGCACACTATATATGGAGGGGATGACAGCCATTGTTACTCATGTTTTAGATTATCATTTTTATATTGGTCTGCTTAGACTTTGCTTCCTTTTTTTATTTAGCACAAGGGTGTTCCTGATTGGGAATCCCTACCTCATCTTCAGGGAAGGAGAGGTTCTTTGGGATACATTTCCTCATTCTAGCATTATGGCCAAGCTACCTCCTTCAGCGACAACACAGTTTCTATTTAGAGCTGGGTTATGTTGCAGGGTGCAGCAAAGGAGGATCACATAGAGCCATTTATGGGCTTGTTTTTTAGTGGAGAGGTAGCCTATCCATTGGAGGATCAACAAGGAGGGATCATGGGCATATTTCTACATCTTTGGCATCAAGCCAACCATCTACCATCCCTCACAGCGCAGTTACAAATCAGAACTGCATTATTTTTAGTGGCAGTTGTTGGGAGGGTTCATTGAGCTCATCAGGAGGGTTTATTTCTGAGTAGAGGGATCAAACTTCTATTTAGGAATACCATTGGAGGAGGACATCATCATTTTCGATTTTTCATAGCCTCATTCTCTTCAGTTCCAGTTTGCAGTGACATCTCAACTCCAGGGTTATTTGTCACATTGTATATTTCTGGGTATTTCTAGCAATCTTTTCCGGGTTGGATAGAAATCATGTATTAGAGCCCACATATTCTTTTTTGGTCATTTATTTTGTTTCTATTAGCCATATTTCATTTATGTATGTTTACAACAGCAACTACACTAATATAGAAAACACTGTCATTGCTCTCCGACATTCTATACAGTTGCAACAACTCATGTGCTGATTGTTCTGATCATTAGAGGCTTGTTCTTATTGCTTGAGTGGCTTGACCGTCGAGATATTTTTGTATATTGTTGCTGATATCTTAATAAAATTATGGCTGCATATTGATCCCTCTTATTTCATGTTCATATTTTCTGTGTTTTACATTATTATGTCTTGTATTGCTGCTATTTCCATTTTGGAATATTACAGTGGTATTGAAGCATAATCTTGGCTCAACCCGTGCATTCAAGACATTATGCCATTAGGAGGATAAGATTCTCACAGAAAATAGAATTTTTATGGAAGAAACAAAGGCATGACTTCATTATTTGGAGAAATGAAGGAAGAGAGGATCTCCCAACTTCTTTTCCAAACTGTGAAAAATATCAAGGAAGATCTCAAGGAGATGAAAGGGGAGAGGTGTAGAAAAATTCCAAGAGGGTTTGAAAGTGACGCAAGCCCTATATATTCAAATGATGGGTGTGGACATTTAGCCACACATGCAGATCCACAACGCAGTTTATTTCCCATATTCACTACAAGAAGGATGGAGGAAGAAGATTCACCAAGGGAGGAGACCTTGAGTGACTATCTTCAGGAGTATGTGTCTCAATCATGGAGATTCAAAAAGAACTTGGAATTCCAAGGGTTTTTCCAACTCAAAGAAGACAGAGGATCCATCAACCATAATAGAAGCAAGAGAGGTATAATCTTTCTATCTAACTTTGATGGATCAACAAAGTGCATAGCCAAAGCTTGAGTGAAGGAGATAGATTCCTATTTCCAGCTACACCAAGTTCTAGAAAAGGAGGCCATTAGAGTAGCAGCGTTGCACCTCAAAGGTATGGCCCATGATTGGTGGTTTTATAGTTCTGCTTCATTTTATCATGCAAATGTAAACACTTATGTAGGGTTCACTAAGAAATTAGTGAGAGTATTTGACATTAAACATTGTGAAACATATTTTGTTGAACCCAAAAACTCAAAACCTTTGCATAAGTTGGAGAGATCTATTTTTCCAACTCCACTCCATATTTCTATTGAAGGGGATAGAAACATGCATGATACTTTTCCAAGGGAAAGATCCCCACTTCTTGAAGAGCCCTCTTCTATAAATGAAGACATGGAAGTTCCTCCTTCAAGGGAAGACCAAGATCTAGGGTCTCTCATTGATGATGAGGCATTCTCAAACATTGGTGGAGAGGATGAGCAAAGAAGAGCTAACAACTCTGTACCATTAGGAGAAGATCCATCACCACATGGAGGTGGAAAGGGAGCCATTTCTTCCATTAAAGAAGCCCTTGTGTCTTTGCAAAGAGTTCCAAATGATCTAACATGTGGGAACCCAAGTACAAGTTCGGAGCAACATGTATCAGTATTTGTGGATTACGAGATGGAAGAAGAGAAGGATCAACATCAAGGGAGAATGAGCATTCACCCTTATCTATTTCAGGAGGTTTCTACATAGAAGAAGGAGACTATATTGCACAGCGAAGGGAGGGAAAAATCAGTCCACTCATATGTACAATCTACTTTAGATCTTGATGTCTCACTACATGGGGGCATTCCACCTGGGAGGCCACCAAATCTAGAGTGGGTGAGAGACATCTTACCATTTGGTTCACCACTCTTAGATCCCATAGGGGTGGATACTTTGGAGGGGTCTAGTACAACACAGAGAGTCTAGGGTAGACTCAAGGAGGAGGGATACATTCTCCCATTTTCATCATTACCCACTCTCACCACATATTTTGCACTGACAAAAGTTGTTGCAGTGACGGAGGGTGGCACCACCATGGTGCAAGGGAGCTGCTCCATGGGTTTGGAGAAATAGAGGGTACTTCCTTTCAGGAAGGAATCCTCCATATATTGGAGTAGATGGAGGCCACTCATGCTTACATTGGCCAAGATTAGGAGGTTCTTTTTGGATAAAAACTTCTCATGGGAGGCCAAATTCCAAAGGCCACCACTTCTACTTGAGCATGGGCAGCTGCATGATGGGCATGGCAGCATTTTTGAGGATGACTTTGGCATGAGGGGTGTCAAAGGAAAGGACAAAAACATGTGGGGAGCTTCACATTTCAGATCTACAACGTTGTCTCTTAGGAGGGTTGATCCATATTGGAGGTCTCAGCTTTTGGTAGAGTACTCCAAGGATCTTGGTGCTTGCATGATTCTTGATGACCTGGAGGGAGATGATAGATACATGGTGGATGATGAGGTCATTTATTCTTATGGCAGAGTCTTCTTGACTAGATTTTTTGAGATCAAGAGGAAACTACTACATGCAGCACATGCGGAATTTCTTTCCATGCACTTTGATGCATTTTATTCTTTGACGGAGGAGTTCACTTTGGAGGACATCCAGCAGGATATATATCAGCATATGGAGAGATGAATTTCCCAGATGATGATGGAGAGGTTGTCACAACCACTTCCCTAGTCATTGAGAGTGAAGGAGAACTTTCAGTTGAGCCATTTCAGCTCAATGACCAAGGTACATAGTAGAGGATGTACACTTATGCATTATAATTTATATTCCTTTACTTTTTGTGCGCAGCATATTGTACCAAGGAGGATTTTTCCTTCTTGTATATTGTATTTTGATGTACTTGAGGCCATTTTAAGCATGGATGTTGGCCATAAAATTAGTGGTTTGTGGGGGAGGCTGCATGGTTCTTGGTGTGCACGATTGGCACCACATGTTACTTTTGTGATCCTATCTTGTAGGATGATTGTGGCAACAAAAAATTGGCTGAAAGCACACTTGTTATTCTTTGTTTTGAGGTAGGCAGGGGATGCACTGTGCTGTTTCCATATATGGAACAATGATCCACCTCCCGGTTGTCATGTGGCAACTTCTTTTCATTTGTTTTTGCTTCCATATATGGATGGTGTTATTATGTTTATGGGAAGCTTTGTTGGGAGAGTGGCACAAGAGTTGAAGGTGCCCATTGGGATTATGATTCTCCATACTTTATATATTGCATGTTTTATGAGATGAAGGTGACCATTGGAAAACCGTGATTTCCACACTACAACTCTTTTCTTCATGTGGGTTGAGCCATTTGGAGAACTTGAGTTCTTGGAGGAGGCACTTCATGGATGTTTTATTTGGTGGGGTGAGTTGGGTCATTCTTAGAGGCCATAGTAATTTAGCCCAAGATCAGCAACAACCCCTTACATACCATAAATGGAGAAAGAAACAACTAGGGTGGGAAAAATTTAATCTCTCCATGCAGCCCCAATACATTGCATAAACTTGGGGTTGATGATTTATTTGATGAGCTACGTAGAATGGCTCATTTCATTTGGATGATAGCATAGGTGTGGGAGTCTCTCACTGGGAATGAGATCCCCTATGTTTGTCATCACTCCTACCTTGAAGAGGCCATTGGACAGCAAGAAGGTTTCCACTTACACCTTCCACTTTTTCATGATGTGAGCCAGTTGGGTTTGCATACTTGGGAGAAACCAATGGAGGGAAGATTTATTGCAGATTATTTTGAGTGGTGGTGGGGACTATTGATGAGGAGGCCACAAGAAGAGGAAGGGAGGAATTTTTCTCCACCTTTAAAGTTGCTTGAGGACAAGAAACATTTTGGAGGGGAGGACTATAATATTCCAAAAATTTAGCCTTCATCTAAATGGAATATTATAGTTTGTTTTATCACTAGGTAGATGAATAAGTGGGGAGGGAGGCCCATAAACCCCTTTAGAAGGAATAATAAAACTCCTAATGTGAAAGGAGGAAGAATATGTAGCTAGATTAAGCACCTTTGGGTGTGAACAGGGGTTGGATCATGTTGATTCAGTCAAATTTGACCACGTCAACAACACTGTCATGGAGGAGTGGAATTTATGATGAGACAACACAGTTTTAGTGGAGGAAAACTTGCATGAGCTTAGTGGCAAGTATGGATGGGACCCAATGTGAGAAGGCTCACACACTATATATGGAGGGGATGGCAACCATTGTTATTCATGTTTTAGTTTATCATTTTGATATTGGTTTGCTTAGACTTTGCTTCCTTTTGCTGTTTAGTAGGGTCGCTATGTTGTTGAGCACAAGGGTTTTCCTGATCGAGAATCCCTACTTCATATTCAGGGAAGGAGATTTTATTTGGGCTGAATTTCCTCATTCCAGCATTCTGGCCAAGCTACCTCCTTAAGCTATAACGTAGTTATTGTTTAGAGCTAGGTTGTGTTGCAGGGTGCATCAAAGGAGGATCACATAGAGCCATTTATGGGCTTTTTTTTCAGTGGAGAGGTAGTCTATCCATTGGAGGATCAGAAAGGAGGGCTCCTGGGCATATTTATACATCTTTGGCATCAGGCCAACCATATACCATCCCTCACAGTGAAGTTACAAACTAGAACTGCATTATTTTTAGTGGCAGTTGTTGGGAGGGTTCATTGAGCTCATCAGGAGGGTTTATTTTTGAGTAGGGGGATCAACCTTCTATTTAGGAATACCATTGCAGGAGGACATCATCATTTTATATTTTTCATAGCCTCATTCTCTTCAGTTCTAGTTTGCAGTGACATCTCAACCCCAGGGTTATTTGTCACATTGTATATTTCTAGGTATTTCAAGCAATATTTTTCGAGTTGGCTAGAAATCATGTATTAGAGCCCACATATTATTTTCTGGGAATTTATTTTGTTTCTATTAGCCATATTTCATTTATGTATGTTTATAGCAGTAGCTACATTGATATATACAGCACTGTCACTGCTCTCTGACATTCTATACAGTTGAAACAACTCATGTGCTGATTGTTCTTATCATTGGAGGCTTGTTCTTATTGCTTGAGTGGCTTGACCCTCAAGATATTTTTGTATATTGTTGCTGATATCTTAATAAAATGATGGCTGCATATTGATCCCTCTTATTTCATGTTCATATTTGTTGTGTTTTACATTATTATGTCTTGTATTGCTGCTATTTCCATTTTGGAATATTACACATTTTGTTAGAGAGCAGGTCACCGAAAAGAATATCAAGCTTGAATATGTTGGTACAAAGGAAAAAATTTCTGACATATTTACCAAATCATTACCTCATTAAGCATTTGAGTATCTTTGCCTAAAGCTTCATATTCTCCCAAGTTCTCATTAGACTCTTTATCTTATCTAACTAAGTAAAAAAAGGGGAGTTGAGGTGTTTATAGGTCCACATGATGACGATTGTCAAGGTGAGTTACCCTTTTCCTTTGATGACAAAAGGGGATAGAATGCTGTAGGAAGAGGTGTCATGATCGCAGGGGGAGTACTTGTGTTTCTATCAATGCCAAAGGGGGAGATTGTTGATTAGTGGTTGTCATTGATGTCAACCCAAGAAGCACCAGGGGCTACGCCAATATTGCATGGGAATTGTAACTTGGAAAATTACTCTATTATGAGTCAAAGATATTTTGGATGGTTTCTAATTATCGATATGTTTGCGTTGATATGTGGCACACCACGTAATTCTTAACGGTTTGAGAGATATTCATGTTTGAAGTTAGTAACCCCAGTTAGTGGGCTAAAACCTCATGGGGTTGTGGCATGACACTAATCATTGGTTGTGGTCATTGAATAGTAAATAATTAATAATTTTTTAGACTGCTAAAATCCCTCCAATGTTCACTTGTTGAAGACCCTCTCAACCTAAGCATTTATATAAATTGTGACCCTCATATCCTCCTAATTCAAGGATTTTTCTACTTAAAACATGTCATCGTGGCGTTATCACTATAATTTTTATTTATTTATTTATTTTTAATTTTTAATTTTTAATTTTTATTTTTTTCTGCGAAGCTTCAGATGCTGAAAAAACCCATTTGTGCCAAAATCCTGTTGAAACGCATGGCCAAATTTAAGATATTGGTTCGCTATATTTTCAGAGATATGATCTGAGGGAGTTAAGGTTTTTGCAGGCTCCTGAATTTCATGTCAAACATGTGACATTGGGAAAACTGTCATAACTTTCTCTTTGAGAATTGGATTCAAATTTCGTAAACAGTGATAGAAAGAGGACAAAATTTAGTTTTTTGGATATCGTTTTCAGGACCTAAGGTTTAAACAATGACATGTGGCACTTCGTAGAAGTTCACTCTACTGAACCAATCTATAATCAAGACATCGTAGGAGATTGGGCATAACTATTGCTTGATGAATCCAATATTGATCAGACCTGTGGGGTTGGAAAGAGGACTATATGGATACCACAGGGCGCAATTTCATACCTTAGAGATCTGAAATTAGATAGATACAACATATTCAATATCGAGCTTATATAAGGCAAGAACAAATATGCATTCAAGGATCACTACAGTAAGGAAAACACATCAACAGTCAAGGGTAAGTCTGCTACAACAAGGTATGTATGATTTAATTTGAAAAAAATCTTTGACATGTGTTTTCACAGGACAATGTAAGTATTTTGTATGTATGTTTGATTGGATTTTATTCATAAATGTTGAACGCATGTACATTTTAATTTTGAATATTTCTTTGATATATGGTTTGCATGACAGTGTAAGTATTTTTTTTGTATATTGGGTTGGGTCTTGTTCATTAATGCATGTGCAGGAAGGAAAACACAATAGGACAACTCATACACATACTAGAAGGACAATGCAACGCCAAAGTACCATTACTTGAAGCAAGCACAACAATACCTCAACAACTGCTAGTGTTCAAAGAAGCAGTGTCAAGTCAAGTATCAGGTCATGTGAAAATTCAGTATTGTAAAAATAATCATTGTAAAATTGTTAAAGAGTCAGCCTTCCTAGAGTTGGAGAGGCATTATTGGTAGGTATAAGTGTGATTTTTGGGTAATGTTATGGTTGGGTTGCAGGTCATAGTGTGATTGGGTGATTGGTCTAGTTCAAGAAAATAATTGTGAATCATATTGTATAGTGGATCATTGTATCTTGTACGGGATTCCACACTCTTGTCTTATTTTTGATCATTATAGGAAGGCGGGGAGGTGCTAGGTTGGTGCATGAAGTCACCTACAGGTTGGAGCATGTGAACACTTTAGGGTGGTAGGTCAGTCTAGGATGTTGGGGCATCCATTCAGTTGACTACTGAAGAAACCAGGGCATTGGGGCGTCCTTCCAGTGGGAGCTGGTGAAGAATGCATTTCTAGAATTCTAGGAAGTTGTATCTTTCATTTCATTTGGGGCTGAAGATTAAAGAATTTATTAGAAAAGCGTTAAGTGGTTTTTGACCGAGAGGTGGTTTTCCACCTAAAATTCGTGTGCCTATTGTGTTCTATTTTTTTACTTTTGTTACTGGATAAACATCAAGAATAATTTAAGTTTAACTAGTGCTATGAAAATATTTAAAAGTGATAATTGATAAGAAATATTGATTCAACCCCCCTCTCATTATTTCCAACATGTACGAGCCAAGTTACCCGATGAAATTCTCCATAAATGGTTCATCAGATCAATTTGGCCACAAATTTCCAAAGATGTGTCCATGTTTTGAGCCGTCACTGAGGAGAAAGCTATTTTAGCTACGCAACAGCTGGATCTCAAAAATTCATAGCCGGGTAAGCTATTCGAAGTATTTCCCAATGCCCTTAGGCCTTCCATTGACCTGCCTAAACTAGTTCCTTGCTCACATACCAATGGTGTGATTGGGTCGGTTTTTGATCCCATGATCCAACTTGATGCCCACCTTGGGAAATTGATTGTTACATCTCAAGCCCAACAAGTGCATCTGGCTCTACTAAAGCACCCTCTCCTGAGCAGTCCACCGATGTTCTTACGATGAATTCCACTCAATCTAAGAAAAACTCTCATACCGGTGGTAAAAATAACAACAATAAAAATATAAATAAACAACCAAATCAAACTACCCAGGGGTCTCAACCAAATCCTCAGAGTCAGGGAGGGGCCACCAATGAGTGTCACCACAAAGTCAAGATCCCTTGTAAACTTTGTTAAGGCTATCATATCACTCATGAGTGTCCTCAGACGGATGAAGTTCTTAGGATTCTTTCACCACCATGTTCTCAACAACTTAATCTTTTAACCTTTCTCGGAGTTAGTTCTAAATATCCTATGTCCATGTAAACCTATATATTCTTGATGAATAATTATCAATGTAGAGTGTTGTCTCTGAGGAAGTCTCTAGGTGGGGGCTCACCTATGAGCTTCTAAGTTTATGAATATATTAGGTTTCTTCGAATTTTATCATGGTATCAAAGCTTCAGAGTTGAGTGAGTCAAAGCCAAAGTGATTTGGTGATTGAGAGTGCTTAAGTGGTTGTATTGTGGCCTCTAGTGCTTGGTGCGAAGAAGGTCTGGTGAGGGGGCCAAGAATGATAATCGATGGATCTATGTGAAGAGGGCTATGTGAATTTGATCTCACAATAATATTTTCTTGCATTCGATCTCCACATAAGGAGGGCTGAGTTAGCAGTAATCTCGGCCGGATTTGATCCACTAAACAGTTTTGTGGTGTGGCAGCATTTGTTGCCGATTTGGAGCGCCTTGTTTAAATATGCTTTAGATCGTGGATCCCATCTGCATGAGGAGAAGCAGAGAATAGCATCAGGAGGAGCAGTGTTCGGATCTGCTACTCGTGGATCGTAGGATTGGCGCAGGTCGTGGCTGCTATAATTATGAGGAGGAGGCACATACCTCATCTGAGATTTGTGAGATTTGTATAAAGACAAATATAAGAATCACTGTCACTCAAGGAAATAAGTCTGTTTGCATGGTAGTTTTATTATTAGAAGTTGAGAGGGGTTTGTTTGGATCAGAGGAGGCGTGCTTGGATGCAGAAAAAATTTGCAGCAAAGGTGTAACGAATCCGCAGCTCTTATTTTTGATCGTGGAGATTTGTTAGCGGTGAGTAGGATGTCTACGGTCTAGCTCAGAGTTATCATGATGA
Organism: Pinus albicaulis; assembly: GCA_034641835.2. Lineage (NCBI taxonomy): Eukaryota > Viridiplantae > Streptophyta > Pinopsida > Pinales > Pinaceae > Pinus > Pinus albicaulis. The sequence goes on along the minus strand of CM076572.1, from coordinate 1,223,517,480 downwards.
CGTCGGTTCTATAGGGTTCCGTGTAGGAGGCGCTCATGACCAAGACTATGAATTATTGGTCTGTGATCTTGAAGAAGAGTTTTGTGTTGCACCTACGATTCAAAGGAAAGTGAAACGGCTTTCTCAAGAATGGTGAACCCATCGTGTGTTGGTAGTGTCTGTTTGGCAGATCCATGATCATAGTGGGTGAAGGTTGAATATTGGAGTACCTAACACTGTGAGTATTCGACTGGTGCAAAATGCGTCATCACCAGATCCACTGCTGATCCCAACCCTGCCACTGAAAGGGAGGTTCGGTTATTTTCATGTAGGGACAACATGTTCTTTCTGATGCAGCATGATGATCTAGACGAGGGAGAAGTCACTCTACTCGCTTATGACATAATGAAAGTCTCCTTTCTCTACTCTTTACAGTGGGCTGCCTAAAATTTGGCCCAAGTGATCCAACTACCTGCAAAAAATATGAATTATCATACACTCTCCCGGACTACATGCGCCTCCGCCAGAGAGGATCCCACCTCTAATTTACTATTTTTTTTTCGAATTCTAGGGCCCCTTCTTGGTATTTCATGGGAATTCATGACATCAACATGTGGGGGCAAGCGCCTGAAGATTTCACTAGTCTTGTTCCAGTTCAAGTCCCATGTTGAAGGGGTGATCTCTGATTTAGTATTCTCTTAGTGTGAGTAATATCTATCTCTACGTGTCAATTGTTGAAGAGATCAATATCTTTGTGCTTCTAAGGTTGGCATTGGTGGAATCTCGTTTCCTTTTTTTTTTTCCACAGGAGCTGGAAGAAGTTCCCTTTTTTGCAGGTTTCAAAAGGAATTATCCGAAGTTCATGAATTTCCATTGATTGTGTTGTGAGGTTGGATAGGGGAATATGTCTATGGTTATTTTGAGAACGCTACTGTGAAGGCTCGATCTATCATTGTTTGGCAGAACAACACCTGATCTGGTGCAATTGAGGATATCTGGTGCATTTCCAGAGTTGTGTTAAGTTTGTGAAGAAATTAGGTGATTTGTTAGAGGCTACAGCGTAATCTGCTGCATTTCAAAGAAGGTTGGAAAGCCACGGTGTTGGCTGCTACGTAACTTGGAGAATTGATCTTGTGCACAATATCTCCATGTTACTGTATAGGTAGTGACTAGCTAAAACCTCTATGCTTTGTGTGAACAAACTGGGGTACCATTTAAAGCTAACATGGTAAATCTTGCACGAGACTTCCAACTCTATGCATGGCAGTCAAGAATGATTCAGATTTAAAATTTTCTCTTGGTGTCACTTCAAGGTCGAGTTGATAAAGAACGGTGTGAAGTGGTGGATTTTGATCGATTCGTCTAGTTTGTCTCCCTGTTGGAGAAAGCCACAAAGCTGATGGAGAGGTCTGTGAGCCATTCAAAATAGTTTGTGAGCTACTATTTTTTATAGCATCATAGAGCTGATGCTTGTTACGCACTCGAATTGCTGGGAAGGAGTCATATTCCTACATAATTGAGCGCCAAACTTTGTGTCTAACCACTCAGATCGAATTTCGGCCATGACGATGTGTCGTGTATTTGTTACCATCTTTGAATAACCTGCCTTCCCCTGATTACCGTGGATTTGCTGTTGGATTGCTATAGCCCAACGTGGTCAAGTTTCTGGTGCCCTCTGTTGTAGAGACAAGCATATTGTGGAGAGCCTATCTTGATCGCAATAAGAGCCACAAGATGCTAGTGATTTTGTACATTGCGTGGATCGATCCCTTGACCAAATATGGAGGTGATTACCTTGATGTCGTTTCTTCATTTTTCTCCAGTCACGAGGTGGTAATGTTAATTCTTCTTTTAATATTTATTGTTGCATAATACAACTTGATGTTAGAGGGGTCAACCGATTTGGTGGAGCAATCGTGGTGTGTCTCAAAGTTGTGCCCTACAAGGAGAGGTGTGAGATTAGGCCGGAGGATTCAAAAATAGGGGAGCTCTTTGCTGTATGATGACATGCGGTGTTCTATTGAGCCTCGTTGATGAGAGAGCTCGGTGATCATTCCACTGTGGCAGTTGATCTATGTGCCCTGTGGATAGCTCAATTATGGAGCTAATTGGAGAAGGAATCTGGAGTTGTTTCTTGCTTTGATTCTTCTATCAATGATCTCAAACATATTTTCACTTCGAGAAGTCTCGCACATTCACTTTAAGCTCTATTGTTTTCTCCAACAATGAGTTGAGCGACTCTTGTGAATTATTTTAGTGTGCACAAAATCGACCTACATGAGCCTTGGTGATGGCAGGCTCACCCTGCTAAACCCACATTCTCCTTGTTCTGTGCATATAAAAATACATCCCAAAATTTTGTCCCCAATTAATTCTCAATCTGGGAAACTCAACAATTTAATTTAATGTGGAAGCTTTTATATCTCAAATATCATATTTGAGATATTAAAATGAAATTATTATGGTTTTCAACCCACACATCTCACCCAGAACTATAATATCTCATGCACACATTTTTCCAAGGTTCAACACCCTTACGACAAAACCCACCTTATAATATTTCGAATTGACATTCGAACATTTCACATTAACCTCGGTGTCCATGTTTCATCATTATACCATATGTTCGCACCCATTTGAATTCCATTGAAACTAAACCAAGTCTAGTACTTGCGTTTATGGGCTTCCATAACTTTACAAAACCATCGCCTATATTCTAATTATATGAATATATTCATTAAACTCAAAAGTGCGACCTTAGCTTTATTCAAAGCACTAACATAATGTTTAATTCGACCACAAAATACTTGGACTGGTTTAAAAGCCTCAACAACAATATATATAAATGCCAGACCCACAAGGCTTTAACTTACCTGGCCTTAATCTCCATGCAACTCCACTTGTGATCCAACGGTGGTCGCAACACATCAACCCTTCATGCGAAATGCAACGGATATCGCATTCGACTAACTCCTGTGACTTAACGCTCCAAAATTTTGTTTTAATTACCACCCATTGACGCATGTCAAACGATGGACACTATCGCATTCAAAAATATAAAACATCTTACCACTCTTGAGGCTGTGTGAAACACGCAATTTTGGGTTTAAAACCGCCCTCACTGTTCACTTCCACCAATTGACTTCGTTCGATTCTAACTTCACGATGTTTTTCCATTAAACAACGCTCCAACACATCTCGGTGCCAACCATCAGTCCATCGATTCCACTTTCCAATTTTGATACTAATTCGTGGCTCTAATTCCTTTGCAGACTCGCATTACTCGCTCTCCTTTCCACTGTAGTTTACTCGAAATCTTCGAATAAAGCCATCACTTGATATTATGTGCCTTCACTTCAATAATTCAATTATATGAACAGGTTAAAAACTTTCCACTTACATTCTATCCACGCTAAAATTTCAATTAAACCCAATATCAATGAAATGTTCTATTCATACCAAAACCTAATCTTTACTACCTTTTGATGAATATCGTTTCACGTTTCTTTGTTTCAAGGTCCGAACAACCTTTGCTACTTCTTTCTCTGCACATTCATCCAATAGACTGGTTCAATTTCGCTATTCCCTTTCAATGTGACACCTCCGCATACTTAGTAACGTGCCCAACTAATCTTCCACAACGTTATTCAATTCAGGCTTCACTCTACGGATTCTACACAACAGAACTCGAAAATCCCAAATCGATTTTGACCTCCGGGTATCACTTTCCGAATTTTAAATTCGGTCTCTCTCTTGCTTCAACGATCCTTCCAGCCTCAATGGAAATCAACCAACGCAAGGCCATTCCTTCAAGTGTTCAAAATCTTCTCCTCTTATCCCAATGATGTTAATGTATTGTTAATTACAATAATTGCAGAAAATTTGGATTCCCCATTGAACTATTCACACAAGTTTAAACGCATTCAAGATTAAATTATCAACGAAATTATGGATTGTGGCTTTCGTATAAAATTCGATATCGATTAACACAATCGATACTCCCCTCGATTCTACTCAACAATACTCAACACAAGTTTCATTAATAGCAATGAATTCCCAAAAGACCAAAATCCTCTATATACAGAGTTCTATCAAACGTATGAGTCAAATACAACTTCAAAGGATGAATTGACTCTTCACACAGAAATTAAATCAACAATAGAGGCAAATTGTGAAATCGATCACCCTGTGATCGATTCACAGAATTTTACGACCACCATTAAATACACAATCTTATACAGTAACTCCACACACTATAGAATTCATGATTGAATACAAACTCAGAACTAGATTCTTTATATCTGCAACACAATAATTACATTGGAACCCTTACTCTTCAAGCCTGATCTTCAACTTGTTGGCCCTTCTACCTCACTACTCTGTCTCCTAACAGCTATGTGCCCGTAGGCTTACATTTATACCAAATTAATGGGGAATCGATTCAGCTCCCAAAACTCTTAAAATTCCCAAATCCTAAATCTAGTCTAAATCCCTAGATTTGTGGAAACTGACTCCAACTCATTCCTATTCTGCAGTCTTTTCGTATCTCTAATCTCTTCACATGCCCAACTAATCAAATTCCCCTGTTCTCCAATCATTCAAGAATGGTTACATTTTCTCTTAATATATTAGAAAGAATTAAAATTCACTCAATTTATTACATAAAGTCTAACTCTCTTGAAAACCAAAAAAACTCCTAAGTCTAATAAAAATGCATGGAATTTGTTTTTGGCTTAATGCCTCTGCATCAGACTACCAATGCCAAAATGAATCATGATCTCATGATCATGTGCTTTTAAATCTTTTCCTCCTGGATCCCATACTCTGTTTTGCTGCTGTCCAATAGCTACATTATCCTTCAACTGCCCTTCTCCAGGTTTCCATATCTTGTTCTCCATCTTACCTCCAGCTATGCTTTCACATTCTGTTCTTGTTTTTCCTTTGCTAAAATTTCTCTGCTTTCTTGCTGTTGTCTGTTGCTTCTGAGACACCTTCATCATCAGTCTTCTGATGCTTTCAATTTCTATGCCCAGCCTTTCTTTTGTCTGGAAATTACTTTGCCCATTGCTGCTGCTTCCAATTTCTATTGCTGCCAATACTGCTGCTGTTACTGCCTCCAAGAATTTTTCTGTTGCCCTTGTGGCTATCTCCTCAATTTTTGCTGTAATTGTTTCCCTCATGGATGGTGCTTCAGCTGCTGCTCTTGCTACCGCTGCCAATGTTGCTAACATTGTTTTGACTCCTGCAAATGTCAACCCACATGTTGCTTGTTTTGACTCCTGCTACCACTATACATGTTGCTGATGCCAATGTTGCCTCTTTTTCCAGAAATGTTGCTGCCTCCAAAACTTCCTGGATATCTCTTAAGATATTTCCATCTGCAACATTCTTTTGCTCATCACTTGCACATTTACTTTTAAAAAGTAAATTATCTTTTAATTCTCTAACTGCAGTAATATAATCATTCATTTCTCCTTGTGTACTAGTAAGCATAATTAAATTCTGCAAACTAGTATCTGCTCCTACTTCTTTCACAAATTCAAGCAACTTCACTCTAGTGTCTGCAATTTCATTCTCTTCTCCAAATGTTTCCAGCAAATAATTCAGCCATCTCCTTTGTACAACTACATCATCAATATGCTGCGATTCAGTTTCAGCATATCCCTCTTCTTCCTTGAAAATCTTCTGTAATTGTCCTCCACCCGCTTGATTTCTTCTGGAAGTCAAATCAAGTTCTTCAAATTCTGCATTTTCATCTTCTATCAGAATAGAATTTTGATTTTCCATCACTGTAGTAGTTCCAAAAATCTGTTCAGTCTTCTCTTGGCTATTAAGAAAAGCCAACTCTTCCTTGTCATCAACAGTAATAACAAGTTCCTTCATGTGAGACATGATTGCCTCACCTTCCTTCTTCTGCAACAGTTCATCTGTATCCAAGACAACTCCAAAAGATGGATTGTCTTCTGCAATACCTGTCAACACAGCCAAATTGTCAGTTTCAAAATCATAAGACCCAATGGTATTACTTGATGATTCAGTCACCAATTCTTTCCTCAGCAATCCTAAGTCTCCTCCAAGACTCAGAAAGTCTTCACTGTCTTCATTCCTTTGCATCTTCACATTCTGCAATCCCCAATTGAAATTTAGGTTCTCCCTCTTGCATTGAATCCTATTCATTTAGCCTAATCTCCAGCAATCCAATTTCTTCATTCCATCGATTAAAGTCTTCCACATAATTTTCCTTCTGTTTTATTTGACTGTCCAATGGTGTCAATTTTTCTTCAGTATCAACAAAATCTGCATTCATAAAAAATTTGTTAAAACAAAAATCATAAGGCCTCAGTGTCTTTCCTTCCTCTGCCAGCATTTCAGTACGCTGTCCTGAAATTCCTTCCTTCTCTATCAGCACATCAATATGCTGATTCATTTTTCCCAAAGAATTCTTTGAAGTATTCTCAAGACTGTCAACAAGTCTTTCTCCTACATCATCTACTCCCATGATGTTTCCTGTTCACTGTAGTGAACTCTGCCTTCTGCAATCTCCTTTTCATACTCTGAATTCTCCAACAAATATTCCAGCAATGCAATTTATTTGTGGCATTGCTGAAGTATTTCATCATCATTTACTATCCCTGCATTCATACACAAAATTTTAGTTTGTAAACCACAAGCTTCAACAACCTCAACTGGTGTTTCAAATATCAGTTCTTAAAACTGATCCTCTCCTCCATTCACAAGAATTTCTTCCTGTGCTGCAACAGTTTCCATCAGAAATGTATCACTGCTTCCTTCAGTCAAGAGACATTCTCCAATATTGCATTTTACTTCGGAGCATTTATCTTCTGAGAGGTACTTCTTCATACTTGTGACAGCTTCACAAGATTGCTCATCCTCCTCTGTAAAACCTGTAATCACATCACAATTATCAGTTACAAAAACACAAGGTTCTACATCATCCAGCTGATTTGGATTTGCCCAATAGTTCAGGAAATCATCAATGATATCCTTTTCATCAAGACAAACTTCTTGCAGTCTTAAGTCTTCATCATGGTTCATAAGGTCCTTCATAGAACTGTATTCTTCACCTGTACCCATGACTTAACTCTGTCCTGCTTCACAAACAAAAACTTCCTTTTTCAACTCAGCTGCTCTGAGTTATGCACATCTCAACTGTACATCCATCCTCTGTTCAAGATTTCTCATATTTTCTGCAAATTGCATATTCATTTGCTGGTTTATCCTCTGTTGTAGCCTCTACCACTTTACTCTCTTCTTCATGAGCCAACCAACTCTTTTGATTTCCTCTATCATATTTTCCAGTTTATTAAACTGTTCTTTGATCTCAGCTACCTCTTTCCAATATTCTGCATCAGTGAATTTCTTCCTCATGCCAATTGTCCTGGAATCTTGTTCCTCTTTTCTGTTGTGGCCTCTCTCAGAACCTCTGCTATCTCTTCTATGACTTTTGGAATTCATATTCTCCTCCATGAGTTCCTCACTCATAAGCTGCACCAAGCCTCTGCAACATCAAGCTCTCCTGCTGCCACTCACCTCACCGATCCTTTCCTTCAGATCTGGTCTTTTGGCAAGTACTGGTTCCCTATCTGCTGGAACCTTCTGAGCATTTTCTTCTGCTCTCTCTAGGCTTCACTACTCTGCAAATTTTTAGAACACCATTTTCCTATTCATTCAACCTCACTTGAATTTCTTTAGGTTCTGCCACATTCTTCTTCCACTCAGAAGCCCTTGCTGGACTCCTCCATCATTTCTCTCAAAGCTGTGATTTTCCTTTGCTGAGATTTCTTCAATTTCTTGCAATCTGAATTCTAAAAATAATTCTTCAAACTAGAGTTAAATAATGCTTATCAAATCACCTTCTAAGATCCCTCAGTGATATTGTTTTTCCTCTCACCTGCACTGCATCTCTGTATGCTGCAATCTTTATCAATTTCAAAAATTTTATCTTACTTCATTACACATGCATTCAACAAAAAGTTGAACTTTCAAAAAGAGCTATTCCAGCTCTGATACCACTTGATGGTAGGCTCACCCTGCTAAACCCACATTCTCCTTGTTCTGTGCATATAAAAATACATCCCAAAATTTTTTCCCCAATTAATTCTCAATCTAGGCAACTCAACAATTTAATTTAATGTGGAAGCTTTTGTATCTCAAATCTCAGATTTGAGATATTAAAATGAAATTCTTATGGTTTTCAACCCACACATCTCACCCAGAACTATAATATCTCATGCAGAAATTTTCCCAAGGTTACACACCCTTACAACAAAACCCACCTTATAATATTTCTAATTGACATTCGAACATTTCACATTAACCTCGGTGTCCATGTTTCATCATTCTACCATATGTCCGCACCCATTCGAATTCCATTAAAACTCAACCAAGTCTAGTACTTGCATTTATGGGCTTCCTTAACTTTACCAAACCATCGCCTCTATTCTAATTATATGAATATATTCATTAAAATCAAAAGTGTAACCTTAGCTTTATTCAAATCACTAACATAATGTTTAATTCAACCACAAATACTCGGACTTGGTTTAAAAACCTCAACAACAATATATATAAATGCCAGACCCATAAGGCTTTAACTTACCTGGCCTTAATCTCCATGCAAATCCACTTGTGATCCAACGGTGGTCGCAACACATCAACCCTTTATGCGAAATCCAATGGATATCGCATTCGACTAACTCCTGTGACTTAACGCTCCAAAATTTTGCGAAATTCATGGTTTTAATTACCACCCATTGACGCGTGTAAAATGGTGGACACTATCGCATTCAAAAATATAAAACATCTTACCACTCTTGAGGCTGTGCGAAACACACAGTTTTGGGTTTAAAACCGCCCTCACTGTTCACTTCCACCAATTGACTTCGTTCGATTCTAACTTCACGGTATTTTTCCATTAAACAATGCTCCAACGCATCTTGGTGCCAACCATTAGTCCATCAATTCCACTTTCCAATTTTGATACTAATTCGTGGCTCTATTTCCTCTGCAGACTTGCGTTACTCGCTTACCTTTCCAGTGTAGTTTACTCAAAATCTTCGAACAGAGCCATCACTTGATATTATGTGCCTTCGCTTAAATAATTCAATTATACCAATAGCTTCAACACTTTCCGCTTACATTCTATCCACGCAGACATTTCAGTTAAACCCAATATCAATGAAATGTTCCATTCATACCAAAACCTGATCTTTACTACCTTTTGATGAATATCGTTTCATGTTGCTTTGTTTTAATGTGACATCTCCGCATACTTAGTAACGCGTCCAACCAATATTCCACAACTTTCTTCAATTTAGGATTCACTCTACGTATTCTACACAACATAATTCAAAAATCCCAAATCGAATTCGACCTCGGGGTATCACTTTCCAAATTTTAAATTCGGTCTCTCTCTTGCATCAACGATCCTTCCAGCTTCACTGGAAATCAACCAACGCAAGGCCTTTCCTTTAAGTGTTAAAAATCCTCTCCTCTTACCCCAACTATGTTAATGTATTGTTAATTACAATAATTACAGAAAAATTGGATTCCCCATTGAACTATTCACACAAGTTTAAACGCATTCAAGATTCAATTATCAACGAAATTATGGATTGTGGCTTTCATATAAAATTCGATATCGATTAACACAATCGATACTCCCCTCGATTCTACTCAGCAATACTCAACATAGGTTTCATTAATAGAAATGAATTCCCAAAATACCAGAATACTCTATATACAAAGTTCTATCGAACGTATGAGTCAAATACAACTTCAAAGGACGAATTGACTCTTCACACATAAATTAAATCAACAATAGAGGAAAATTGTGAAATCGATCACCCCGTGATCGATTCACAAAATTTTACGACCACCATTAAATACACAATCTTATACAATAACTCCACACACTATAGAATTCATAATTGAATACAAACTCAGAAATAGATTCTTTATATCTGCAACACAATAATTACATCGGAACCCTTACTCTTTAGGCCTGATCTTCAACTCGTTGGCCCTTCTACCTCACTACTCTGTCCCCTAACAACTATATGCCCGTAGGCTTACATTTATACCAAATTAATGGTGAATCGATTCAGCTCCCAAAACTCTTAAAATTCCCAAATCCTAAATCTAGACTAAATCCCTAGATTTGTGGAAATTGACTCCAACTCATTCCTATTCTACAGTCTTTTCGTATCTCTAATATCTTCACATGCCCAACTAATCAAATTACCCTGTTCTCCAATCATTTGAGAACGGTTACATTTTATCTCAATATATTAGAAATAATTAAAATTCACTCAATTTATTACATAAAGTCTAACTCTCTTGAAAACAAAAAAAACTCCTAAGTCTAATAAAAATGCATGGAATTTGTTTTTGGCTTAATGCCCCTGCATCAATTGGTGCCAACAATGAGAATAGGAGAATCGTGGTAGTGCTGCGTCGAATAAAAGTCGAAGTGTAGGCTTGGAAGAGACTGTGAAGCTCAGTTTGTAGTGTTGAAGATGAGGCCATTGTGCTGGTTTGGTGACTAGATAAATCACAATGCCATTCATTGGGAAGAAGTGAAAAGTGGGCAGGCTGGCTCGTGATGAGACCTCCTGTTCCAAGGACTTCTTAATTTTTTCAATTGTCCATTGGACCATATCCCTGGTTTGGTGGCCATAATGGGAATGCCACTTCACTTGCTTCCTTATGAACATGGTAGGCCAGTTCTTGATGAGATCCCCTATCCTCCATCTGCCAAATTATAAAATTATTAATGAAATATGTAAATATTTTTTTTTATATAACACTTTTCTATTTATTCATAAAGGATGGCTCAACACTCCTTAAGAGTAGGGATGGTGGAAGAAGTTTGAACAACTCAATAGAAAAGAATATGCCTTTGTTGCTACTCCATAAGTAAAAATCAAAGAAAGTTATAAAATATGGAAAATAACCAACATGATAAATATAATCAATCATATGAATTTAGTGGTAGTAAGACAAGAAGATCATGTTATTGATTATGTCCCTTTTTCCTTTTTCTTATCATTAATAAAAAGCTTTCTTAAAAATGACGATTTATTTTGATTTGCTGATTACAGTAAGCTCTAATTTGTGTATCCTTCCATAAATTGTATGTTTGCCTTTCAAAAAGTCATGAAAAATTCAAAAAAAATTCTAAAAATGTTGTTTAAAAAACAAGAAAAATGCACTCAAAAAGTGTTGTTCCTTTGGAAAGGAACAGTAAAAACAATCTGCAAAAATGTTGTTCCTTTGGAAAGGAACAACAAGAATAATCTGTGAAAATGTTGTTCCTTTGGAAAGGAACAACAAGAACAGTTCGCTAAAATGCTGTTCCTTTGGAAAGGAACAATAAGAACAATCGGCGCTGTTCCTTTTGAAGGGAACAAAAAAACTGTTGTTTCTTTTGAAAGGAACAACAAAAACGAGTGGTGCTGTTCCTTTTGAAAGGAAGAGTAAAAACATGCAACAAAAATGTTGTTCTTTTTGAAAAGAACAACAAAGTAATCAGCGAAAATGTTGTTCCTTTTGGAAGGATCAACAAAAATAAACACATAAACGCACTGCTTCTTAAGAGGAACGACTGCTGTTCCTTAAGAGGAACAACAACTTTTCCTTAAGAGGAACAACAAACAGCTATAAACACGCAAAAAGGAAAAAAAAAATAGGGGAAATAAAAAAGCTAATGTGCAATCCATTTCCAAGCAAATCCAATCAAATAGAAATGAAAGTTTATGTACAGGTTTCAAGAAAAAGTAATTTTTTACAGAATTGGTGCTACTGAAGAATTGCCTTCTGCAATTAAAACTTGCATGGTGGGGTCCTTTTTTTCAATTTCCACTAGAGTGGAAATTATAATTTGAAGAGATTGACCCCTGAAACACAAAAACATAAAAGAAATCAGAAAAGAAACAACACTTTATTAAGTTATAACAACTATGATGTTATTTCTAAAAGAATATCAAATCTATTAATGGGAAAAAAAATGATCTTTTGAAAAATGTTTGGCAGCAGTGACATGAATCTTCAAATGGAAACCAATTCTTCATTTCTTCTTGTTATGAATCTGTTAGGTAATGAATTGGATGAAATGTCCGTATTTCACTAAAATTTCTTTCAAGAATCACTCGTCCATAAATTGACCTTCTTTATTTTTCTAAGACCTGCAAAAAACGAGTGTCTACCTGCAATAAGAAATTAAATCATGGAGGAAGAGAGGCGTACGGGCTCCCTTAATCCAAGAATTATGCAAAAAAACTAGCAAGTAGTTACTCTGTAGAACAAATCTATGGAAAAATAAAACAAATTTTATTTGTCACCTGCGGGAGAGCAGTGGTCGACTATACTAACCAGCAATGTTTTAATCATACCTTCTTTGTTTTTCGTTTGATTTGAGTGATTCCAAAGCCAAATGAGAGCTAATTTAAAGGTTTATCTCCAATAGAAACATGTTTTAAAAATTCCATGTAATGGTATTTTAAATTTGCTTAGAACAACCTGCCTAATAGAGTCATTTTCGATTTTCCAGCTCAGACCAACAGTTAATATTTCAAGCATAAATTTTTCGTTTGATAGTGGATTGAACCAATTAAAATTTGAGATTGAAGTATATTCATTTATTGATCTCCAATAGAAATAGGTTTTGAAGACAAGAAGAATTGATGAGTCAAATATGCTAGGGAACAACCGAGAAAACATAGTTTCAAGAGTATTTTGGTCATAAATTCCTCATACGATATCGAAATTGAGTGATTCAAATTGAGTTTTAAACTATATTAATAGAGAAATATATAATAGAAACAATTTTTAAAAATATAGTCATTTAGGCCTCCAAAAATTGACTGTCCCAACTCTGTTCTTGAGCTGCCTACTAGACACTCTGTCAATGTTTTGGTTCTAACTTTTTCATTTCAAATCCAAATGGAGTGATTCAAATTGGGTTGGAAAGTAGACATCAAGGGATAATTAGTATAGAAGCAATTTTTAAAAATATTCACTTTTGGTTCCCCAAAACATGAGTGTCCCAACTTTGTTTTCAGGAATTTCATCAAGCCCGCAAGTCAAAAAAATGATATTCAAGAAATTTTTCCATTTTGATGATAAAAATGAATATAAGTGTTTGTAGAATTGTTATTTGTAATATAATTAATCTACATACACAAATTAGTTAGAATATTTATCATCAATGTTGATTTCCACAGCGTGTTGCAACAAAAACAACTATTTTTACAAAAAAAAAAAGTGTTTATTTCCTTATTTATTTTATTTTCTCCACTAATCTACTCTTCTTTGAAAATCGAATATTCTTATGTATAAGAGTATTCCCAGTGGAGTCATTTCCAAAATAAGGCTTCTAGTGTGTACATACCCAAATTTGAAAAATGCATGTTGATAAATAGTAGGGTATGAGAAGCCAACTTCCCTTCTTGTAAAAAAAATTGGGCGAAAATTCTCAATTTCTTGAGAATCTTGCTCAGACTCTTCTGTTTGGCTATGTACCTCATCAAAGGCTACAGATGGTGATTATGTGCCCTGAATGGAACTAGTAGGTTGTCTAGAAATAACTTTTTTAGGTCCTACTAATGGCTGAGATTCAATTTTTTAAAGAATTTATCTCCCCGGCAACGACTCCAAAATGTTGAGGCATAAAAGGTATCTTTTTAACACCTATTTATCTCACATTAATTATCAATCCAGGAGCAACTTTTTATTTCAAGAGTGTACTCAGTCTGAGGCAGAAATTAACTAAGAGTAATGCTATGAAGATGTAGTACAAAATGTTAAATACAAGAGTAAACAAATGCTTGTAAAGAAACCTAATTACAACAACATAAAATCGAATGCTCTGAAATCCAACTATTCACTCAGCAGACATCAATTGAGGATACAATATTAATAACTCATTCCTCTAGAAATTGATGCAATTGAAATCAAACTGGAACAAGACAATCAATCTGGGAACGAGGAAGCAATAACCAATATTATCTACAGTTGACAGTCCTGCGTTAAATCAATCAAGGAGAAATAGCAATTGAACTAAAGCTGCTATTGAAAGTATACTAAGAAAACTCTTTAAAACCAAACTTTTTGTAATATGGAAATGAATTGAAACTGAACAACACATTGAAATCGAACATCAATGTAAACGAATAACAAACTAAAACTAGAAGAATCGAACAACAAATATTAACTAATGGAATTGAACAACAAAACTCTATCAAATGGAAAATCCTATTGAACAACAAACTGAATAGTGAAGCTTTGTATCTGTGCTCTGAAATGAACAACAGTAAAACGAAACAACAAATGGAGTGGAACATCAAATGCCGAACAACGAAGCATAACAAGATAAGTAATTCGAGGATTAAGATTCTTGTTAAATGGGGAAGGAACGACAACGCAATCCATTATGATAAAACAATTAACTATTAAGCATGGGATTATGAATTAAGTAAGATAGAACCAATATCACTTCCGCAAATCCAAGGATGTTCTAAGTAAGGCAATATGCTGTCTCAATTAACCCACGTTGTAAGAAATAAGATTCAGATCATATGATAAAGAAATAACTCATACACAGAAAGCGTAATACATAAAGACAGTAAGATGATAAACAACTAATGAAATAAACTCATAATAACATGCATGTAGCAAATCGATCACACGCTACAGGAATTGGAAATATAACATAGAGGAGCAGTTCATGCTGCCAGGGGTTGTGCCCTTAACCACTAGCAGGGACTGTTCAATCTACTTCAGATGATGTGAATGGAACAACAACTTCAATTAATCATTAAACTGGAGTAGCATTACAATGGAATCGTGTTTTCAATAACACAGCTTTTTATTAAGTTTACAATTCACAAAAGCAACATCCCTCCCCTCTCTTTTACAAAAGTTTCCTTTTATAACCAAAGAGAAAAGAAATTAAATAGTAAATAGGATCTCTCATAACAAAATTTAATTGCTCCCAACCAATTTGATCAACCAGAAAATATATTTCCAACAATATTTCAACAAGAGCAAGGTGAATTTGGCTTTGCAGCTGAGATTTGGAGGACGACCGCAACAACAAATCTGAGAAAATCGTGCTCAAAGAACCCTACGTTTCTCTCAATACAGGCCGAATTTGGGCAAACTGTTTTTAATTAAGTTAATTGGGCACATTCTGGACAAAACCCATGTTTCGGATTTTCCAGATTCTTCTTCATTTGCCCAGAATCTCAACCACAAAACTGTCACTTCTTATTCCAGCGAATTTCTGAGTTGGAATATTTCATGATGATTTGGAAATCAAATCTGCAGTCTGGAAAATATTTTGGAGGCTAAAATGGTGAGTGATATTAATAAACCATCATTGACAAAATTATGCACAATAATCATCAATTTATTAAAAATAAAGGAGAAGAAATAATATTAATCCATAAGAGCATAAATCATTATAAAATGGATTTATATGATAAATTATAATAAATGATATGATAAAGAAGAGTAAAAATGGATGAAATAAGTGTTAAAAAGTGGTCGTATTCACGGCCCAACATACGCCCAAACTAAATATATTGCATGTCCTCATGCAACTCACAACTGAATATATTGCATGTTCTCATGCAACCCAAAGATAAAACTCATGTGTTAACGAAGCAAAGAAAATTATTCATCTCAACTCATGAAATGGATGAAACAAATGAATTTTTCCTCAAATAATGAAAATTCAAGTTTAGCAATCTTGATAAAGGCATAATAATTTTAACAGTTGACATTCAACTATATGTATATGAAGTTGCAGAAAAATGTGACGTAAGTAACATCAAACTTCATTAACCATTTTCTCAAAAATCAGATCGTTTTGATGCACGGATCATGAGATATAAACAAAATGGTTGTAGGTGATAGTGCATAATTTTCGAAATTTTATGAAATAATTTAGTGTGAAATTATCTAGGTTTTTGTATTTTAATGATACCTCTTTGTTATCCAGAAATCACAAGAATTCAGTTCATAATTTTAAAGATATATGCAAAACAATTTCTGCACTATATTCAAATAAAATTGTGTATTAAATGAGAAAGAAAGTGGAAAACATCCATCATGTGTAGCAATTATCCCCCCCAAACTGAAGAATTAGCATGTCCTCATGCAATGCTAGAAAACAAAGAGAGGTGGTTGCTACAATCTGTCGAAATCGATGCTTGTTATAAAACAACATGGAATAAGGGAGGTGTTGAGAATGAATAAGAATATCAATGGATGATAAAGAATATTAGTGACATGGTCACAAGAAAGAAATGAAGAAAATCAACACTCCCTCAAACTGAAAGATGAGACATGTCTAAAAAAATGGAAAGTGGTAAAGATGTGGAATGAATGATGATAAATAATGCTCAATGGATTTTCATGAAATTCTCCAAAATTCATAATAAATCAGAAAATTATGCTATTTTACCTCAAGTGTTACCTTCGAAAAAATGGAATGACATGTAGGGAATGGCCTTTGCTAAAGCTGATGTAGGCTGAGTAGATACTGAAAGTGATGCAAAAGGTGGAAGCCATGAAAGCACATCATGTTTGAAGAATTGTGCGCATTCGCGAGCCTTCGCTGTTAGTTGCAATAGTGTAGTCATGCTGCGAATATAATTTTCCCCCATATTTGTTGTTCTCCTGTAAACAAAGCACGATTTTGTATGCAATTTTCTTGAATCCACAGTATTAGTTTGGAATGGCAACAGATAAGATGCATGCACAAAAAGTTCAAGTAGAAATTTTTTTGAAAAAAATGCAGTATCAATATTGTGGCAAATCAGCAAAATAGAAGAGCAGCGTATTGCACAACAATTATACAACATGGAAAGACATACATACTTATGATACAATCAATGAAATTATAGCATTCACTGAAATCCATGCATGTGATAAATCATAAACCGATATAGAAGCGTTTTGTAATGATTCAAGGATAAGGAGAAGGGACAGCTTAAGATAAACATAAGTACAAATGCGATTATTACCCACTTAAACTAATGTGATCGATTTATGATGATTTTCATGTATAATAGGTTCAAAATCAAAGGTTAAGGATTCAACTTTCATCTAATATTTAAATAGAGATATAGGAAAAAGGGTTTAATATTACTATTGATGTGTATAAATGTAACTCCAATACTATCAGCAGAGCTCTGTTGCCCACAAGTGTCCATAACCTTGACAAAGTTGCTCTCTCACCCTTGGAACCATTGTCCTTTATTTATGCTGAGGAAGTGCTTGTTAATTGTCATAACAGAGGCCATTGTGCTGGCTTGGTGACCAGATAAATCACAATGCCATTCACTGGGAAGAAGTGAAATTAGTTATCTCCAAGAAAATCAAATGAAATGCTGTCCTTACTATGATTGTATTTCAGTTCTTGAGCTGTTAGAACAACTCCCTTTTTCTGTGGATCTATGTTCCCACATTTCAGCCTATTTATTGTAATTTTAAATCATTTGTAAAAGAGTTTGTAATTAAGCAGTGGAGAAATAGTGTGGAAAGAAACGTTTTGCGCTCCATTGTACAGTTTGACAGGGAATTAATAAGAGATGCAGCTCTGATTTGTGGGATCCATGTGGCATGAGATTTAGCACTTGTTTCTTCCTTTGTTTCATATGTAAATTGTTATGTTCCATCTCTCATTCATAAACATTTCTTTTTGAATGCTTTCAAGATAGAAAGGTAGAATCCATTTTATATGCTCTGCCTTGGGAAAGCATTTTAAAGGTATATTTTTAACACCTATTTATCTCACATTAATTATCAATCCAGGGCGAATTTTTATTTCAAGAGTGTACTCTGTCTGAGGCAAAAATTCAATCTAAGAGTAATGCCTTGTAGGATGTAGTACAACGTTTCAAATTCAAAAATAAATGGATGCTTGAAAAAGAAATCTAACTACAACAACATAAATGGAAATGCTCTGAAACCTTAATTAAACCAATCTGCAAAACATCGATCAGGGATACAGTAGCATAGCACCCGAATTGGACCCCAGGTTGAAAAAGGGAAAAACAGGGTAACAACTAAACCACGCTCAGCCTTGTAGCTAGCCCTACAAGGACATGAGAGGGCTCTCTCCGTGAAAGGATATTCAATGGAATACAATAAATGGACTGATATTAGGCTAGATAAAATGATGGGAAAAAGCTTTAATAAAATGAGTGAATTAATTTCAGGGATGTGTGGGGCAAAAATGGGACAGCTAAAACCGGAAATTAAATTAGGACACAGGGTATTTCATGGGGCAAGATAGGTAGGAAAACTTAGCAAATAAAACTAAATAGGGATGGGATGGATAGACTGGTGAGGAGCTGAAAATGGCACAATAAATGGATCATTTTCAAACAGAAGAAAAACACAGAGCATGAATGATTTCCCAAGACAAAGCATATAAAATGGATTCTACCTTTCTATCTTGAAAGCATTCAAAAAGAAATATTTATGAATGAGAGATGGAACATAATAATTTACATATGAAACAAAGGAAGGAACAAGTGCTAAATCTCATACCACATGGATCCCACAAATCAGAGCTGCATCTCTTATTAATTCCCTGTCAAACTGTACAATGGAGTGCAAAATGTTTCTTTCCACACTATTTCCCCTACTGCTTAATTACAAACTCTTTTACAAATGATTTACAATTACAATAAATAGGCTGAAATGTGGGAACATAGATCCACAGAAAATTGGAGCTATTCTAATAGCTCAAGAACTAAAATACAATCATAGTAAGGACAACATTGCATTTGATTTTGTTGGAGATTTGCTGTTATACATGGATAAAAGAAAATAGGCAATCCGAAAGCAGATTTCCTACTTTGCTGCTATTGTAACAATCTTTGCTTATTTTAGCTGTCGGCCTTTGACTGTCGCTTTGCTTTCCACTATTTCCTTTGAAGAGAGCTGAATTTTATAAAATACATTGGAATAACTAAAATGAAATGAAATTATGCCTCGGTGAAGGGAAAACCATATTGAATGGGAAAAGGGAAGGGAAAGGAAGCGGGGTCCACGTTATAATTGCAATCGGAATCGAGCTTAGGAGCGGGGCAGAGTGATATATATGAAATCGTTGATGCGATTGGGGGAGGTCCTTCGTATAAATGAAATAAAACAAAATTCGATTTTAACAAAGGGCAAGGCCTTTATATGAATGGCGGAAGGTAATATGTGGTGGGACCGGGAATCAAAATCGGAGTCGGGAGGTCGGGGTGGTGTATTGCATAGCAGAGTTTCTCCGATGCGATGGGAATAAGGCCTTTGTAATACGTAACAAAATAACATTTAAATTTTACCAAGGGAAGGGCCATATTATTGTGAATGGGCGGAAGTATTGCGGTGGGCCCAGGAATCGCAATCGGAAATCGAAGGAAGGCAAGATCGGGGGAAAGATTTAACATCGCCGATTGGAAAGGTCGGATGGGTTGTGGGCCGTCCGATCGACGAGGGCAGATCAACGGTTGTGGAATGATCGGAGGGGATCTGTCGGGGGATACGTATCGGAAGTCGCAATCGCATCGGATTTTTGGGCGATGGGTCAATCAGAGAATGTTGTGATCAATTGGAGTAAGGAAGGTTGCGATTGATCAGAGCGATGGGATCGGGGAATGTTGCGATAAATCATAGGAAGCATTATGGGAGCGCCGATTGGATATGGGCCGTCCAATCGTCGATCGGATCGACGGTCAACATAATATCGGGCAGATCCAATTGGAGGGACTTACATAATCACATCGAAGTTTTTTTTTAACAAAGGGCCAATCGGGGCACATTATTAACTATTGCAATTTGCAATGGGAAGGTCGGTCGGGTTATGTAATATGAAACTTGAAATTTTATTATGAAGTTTCAAAGGTATGAAGGGGAAGTGGTTTGGGAATGGCGGGGGGGTGTATATATGAACCTTTGAAATGTTTATCATAAGGTTTTCAACGGGGAATGGAGGGGAAGTGGTTTTGGGATGGCGGGGATTATTATAATCCTTGAACTTTATTAAAGGGTAACAATGGGGAAGTGGTTTTAATTGCACAAGTATTTTTTGGATTTTAATCATGCGACTATGTATTTGGAGGGGGGGGGGATTTTATTAAAGAAAAATATTAAACTTTAATAATACAAATTTTAAAGTGAAAAATGGGAAATAGGGGGTATATGAGGATATAGGGACTTTTACTTCACTTAAGCATAAATTTCAATCCAGAAGTCAGTTTTAAGAGTGCAGTATACCGTTGGAAAGCTATTTTTGGGCTCTTTCTGATAGATTTTCTTGGAAGATGATTTGGCACTGAACATGCTGCATAAAACTTCTCGAAAGGCAGGGACATCACTTTGTGGAGATAACAGCTTCTGAATTGTGACTTATTTCATATGATGACATGAAATTACATAATGAATGATAATAAAGGCAAAATATCATGTTTTCACCTCAAAACATGGTTTTGAGGTGAAAATTACATCAAGCTGAATAAAATGTCTCTTTAATCTTCCAGGTGCTGTGACTTTGAATTTATTGAGTTTCTCATGACCTTGCTGATATTATTGACATTCGACTCATTAATTTGACCATGTTGAGACCCTAGAAATTGATGAGACCCCTCCTATGACCTAATGATATGATTTGAGAGTGAAAGTGACTCATGAATAAAGACCATAGAAAGGAAAATCAACAAGTACCTTATGAGGGAAGACTGATAAAAAATTACTACCATCAATGAATCCATGACCTAGTGGAATGGTGAAATTTATTCGGTATGAGACACCTAATATGAAAATGCAAAAGAGCATTTTTGATCACTGATGGCAGTATGACTAGACTGATACTAACATTGGCTCCAATGGGGATAGTAGCTCATTGGAGGTGCCAAAAACACCGTAGACCAAGTAGCCTTATCCATTGGGCATGGAGTCAAAAATGTTGAAAACTGACACAAATGCAAACTGACTCTGACTCTAGACTAAGACTGAAAACTGAAATAAAACCAAACCATACACATATCGTCCAAGTTTTATAGCCTTCACCTTGGGCCCCAAACTTGAATGACTGTGCGTTTGAACTCTGATTTAAAAAAAATAACATGGTATATACAATGATGATTGGATATATTTTCTGATCCATAGTCTTCAATAATGGTAGTGCTTCAACAGCCTACCATTTACTGCTCCTCCAGGACAATCCTGGCCATCCATTTTTGAAAGAAAGAAGGCATTCTATCCCCTGTATGCTGTAATTCTGTATGGTCCCTTCCAAAGGTTGTCAAACTTACCGTGCTTCCCTTTGTCTTCATTTCTTGCATCCCATTTCAACACTACATCATCTAGCTGAAACTTTTCTGCTTTTGTTTTCCTGTCATAGATCTTTTTAATCTTGTCCTGCAACTGACTCGCTTTTTGTGACACTTCTTCTCTTGTTTGTTGAAGATGAATCATTTGGTTAATCCTTCACTGGTTATCATCATCTTTAATGCCAACTTCTTGTAACAATCTCATAACTGGAACTGTAAGAGAATTAGGAAAGACAACATCAGTACCATAAACCAGCTAAAAAGGTGACATACCTATTGATTTTTTACTGCTGACTCTGTCTGCCCACAATGCGTTGATAAGCTTTCGGTGCCAATTTCTTTTGTTTGCCTCCAACATTTTCTTAATTATATTCATCAGTGATTTGTTCGATGACTCTGCCAGGGCGTTGCCTTGTGGATAATACACTGTTGAATGGCCAAGCACGATGTTGTATTTGTCACAGAAATCAATCATTTTCTTTGATCCAAACACGACTGCATTATCCGTCACAATTTTACATGGGAAACCAAAACGAGATAAAATATTTGATTCAAGGAATTGAATAATTACTGCGTCAGTCGCTTCCCTGGCAGGGACGGCCTTGATCCATTTCGTAAAGTAATCTGTCCCAGTCAATATCCATCGATGTTGTGCTGAGGACGCGGGATGTATTTCTCCTATAAAATCGAGCCCCCACTGCTGAAAGGGCGCGTTCACTGAAACTGGTTTCAAAGGAAGTGGAAGAAATTTATTCTTCCCTTGGAAAATTTGACATTCATGACAATTCATCACTGTTTTATATAAATCAGAAAATATTGTGGGCCAATAATACCTGGCTCCCAATACCTTGTTGGCTGTAGTTTTCCAAAACAAGTGACCACCACAGTCACATTTATGGAAATCATGCATTACCTTCTGAGCTTCTTCTTCAACCAAACAATTTAGCAAAACGCCCCCTGGATCCTTCCAAAAAAGAGCACTGTTTAAAATGCAGTACTTTGTAGATTTAAGCTTCAAAGATCTACCTTTACTCTTAGACATGCCTGGAGGAGGTGACAAATGTTGAAGAACATACACAATATCTGAATACCAAGGGGACTGCAGAAAAATATCTGAAATAGGAACCAACAAACCTTCATCTTCCTCTTCTGACATTGCTGTAATGAGGTTTATATCTAAAGCACGTAGATTTGATTGAGCCATCAATTTCACCAAGCCTTGGCCTTTGATCAATTTTGTGGGCTTGATCTCCAGATCATACTCCAACATAGCTGCTATCCATTTTCCTCTTCAACCTTTTGTATCAGTTTGCATCAACACATCCTTCACTGCTGCGTTAGGGACATATGCTATAGTATGTGAATGCAGAATATAGACCCTAAAATCCTTTAATGCCTTGATAAAGGCCAATGCCTATTTTTCAATAATATTATATCTTAAAGCAGCATCTCTAATAGTCCTACTGAAAAAGGCAATTGGATTTTCTACCTCATCTCTCTTTTGCATTAAAACAACAACCATAGTATGCTCAGATGCAAACGAAAATATGATAAAATCTTGAGTATAGTCGGGGCTGATCAAAACTGGGGCATTAGACAAAGCAAATTTTACCAAATTGAATGACTTGATAGCTTCTTCACTCCACTTAACAGTGCTGTCTTTCTTCAACATATTGGTCATTTCTCTCAAATGTTCAGCCAGATTAGGTATAATTCTGCGTAAAAAATTCATCTTACCATTGAAGCCTGAATCTCTTTCTTGTTCCGTGGAAGATATATAAGCTGAATTGCCTCCACTCTAGCTGCATCTATGCGGATGCCATTTTTAGAGATGATATGCCCGAGAAATTTTCCCTCATCCATGGCAAAAAGGCTTTTCTTGGGATTGAGAGAAATCCCAAACTTTCTGCAACGCTGAAAAACCACTCTTAAATGGTGAAAATGCTCATCGTCTAAACCTGAAAACATTGTCAAATCATCCAAATAAACAACAAGAAAAACATATTTTTCATTTGCAAAAGCAATATCCATTGCATGCTGGAAGGTGGCTCCAGCGTTCTTCAGTCTGAAGGGCATCTTGGCATACTGGAAGGTTCCCCAAGGTGTTGTGAAGGCAGTTTTATCTTGGTCCTTCTCATGCACCAAGATATGGTTGTACCCTAAGTAGCCATCAAGTAGTGACATCCTAGATGCTCCAACTAATCTCTGTAGAATATGGTCCATTTTCGAAAGTGGGTAATTATCCTTTAAGGATGCCTTATTCAAGTTCTGAAAATATATACACAATCTTATTTCTCCAATATTTTTACGCACTGGGACCAAATTCGAAATCCAATCAGAAAATCTAATAGGAAGTATGATTCCTACTTTGTACAACCTGTTTACCTCCTTTTCAATTGATGGCAACAACTTTGGATTGATTCTTCTCAGCTTCTTTCTGAAAGGCTTCTGATCCGGCTTCATAGGAATTGTATGCTGGATTATGTTCTTATCATACACTTTGAAATCTGAATAATCCCATGCAAATACATCAGAAAATTCTGAAAGCAACCTAACATACTTCTCCTTTACCTTAGGGGATAATGCCTTTGACAATTTGACGAATTTGGGTTGGTTAGTTGTTCCAATATTCACATCTTCAACTCCTTTCTCTGTGGGCACCAAGCTTGGTTTCTTTGCAACATCATCCTGATCAAAAAGCTCCTCTAGAGGTATGAGACCTCTAGGAATTACATTATCCTTTAGCTGCAATATGTCCATCTGGTTTGCTTCTAACTCCTGATCATCAACCTCATACTCACCCTCCATGGGAGTATCTTTGAATTTTCCATCACCCTACAAAAATGAATTAATCTCATTATCATCCCAAAATACTTGCCAATACCTTAAATTGTCCAGAAAAACAAGCCTATGTTTGACATAG
Source organism: Pinus albicaulis (assembly GCA_034641835.2). Lineage (NCBI taxonomy): Eukaryota > Viridiplantae > Streptophyta > Pinopsida > Pinales > Pinaceae > Pinus > Pinus albicaulis. Next base: position 1,223,493,222 of record CM076572.1, on the reverse strand, counting down.
ATTTCAAACTTATTACTAGAGTTCATCGGAATCTTCAAGTTGCTGGCAGTAGTGGCCAGGGAACCGGAAATCAGATTCTGCATCCTGGGTACTGCTGTTAAAGTATATTCAGGGAATGTTTTCAAAATTTCCAAGATTGCATTTCTGTATGCCCTCAATATTGGATGTTTTTCTTGGTATTCTCCTTTCACCTGTTTGATTATCAATTCGGAGTCGCCATACATAGAGATCCTTTTTGCCTTCAAATTCTTCAAAATTTTGAGACCTGCGATCAAAGCCTCATATTCTGCTTCATTGTTAGAGCAATCAAAAGCCAGCTTATAAGCACAAACTCTAACATTTCTGGAAACCTTCTCAAGCTGGAAAATAGGGCTCCTAATCCATATTCCAATGCCAACTCCATCCTTACCAACAGCTCCATCAAAATACTCCATAAACCTTCTTCTTCTTCTTGAAGATGCTGGAAATTTGTTTCTTTCTCTTCTTTACCTTGGTTGATTTCTAGCTGTTCACTGTCCTTTTGCTGCTGGCAGGCAGGAGGTTCAGAAGTGTTTGCTGCTTTATCCCTTTCCTGTTTAAGGATTTATCTGAAATTTTCTGAAATCTCAGGTATTTTATCTACTTGTACCAACTGAACATTCTCATCATTTAAACCACCATCAAAATACAAGACAAAAGACTCTAAATCTGTATGGACATCATTAATGGGATGATTTACAGACTTGTCTTTGCTGGTAATCATATATTTCATTTTATTTTCCCTATATAACTTCCTTAACTGGCCAAATACAGGGATAGTGGCATAAGAGAAGTCAAAATGCATAGTTCCTTTGAGTTTGGCACCCCAACACCTAGATAGAGGCATTCCAGACCTCGGTGGGATATCGTCAACAACTACATCCATCAAGACATTCTTTGCTGGAATCTGATCTAAAGACACTACCAAATATTTAATTAGACTAATACAGTGGACCCTACTTGAGTCGAAGGAATACAAATCATGATATTTTCGAGTGATATCAAGGCCTAGCTTCTCCATGACAGCTTTGGGCATCAAATTATGTGAGGCCCCAAAGTCTAACATAGCGTTATGAAGGATAAACTCATGTACTCTAAGACTCAAATAAAAAGGAGAGACTTCATTTTCTTTACATTCTTCTGTGGCTGGACCAAAAATAAGTTCAGGGTAGTCATCTTCTACATTAACCATATTAGAAATAGAGTCCATTTGCAAGACTTTGGACACCTGAGTTTTATATGCACTATTCTTCACCAACTCTGTGAGGGGCATAGACACTTTTAACTTAGAAATTTCATTTTCTAAATTAAAGGAGGGAGATTTTTCTACCTCTTTAATGGGCGGGTTTTTCTTCTCTGTTGGATCCTTTACTGTGTTCTTCTGGTTCTTTTCATTTGCTGTATTAGCAACTGCAGGTGCTTTTCTAGAGGAAGGACCAGCTGGTTCTTTTCCTTTCTTCTGTGCATCGTTCTTCATTTGGAGTTCTTTTCTCTTTTGAATGGGACTGATTGTAACGTCTTTGTTCCTTAAAGAGTACTGCCTTTGCTGAGCCGACAGAGCGTTCATATACCCTCTTTGGTAGTCATCGGAATCTTCTTCCAATACTGTGTCATTTGCCAAAATGAAATTTTGGTCTTTTTGAATATCTGGGGTCGCCACTGTGTATTCTTCATCTTTTGTGAGGAAAATTGGTGCACCATCAGTTGTGAAAAAGTGATTAGCCTAAATAACATGATCATCATCATCTGAATCTATCCCTTGCACGTAGTTCTACTGCAAAGGAGTTTTAATCTACTGCTGTGGTGGCACAACTTGGTCCTACGTTCTTTGGTCTCTTTGTTTAATTCTGAATTGCGGCTGCTGTCCTTTGAAATTCGGATTTCTTATTTGAGGCTCTGGTCTGTCTGCAATGGTTAACCTATCAACCATTTTTTCTACTATTCTGATTAGAGTGTCCATTTTACTATCTGAAGTAGAGGCCTCCTCTTTTATTGTGACTCTTTTCTCAGCTCTGGCTCGTGCTTTTTTAGCCAGCAGATTAGCTTCAACGTTTACCGCTATCTTCAGCATGTCTTCAAGTGAAGACGTGTCTCTTTCACGCAGCTGATATGCCATGTCAACATCAAAACCATCGGGAAATTTCAACAATGCTAGTCCCACAAGAGGTTTCAAATTAGCTGGAATAAAATTTTAAGTGGGTTATTTTTTACCTCCCACTGGTCCAGGAACTGAGTGTGCAACTCCTGCAAAGTGCAAATTGAGCCTGGCGATAAGGCTCTAAAACACTTTCTAACCTCACCTCTGAAGCTTTGGACAAACAACCTGGTTGTTACATTCTATGCTTCTACCTGCTGGGCCGTGATGCTCTGAGTGGCATCAAAAATAGGAATTTTACTTTGATATTCAGCTGTCATATCGTTGAGGACCTGGGGTAAGACCAGGGGTGCATACCTGGCAGCCATAACTCTGGGTGGATTTACAACAGGATTTTTAGGATTTGAGGGAGATGGAGGAGATGATAATTGGGAATTGACTGATGGGAATGTTGATGAATTGGGAGGAGGAAAGACTATTCCTGATGATTCTGAAGGCTTAGGAGTATTATTTACAGTGATGGATTGAGGAGAATTCAAAATGTAATCGTCAATGGAAGTATTTTCTCTTTGGACTTCAATATCTACAAGGAACTCACGATCTGAAACTGTATCATCAATGTCATTTTCAGACTTGTTCCTAAATAAAGAAAGCTCAAAATTCTGATCAAACGAAAGATATTCTACAAAAAACCACTCACTAGGCCAAGTATAGGATCTGGTGACGGTTCTGGGGTTGAATGATCCTTCTTATCTTCTGACAATTCTTGGGATAAGGTTCAGATTTTCAAACACAGGGGGAGGATTTGGAGCTGGATTAGCCCTGGTGTATCTTCTTGAAGCTAGTGTGGTTGAATTTCTATTTCGAAAAATTTTATTTCCATCCTAGCAAACTCTGAACATCATCGTTCAAAAGTCTAGAATTATCTAATTTACTGGGGCAATTAGCTAGTCAGATGTTACAGTTATAAAACTAGACCGGAGATTGACTGAAGCAACGTTTATCTACTTATGCACTTGTAAAGCAATGTGCAGTTCAAAGGCTACCTGGCATAAATTCAGGCTCCGTCTGTAGTTTATAAAATGAATAAAACTAACAAACAAACAGCCTTGAGCGATCCCCAGTGGAGTCGCCAGATATGTTAGCACCCGAATTGGACCCTAGGCTGAAAAAGGGCAAAACAGGGTAACAACTAAACCACGCTCAGCCTTGTAGCTAGCCCTACAAGGACAGGAGAGGGCTCTATCCGTGAAAGGATATTCAATGGAATACAATAAATGGACTGATATTAGGCTAGATAAAATGATGGGAAAAAAGCTTTAATAAAATGAGTGAATTAATTTCAGGGATGTGTGGGGAAAAAATGGGACAGCTGAAACTGAGAATTAAATCAGAACATAGGGTATTTCATGGGGAAAGATAGACAGAAAAACTTAGCAAATAAAACTAAATAGGGATGGGATGGACAGACTGGTGAGGAGCTGAAAAGGGCACAATAAATGGATCCTTTTCAAACAGAAGGAAAACACAGAGCATGAATGATTTCCCAAGTCAGAGCATATAAAATGGATTCTACCTTTCTATCTTGAAAGCATTCAAAAAGAAATGTTTATGAATGAGAGATGGAACATAACAATTTACATCTGAAACAAAGGAAGAAACAAGTGCTAAATCTCATAACACATGGATCCCACAAATCATAGTTGCATCTCTTATTAATTCCCCGTCAAACTGTACAATGGAGCGCAAAACGTTTCTTTCCACACTATTTCCCCTACTGCTTAATTACAAACTCTTTTACAAATTATTTACAATTACAATAAATAGGCTAAAATGTGGGAACATAGATCCACAGAAAAAGGGAGCTGTTCTAACAGCTCAAGAACTAAAATACAATCATAGTAAGGACAACATTGCATTTGATTTTCTTGGAGATTTTTTGTTATACATGGATAAAAGAAAATAGGCAATCCGAAAGCAGATTTCCTACTTTGCTGCTATTGTAACAATCTTTGCTTATTTTAGCTGTCGGCCTTTGACTGTCGCTTTGCTTTCCACTATTTCGTTTGAAGAGAATTGAATTTTATAAAATACATTGGAATAACTAAAATGAAATGAAATTATGCCTAGTTGAAGGGAAAACCATATTGAATGGGAAAAGGGAAGGGAAAGGAAGTGGGGTCCATGTTATAATTGCAATCGGAATCAGGCTCAGAAGCAGGGCAAAGTGATATATATGAAATCACCGATGCGATTGGGGGAGGTCCTTCGTATAAATGAAATAAAAAAAAATTCGATTTTAACAAAGGGCAAGGCCTTTATATGAATGGCGGAAGGTAATATGTGGTGGGACCGGGAATTGCAATCGGAGTCGGGAGGTCAGGGTGGTGTATTGCATAGCAGAGTTTCTCTGATGCGATGGGAATAAGGCCTTTGTAATACGTAACAAAATAATATTTAACTTTTACCAAGGGAAGGGCCATATTATTTTGAATGGGTGGAAGTATTGCGGTGGGCCCAAGAATCGCAATCGGAAATCGGAGGAAGGTGAGATCGGGGGAAAGATTTAACATTGCCGATTGGAAAGGTCGATGGGTTGTGGGCCGTCTGATCGGCAGGGGTAGATTGACGGTTGTGGAATGATTGAAGGGGATCCGTCGGGGGATACGTATCGGAAGTCACAATCGCATCGGAGTTTTGGGCGATGGGTCAATTGGAGAATGTTGCGATCAATTGGAGGAGGGAAGGTTGCGATTGATCGGAGAGATGGGATCGGGGAATGTTGTGATCAATCGAAGGAAGAATTATGGGAGCGCCGATTGGATATGGGCCGTCTGATCGTCGATCGGATCGATGGCCAACATAACATCAGGCAGATCCAATTGGAGGGACTTACATAATCGCATCAGAGTTTTTTTTTAATGAAGGGCCAGTCGAGGCACATTATTAACTGTTGCGATTTGTGATGGGAAGGTCGACGGGGTTATGTAATATGAAACTTTAAATTTTATTATGAAGTTTAAAAGGTATGAAGGGGAAGTGGTTTGGGAATGACGGGGGGGTATATATATGAACCTTTGAAATGTTTATCATAAGGTTTTCAACGGGGAATGGAGGGGAAGTGGTTTTGGGATGGCGGGGATTATTATAATCCTTGAAATTTATTAAAGGGTAACGGTGGGGAAGTGGTTTTAATCACACAAGTATTTTTTGGATTTTCATCATGCGACTATGTATTTGGAGGAGGGGGGAAATGGATTTTATTAAAGAAAAATATTAAACTTTAATAATACCAAGTTTAAAGGGAAAAATGGGAAATAGGGGGTATATGAGGATATAGGGACTTTTACTTCACTTAAGCATAAATTTCAATCCAGAAGGCAGTTTTAAGAGTGTAGTATACCGTTGGAAAGCTATTTCCGGGCTCTTTCTAATAGAGCTACTTGGAAGATGATTTGGCACTAAACATGCTGCGGAAAAATTCTTTGAAGGCAGGGACATCACTTTGTGGAGATAACCGCTTCTGAATTGTGACTTATTTCATATGATGACATGAAATTACATAATGAATGATAATAAAGGAAAAATATCATGTTTTCACCTCAAAACATGGTTTTGAGGGGAAAATTACATCAATCTGAATAAAATGTCTCTTTGATCTTCTAGGTGCTGTGACTTTGAATTTATTGACTTCCTCATGACCTTGCTGATATTATTGACATTTGACTCATTAATTTGACCATTGTGAGACCCTAGAAACTGATGAGACCCCTCCTATGACCTAATGACATTATTTGAGAGTGAAAGTGACTCATGACTAAAGACCATAGAAAGGAAAATCAGCAAGTACCTTATGAGGGAAGACTGATAAAAAATTACTACCATAAATGAATCCATGACCTAGCGGAATGGTGAAATTTATTCGGTATGAGACACCTAATATGCAAATGCAAAAGAGAATTTTTGATCACTGATGGTAGTATGACTAGACTGACACTAACACTACAATCATTTGAGAACGATTACATTTTATCTCAATATATTAGAAATAATTAAAATTCACTCAATTTATTACATAAGTCTAACTCTCTTGAAAACAAAAAAAATTCCTAAGTTTAATAAAAATGCATGGAATTTGTTTTTGGCTTAATTCCCCTGCATCACTTGGTGCCAACATTGAGACTAGGAGAATCATGGTAGTGCTGCGTCGAATAAAAGTCGAAGTGTAGGTGTGGAAGAGACTGTGAAGCTCAGTTTGTAGTGTTGAAGCTGAGGTGAATTCATTAATGGGTCAAAAAAGGAGACTTAAAAAGTATCAAAGAAAACTGAAACATATGAGGAGAACACATCAAGAGATAGGTGTGATATATTTTTCAGCCGAATTTTGTGAAGAGTTTCAGGTTGACGTGATGATCAAGTCAAGGATCATAATGCAGATATGGAATTTGATGAAATCATTAAGAGGTTAATGTCGGATATACCCTCTTTTTAGGTATGAATTATGAAATATAGGAAACCGAAATGAAAACAATATTATGGAAGGTAGATTTATTAAATTATGTTTATGATGATTTTTTAAAATCAAACCATGATATGAGTAAAAATGCATCAACATTAAACCTTATAACAATTGCATTAGATGAAAGCATCATATTCAATATACTACATGAATATGGTGAGATTGAGAGTGCAAAATTATTGTGGGATATTTTAGAAATAAAGTACAGTTTGAATGAGGTTGAAAATGTTGGAAGTATTGTCCTTGAAAATTATGGTTGTTCTTTCAGCCCCATAACTGAGTGTGAAACTGAAAATGACAACATTGAAGATGCAATGATGGATTTCGAATGTGTGCCTGTAATTGGCATTAAAATATACGATGATGAAGAAATAATTATTGATGTAGAACCTGAAATTTTTTATGAAGAAATATTCCCTGATGCAAAGACTTATGAATTCATATTTGATGAGAACTATGTATCTCATGACAAGTGGATCAATTTGATGCATCAAAAGCATCTTATTGATGAATTGTTGTACAATGAAAAGGAAAGCCTATCTCCATATATAGATCAAATGCAGGTGTTACACTAAAATTGCCACCATGATGTTTTACTGTCTGTATGGGTTCATCATTACTCATACAATACTCCCTTAGAAGTCTACAAACATCAAGTTCCTAAAACCAAGCCTTGAAATTGAGAGAAAAGCCTATAAAAGTCATAAAATACTTGTACCGAACTTTATCTTAGTTTTACCTGTGGTGTCATTACTGTTTCTTTTAGAACATGTGGAACCGGCCGCACTTTCCCTTCATTTAAGGTGCGGTTGCCTGTAAAAGGTAAAGTGAATGCGAAAGTAAATTTTGGAAGCCCAACTAGTTGAATTTGGAAGCTTCTAGAAGCAATTATTCGGTGGAAAGTTTGCTCCTTTCATGTACATTCATCCCTCCATTAAATGAGACTACACCTTGGTATGTGGAACTTAATCCCTTGAAAGAGGATTCTATCTCCTCTTATTTGGAGCTGCAACCTCTTCTCTTTTGCTATAAATCGAGGCCATAGTTCAGCCTCAAAGGGAGTTAGGCTTTGAGATTTTTTGAGGAGAATTGCTAGAGAAACTTAGACTCTCTTAACTGATTATCATATGGGAATGATTACACATTCATGTGTATGTTAGTCAAGAGAGTGCAAAGGCTTGTCAAAGTAGAGGAAACGCTTGTTTCGAACCCCGGAAGGACCTGTACGACATCAAGGCGAACACAGTTGTAAGGCTCTTTTTTCATCAAAGATAATACAAATGGATCCTATTTTCTCAATGAGTTGTTTATTTAAATGGCTTATTTCTTGAATTCCTTGATCATCAAGATAGGTTTATGGTTTGTGAATTAATATATATTATGAAAGTGCTTCTGATTCTTTCATGTTTTTGATTGTAGATCACAAAAGGAGACGTATTTAAAGCAACAAGAAAGAAGACTATGATCAACTTTGGACTATAGGTGAGTCCTAAATCCTTCATTATAGATAATTCTAGATCAAGTATAATCTAGAGAAAGTAGTTTACATATGTCTGTTTGTTGCTAGTTATCATAAGATACTAGGGAGATCTGTCTTGTCCGCAAGAACGATTTATCCGTCCAACAAATTGGCGACTCAACTGGGGAATGGATCTTGAACTTTGTTTTCTTTTATTTTTTGACTTGTGAAATTATTTTTTTGATTTTGATTGATGGATATTGGCTTGGGTAATTTATTCTTGTAGAATCTATGAAAAGTGCTTTAGAATTTTTTTATTTTTCTTTAGGTTTTCTGGTCTCCGCACTTTGTCTTTAGGCACAGTGCGGTCATCTCCGCTGTTTTTTTGTATCCATAGTGTGGCACTCCACCTGTTTACACTAAAACCTGCGGACCCCGAGAATTTTTTTGAAAAACTTAAAATTCTCTTTTCCAGAATTGGTTTGTAGGATTCTCAATATATACCCATACTTGTATGTTCTGTCAGAAAGCTTTGTCTGAGAGTTTCTTTCAGCATTTTTTAAGTTCTGAATGATTTTCTACAAGATTTGTATGTTATAAGTGATTTTTGCTTTGTCTTTCTGTCACTCAAAGATCATAAACCTCTGTATAACTTAGATCACTGGTATTTCATTGTTTTCTTGCTGAGTCTTTGACTTCATAGCAGAAATTGTTTTATGAGAATTAGATCCCATTTTCTTATTTGCAAATCTTTAAAAAAACTTTTTCATTAAGTTTTGAATTTCACTTAAAAACCATAATTTGATGTTTTTGTTTTTGCTTATTTCAACAAATAATTTCTTAGTTTGATTACAAACTAAGCAAAACATCCTCAAAATATTTAAAGTTTTGATTTTAGATCTAATTCTTAGAAATTTTAGATCTCGAAATTAGTGTTTTTAGCTTTGAGTGTTATTTATAGAAATTGTAGTTTTCTTTTGGAGAATGTTTTGATTGTAGTTTCAATCTTGAAGAATATAGGGATTTATTTTTGAGCAATTGATTATTCTGAGTTCTCATGAAATAAGATTTTTTTTCATATGTTCTTGTTTTGAAGGAAATAATTGTTTTAAAAGATTTCATTTCTCAACTCTTTATTTTAGATAGAATTCATTGAAAGGAAATGAATTGTTTCTCATAATAGATGCATTTTTAGTGTGTTTTGAGTAAGGTCACTACATATCATCAAAGTTTCACTTTCACACCTATTGTCCTAAGAAATAACCTATTAAAATTGACACTTAAATTAAAATCAATCTAGTAATTTTTATATTTCTAGGACTCTTTTCACTAACATAGCTTAGGCTAGTGTCTTGGAGTAGGGAGTAATTAACTCTCCAAGACAGTTAAAAAAAAACCAGTAGTTAATCTTGCAGTAGGAAAAATCCAATAGTAGCTTGTATGCTCTGGGAAGCTCTTCCTAAAGGAGTCAAGCACGAGATCATATCCGAACTAGTGAGGTGATCAATTCTATCTCATGGGGAACGATAGAAGATGTGCGTGTATTAACAATGGTAAACCTCGGATTGACCATTGTCGAGGGGCCTCGGGTCAATTGTCGGTATACCTTGGATTATGTCAAGGAGCCTTCAAGGGGATTGAGATTTGTTACTCTGCCCTTGCGCGTATATCGGATCGTAGACTGTTCCCCCAGGTATATTTGTTCCTGTTGGTGACCTTAGTGGCCATAAACTTTAAATTTTTTTCCTAAGGTGATGGTGGAGGAAAGATCCCACTGTACCTAGAGCAATCGTCGACTAGACTCACTTGGACTCTCCGGAGGGTTATCTTCACTCGAGATGGTTTAAGTGGAGAAGCTTGCACCGGTAAGCAGGTTGTCGGGGTAACTATTCCAACCGCCATTTCTACATTAAATACTACGATGTTGGATTTCATCACCAACTAGTGTTTTTAGTGTGGGAATCTACTGTTTGTGTGTGGTTTGTTCTCCTAGATTTTATAAGCGTTTGATCATTTTTTTGTCTCCTTAGTGACTTTAGGACTTTTGATTGAAATTTTCTTTGATTGCGTATAATTAATAGTTATTAATCGTGGCTGAATTACCAAGAAAATCGCGTAGAATTAAGGGGAAACTCCCTGAGTATACACCAAGCCAACTTGAAGGACTGAGAGCTTTGGTACCACATACTACCAGCAGAATTGGATCAATGGAACTAGGAGAATTATCCATAATTAATCATTCTGATTATCATGAAATAAATCAATCAGAAACAACAGAATATGTTCAAGAGACAATTTCAATTTTCGAAGTTACTGACGTTGCTTTTGCAACTAGTGAATTCGCTGAAGAACCTGAAATCTCTGACCAGAAACTGAACCTAATGTGTTAGAACCATCTTCAGGGTTTGTTACTCCAACTTCTAGTGATCCTGATTCACCTAGAGTAAGACATCACATTACCAAAAACCTTCCTTCTGATCTCATATGTATTGAAGAACTTGTTGGTCCAGACGAAGACGTAGTTCTTCCCGAAACCCAAGAAAATTTGAATCTTAGAGGGCGTGAATCAATATTCTACAGTCCTTTTAGAACTGACCCTTGGTATTTATCATTGACAAAGTTTTTACAAAACGTAGGTCTTACTTATTCACCACCCCGAATTCTTTTTTACCCTACACCGAGAGGTTATCAACCTTCATTAGCTATGTTGGGTGAGTCATCTATGTTTTCGGAATCTCTAGAAACATTTTTATACGGTGGTTCGTCTATTCCTTTGGGATACCAGTCGCTCTCTGGTACCTTCACAGGAGCAGGTACTCAACCAATTGAACAAGTGTTATCATTTGGTACAAATGAAACAAACACTGGCACGTTGAACAAAAAACAATTTTTTTATGATGTTTGGCAATATTCCAAATCCTCAACCTCAAGGAAGTCAGTTACCGCCTGGGGGGAAACCTCAAGGAAGTCAGTTACCACCTGGGGGGAAACCTCAAGGTAGTCAATTACCGCCTAGAGGGAAACCTCAGGGTAATTTTTTACCACCTAGGGGTTAAACTGTAGGACAATATTTCCTGCCTGGGAAGCAACCCCAAGGAAATTACATACCTCAAGTTTAATATCAACCCCAAGGACAGTACATACCTCAGGGTCAATATCAACCTCAAATTATGTACATGCCTCAAAGTCAATATCAACCTGAGGGTCAGTACCCAGCTCAAGGTTTTCAACCTCCTTCAGGTCAACCATTATTACAAGGAGCCGAAAATTTTCCAGTTAATTATCAAACGTATGTTCAACCTGGTTATGTTCCTTCATATGCACAACCTTCTATGGGTCAATACCCTAGAATTAATATGGTGTGGGATCCATCTCAAATTCAATAGACTTTACAACCCAATGTGCAGCTACCTAATCAACATGGACAACCCATAGGTTCTGGTCCAACCCAGCAACCTATCTAGCCTACCATTCAAGTCTCTGCACCTGGTTCTATTCAAAAACCTGGGCCTAGTGCACCTAGAACTCCACCTCAAACTTCTACTACTACTACAACTTCTGTTCAACCAACCACACCTATTTCTGGAGTATCTGCAGCTCCTGTTTCTACTACCCTTGTATCAGTGCAAATTCCTCAAGTATCTATGCCGCAGTCGGGACCTACAATTCAGACTACGACTCAGATGCCTACAGGACAATCTGGCACGAGTACGGTTCTCACTAGTCAGCCACAATTTACTTATCAACCGTACCAGGGGCAGTATCAATTTGAACATGCTACAAAAAATCCAACATATTAGTATGAACCGTATCCTGGGTATACTCATCAAGTTCCTCAACAACCCCAGTATGGTCCAGTTAATCCTGGTTATCCAGGAGGTTTCAAAATTCCCAATGCAAATCCAATTCTAGGATATCCTCCTCCTGGAATTGTTTTGATCACACAAGGTTATCAAGACCCTAGCCGTCAGTTACTGTTCATAGCAACTTTAGATTTACCTGATCTATCGCGCCTTACGAATGATATGATATTTAATCTTCCGTATTGGCTGCCGATGCCTAATAAGTTGCCCAGTGATATTCCAAAGTTTGAAAGTAAGTCAGGAGAAGATCCATCTAATCACGTTATGACTTATCACCTCTGGTGTGCATCCAATTCACTAATCGATGATTCGATTTGGTTACGTCTTTTTCAGAGAACTCTCATTGGTCTAGCTTCCAAATGGTACATTGAGTTACCACGAGGCTTATTTGATAATTTTAATGCACTAGCTACTACTTTCTTAACCCATTTTCAGTTACCTGTCAGATATGACAATGGTACAGAATTGTTGACCTCATTAAAACAATCTACGTCTACATACATATCTGATCACATTTTGAATGGAGACGTAGGAGACGTTGAGTGAAAGTCTTTATTCCACACCAAATTTTGGCTGAATGGTTCATCAAATCATTATTGCCCAAAATTACTGAATATGTGGCCAAAGGAGTCGTTGTTACAGAAGAGCAAGTCATTGCTCAAGCTCAGTACCTTGACCTTGTATATACACAATCATGTACTTTGTATGACAAAATCCCCTATTTACCAAGACCTGGTCAATTAACTACAACTCCTTCAAGCTCTCATGCCGTTGATGGTGTAGTTGGTTCTATTAACACTGGAAAGAGTAAGAAAAAATATTCCAAGATGACTTCTCCTATTATAACTTTACCCGATTCACCCAAAGGATATTCTTCTATTGAAACTTCCCCCGATATTCATGTTTGTAATGTTCCCAATTTTAGCCTCAAGATAACATGGAACATTATAGTTGCACATTTTATTTTTATTTAATGAAATGGGGAAGGAGACACCTTAGCCCCTTTTCGATGAAGAAATAAAACTCCTCATGCGAAAAGGAGGAGAATAAAGCAGCTGAAATAAACACCTAAGGGTTTAAATGGAACCCAACTCACTTGGATTAGTCATCTTTGACTAAAGTCAACAGTGCTGCCCAAGGAGGAGAGGCTTCCTAGAGAAGCTGTGTAGTTTTGGAGGGAAGACACTCATGAGGGTGGAAACCCTAATTGGTGGGACCATGGTAGAGAAGAGTTCCCTTTCTTTATAAGGAGGAGATGACAACCCATTTGCATACATGTTTTGGAGTTTCAGACTTTGGGTTTGCAAAGGCTTGCATCCCCAGGCTGTTAGGCAGGATGATGGTGCCCTCGGGCACTAGGGTGTTTTCGGTTAGGAATCCCTAGCTATTCCTCAAGGAAGGATGAGGAATGAGCTGATTTTTCTCAATCCGACATTGTCCACAACTATCACCATCAACTACAACGTTATTTCTGCAGCAGAGAGGACGTTGTGTTGCTGGGGGCAGCAAGAGAGGAACTCATGGAGTCATTCTTGTTTGTTTTCTTCAGTGGAGGAGTGATCCATGCATTGGAGGAGATGAAAGGAGGGTTCCCGAGCTTCATATCAAATATGTTGGCATGGGCCAACATTCCATCATCTCCCATTGCGCAGTCCATGGAGGAAAATGCGTTATTTCAGAGGAGGCAGTGAGAGAAGGGTTTAGAGCTTCAAAGGAGGAGTGTTTTTGAGACAAAGGGATCATCCCTTTGCTTGGAGACATTATCAGAGGAGGGAATTTACATTTCAGATCTGCCATGGCCTCACTCATGTTTTGTATCAGTTGCAGTGAAAACTCTGTTGTCACATTTTGTATTCTCTGGCATTTCTAGCAATCTCTCCTAGATTGGCTAGAAATCTTGTATTTCAACCCATTTCCTTGGTATTGGGATATTTATTTGTATCCTACAGCCACATATGTATTTCATGTATATTCAACAGCTGCTAACTTCATATACCTAGCGCAGTCACTACTCTCCGACATTTTTTGGAGCTGCAACAACTCATGTATTTCATTGTTCATGTATTGGAGGTTTGTTCTTAAGGCTTGAGTGGCTTGTCCCTCAACTATTTCTTGTATTTATTTGCTAATGTATCATAATTTTTCACGAGGGGAAAGCTCACGGGAAACCCGAGCGTACTTCCCCAGAATTTCTGGATGGTACGCGCGGTAAACCGTTCGGCGGACTTTCGGCGCCTAACCCCAAAGGACTCAAGGATCGAACCCGTGACCTCCCTCAACGGAGAGGACCACGTATTGGCTCACTACCACTTGAGCTAACCCTTGGGGCTACTAATATATCATAATATCATGATGTCTATAGCATTTCCCTCTTATGATGTATTCAAAGATGCAAAGTTCATGTTTATGTTCATATATTGTTGTAAGCTCTCTCATTGAGCATTTTTTTAGAGACCTAGATTGGGGAGATCTGAATAACCCATCTAGAGTTATTTCTTTCAGCTCATTTTCTACAAGGGAGTTATATATGAGTTTTTATAGGGCATCCCAGTGGTGGTTTGTCTTATTTATGCAGCAGCTTCCTTATACAACGTCCTCAAGGACCCTGTAGCAGAAATTCCCGAGGTGGAATATTGCATATCCATAGACAAAGTCTGTGAAGGGCCGTCTAGCCTCAGGATTTATCCCTTCTTTCAAAGGAGTCATATCCTATAAATTCCCCAACATTAAATCTCTAAAATGGACTTGTGATGTATCACTAAAGAAGGAAATTGGAATACCTCAAGATATTCCCAACAGAGCAGCAAGTTCCAGATTTGGAACATTACAGTGGTATCGGAGCATGATCTTGGCTTAACCTATGCTCAAGATCCATTTCTATCAGAAAGAGGACCGTCTCTCCAAGGAGAGGAGATTTACAAAGGAGACAAGGAAAGAGGAATGATGGAAGAGGTGGTTTCCCTTCTTCTTTTCTAGACCATTGAAGAAATCATTGAAGATCTGATGAAAGGGAAAATTTGGGGGAATTTTCTGAAAGGGGTTTGTGGATGGAGCAAGCCCTAGCTATTTTCATGAAGGGTGTGCGCATTCAGCGACACATGCATATCTACAACGCAGTACATTGCCCATAGCTTCTGCAAGAAGGATGGATGGAAAGAGTTGAGGCCTTTGGAGGAGCAGCGCTACAAACTCAAAGGTATGATTCATGATAATTGATTTCATAGTTCTATTTCATGTTCTCATGCAAATGAGAGATAATATGTTGCAGTCACAAATTTTTTTGCAAAGGGAATTAATGAAAACCAACGTGAAACATGGTGTGAAAAAACTTCAAACACTTTTCATGCATGGAGGGGGACCATGAAACAAAGATCATTCCATCTTTCTAGAGGGGGAGTAAATCAGGAGAATGATTTGCTAGAGGTAGGAACCCCATTGTGTAAAGTGCACTCTTCCATTTTTGAGGGTGTGGAGACATTTCTTTCAAGGGAAGGCCAAGATTCAAGGCCTCTCCTTAAGGAGGAGATACACTCACATGATTGGGAGAAGAGGAGGTGTATAGAAGAACTTAGAACGCTGCACCATTGGAAGAAGAAGAAGAGTAGAAGGATCAACATGAAGGGATGATGGAAATTCACCCTTATCTATTTCAAAGATTCTATTCACATAGGAGAAGGACTACACTGCGCAGTAGAGAGAGAGGGACCTTTCATTCCCCTCATATATACAGTCCACTTCCTATTTTGATGTCTCACTTTTGGAGGCCTTCCACTTGGGAGGCCACATGATCTAGAGATGATGAGAGGCATCATGTCATTTGGTTCACCACTCTTGGATTCTGGAGATGTGGATACATTGGAGGAATCCATCACAATGTAGAGAGTTTGGGGATAAGCACAAGAAGGAGGGATACACTCTCTCATTTTCAGTACCACCCATTCTCATTAGTTTGACTGCGTAGACAGAGTTGCTGCAAAGATGGAGGATAGCATCTTCATGATGCAGGATGGATGCTCCATAGATTTAGTGAGAGAGATGATACTTCCTTTTTAGGATGGACTCTTTCATGCATTAGAGTAGATGGAGGCCACTCATGCTTACATTGCCCAAGATCGGGAGATTCTTTGGAGGTGATAGTCTCTCATGGGAGGTTCATTTTTAGAGAGCATCATTTCTATTCAAGCATGAGTAGCTGCATGATGGCATGTTAGCAAATTGGAGGATGAATTTGGCATGAGGGGATGTCAAGGTAGTAGGCAGCAGCATGATGGAGCACCATATTGCAGAATACCAGCGCTGTCTATGTGGAGGATTGATCCAGGATGGAGGACTCATCTTTGGTTGAGTATTCCCCAGGATCTTGATGCATGCATGATTCTCAGATGGCCTTGATGGAGATAGCAGATACTTAGTGGATGATATGATCATCTATCATCATGGCAGACTCTTCTTGACTAGGGCTTCTAGTCTCAAGGAGACACTATTGCATGCAACATATGAGGACTTCCTAGCTATGAATTTGGATGCATACTTTACCTTACTAGAGGAGTTCACTTGGGAGGGCATTCAGCATGATCTACATCAGCATATGGATAGATGCAGAGCTCGGTTTTTGGGAGAGGTTGGCACAACCATTCCCTTACTCATTGGAGGAGAGGGAGAGCTTTTAGATGAGCCATTTCAGCTCAAGGTCTCAAGTACATGGTAGAGAAGGTATCATTTCCCATTTTTTACCTCTTTACTTCATATGAGAAGCCTATTGTCTTAAGGAGGATCATTCCCTTCTTGCATTTGGTATGATGTACTTGCAACTACTTGTAGGCTTGATTGTGGCTATTATTATGATGCTTTATGGAGGAAGCCACATACTTCTTGGTGTGCACCATTGGCACCTATTTGTACTTTCATGTTTCATCTTATGAGGAGATGTTGTGGCAGCAAAAAAGTGGCTAGTAAAACTCTTGTTATTTGCGATTTTGAAGCAGGCCAAGAGGCACTGCATAGGTTCCATGAGTGGAACTCTAAATCACTCTCCGGTTGTCATTTGACAACTTGATTTATTACATATTGCTCCATTGTATTTCAGATGTTTGTACAATCATGAGGAGAATTATTTGGAGATTATTGTATGAACAACCCATTGGGAGCATGATTCTCCCCATTTTATATGTTTTATATTGCAGGGGATACCATGGGAAAACCATGATTGCCACATTGCTACTTGCACCTTCTTGTGGGAGGGACCACTTGGAGAATTTGCAGAGGCACTTCATGGCTGATTTTTCTTGATGGGGTAGCTTGGGCCATTCTTGGAGGCCATAATTTTCCAGCCCAAAGACAAAGGCAGCCCCATTTGTGCAGCAAATGGAGAGAGCGCCATCATGGGAAACCAAAACAAATCTCCATTAAGCCCCAACACATTGCAGAAATCAGGGGTGAGATTTTCATTTGATGATAGCATGGATTAGAGGATCATCATTTGGAGTAGAATTTTCCCATGCATATCATCACTCCTACCTTAAGGAGGCCACATTCCAGCAAGAAGGATTCCACTACACCGTCTATCTTTCCATGAGGAGCATTGTTGTCAGCTTGCATACTGGGGAGAGAGCATTGGAGGACAGATTCATTATAGTATATTTGAGCAGTGGTGGGACCATTGATGAGGAGGCCACAAGAGATGAAGAGGAAGAAGATTTTTTTCTCTCTATGTAGTTGCTTGAGGGCAAGCAACATGTGGGAGGGGAGGACTGTGATGTTCCCAATTTTAGCCTCAAGCTAAAATGGAACATTATAGTTGCAGATTTTATTTTTATTTAATAAAATGGGGAAGGAGACACCTTAGACCCTTTTCGATGAAGAAATAAAACTCCTCATGTGAAAAGGAGGAGAGTAAGGCAGCTAAAATAAACACCTAAGGGTATAAATGGAACCCGACTCACTTGGATTAGTCATCTTTGACTAAAGTCAACAACGCTGCCCAAGGAGGAGAGGCTTCCTAGAGAAGCTGTGCAGTTTTGGAGGGAAGACACTCATGAGGGTGGAAACCATAATTGGTGGGACCATGGTGGAGAAGAGTTCCCTTTATTTATAAGGAGGAGATGGCATCCCATTTTCATACATGTTTTGGAGTTTCAGACTTTGAGTCTACAAAGGCTTGCATCCCCGGGCTGTTTAGCAGGGTGATGGTGCCCTCTAGTACTAGGGTGTTCCCGGTCGGGAGTACCTACCTCTTCCTCAAGGAAGGATGAGGAATGAGCTGATTTTCCTCAATCCAACATTGGCCATAGCTACTACCATCAGCTACAACGTTATTTCTATAGTAGAGAGGACGTTGTGTTGCTGGGGGCAGCAAGAGAGGAACTCATGGAGTCATTCTTGTTTGTTTTCTTCAGTGGAGGAGTGATCCATGCATTGGAGGAGCTGCAAGAAGGATTCCTGGGCTTCATATCAGATATGTTGGCATGGGCCAACATTCCATCATCTCCCATTGCACAGTCCATGGAGGAAACTGCGTTATTTCAGAGGAGGCAGTGAGAGAAGGGTTTAGAGCTTCAAAGGAGGAGTGTTTTTGAGACAAAGGGATCAACCCTTTGCTTGGAGAAATTATTAGAGGAGGGCATTTAAATTTCAGATCTGCCATGGCCTCATTCATGTTTTGTATCAGTTGCAGTGACAACTCTGTTGTCACATTTTGTATTCTCCGACATTTCTAGCAATCTCTCCTAGATTGGCTAGAAATCCTGTATTTCAACCCATTTCTTTGGTATTGGGATATTTATTTGTATCCTACAGCCACATATGTATTTCATGTATATTCAGCAGCTGCTACCTTCATATACCCAGCGCAGTCACTGCTCTCCGACATTTTGTGGAGTTGCAGCAACTCATGTTTTTCATTGTTCATGTATTGGAGGTTGGTTCTTAAGGCTTGAGTGGCTTGTCCCTCAACTATTTCTTGTATTTATTTGCTGATATATCATAATATCATGATTTCTATAGCATTTTCCTCTTATGATGTATTTTGTTATGCAAAGTTCATGTTTATGTTCATATATTGTTGTAAGCTCTCTCATTGAGCATTTTTTTAGAGACCCAGATTGGGGAGATCTGAAAAACCCATCTAGAGTTATTTATTTCAACTCATTTTCTCCAAGGGAGTTGTATATGAGTTTTTCTAGGGCATCCCAGTGGTGGTTTTTATTATTTATGCAGCAGCTTATACAACGTCCTCAAGGACCCTGTAGCAGAAATTCCCGAGGTGGAATATTGCATATCCATAGACAGAGTCTGTGAAGGGCCAACTAGCCTCAGGATTTCTCCCTTCTTTGGAAGGAGTCATATCCTATAAATTCCCCAATAGTCAATCTCTGAAAAGGACTTGTGATGTCTCATTGAAGAAGGAAATTGGAATATCTCAAGATATTCCCGACGGAGCAGCAAGTTCCAGATTTGGAACATTACAATGTTGTAGAATCATCTACAGCCAAACCTAAAACTAGTGGTAAGAATAAAGGTAAGAATAAAAACAAAAAATCATCTTCAAAAGATAAAAACGATAAAATTGAATCAACTGACGATAAATGAAAACCTCGTTATCCTTGTCTGATCTGTGATGAGGATCATTTTACTAAAGAGTGTCCGCATAGAGCTGAGGTATCGAAATTCGTTAAGGGTTCGTCCACACCTGTTGTCTTGAAGTATCATTTTCCTGCTCAAGATAGTAATATTATTAGATCTTCCTCGAATATGCTAGAGGATATCTTGATGGTTGCGGCGCGATCGCAAGATTATGGTAGTAAAAATCATGTTGGTGGTAAATAAGTAGAAAGTTATAATTTGACATCAACTACATGTCCCTCAGTTTCTGATCTGCTACAGATCGAGAAATTGAGTCCTGACTTAGTAATAAAACCGCCTGCTAAAGGTGTACTTCGTAAATCAGCTTTCAATCCACATGGGAGAGCTGCTCAGAACTACAATATTGTTGAAGACTTGGCAATTTCCCCTTCAGCAATGTCGGCTTTGGAAGTGCTGAAATCATGTCTAACCCAAAGAAAATTACTATTTTCAGCCATAGGAGCCGTAGACCTTCAAGATTCGAACCTAATGATCTTCAATTTAGATAATTTTACACCCTGCCTACCCCATCAAATGGCTTTTCAGTTTCCAGAAATAGTAAAAAACAAACGTTGCCTTCGTACTGTTGTTGATGAAGGGGCTTCTACGTGTATCATGTCGTTAAAATGTTGGAAATCACTTGGTTTTTCGACAATTAACCAATATCCGACTATCCTCAAAGCTTTTGATGGAAGAGGTTTCCATCCGTATTGTATTTTACAGGATCTACCAATAGAGGTCGAAGGAAAAACCATTAATCTAGTTGTGGAAGTGGTTGATGCCCCTCTGGATTACAACCTTCTCCTGGGTCGCAATTGGTCTGATGCCATGACTGCTGTTGTATCATTGGTCTTTCATCTCATCATATTTCCTCATAAATGGAAGATCATTAAAATAGATCAGCTCTCATATTATTCATTCGACCCAGCTGCTACTAATAGCATCCAACATGTCGAAAAATTGACTATCCCTTATAAAGATGTTGGAGTGGGTTTAATTAAAGATTCTGCTTTACTGGGAAATTTTTCCCTGCCTGCTCTTGACGTACCACCTCCTATTGATAATATCAATATGATTACATTTAGTACTATTTCCTTTGATGATCCTTGGATATTACCTTCAAATTCAGAACTGGATTCTTTTGATGGCGTGATGCCTTTGAGTCCTTTTGAATTAGCATAACAGGCAGTATAGTCATTTTTTGATACTCCTTCAACTAAACCTGATCTAATAAATGTGATCAATCAGGAATCACTTTCAATATCGAGCTCAACTTCTACATCAATTCTGGATCTTGTTCAACAAGTGTTCAATACTGATGAGCATATTTATTAATTTTTGTCTATAGAAGAATTACCATGGGAAGATCTACATCATCGATCTTCGTTTTTACCTGATCTCGGTCATTTTTTACACTGCTTTTTCCTCTATTTTTACTGCTGATTATGTCAATGAACCTCAGAATCCTCTCACGAATTCTGATTCTGAAGTGAACTTAGAAAACATCTCTATGACAGTTCCTATTGACATCTCAGTAAAACTAGGAATTGTTGAAGACATTCATATAGGTGCTTCTTGTACGCCAGATGAACTCCAAGCATATAAAGCCCTATTTCAAGAATTTCATGACATTTTTTCCTGGTCATATGAAGAAATGCCAGGAATCGATCCATCAATTTTTGTTCATAAAATTAAAACATACCATGATGCTAAACCTGTCCGACACAGATTACGTCAGATACATCCGTGAAAAGCTGCCGCTATTAAAACTGAAGGTTAGAAATTACTTCGTGTAGGTTTTATTTATCCAATTCCTCTAATGGATTGGGTATCTAATATTGTTCCTGTTAATAAAAAAAAGGGACAATATGAGTATGTATTGATTATAGGGATATAAATCGAGCTTTTCCAAAAGACAATTATCCAACCCCTTATATCGATCAAATTATTGACGATTGTGCCGGAAGTGAAATGTTTTATTTTATAGATAGATTTTTACGATACAATCAAATCAACATACTCCCTATTGATCAACCTAAAATCACTTTCATTTGTCCGTGGGGGAATTTTTCTTACTGCAAATTACCTTTTGGACTTAAGAATGCTGGCGCAACTTTTCAGAGGGCAATGTCTTATGCATTTTATGACATTAAACACATTGTGCAACCCTATCTCGATGATTTACCTTCTCATTCATCGCGCAGAGCAGATAATCTTACTCATCTACGGGCTATCTTTATGAGATGTAGGTATTATAGGATTCGCCTGAATCCTCACAAATGTGTCTTTTGTGTTGAATCTGGATGATTGTTGGGATTTGTTGTCTCAAAGGAATGCATTTGTGTCGACCCATCGAAGGTTGAGGCTATCATCAAATTACCTCCTCCTTCTACTCTTCGCCAACTCTAAAGTTTGCAAGGGAAAGAAAAATTCTTACGTCAATTCATTCCTAACTATGCTGAGTTAACCAAAGGTTTTACCAGGTTGTTAAAGAAAAATATTCCTTTCTTTTGGGACGAGATCGCTAATCGAACTTTTCATGCTCTTAAACATGCATTGACCCATGCACCGTTATTGTATCCTCCCAATTACAACTAGGATTACTTTTTATACTTAGTAGCCTCCAATTCTACTATTGGCATGGTCTTATTTCAGGAAGTTGAATTCCACAATGAACATGTGATTTATTATCTCAGTCGCAATCTGCATCCGACTGAAATCAAGTACTCACATGTGGAGAAATTGGTCTTGGCAGCTGTTCAAGTTGTCCAACAATTCCGTCATTACATACTGTTATGCAAAACAACAATGATTTCTGATTGTAACCCTATGATGTATATTTTGACCAAAAAACTGCTAGAGGGCAAATAATCCAAATGGATTGTTATCCTACAGGAGTTTGATTTGGAATTTGAAAAATCCAAATCAAAGAAATCATTGGTATTCGCTGAACTTATGTGTGACTTCCCAAATGCTGACACAGAAACTGTGGCAGAACATCCGATCATGGATGAATATTTGTTTCTTATCAGTACTATTGATCCTTGGTATGGAGATATCATCATTTATCTCCAAACCCAAACTTTTTAGCCTGAACCCTCATGGTCACAATGAAAAAAAATCCATTTCCAGTCTCAGCAATATCATATTGTTGGTGACACACTATACCGTCGTAGTGCAGACTCTGTTTTTCGATGTTGTCTTACTCTTGACAAAGATAAAAAGTTTTTAAATGATTGTCACTCTGGAGCATGTGGCGGTCATATGTCTGGGTATGTCACAGCCCAAAAGATATTGCGCGCTGGCTATTTTTGGCCGTCCTTATTTAAAGATTGTATTTCTGCTATCCGAAAATGCCACAACTGTCAAATCTTTGATCAAAATGCGTGCACCACCTACTCCTCTTCACCCTATAATTTATGTTGGTCCTTTTGCAAAATGGGGCATTGAGTTCATTACATGTAACCCTCACTCGACTGGGGGGCATGGGTATATTATTCTCGCAGTATATTATTTTACCAAATGGGCCGAGGCGATGCCTACATTTGCAGCAGATGGAAAAAATGCAACTAATTTCATGTTCAATCATGTGATTACTCATTTCAGTGTACCCCAATTGATAATTACTGTCCATGGGAGTCATTTTCAAAAAATCATGATGACCGAACTAATTGATCAAATTGGCCTGCGCCATGATAGTTCTACACCATATTATCCGTAGGCTAATGGTCTCATTGAAGCTATCAATAATTTTTTAGTCACCATGATCAAACGAATCATCGAAATTCATAAATTGAATTGGCACACCATGCTTTTTTCAGAACTTTGGGCATATCGAACCTGAGCAAAAACATTGACAAGTTTTACCCCTTTTCAACTGGTTTAAGGTTTAGAAGCGGTATTACCGATTGAATGCGAGATGCCGTCACTCCAACTAGCCATAGAGTTACTACCAGCCACTTCTGAAGAGGAGAAACGATTTTTGTACTTAGCTCGATTAGATGAGAATCGGCGCACCGCTGCATTAGCTACCGAAACTCATGTGAAACGAATGAAATCTCAGTATGAGAAGTATTACACCTCGTATTTTCTCAAAAGGAGACCTAGTCTTGGTTTATGATCAAGCTAATGACAAGCTAGGGGCTGGGAAATTTGAACCCGTGTGGCATGGTTCTTATATTGTCAAGAGAAAGCTTGCAAAAGGGGCCTATGAATGACTTTGACGGGTTCTCTTTAGGAAAACCCAGAAATGGGCTTTATCTAAAGAGATATTATTCTTGATTCTTGTGTGGAGACTTCCCTGTATATTAGTTATTTTCATAAATTGGTGTGTTGTAGATTAGAAAGTGTGCCTAGTTTAAGTGTGCTTTTACCACTATCCCTGCTTATCTGGATCACTCTTGATTTTGCATATGTCGACGTCCCTTCAAACATACATTGGTTTTGATGATGGTTCTTGTCGTAGTACACAGAACATTTATTCTGCAGCTTGGGTTATTTATTCAGCCACTGATGAATTGGTATCTATGCATGGGGTAAGCCTCGGTCAAATAACGAACAATATTGCAGAGTATAGCGCAGTTAGGTTAGATTCTGAACTCATTGTATTACAATTAAATACAGTATATGTAATTAAAAACCCAGTGTTGTTAATATTACTTTTGAAATTTCATCTTTTGGAATGAGAATTTGATTATATTGAGTATCAACATATTCCGAGAAATTTAAACACATTAGCCGATGCAGTAGCTTCTAGTGTTATAAACCGACATTTGCAATAATTAAGGCAGTAGATCAAAATAAAATTCGATAACATGTTAAGACAGATAACTGGAAATAGTAGCAATATCATAGCATGAGAGTAGTGTTTTCAAAAAATGTTACATCATCCTAAATCATAGGTTCAAAACACCTTATGATCGGAAAAAAGTGATACAAAAAATGATACAAGTCTACAAAATCAATCATCCACTATCCGTGGTGATGATCACGATAAAAAACTACATCCCGTGCCACCTTGATCAGAAATCTCTTGAACGGTCCCGAAACCCCGATAACATATCTTTGTAATCGGAGCGGAATGTCATCTATGGTAGTCTTCGGAATATCTAAAGTCAACCACTCCAGATGGCTTTCCAAGTCGGTAAGGACCTCTGCTGTCTGATCCTATGGTGGTGGTGGTGCTGCAGCTGGCTTCCTGTCAAAAGGACGAAGAGTGGCTGGTCGACATGGACCCACATCTGCATTTGAAATTTTTGTCATCAGTTTTAGATGATTCAAAAAAAAATAAAAAATTAGAACTTATAACATGTCAAAAATATTTTTACCTGACTCATCCCACTGTGTCCTTGGAGGAAGATACATCTCTCGGTCACCACGGAAATCTATCCCAGCATAAGGAAAATCTTCTATCATGAAGACTTGATTCTCCAACCAATTGAAATATGCTGAGGTAAAATGAACAACCTTGCCGCCTTCACTGTGACGGGCCATCAATGCAACCCATCGAACCATTTGAGGCTCTTTGACTCTACCATGATCAATTGCAATAAGTTGTGTGGCCAGTAAAGGAATCCTCTCTAGAGAAAATGTAACCACGATCGCTCCATATCCGAAGTTTTTCAACTTCGTGTTTTTTTCTTTAGTCAGTTGGCCTTTGACATTGGCCAACACTGCCTCACACTAGTTGAAAATGGTGCCTCTAAAGCAGTCAACAACAGTTTTCATTCGGGATCGTGTCGCAACATGTGGAGCTACGTTGCCACACAAACTGGTTACTGTAAATGCAACCACTTTCAGCTTAGGACGAATAATGGTTTTTATGCCAATACGTTTATCCTTGGGGTCTGCTTCTTCATTGAAAAATTCTTCCTGAAGGCTAGCGACAAACTGGCCACCTGCCCTAGCCCCAAACAAAGAGAGTGGCTCGCCCCTCTTTGATAAACTAGTGGGGAATTATATATCTTCTGGCTCAATTTTGAGCCAGTGACCTCCAATGATAAAACATTTTTCTTGTATGTCCCATTTTTTGACTAGCCAGGTAAGCAAATCCACTTGAGCCCGCATACCTTGAATGGCCCAAAACTTGTGCAAACAACATTCTCTTAAAATGCGTAATGTAGGCAGATGTAACATGGCCGCATCATCAAATTCTTCATGCTCATGTTCTCGCCACACAAGCATTGTCAATATCCTGCAATGGCCAAATTGAAAGGTCAAAAACAATTTGAATGGGAAAATTTGGTTTAAATCGGGAGATTTGTTCATTTTATTTTTCCTTACGGCACCTCCGCACTTTATGCATAAAAACAGTGTGTGGATCCGCATGTATCTTATGCGTAAGGTGCAGGACCATGACAATTTTCCCTTTGTAAAATTGTCGGGGTTCGCAGGTTTCATGTGTCTTACCTGCAGACCCCCGTGAGTGAATTTTTGAACCTATTTTCCTCCTTAAAAATCAATCAAAGCCCTAAATTGAGAAATTAAATGGACAAAAATGAAGCTAAGGATGATGTGGATTACCTGGAACTAACGATTTTCAATTCTGACAGGTGAATCTTCTGCAATCTTCTCCAAAACATTTTTTACCAAAGGCTCTCAATTTTCACTCTGAAATCAAATGGTAAAAATGATTTACAAAAACTCCTTTTATAAGATTTTTTGAATAAATAAAATATTATTTTGTTTATTTTTCACTTTGAGAAGTGGTTTTCCAAATTATTTTTATTAATCATAAATAAGTATGTTTAATTTTTTAGTTTTTGTGCAAAATACAGGGTTTTTTGGGTGAAATGGTCATTTTGACAAAGGAGTATACTTTTTATCACTTTTTTGAACTCAATAAAAATTATGAAAAAGCGAATGAACACATTCTTTATCACTTTTTCAAACTCGTTAAAACTTACAGAAAAAGCGAAACTACTGAGTACACTTTTATCACTTTTTCGGACTCTTTAAAAATTACGAAAAAGCGAAACCCTGGAGTTCTCTTTTAAGCCCTTTTCAGACTCTCTAAAGATGAAAAGATTGCCGATTACTTAACTATTCGAACTCATTAAAGGAAATGAACAGTCGTCATTCAGTATAAGTTTACCCCTTTTTCAGACTGAAATGGACTATTTACGAAAAATGTATACATTGACTAATCATGGTCAATAGAGTTCTCTCCTGTATTATTTTATCCTTTTTCGGGCTTGAGAGACTAAATTTATGAAAAATTACACCCACAAATTTTTCTTAAGGTTTTTCTTCTGACTCCCTAAAATTGAAAAATACTGAGTTTCTGCTATACTGGACTCGTTAAAATTTAACAGTAAAGGACCCGTCGATTACTAATAGGAACAAACCAATCATTCTTAGGGTTTAATTTTAAACTAAGTTGGACTCATCCGAAGGATGAGTTTATATAACAAGAAAATGTTATCCTCCTCAAGCTTGTAAAAAATAAAGAGGTACTTGCCAGAAATGGTGGGGGAAAAAGAGAGAAAACGAATCCGTTTGTCACACTTTGTTTAAAAAGCAGTTTACCACTCTTGAACATGACACTTTTTGTCGCACTTATACCTGGGTTGAGAAAATCCTTTTCCTATCAGTTAATCAAACCATATTGAAAGTCTTCAGTCGGTTTCTGGGTATTAGCTTAGGTCAATTGTCACCAAACCATCTGCAGTGTTGTTATGTGTTCAAGAGGACAGTTCAAATAAACCATTCATTGCAAACATTTGTCTCCATTCGCATTGACCATCCTGAGTCAGTCCTTGCAAAATATTTCTACAAAACTTGATCTAATGGTTTCGTGTCCTAGGATTTCCTATGATGGATCACTTTCTATCGACAATAGTTCATCATCTAGGAAGTTGATCTAGAATCCTTCAGTACCTAGGAATCTGCATGCCTTAATGGAAGGTTTTTCGCCTTCGAGGACAGGTTGCATCATTGAACTTCGATCGAACGATTCCGTGAAATGTTCGACTTCAGATAATTTATTCACATTTCATGGATTTTACTGAGTACTTTGAGAACCATTTTCATTATTGGTGGTTTCTCACACACTTGTTAACAGTTCACATCATTGACTGGTAATCAAGTGGTTTCTACCATGTTCGACTTCGACACAATCAATCGCATGGATAGAATCGTACTAGTTCGGGTAGCGGAAATCAAGACCCTGGATCTAGTTTCCACCATCCAGGCTGCGAGGAGTTTTATTATTCATTCATTATGCAGTAGACTATTCATAAACAGATGGCTACGTCCATACTGTGTCTACATTATTGATGTAATATAAAATCATTTCTATACCAGAACATTTTAGTTAAGATTTGATTTAGTTAGTTTTTGATTTGAGTATGGGAATGCCTACCTCAACGATGATATTTATACATATATATGTTTTTCATTGAATGTTTTTACAAGATTTCGATTGGGGTGTCCACAAGCTAATTCTTGAAATGATAAAGCACATCACTCTTCGAATGGTCTCAGACTGCGCACTTTATGGGGGAAATCTGTTACACTAAAATTGTCACCATGATGTTTTACTGTCTGTATGGGTTCATCATTACTCACACAATACTCCCTTAGAAGTCTACAAACATCAAGTTCCTAAAACCAAGCCTTGAAATTGAGAGAAAAGCCTATAAAAGTCATAAAATAATTGTACCACACTTTATCTTAGTTTTACCTGCGGTGCCGCAACTGTTTCTTTTAGAACATGCAGAACCGGCCACACTTTCCTTTCATTTAAGGTGCGGTTCCCTGTAAAAGGTAAAGTGAAGGTGAAAGTAAATTTTTGAAGCCTAGCTAGTTGAATCTAGAAGCTTCTGGAAGCAATTATTCGGTGGAAAGTTCGCTCCTTTCATGTACATTCATCCCTCCATTAAAGGAGCCTACCCCTTGGTATGTGGAACTTAATCCCTTGAAAGAGGATTCTATCCCCTCTTATTTGGAGCTGCAACCTCTTATCTTTTGCTATAAATTGAGGCCATAGTTCAGCCTCAAAGGGAGTTAGGCTTTGAGATTTTTTGAGGAGAATTGTTGGAGAAACTCAGACTCTCTTAACTGATTATCATATGGGAATGATTACACACTCATGTTTATGTTAGTCGAGAGAGTGAAAAGGCTTGTCAAAGTAGATGAAATGCTTTTTCCAGACCCTGGAAGGACCTGTACGACATCAAGGCGAACACGGTTGTAAGTCTCCTTTTTTCATCAAAGATAATACAAATGGATCCTGTCTTCTCAATGAGTTTTTTATTTAAATGACTTATTTCTTGAATTCCTTGATCATCAAGTTAGGTTTATGGTTTGTGAATTAATCTATATTATGCAGGTGCTTCTGATTCTTTCATGTTTTTTATTGCAGATCCAAAAAGGAGACGTATTGAAAGCGACAATAAATAAGACTACAATCAGCGTTGAACTACAGGTAAGTCCTAAATCCTTCATTATATATAATTCTAGATCAAGTATAATCTAGAGAAAGTAGTTTACATTTGTCTGTTTGTTGCTAGTTATCGTAAGATACTAGGGAGATCTGTCTTGTCCGCAAGAACGATTTATCCGTCCAACAGCAGGACAACATGTTTGTAGCAACATAATTTATTAAAGAGGTTTAAGACATAAATCAACAAACTATGTTCATAGAGAAAGTTGAAGAAATGAAATTTCTCTTAAAGAAGCAAGATGACAAGAGCCAATATGGTCCTCTTTATGAATCTAACATTTTTTTTAGTGCAAATATTGTAAGCCAAAAAGAAGCAAATGAAAACATTAAGGAAAAATATAAGTCTCAAGAACCTATAGCATTGAATATAAAGAATGTTAGCCTACAATAAAGATTAAGAAAGAGGAGATTAGGATTTCAAGTGTTCCACCTTTGGGGTAGAAAACATTAAAAAGAGGAGAAACTCCACCACTATCTTATGGCAAGAAAAGTGAAGATGAAACTTCACTGGTAAATGGACAAGCATGGACTCTTTAGCAAGAAGACATAAACAAAAGCTCAATTATCAAGTTTTTTATGTACCATTGTAAGCCTAGGTGAGACTAAGACCAACAAGCATATGAAAGTCTTGGAAGAATTAAATTTGAATTATTAAAGGAGATGTTAGGATTACTAGTGAACCCTTCCTCCATTAAGGGGGAGTATTGGAATTAATGGAGAATGTATTAATAGAGAGAGTCAGTTCGCTAGTTTTCCTTGTATCCTAGTTTAGGAATTAGTTCCTACTTTCTAGGAGTTAGTTCTAACTCTCCTATGTTCATGTAAACCTATATATTCTTGATGAATAATGATCAATGTAGATCGTTCTCTCTGAGGCAGTCTCTAGGTGGAGGCTCACCTATGAGATACTAAGTTTATGAATATATCAAGTTTCTTCGATTTTTATCACAAATTGCATTCATTGGTATTACATTACTATGATATAATGATGTGGTTGATGATTAATGTCAGGAAATATTAGAGGTTATATCAGCTTCAGCTACTGCCTCCCTGTGCTCTACGATGCTTCAGATCTATTGAGTCATTAAAACTTGATTGTAGCTGTGGATTATATATAACTACATATTAAACATGAATGAAAATCTCATGCATTAAAATCAATAGCATGGTCAAGCACAAAGAATGAGAAAATGACAATAGGTATTCAGCGAGAGGCCAGATCTCATGCATCAACTACAAGTTAACTAATTCAATCTTCCCACTTTGTTCCAATGAATACATTTATACATATAATAAATCTATTCTAGGTATAATTAGCTATAACTTTAATTTTAATATATATATTTTTAAATATTTTAAATTCTAATTGATAAAACAAATTTAAATTACATTTCTATAATCACATCAAATTCAGGTATAACCAGTTTAGATCTATCTCAATCCTATATGTAATAAGGATTAAGATGGATCAATTCTATCAAGGTGCAAATATCTTTTCAAACTATAAAAGTTGAGAAAAATTTTGCACCAGGTTTTCACCTTCAGAGATTTGTTCTGCCTCAGCACTTGAGAGAATTGTTCAATCTATCAATTTGCAAATCTCTTTTTAACTACAAAACTTGAGAAAAGGTTTGCATCAAGTTTGCACCTTGAGAGATTTGTTAGACACTTGATAAATGTGAAGTTTAAATGGATCTAGGTTGGTTTAATTATTATAATAATTTATTTTATTTTATTTTATTTTTATAAAGGTTTCCACCAAGTTTGTACCTTGAGATATTTGTTCTGTCTCATCCTTTGAGAGATTTGTTAGGCACTTGATAAATCTAAAGTTTAAATGGATCTAGGTTGGTTTAATTATTATAATCATTTATTTTATTTTATTTTATTTTTAGGTAATTTGACCAACTCAAAATATTTTAGTTAATACTTATAATTATTATTTTTAATTTAATTTAATTTTTATTTTTATGTAATTTGACTGAGTCAAATTGTTTACATAACATAATAAGACAAGACATTGCAACATATTTTCCATAATGGGCGGGAGAACATCTCTCAATGAAATGAATAAAAATTGTCATGCATATACATTATCATGACTAACGTTATGGTGGCATCCTTAACTCGACTTGACTTTAGTTTCATAGATAGAATGGAATTTGAATTAATTAATTAATTTTATATATATAGTGGACTTTAAGTTAATCAACACAAGATAATGAATTTATTCAAAGTTGAAGATAGACTATGTTTATAGTTGAACAAGGAAAGGATATAGGGTTCAGGTAAGAAGATCAAGGATCTCCATTATGACCATCTTGATATATTGGAAAAGGTGGGAGATAATATCGATAGACTCATTCTACCCCCATATATGTGCATTTACTTAGTGATAAATGTATAAATTCTCAAATTCTATGACCCTTCAATGTTGGATAAAGAAGAGGATCATATCCTACCTTCCATAATGGACCTATCTATATATGCTCATGAAGAGTTGACAAAGGATAGATTATTAAAAAATAGGTCTAAAACTACAATATAGGGGCAACATGACCTTCAATTGATTGGGTTGAAAGGATAACTTTGAGGCAAAGTTGAGTGGTATGCCAAGGAGAAAGTAAAGGAAAATTTTCCTCATCTCATTATATAAATATTTTGGGACCAAAAGGCTCCAAAAATGGGAAGGTATGATCAATATTGGATGATTATATTACTTTTATTCTATTTCTATGCTTTCAAAGTGGAAAGAAATTTGAGGAATAAGCTCGCAAGGTCATTTTAATGAAAGTCCCAATTTGGAAAATTAGAGGTGAAAATTTCTTGGAGACATTTTTAGGCCTCAAATGGAAATATTTTTTGGTCCCAAGATTTCATATTATAAAAATTAATTCATTTCCAACGGTGGAATAACTACATAAATTAGAGCTCATGTGAGAAATTTATGTTTCTCGCTAGTTGACCTACCTAGTAGACCACCATGGTATGAGCGGATGCCATGTCGACCCCCTTACTCACACTTGTTGGGCTACTCATATGTGTGATTTCAAGAAGTACTTAGAATATCTAGGAAAATTATCACTAGTTTATGATTCATGAAGTCAAACCTTACCCTTAGTTGGCAATCGGGATATGTTAAATATCATGCCACCACGAGGAGTAGAGTTTCCATTCTATTTTATTGTATTTTGTTCCATAATTGTGTAGAGAAATTAGGAGTGGGAAAATAAAGAGAAAAATAGAGGGGGTAAGTTTGTGTAACATCCATATAAACTAGAGGGCTCAACTAACTCCATAGAGTACCTCTTTCTTTGTACTTTGACATTTTCCATACTAGAGAAAAGAGTAAGGCGACTTCACCTTCTAGCTAGGTTTTTCTCCCATACAGGATTCTTAGAGAAAATATCTATGTCTATTAATGTGGATTGTGAGTGTAATTTTTTTATTTTATTTTTTATTTCTCACATTTTATCTAATTTAATTAATTAAGTAGAAAATCAACTAACAAAAGAATCTAGAATCTAAGGAAAAATTAACAATAAGGATTTTAATGAATTTATAAAATCTATTGTGACAAATTGTTCTTGTGGAATGTAGATAGTAGTTTACATATTGAAGGTAACGGTTCACTTTTAAGAGGCATTACTCCTTGCTCAAGGATAAAAATAGAGCATATTAGTAGTCAATGATAAGGATTTGGATAGTAAAATCCATCCATAGAGTCAAAATTGGAATGTGGGCATCCAAAACATTAGAAAATTTGCATAAAGTTTCTTGTAACATTAAAAGAGCCAATTGAACCAACTGAAAAATATTTAGAAGGCCATATATTTCTACTTAGGGCTTAGGATTGAGCATATGAATAATTAATGGAAAAATGTTGAAGAAAATAATACATCTAGCCATCCAAAATTTTGAATTGGGTAGCTAAAATTCTCAATATATGTCAAGAGAACGCTACAAGTGACCTTATCAATATATGCCATTTCAAAATTAGTAATATATATATATATATTCCTATCCATTTTGAAGAATCATTGACACGAAGCATGGAATATGCCAAAAAGATTGTTATGCAACCAGATCACAAAACAGAAGAAAAGATAAATCAACAACTTGAAAATTAGCCTCTTCAAGGAGGAAACCTCCTTTACATCACATAAATGTACAATTATTGGATGATACAACTGAAAATACCTCACTATATATAGGAGTCTAAGGGGTCACAATATAAGCAGATCCTCCATAGCAATAATAATGTAAGGGAAAAACAATAACAATAGTGGTCTTCTATGGGTCACAAAAATAACAATATGGGGGATACATGGGCATAACAAAACAAATAAGGGGGATACACTAAAAATAACAATAAGGTGGCTACACTAGTATTATAGGTACTCAACATGCCCCTCCCCTTCAAAAAAAGTGTTGTCCTCAATGTTGGAGTATTTTTATATGCTTCTTTATAAAATTCTCATCCTCGCATGAGGAATATTCAATGGGTAAGTTCTCCCATTGAATGAGATACTATGGAATTGATTGATTTCATAGTTGTAGGGTTCTTATTTCCGTGAGTGATTCAGGCTCTAATATTATTTTTCCTTATTCGTCAAGTTCTAGAACTATTGTTTGAACTAAGAGCTTGTCATCAACAACCTTCTTTAAACATGAAACATGAAAAATTGGGTGTACTCGAAAAGATGCAGGTAGCTCATATTTGTATGCCATAGTAGCAATATTTTGCAACACCTTGTAAGGACCATAGTACTTGGGTGATAATTTTTAAAATCCTTCTTAGCTTGCTTGAGGGACATTTGTTTATATGGTTGTAGCCATAAAAATACCCAGCTACTTATGTCAAAAATTCTTTCATTATGATGTTGATTTGCCTATTTCTTCATTTGATTATGTGCAAGAGTAAGGTTATCATTTAAGAGTTGGAGAACTTGTTGTTGATGCTTGATGTGATCTTACACTGCTTTAAACTTAGAATTTCCTCTTAAATATGATGTGATGGATGGTGAATGATATTCATAAAGTGCCATAAATGGGGTCATTTTTGTTGTAGTATGGAAATAACTATTATACCACCATTCAGCCAGAGGTAGCCACATGAGCCATTGTGTTTGTTTATCAGATACAAAGAAATGAAGATATCATTCCAAAATTTTGTTCACTATCTTAGTTTTACCTTCATATTGAGGATGATAAGATGAGATATGAGCTAATTGAGTGCCATGACAAGAAAATAATTTCGTTCGAAAATTTCCAGTGAAAATCGAATCTTTGTCACTTACAATAATTTTTGGTTTTCCATGTAGATTTTGAACTGTTTCCATAAATGTATTAGAAACTCTACTAGCCTTAAAAGGATGAGATAATGCACAAAAGTGTGCGTAATTGGTAAGTATATCAATTACCACCATGGTGACACTCTTTCATTCTGACTTGGGTAAACCTATGATAAAATCCATTGAGACCCCCTCACAATGCTGACTTGGAATGGCTAAAGGTTGTAACAGACTCAGGGTCTTAATTTCCTCAACTTTATTTTGTTGTCAAACCAAAGATTTAGCCACAAAATTCTGAGCATAATATTTAAGGCCATCCCAAAAACATTGCTTCTTGGCCCTGTGGTAAGTTTTTAAAAATCCTAACTGTGATCCTAAGGGGGAGGTGTGGAATTCCAAAAGAATATTTTGTTTGAGTTGAGAATTCTTACATAGATATAAGCGATCTTTGTACCATAATGAATCCATTTTCTAGATAAATGTATCATATGTACTAGGATATTTTTGTATCATTTGAATACGTGTCCATACCTCTTCGTCATTCTTCCATTCATCCCTTGCTTCAGTTAACCAATCAAGTTGGATAATAGAAATGGCACAGAGCAATGTTTCCACATCCTCATCCTTTCTTGAGAGTGCATCTGCAACAACATTTTGCTTCCGTTTTCTGTAGATGATTTCAAATTCATAAACCAACATCTTTGTGAGCCATTTTTGTTGCTCTTTAGAAGATAATATTTCTTACAAAAGTTATTTAAGACTATCATGATATGATTTTACCTTGAAGTGTCTTCCCATTAGGTAAGGTCTCCATTTATTTAGTGCATGTTGTATTGCCAACATTTCCTTCTCATAAATAGGTTTTTGCAAATACTTTCCCTTGATTGTGTGAATTTCAAAAGCAATGGGTGTTCCTTCTTGGATTAAAACAACATCAATTCCATTTCCTAAGGTATCACATTCCACAATAAAGTTTTTTGTGAAGTTTGGTGTAGCTAAGACCGATGCTTGGCACATTGGCTCTTTAAGTTGTTCAAATTCCTTAGTTGCTTCTAGAGTTTAATAAAACACATATTTCTTTAGTAATGTTGTTATAGGTACTACTATTCTCCCATAATTCTTAAAAAACTTTCCATAATACCTTGTCAAACCAAGAAATCCTCAAAGATGCTTTAAGGTTGTGGGGATTTTCCATTCCTTAATGGCTTTAATTTTTTTAGGGTCTACCTTAATGCCCTCATGAGATACAATATGACCCAAATATTCAACCTCTTGTACTCTAAAGAAAAATTTTGAGGTTTTTGCATACGATTTTTTCTCCTCCAATAGTTTGAGCACCATGTCAACATGTTGAACATGATATTTCCAAGACTTGTTGCAGATTAGTATATCATCAAAAAATACTAACAAATATTTTCTAAGGAAGGGTTTGAAAATGTAATTCATTAAACCTTGAAATGTGGAAGGTGCATTAGTAAGGCCAAAAGGCATGGCCAAAAATTCATAATGACCTTCATGAGTTCTGAATGTTGTTTTCATAATGCCTTCAGTCTTCATTCTAATTTGATGATATCCTGAACAAAGATCTAAGTTGGTGAAGTAAATATCTCCATGTAATTCATCCAAAAATTCATCAATGAAAGGAATGGGAATTTTGTCTTTAATAGTGAGCTTATTGAGCTCCCTATAATCCATACACATATGCCATGATCCATACTTCTTATGTACCTATACTACTAAAGTAGAGAAAGAAATTTGGCTAGGTTGAATTATACTGGCCTCTAACATTTCTGCAACCATACATTCAATTTCACTCTTCTGGGCATAGGGATATATGTAAGTCCTAATGTTTGGAGGAACACTTCCTGGAATAAAATGAATATCATGATCATAATCACGAATAGGTGGGGGGCCTTTGGGACTCTCAAATAACATGGAATGATTGTCCAAGACTTTTTGCAGATCTGGATAAATGGATGATTTTGATGTTTGAAGCTATAGTGAGCATAATTGTTCAATTACGCCCTGTTGTTTTTATTCAAAATATTTG
This sequence comes from Pinus albicaulis, assembly GCA_034641835.2. NCBI lineage: Eukaryota > Viridiplantae > Streptophyta > Pinopsida > Pinales > Pinaceae > Pinus > Pinus albicaulis. The sequence continues at coordinate 1,223,456,859 of CM076572.1, read as the reverse complement.
GTATGTCATTAAAGCTGATTATATTCCTTGGTTTCCCTGCGATGCCCCTTATTTAAATTTCATTTCCTTCCTAGAAAATTTTCAAGAAAATATTGAAAAATAAAAAATATTGTCCCCAAATATTCTAACCATTGGACTCTTAATACAACATTAGCACTACCGATTGGAATGGAAAGAATTGGACTAGTCAATACATATTCACCCATGGTTAGCTTGATATTATGGAATTTTCCAGAGAAATTTATAGTTACTCCATTTGTAACCATCACTTGACACTCTAATGTTGGATATAGAAATAAATTCAATTCCTTGGCTATCTTACAATGAATAAAATTATGGGTACTACCCAAATCAATCAGCACTATTATCTTTTTCTTTTTGATATATCCTTATGTATTGAGAGTTTGAGGAGTGGTAATTCCCACCAATGCATTAAAAGATATGGTTGAATTCATATCTTCTTTTTCCATGGTTGTTCCTTAGTGTGTATCCTCTTATTTTGATGTTTCTTGTTCCTTTTATTCCTCCTTTTCACAATCTATGTAAAATAATTTCTTCTCAACACACTTATGGCCTTTAGTGTATTTATTATCACAACTATAACAAATCCATTTTTCTCTTTTTTCCTCCATTTTTTGTGGTGGAAACCTTGTAGGTTGTGGGAGGCTAGGGGCAGCAACACTTCCATCTTTATAATTATGAGTGGTATACTTCCTTGTTTCCATAATTTTTATTTCAACTTTTCTTGCCACATGTCGTCTCCAATGAATTAGGTTCCCAAAGGAGAACCTCATGTTGTATGTTATCCTTAATTACCTATGAAAACATCAATATTATGCTCATGGAATATCAATTACCCTGATATTCAATTTTTGGAAGTCCTCAATGTCCTGCACCTATGAACCCTTTTTTTTGAGATTTATCAATTGGATAAAGAAGGTGTTACTCTTTGTATCCTCATAATATGCTATCTGTTGGGAAAAATATTGAGAGGCTGGGGGGGGGGGGGGGGGGTTGAATACGTATTTAAAAATCTATAAATTTTCCTTACTTTTATTGATTTCTATACACGAATTTAATTAACCCAACTTGCGTATGCACACAACTTTCTTAAAGGAAACTTGCGTATTCTAGTGAAATAATTAGACAGACAAATCTTCAGAAACTTTACTTAGCCCAGTGCATCAATTATTCATTAGAAATATATTAATAAATAAGTATGTGCATTAAGAATAGAATAAATCATCACACATAAGCAACACATGTGAACACCGAGATTTAAGGTGGAAACCCAAGTCAGGAGAAAACCACCGCTGATGTCGTCTCTGTCTTCAATATTTATTATAAAGAAAAATACTTACAATATTGTACTGGCGCAGACTCATACTAGCACACAGGAACCCACCTGAAGAATGCTACAATCTTCTCTCGTTCTCCAGCTACTACTAGAAGGGAGCTCCAACCCCTCTGATCTCGTTTACCAACTACCACTGGAAGGGAGGTACGACCCCCTTCTCTCATTTACCAACCATTGCTGGAAGGGAGATACTACTCCCTGATCTCGTTTACCAAAAACCATTGGAAGGGGGCTACGACCCCCTCATTGAAGGCTCCAATCCTCAACACCACCGCAGACCATGTTTCATAAATTTTCACATTGGATCCAACAACTTCAACACAACACAACTTGTAGGCTTCTTTTCATTAGATTTTCATACTGGACCCACTCCACTCATTTAAGCCCAAAGAACATACATTAAAGTGAAAATCATAACTGTATCAAAACATTCACTAAATCATCAATCAACCAAGAAATCTCTAATCTTTAATCAGAAATAACTAGTAGCATAATCAATACTCAAACAACCCAGATCTATATGAAGACATCATTGAAAAACAACAGAAACACAATAAAACTGATCAGACATTTCCTTCAACATTCTTCATCAAAAACCTAACTTGCATATGCTCCTTCAATAAGACAAAATAACGACTCTACGGGCTTCTTAGGAAACCATACTATGTATAGATGTACTAAATATATACGCGCCTTTGTCAAACTGCACCCACATGTATACGTGCCTTCCTTGAATCGAACCTACGTATATATTTGTAAATATTTAGGACTACGTAAAAATTTAGATCAATATACTTACTCAGATCATACCCTTCACTTCAGCAAACATGCGGAAAATCACAGATCTAAACGTATAACAAATAGATCAAGCAAATACATAGTCATTTCAGGTCTAGAGATCCTGATCCATCATTGTATTCATAGGTGCATCATTATTTCAGATCTATTAGTGAAGTATAACCCATTCCATGCAGATATAATTTAGAGTGAAGTATTCAATAAAAACCCATACATATGCACACCCTTGAATTATGATCTTCACCTCCTTATATGGTTTGATTGTTTACTAATACCATGAGTTAAAACCATGCAAGTGCCGACGGTATTCTTGTACGGGATCAAATAACCATTATTGCACTCAATATTGTGGGCTAATACCATGGTAAGGAACCCTGGTATCATAAACTGAGTGCGCAAATACATACACTACTTTTCTTCTTTGAACCCACGTGTATACGTGAATTTTCTTCACCAAAACTATGTATGCACTTATTCTGGATGTATACTTGGGTTCCATTCATCAAACCTGCGGGTATAATTGGGTTCCCTTCATCAAAACTGCGTATACATATTGAAACTTTACCTTCATCATTCCTCTCTCACTAAATCGAATTACTTTCTCTGTCACATCTGAACCGACCTGTAGATACATCAATTTTACATCTTCAACAAATAGGTTTCTATCAAAGGAAACTCACCAAGTAGGTTGCCATCAAGGACAACATATTACATCATAATGCCAACAATCTCCCCTTTTGGACTTGATGGCAACCATGTTGGTGTTTTATCACCACAAATTGAAGATACCTGATAGACACATCAATCATAAGCATTATTCAAACACCAAGTTACTCTCCCCCTTTGACCTCAAGGGAAAAATGGCAAACCAATGCCGATACAAGGTTTCTCTTTCCTTTTAGAAAGAAGATCTTTGTAGATTTGATCTGCACTGACCATGCTCCCCTGAGAAGTATGAACTTTCCTATCACCAAGGAATCATACTTACATCAATCTCCTAACCAAGTGGGGTTACATATTTGACTCAACTACCCAACCAAGTGGGTTTACATTTTTGACTCAAGCACCCAACCAAGTGGGTTTACAAATTTTGAAAAAGTCCCTATATGAATGAATATGAATATCTTTACATCATAGGTCTCAACATGACCCTTACTTCAAATTTTAGATATGACTTTTATAACCAAAACTAAAGGACCTCAAGGGAGAGATCATAATTCAACAACCAACATAATGCCAACAATGCATTATTCTTAGCAAGGCTAATGCTCCTCCTAAATTTGTGCTCCTGATCACCACAACAACTCATCCATCAAAGCATATTCATCAATAATTAATATCATATCAGCAAATTATAACCATCAACATTAGACCAAGAAAATTATAACTGTCAGCAAAATATCATAAATTGTTCTTGAGTCTGTCTCACTATTTTTCTTATGAGAGAAAAACACATGCAACTATCTCCAACAAAAATCGCGTATATACGCGGATTTAGTTTATGCAACCTGCATTCCGAAAGTGAAATATTGAAAATTTCACATCCCCATCTCCATCTCCCCCTAAAATTGTACCACTTGTTCTTGTCTTCTGTTGTCACATCAGATGAATTGTAAAAAATATAAATAATCAGAATTACCAAATCATCCATGGGAATCACCATATATTTCTCCCTCTGTGATGATACATCACTGATTCCGATAATGTATCTCACATTACTCCTGCAATCATTATGAGAAGTAAACTTTAGAAATAGATGAATGCATTAGGGTCAATATTCCCTACGTTTTTGACCGATGCTTATTATTTTTTTAGCTTTGTTTGAAATTTCTTATTGTGTGTTGGAACCTATCCAATATCTCGATTTTGTTCAACATGCTTAACCTAAAATCAATAGCTTTGTGCCAAAATGAGTTACAATAGGAAAAAAATCCATTAAATCATCCTTTCTTCATTGATCTATGAAATTATTCTATAAATAAATTCTTCTCTTTTAAGGAATAATCATCATCCATGGTACATGCCATGAGCACTTGTAGTTCTTGATCAGACTCTTCCTCTTCTCCAATTGAAAATCCATCACTATCTCCATTCAAATCTTTTTCCTTTGTCACGATTTTATTTATCAGGGAACTTAGTAGCATAATGACCAACCCTACCATAAGACAAACACTTGAAGGGAATCTTACCTTTGAACCTTCCAGTACCTGGTTGAAGTCTCCTCACAAAATTTGCCTCTTCTTCTTCTGATATATAACTTGATTCCTTGAAAATTCCTTTTCTTTTCCTTTTGCATAGGCCTTAAATGCGGCTTCTCTAACCTGTGAGGGACCTCATTTTCTCATTTCAAAAGCAGTCATGATACCATGAAGTTGAAAAACAGTAGGAGTCTGCAGATCCTACTTTTCTTCAATAGCTGACACTTTTGACTTGAACTTTGGAGTTATAGATCTAAAAATTTTACCTACTAAAGTTGAATCTTTTATATATTCACCCATTTTTCTCATATAATTCACAATATCGTCTATTCTTAGAAAAAATCTTGCAATACTTTCATCATCATACATTCTGAGATTTTCATATTGAATTCTAAGAGTTTGAAGTTTGGAACTTTTTACCTTTGCATCACCTTCATAGCTCTGAATGATCTTGTCCCATATTTCCTTTGCTGAATTTAGCTACATGAATTTGACAAATTTTGTTTCTAGCATGCTCCCTAATAAGGCATTGAAAACTTTTGCATTGGTTTCATATCTCTTCTTTTCTATTGCATCTGTAGGAATGGTTGTTGGAAACTGGTAACCTCCTTCCACAATTCCCCATACATCTTCTCCAAGACTTTGCAGATAAGCTCTTGTTCGTATCTTTCAGCACAATAGATTACTTCCATTGAATAGTGGTGGCCTGATAGAAAATACTCCTTCATTACTTCCCATTATGACAGATCTCCTTCAAGTGATCAAGCTTCTTCAGAAGGACCTGCTCTGAAACCAATTGTTGGGAAAAATACTGAGGGGAGGGGGTTTGAATCAGTATTTAAAACTCACAATAATTTTTCCTTACTTTTACTAATTTCTATAAGTGACTTTAATTAATCCAAATTGTGTATGCATGTGGTTTTCTTAAAGGAAGCTTGTGCATTCTAGTGAACTTATTAGACAGATAAATCTTCAGAAACTTTACTTAGCCTAGTGCATCATTTATTCATCAGAAATTTAGTAAGCAGTAAACATGTGCAATAAGAACAAAATAAATAATCACACATAAGCAACACACATAAACGCCAGGATTTAAGGTGGAAACCTAAGTCGGGAGAAAACCACCGTTGTTGTCGTCTCTATCTTCAATATTTATTATAAATGATATGCTTACAATGTTGTACTAGCACAAAATCATACCAGAATTCATGCACCCACCTACAGAGGCTGCAACATTCTCTTGTTCTCCAGGTACTACTGGATGGGAGCTCCAACCCCCTTATCTCATTTACCAGCTACCACTGTAAGTGAGCTAGGACCCCCTCCTCTTGTTTTTCAACCACTACTAGAATGGAGCTACTACCCCCTGATCTCGTTTACTAGCAACCACTGAAGGGAGATACGACTCCCTCACTAAAGGCTCCAACCCTTAACACCACTGCGAACAAAGTTTCATAAATTTTCACACTGGATCAAACAACTTCAACACAACACAACTTGTAGGCCTTTTTTCATCATATTTTCATACTAAGCCCACTCCACTCATTTAAGCCCAAAGAACATACATCGAAGTGAAACTCATAACTGTATCAAAACATTCACTATATAATAAATCTTCCAACCAATCACTGATCTTTAATCACAATCAACTAGTATAATAATAAATACTCAAACAACCCAGATCTATATGAAGGCATCATTGACAGACAACAGAAATGCAGTAAAACTTATCAAAAATTTCCTTCAGCATTCTTCAACAAAAACCTAACTTGCATACACTCCTTCAATACGAAAAATTCACGGTTGTATGCGCTTCTTCTGAAACAATGTCGCGAATAGATTTAATGAATATATACGTGCCTTTGTCAAACTGCACCCACATGTATATGCGCCTTCCTTGAATCGAACTTGCGTATAGATATGTAAATATTCAGGACTGTGTAATACTTCAGATCAAAAAACTTACTTAGATCATACCCTTCACTTTGACAAACATGCGCCAGATCATAGATCTAAACATCTCACAAAAAAATCAAGAAAATACATAGTCATTTAAAGTCTAGAAATCCTTATCCATCATTGTATTCATAGGCGCATCATTACTTCAGCTCTATCAATAAAATGTAATCCATTCCATATAGATATACTTCACAATGAATTATTCAATCAATAACCATACATATGCACACCCTTGCATTATGATCTTCACCTCCTTATATAGTTTGAGCCTCTATCAATACCATGAGCCAAAACTATACAAGTGTCGATGGTATTCGTGGACGGGATCAAATAATCATTAATGCACTCAATATTGTGGGCTAATACAATGGTAAGGACCCCTGGTATCATAAAATGAGTGCATAAATACATACACTGGTTTTCTTCTTTGTACCCGTGTGTATACACAACTTTTCTTCACCAAAACTGTGTATGCACTAATTCTAGATGTATACTTGGGTTCCCTTCATCAAACCTGCGGGTATACGCGAGTTTCCTTCATCAAACCTGTGTATACATCTTGAAACTTTACCTTCATCATTCCTTTGTGACTAACTATAATTCCTTTCTCTCTCACATCTGAACTGACCTGTAGATACATGTTTTTACATCTTCAACAAATAGGTTGTTATCAAAAGGCAACTCATCGAGTAGCTTGCCATCAAGGAAAACATATTACATCATAATTCAAGCACTATCATTTCCTCCGTAAAATTTGACCAAGTGACAAGTGGTTTATGAGAATAAAGTCATCGATACCATACAAATTGATTAGGTTCTAAATATAAAGATGCAATACATACATTTTTTTAGGGTTGCACATCATGTAGATCAAAATATTTCTCTATCTGTAGTATTCATGTTACCCAATCCTTGCCATCAAACTTGCTCATATCGATATTTTGGAATGTGTTTGGTCTTAAAACCAAATTTAGAGTATCTAAAATGTTGGGGCCCTTGTTTTTTATTTAGAATATTTTGCATTTTGAATAAAGGATAGCCTTTTTTGAGTTGCGGCAAGATGACACATGGCAACCGCGACCAAGTCACAACAACAGCAAGCCGTGGAGCTATCAAGGTGGCATAGAAGCATGAGATAGCTGAAGACAACAGATGCATGAAGATACACAGCAGAAGACAGAAAGCGGAACACACAGATGACAAGAGAGAAGCGGAAAGAAACTGAGGAAGAACAAAGAGAGGAACTAACATTTGCAGAAGGGGATGAATAAATAGTAGTCACCCGGCCGAAAGGAGAAAAGGAGGAGAAGAAGGCTACAGGTGACGGAACGCAGAGCATCGGAAGGAGATCAGCCATGTTATCTCTGTAGTTCCTAGGGTCCTCTCATTTGCCTTTCTGTCATGTAATGCATATGTATCAGACTGTAAGCTTTCCTTGTGGAAGCGATGTAATGATGGTTGCGGATGAAGATATCAATAAAATTGCAGGTTACTGTCCCACTGTGTAATTCTTATGCATGTATGATGATTGTGATGGTTTAAGATTTTATTTGCTTTATACCGGTCTACGCTCTGAATGTTCTTGCGGATATATTTATGTTTATGCAATCTGTTTAATGGTAATCATGGGTTGCGGATCTGTTCCTCGCTATCGATTTGTTCCCCTTCTGCATGTGGTTTCGGCATGCCTCGGGTGAGACTCTCTACTCTTCGGAGTGGGGTGATAATGTCGACACGGTGCTAGAATACAACGGATTCCTTTGTTGGCCACAAATCCTGAACCTGGGTCTTGCCTGCAAGACCTGATTCCTCGCCAACAAATGGTTCCGTTGCCGGGACCTGCATGGTACGACGGGAACTAGATCATGGTATCGAGGATCTACGAAGGCGAATTACGGAGATGGTGGGATAACCATCTGGATCAATTCATTGGTCAGCAGGCGGCGTTAACGAGTAAAAAGGAAAGTGTGCTCAGGGATCTTGTCCTCTTCTCAAATTCTGTCAGTGACACTTACGAGATCCTCTGGGGAAATTTCCCTAGTGACCTCTCTAACTGGTTGCGCAGGTTACAGAAAAGGGTGCGGAGATATGGCTCGCGGAAGGTAAACTGCAGGTGGGTACAGGGGGATCTGGTGGCTCTACATTGGTTGGACAATGAATTGACCCGCGCCGTGGATTTCTGGATAGAGACCACTTTGAATGGATATATTGTGGAATTTGCTGCAGAGTGATACCAATCCTTATCGAAGGCTGAAGCTATTTTCCATTCCGGGTTGCGAGGGAAGCTGCTTAAGGAGATTCCGCTGTGGATTAAAGCCCTGATGGTGGATGAGGGGCTGATGGCATTTCAAAAGACAGTCATGGAAGCGTAAACCTACGGTGCTGGGGGAAGGGCTGAAGGGACAGATGCTACGTAGACTGTAAGGTGGGGAGTGGGGAATGGATGCTGAGACCGCACGGAAGTTGAGGGAGCGACGTGCACATCGGTGGGCGCAGATCGCCGATAGGTGGCGACAACAGGTGATGCGAGATTTGAAATGAAGGGAAGCTGATAGGAAGAACCAGAAGGAGGCACCTTAGAGGATGGGAATTATGGACGCGGAAACCTGGGAGAAAGAAGGGACCGCAATGGGAGTGCGGCGGGTGCATAGGAGTGCAACCAAGCGAGCAAGGGAGATGGTGACTGACGAAGACGATGCAGGGATGCAGCTCGATGAGAGTTCTGATGGTGAGTGGTATGTCGCGATGCAGCGGTTGTTTCAAGAGCGGATGACATTCATTTCTCCAGGAAGCCCTGCCTCCAACACTCTGCATGGAAAAGATCCCTCCCTTCCCCTGGTACTTTATCAACCCTTAAGTAATATTTTCGTTAAGTTACAAGCATTGAGTCAATTGCATAGCAGCTCGTCGTCGACAGCGACCCACACTAAGAGTAGCGGCACTAGAAATATTGCATTCCCTGGTGGAACCATCATGCAACCAGGACCCGACGACTTTATTCTAGTCAATTCCCTGCAAGTAAATATGGCGGGGTCTTTCACCTGGTATCCAGAGTTCTCTGGCCGGGGCAATGATGATGTCGAGCAACACTGGTATCTGTGCGAAGCCATATGGAGGGCTCAATAGATTCCAGATGTGGGAAAGTTAATAGAGTTCCAAACCACGCTCAGAGAGCGGGCTCTGCGATGGTTTATCAAGTGGTCCGAGGCCCATCCGAACCCAGTAATTGTGGACGTAAAGTGGGATTTTGTTCGAGAATTCAAATTGCCCCAGACAGACCAGCAGGGTCTGTCCGAGCTCTGGGAGATTAAGCAGAAAGAAGGAGAGACTGCGCGAGAGTTGATGCAGTGATTTAAGGATGCAATCAGAAAGTTCAGCTACCTGATCGATCCCAACCATCAGAGGGATTGGTTCATCAAGGCTCTGCTTCCCTTGACACGAACCCCCCTCACCCAGCAGAAGATCGACAACTTGCAAGATGCCTTGGAGCAGGCCATGAAAATCGAGGCCATGGCGGGTTACCCTCAAGAATATCGAGGAGGGTCGGCCCCGCCGGATCCCTCCTTGGTGGGACTACAGCACCAGATTGCTAGTCTGACGGAAAAGCTAAAGGAGATGCAACCTATAAGACCAGCCAGGCCGAATGTTTGGTGCACTCACTGCCTAGTCGACGGCCATGTCGCAATCGAATGTCCCTGGCTGCATGGCACAGGGGTGGGACCCTTGGTTGCGGCAATCCAGGGGGGTCCACTCACCGGGGGTGGCGCGGCGATGAATCTGCAGGGGGTATACCAGCCGCAACTTCTGTACGCGGGGTTTCCACCTCAATCGAACCCCCCATCACAGAGTACTACGAGATTTTTCGGACGACGGGGCATCCTCCTCGAATGTGCCCCATACTACAGAAGTAATCCAATGTCCCAAATAATGTATACTATGAGTTTTGTGCCTCCACGACTCATAAAACTGAGCAGTGCAGGGCACTCGATGCCCTTGTAGACCGATTGGACCGACCAACCTATAGGGTGAATGAGGCTTCCAGGGGAAGAGGTGGCGGTATGCGCGGAGGCCGCACGAGGGGTCGTGGTCCAGTGAAGTGTTACAACTGCGACCAGGAGGGTCGCGTGGCTCGGGAATGTCCCCTTCCCCGATGGCCATGGTGTTCTCAGTGCCGCGTAAACACCCATGCCACGGAGGACTGCCTAGAACTCATTAATAAGTGGGAAGAGCGGACGCGGTAGAGGGGCGCGAACTTGGTAAACTCTGAGCCACACGGGACCGCAACTCAGGGTATGCAGAACGTAGCTATTGTGACAAGAGGAGGTAAGAGAACGGGGGAGGACGCTCGCGAGAAAGAGCCGGCACGAGTTGTTCGGCTAGCCTCCCTGAGTCCGTTAAACAGGCCCGGGGCACAGAAGAGATATTTATAGGAGGTAGTAGAGGCATTTTCTCAATTGAGGGACGTAGGAGGCCTGGAGGCGCCCGTGCTGATGAAACTGGGTGTGCAGAGCGCTACAGGAAACATGATTGAGGAATGGCTCCAGTTACTCCTCGAGATTGTTGAAAATGTTGCGTTACGGTAGCAGCTGAAGCATACTTTGGAAGGGGCCCTACGGGGAGGTGCAGGACTGGGGGAACCGGTGCAAGCAGCCCCCCAGTACGTGCAACGCGTCAAGCAAAACAAGCGACGAACGGGCAAAGAGTTCCGACTTAACACACAGGTTGCAGGATTCCAAATCAGTGATACCATGCTGGATTTGGGGTCCGACGTCAACATCCTACCAAGGAAGACGTGGGAGGCTCTTGGATGGCCGCGGCTGACCTACTCGCCCATCCAACTCAGAATGGCGAACCAATATTGCATTTTGTCGATCAGCCGACTCGAAGGTGTTGAGGTTGACATCGAGGGGGTGAAGACTTATGTGGACTTTGAGGTTATCGATATAATGGGGGACAAGGATCCTTACCTCGCATTGTTAGGCATCGACTGGGCTTTCGAGAATTATGCCATCGTCGACCTCAAAAAGGAGCTGATGATCTTCGAGGATGGGGAGGTACGGGTCACGTAGCCCCTCAACCCTTATCAAGACCTGCGATATACCGAAACTGTGGACAACCGGGAGGACGCGCAGATGATGGACCACCTGTACCAGATGACTGCATGAAGGAGGGAGGACTATATCAACCCGACTGCCATAGGCTCCGTCAGCTGGCACAGTATCCAAAGCTCGGAGTTGGGCTCGGAGCTCACCTAGGAAGACTGGCAGCAGGGGGGGTACGAAACCAGCACGTGGAGATGTGCCGCCATTGCCCGAGTCAGTTGGATTGGGGCTGAGTTCAGAAAATACCCCACCCTGTCCAACATGCAGGCTGTGAATACCTTTATTACAAAGGTCGAGGACATGGTACCCGAAGGTAGCAGGATACCACTTTTGGACGTCGCCCTATAGTCCACATCGGCCAGGTGGTGGAAAAATCACCGCACCACCTTATTGCAGTGGAGTTGCACGACTCAGGCTTTAAGGGAACGGTTTAAAGAAGACGAAGGCCCTCGAAGCGGGCACCGGTACAGGGGGACTTCTGATCCGCGGGACCACGTGAGGAGCTGTGAGGTGCAGTGGCAAGGTCTGGGATACCCGCAAGAGCTGTGGGTCCATCGGTTTATCCACTCTTTGGATACAATCCCCCAGGCCTGGTACTTGGAGGAAGAGCGGAAACGTGGAACCCGCTCTTGGTAGGAAGTCACAGAAAAGTTTGTTCGGTGCTTCTTGTTCGAAGGGGAGACCGAGCAGGAATCTCGAGCACTACAAGCGATTAAGGCGGTCCTGTTTTTCTGCGACCCCGAGGCTGATGGGGCCACGATTGCATCATGCCCCGGGGCCAGGCGCGAGCTGGTTTGCCAACGGGTTGACGGAGATCCAGATGATGACAACGTGGAAGACCTCAGGCACCTGTATTTCGACGAGAAGGAAGGCGAGCGGAACATCAACGAAGAACCAACCACTGAAGGCATCCATTTAATGTCGCTGAAGACCAAGAAGTTAAACATAGGGACGGAGGAGATGCCTAAGTTGGCGTCCATGGGCGATTACTGGGACGAAGAGACCACGAAGGAGATTTTCAACCTTCTCTAGGAATACGAAGATTTGTTCCCTTCATCAGTGGTAGATCTGAAGGGCATCAAGGGTGATCTCGGGGAAATGCGCATCGTGCTGAAACCGGGTGGCAGGCCCGTCAAGCATCGACCCTATCGGCTGAACCCATGGGTCAAAGAAAAGGTCAAGATGGAGATTGAAAAGATGCTGGCTGCAGGCCTCATCTTTCCAGTGGAGAAAGCAGAGTGGGTGAGTCCCATCGTCATTCAAAATAAGAAGGACAGGGCGGAGATACGTGTCTGTGTCGACTACCGGAGTCTGAACAATGCCTATATCCATGACCCGTTTCCCACTCCTTTTAGCGATGAAGTCCTGGATCACGTCACAGGGAATGAAGCATATTCCTTTACAGATGGTTTCTCAGGCTACCATTAGGTGCGCATTGCGGAAGAAGACAAACCGAAAACGACATTCACCACTGAATGGGGATCGTTCGCATACCACGTAATGCCGTTTGGCTTGAAGAACGCTCTAGCCATGTTCTCCCGGATTGTCATTGCTGCTTTCCAGGAGTATATCCACAAGTTCCTGGAAGTCTACATGGACGACTGGACTGTCTACAACCTGCTGAAGAAACATGCCACCCTGTTGTGTATTATGTTTGATCGGTGCCGCCAGTTGCAGATTTCCTTGAACTTGAAGAAATGTGTTTTTGCAATTCCTTTTGGCACGTTGTTGGGACACGTGGTGTGCAAGCAAGGAGTCTGCGTCGATCCCGCCAAGGTTGCGGTAATCGTCCATATGGAAGCCCCCGAAATAGTGAAGCAGTTGCGCGCCCTGTTGGGCCACACAGGATATTACCGGCAGTTTATCCGCAACTACGCAAAGATCACTGCCCCTTTGGAGAGATTGCTACGGAAGTCAGAAGTATTCCAGTGGATAGGGGAGTGTCAGAAGGCCCTTGACACTCTGAAGGAAAAGCTGGCGATGGCACCCATACTTGTTCACCCAGACTGGGATAAGCAGTTCCACGTGCATATTGATGCTTCCAGTATTGCACTTGGGGCTGTTTTGGCGCAACCAGGAGAGATGACCGTTGACCACCCCATCTACTTCGCCAGCAGCAAATTGTCTAACGCTGAGAAGAATTACACCACCACCGAGAGGGAGGCCTTGGCAATGGTGTACTCACTCCAGAAGTTCCGCCACTACCTTCTTGGAGGCAAATTCAAATTCTTTACGGACCACTCTGCATTGAAATATTTGGTGAATAAACCTGTTTTGGAGGGACGGATCTGTCGCTGGCTGCTGCTTTTTCAAGAATTTACGTTTGAGGTGATCGTCAAGCCCGAGAGATTGAATGTTGGGCCCGATCATTTGTCCAGGTTGGCGACAGGGGAAAATGACGGCTCGCTCGATGATCATCTGCCGAACGCTGATCTCTTTCGGGTCAAAGCAGTACCCGATTATCTGGCAGACATTTCCCCTATCTGACTATGGGCAATGCCCTCAGGACTACACCCCGCATTAGAAATGGCACTTGGTCGTTCGGGCTGCCGAATACCAATTGATCGCCGGGCAGTTGTATAAACTAGGTCTTGACGAGGTTCTGCGCTGGTGCGTCCTTGACCACGAGGGCACAGCTGTGATGTGGGAATGTCACAGCGGTGTTGCGGGAGGGCATGTGGGTGCGAAACCAACCGCCAGGAAGGTGATCCAAGCTGGCTTGTGGTGGCCAACAGTGCATGCCGACTGTAAAGCATTTTTGAAGCGATGCGATGTATGCCAGCGGACGGGGAGGCCCTCTCACAGGGACGAGCTTCCGCTACACCCGGTCCAGGTGTTGCGGCCGTTCGATAAGTGGGCTGTCGATTTTGTAGGCCCCATCGATCCAGTCGACCGACACTCCAAGGCTCGCTATATTATTACCGCAACAGACTACCTCACCAGGTGGGTCGAGGTAGTGGCGGTACGCGACTGCACAGCGGATACAACAGCCCGGTTCATTTTTGAACACATCATCAGTCGGTTTGTCTGCCCGCGAAGTTTAACCAGTGATCAGGGTACGCATTTCATTAATGCCACGGTCAAATCGCTGCTGGACACATTCGTGATCCAACATCACAAGAGCAGCCCGTATCACCCGCAGGCCAACGGTACGGTCGAAGCATTTAATAAAATTATTGAGAAAGGCTTGACTAAGATCTGCAATGCCCAGCGTGACGATTGGGATGAGCGCCTTCCATCTGCATTACGGGCTTACCGGACCACGGTGAAGCCATTGACCAATCAGACACCGTTCCAGCTGGTGTATGGCCGGGAAGCTGTGATTCCCACCGAGTTCACTATACCCAGTCTTTTAATCGCCACATCTTTACAGTTCTCGGAAGAGGAGTCGCTTCGTGAATGCGTCCACGAACTACAGGAACTGGACGAAGCCAGGTTTCTGGTTGAGTTTCACCAGAAGGTTCAGAAGGATAGGCAGAAGGCGTGGCACGATCGCCACATCAAGCATAAAACCTTCCAAGTTGGCGGTAAGGTCCTCTTATACGACATCCGGTTTCAGAAGTTTCCAGGAAAGCTGGAGATGCACTGGCTGGGGCCTTATTTTGTTGTCGAGATTCGGGATTCCATAGCTGTCCGGTTGGCTCAGCTGGACGGTACTGTTTTACCAAGATGGGTGAATGGCGCACACCTGAAACCCTACCACGATTAAGTTTCTTCCAACATTCATCAATAACTCTCGCACCCGAGAGCACCCGTAGCGTAGCTGAATAACTCTCCCGCACCCGGGACGAGCTTAGGTGGGTTTTTCCTTTTCCGCATAACTTGTCAATAACCGCTCTGTTGCGGGGAATTCGCCGCAACCGACTATGGTCGGGGAGGGGCGTGTCCAGCGTGTCATCCCTGTAGGATCCATAAACGTGCCATTGTCAGTCCAGGTCATTTCAGTCAGTACTTGTGTCAGTCCGTAGGATCGTCCTGATTCACATCATAAATTACCATAATTGGAAGTAACCTCACCATAATAATTCTGTCATCATCCGCCGTAACCTCAGCCGTCGTGTCCACCCATTTCCCCATGACATCATCAGCAACTGTCAGAATACCCATCGGCACGCGATTGATCACACGATTATCGCAACAAAGAATGCCAGTGGGAATTAACTCGTTATGGGGTCTCGTCATCTTCCCTCGTGCCAGGAAACTACATCGTTTGCATGAAGAAAGCACGAGAATGCCGGAACACTTAGCATTAGACATTGCAGCAGCACAGGAGCAACTGGAGGATTCAGGCGAACAGTACCAGGAGAGACTACCAAGAAGAATTCTACACGTCTATCAGCGCCGAGCCAAGATGCCGAAGGCCCTCATATTCGTCGTTGAGCCCGCACTTGACAGCAGGATCCATAGGACAGAGTCTCTAATTGGGAAATATGATAGTGCGGCTTTGATAGACGCCAACCTTTCAGACTCGACCAAATTCCCGGCGCTCCATTGGCAGATGTATATGGAGCACTACTACACCCCAGCCGGCAACTCAACAAACCGCATTTTACCAGCGTTCCAGGGCCTTCAGCAGTCCTCTCTCATGAATCTCAGAAATCTTCCGGTCTTCAGGACCATCGGACCAGTTTTGCAGTGGACTCGGTTCTTGCTTAGCCGTGTTCAGAATGGGTCCTTGTGGTTGAACAAGGAAATTCCCATTCACGCTGAAGACATCCATCGTTTGACTGGGCTCTCACAGAGTGGTGCGAGTGTATGGACCACGTGTCAGACCTCCGCCAAGCGAGCGCGGAAGTCTGGGGACGCAGACCTATACAGTAAATATGGCACCCGACGTGGAGGGAAGGGCGCCAAGATGGAGCTCATTAACACACCCGAGATCAAATTTGCTTGCTATCTCATCGCCAGCAAGACCATGCGGCATTACACCAAGGGCGAATGCACCTTGGACACTATCTCTATTGCGGAGCATTGTGTTCAGGGTGCCTAGCTGAATTGGTGCTCTTTTCTGTTAAAAGAGCTATTTGATGCATGCGAAGAAAATTACAAGCGCACGACGAGCTTTATTTATGGATACTTGCTCATTGCTTTTGCCATGTGGAAATGGCACACTCCTCTGGTCAGGGTACCAGTAGAAATTCCAGAGGGCCAACCTCTGGCGATGAAATTTGTTCCATGGAAGGTGTATGCTGACCCGAGCACTAAACAGGTGAATGCAGAGGCGTTCCGGTCTTGGTACGTGCTCATGACAGACGTGGTGGCCAGTCAGCAATGGGTGCCCCAGAACCTGCTGGACGAATATAGCGAGCAGGTGTGGTTCGGGGTAAGTCACCGGCATGCTTACATCCGCCCCACCTGTGTGCTGGAGGAAACCTTCCACATGGCGTCGTTGAAGTTCCAGCTGGACGATGCCACCTTCCACCATGAGCTCTGTTTGTGGCCGGGGGTCACGAAGCATCACCGCGACGGTATCCCCTGGTACAACTTTGAGCAGATGAAGCCAGTGCAACAGCCCGCCGAGACGGAGGCGGCAGCGCTACCCCAGGGACTCCCCGAACCGCTCGTCCCCGTCGTCCGCCACTTCAATACTCAGGTGCGCAATATCAATGCGGTAGCTCAGGTTATTTCCAGCGATGCTTCTCCATTCCCTTTATTTTCTGAGTTTCAGCTCAGCCATTCTATTTCTTGCTCTCAGACGACTCCGCTCACCTCTCCCATCCCTACCATCATTAGGGGAATTTTGAGGTCTAAAATGGGCCTCATAAGAAAAATGTACAACAAAAATAAACTTTATAACAACCTATAGGATTCAAGATGATGATGTCATCCATAATGGATGATTCACCATTTTTGGAGTAAAAAAGTAAAAATATTAAAAAATAATAAAATAATAAAACTACTTTTTCAACTCGTATTTTAAACTTATCTCCCAAAATTTTTACTCAAATTTCAAGCGGGAGTACTCGTTGGATGCAGAATTTAATTCCTCATCCAAGGAGTACCCATGTTGCATACTTTTGATGAACTCTTCTACACGAAAAATGAGAAATACATAAAAAATGTGATTGTAATCACGTTTTTTTATGTATTTCTCATTTTTCGTGTAGTAGGACCCATCGAAAGTATGCAACATGGGTACTCCTTGGATGGGGAATTAAATTCCGCATCCAACGAGTACTCCTGCTCGAAATTTGAGTAAAAACTTTGGGAGATAAGTTGAAAATATGAATTGAAAAAGTAGTTTTTTCATCTTTCCCTCTAAAATTTGATGATGTCATCAAATCTTATTAGATTTTTTCCACTATTATTTTATAATTTCCTTAGGAGGCCCATTTTAGACCTCAAAATTCCCCTAATGTTTATTTACCTCTGCAAGCCCCATCATCACACCAATGGGAGAAAAGGGCCCGGCCCCAGAACAATTAGAGACCCCTCTAGCAAAGTGGGCCCGCACCACCGTAGCCAACCCGGTGGTGGACCTTACTGCTGATGATCCACCGCCGCCCGTAAATATAGGGGTGCTGGTCCAGGAAGAACCCCTTATTGATCCTTCTGAGTTTATTAACATTTTCCCTCCATCCACAGCTCCACCTCCATCCACTGTTCCACCTCCACCTCCCACTTCATCCGTTCCGTCCAATTAATCTGCCACTATGTCCGACCCGCTCATCCGAGAAATCTTTGGCGGGGACCACAGGGCTGAAGTTGACTCCCGTACTGCTACCGTAGTACCACCAGTTGACCCCGTGGGCACGCCCCCAGTTTCTTTATCTGCTATATTTACCCAGTTGGCAAACATTGAGGCCAACTCGGTCGAGGCTCAGCTAGAGCATGCTGACCCTCCCCCCCGGGGCAGATCGATCAGCAGGAGCAGTTAGATTCGAATATGGCTAACTCAACACAGCAACAGACATCGCCATCCCCTCCAGAACTTTCCAGCCACTCAGTTGCCAGTGGGCAACCCCTCCAAGAACGAAGGCCGGACCAGGATGCTTCAAGCACAACCAACTTAGAAACATGGGGTACAGCCCAACTGTACTTCTTCATTCAGCGGGCGGCCCAGAAAGCCGAAAGGCTTCACTTAGAGCTGCAGCAGCAGTGCGAAGAGAAGCACCAATAGATCGTGGTGCTTACTGAACAGTGCGACTAGCTTACCACAGCGCAGGAACTCCTGCAAGACCACATCGCCAATGTAACTCAAGTCTTTTTAGGCCTATGGCCCTCGGTCAAGGATCATTACACCCCGCTCCTTGCTGATGTTGCAGAGTAGAATGTTGTCTCTCAAGCTTTCTACATCCGAACTGCACTCACTGGTCTCCATTGGGAAAATGTGGAGCTCCACGCAGCCTTGGCCGCACAACCAGCGTTGCCCGACCCCACGACTGACTATTTAGCCCAGGTTGCCACGAAGTAGGGCCAGGCAACCCAAATGCAGGAAACGCTCACCTTCACGGCGCGTGAGGCGCACGACCTCCTGAAGGGTCTTCAGGAATGCTCCCTGGCCTTGACTGTCAAAGCACAGCCCATCTCCGCACAACTACAACAGGTTTCCCGGGAGATTCAAGAGGTCACGGATCTTGCCAGGTTGGACCAATTGTACGCCCAGGCTGATGAGCTAGAAGTACATATTCAAAAAATGGAAGCCAACTCTGCAGAGGCCAAACGGGTAATTCGTGAACTCTGACCGCCCCTTCAAAACAATGCTAGGAAGATGCAACAGCTCGCCACCGAGGCAGAACACCAAATCAACACGATGTTCGGGGTTATCCCATCACCCTTAGAAGTGGCCGTTGTCACCAAGATCGCTGAAGATACAGATTCACTCTTACAAGCGTGGCAGCAAGCTGTATCGGCCTTCACGAAACTGAAGTCTACCGCATTCCGCCGGGTCCCGGAGTTGGGGCCCTTGTTTGAACCACAGGCACAAGCTGAAGGCACACAGTAGGAATAGACACAAGCTGAAGGCACACAGCACAAACATGGCACAGAATCAAGCGGGGCGATGGAGGTAGAGACCGTCATTTGTGATTGACTCAGGGACGAGTCAAGAAACTGTGGTCAGGGCCTGTTGGGGCCCTTGTTTTTTATTTAGAATATTTTGCATTTTGAATAAAGGATAGCCTTTTTTGAGTTGCGGCAAGATGACACATGGAAACCACGACCAAGTCGCAACAACAGAAAGCCGCGGAGCTATCAAGGTGGCACAGAAGCACGAGATAGCTGAAGACAACAGATGCATGAAGATACACAGCAGAAGACAAAAAGAGGAACACACATATGACAAGAGAGAAGCGGGAAGAAACTGAGGAAGAACAAAGAGAGGAACTAACAGTTGCGGAAGGGGATGAATAAATAACAGTCACCTGGCCGAAAGGAGAAAAGGAGGAGAAGAAGGCTACAGGCGACGGAACGCAGAGCACCGGAAGGAGATCGGCCATGTTATCTCTGTAGTTCCTAGGGTCCTCTCATTTGCCTTTCTATCATGTAATGCATATGTATTAGACTGTAAGCTCTCCTTGTGGAAGCGATGTAATGATGGTTGCGGATGAAGATATCAATACAATTGCAGGTTACTGTCCCACTGTGTAATTCTTATGCATGTATGATGATTGCGATGGTTTAAAATTTTATTTGCTTTATACCGGTCTATGCTCTGAATGTTCTTGCGGATATATTTATGTTTATGCAATCTGTTTAATGGTAATCATGGGTTGCGGATCTGTTCCTCGCTATTGATCTGTTCCCCTTCTGCATGTGGTTTCGACATGCCTCGGGTGAGACTCTCTAGACTATAGCGGATTCCTTTGTTGGCCACAACTCCCGAACCTGGGTCTTGCCTGCGAGACCTGATTCCTCGCCAACATAAAATCATGATTAACATTCTTTTTTTTCTCATTATGAGCTTCATGGAATACCTTGTCGCCACTACGAAGCATTTCTTGTAGAAAATTTTTCAAACCTTCCATGTTTTCTTTTATTTATGCTTTTAAACCATCCATGTCACCTTTTATTTCTATTTTTAAACAATCCATGTCCCCTTTTAGTTCATCTTTGGTTTTTCTTTGTGAGAGGGAAAATTTTTGCACTTGGTCTTGTAAATTTGATATATCATGTTTCAATTCTTCCTCTTCATTCGTCATAGTAGATATTTTTGAGAGATTACTGGGTGTATAATTATTTTGTTTGGGAGTAATTTTATAACAAAATTCTGATATCTATGCTTCAATATTCCCTTGGAATCACTTCAAGCTGATTTTCCAAACAAAAGTTATGCAATTTAAAAAAAAAATACACACCTTTTTCTTGATTTTAGGAGCTCAATCTTGAAACAATTGTATCTATGTAAATTCGACTCTCCAATGTTTGAAATTTCATCTTGTGGTATCCCTTCCAACGCCAAAAGTGAGACAAATGTTGGATTCCTCAAAACAAATTTATTCCCAATCTCCCACGGTGACATGGTTATGGACTTGTGCAATAGAGTGAAATTGTAGGTAATTCCACGTGTCACTATTTCAAATTTAGGCCCTAAAAATTATACACAAAAAATCACTATACGTGCACTTTTAGTCACTCTTTAAAAAATTTGAATCCATTTCTTGTAGAGAAATTTATGATGATTTTCCCTAGGTCACTAGTTTGAAACTGAATTTAGGAGCATAACAAAACCCTAACTTCTTCAGACCATTTTTCAAAAAATATAGCGAACCAATATCTGAAATTTTTATATTTTTTGAAAATTTAATTTTATGAAGGCTTGTACAAAAATTTCTACAACAAAAATTCCAACAGGAACTGTTTGAAGCAGCGAAGCCCTAGATTCCAAAGATCTGATACAAAATGTTATGCAACCAGATCACAAAAAAGAAGAAGAAGATAGATTAACTGCTTTAAAATTAGCCTCTTTGAGGGGGAGAACTCCTTTACATCGTGTAAATGAAATATTATTGGATGATACAAATGAAAATACCTCCTTGGTATATATAAGAGTCTAAGGGGTCACAATATAATCATAGCCTACATTGAATTAATAATTTAAGGGCACAAAAATAACAATAACGGGCTCCTATGGGGCAGAAAAATAACAATATGGGGTCTACATGGGCACAACAACAAAAATAAGGGGGCTACACTAATAATAACAATAAGGAAGTTAAACTAGTATTATAGGGACCTAGAATGTGAGTAGTTAATGGGAAGGCCTTGGATAGTAAAATCCATCCATAGAGTCAAAATTGGAATGTGGGCAGCCAAAAACTTAGAGCATTTGAATAAATTTTATTGTAGTATTAAAAGGGCCAATTGAACAAATTGGAAAAACTTCAAAAGTTCATATCTTTATACTCAGGGCTTAGGATTGAGCATATGAATAGTTAATGGAAATATGTTGAAGAGAATAATACTTCTAGCCATTCAAAATTTTGAATTGGTTAGCTAAAAGTCTCAATATATGTCAAGAGAAGGATACTAGTGACCTTAAGCAACAAAAAATTATGTTGTTTCAAAATTGGTAATTCATATATCTAAAATATTTTTTCCTATCCATTTTGTATAATAATGACGACAAGAAGCATGGAAGATGCCCAAAGGAACTCATGTCCATAAGGATTTAGTGAGGGGCATAAATGTAGGCATGGGCAATGAGGATACATAGTCTAATGGGAATAGGGTAGAGCATAGTCAATTTGCTAATAGATATTATGAAAAATATTAGAGTGAAGGTGCAAATTTGCATGGTTGATAATGAGAGGATAATTAGAGCCAAAGAGAAGACATGAATTTGACAATCTACAAGGATAAATCAGGAATATCATGCCACACATATTTGGTGGTGATGATAAGAAAGGAGAATATTTTGAAGCCTATTTACTTGGTATTATAAAATATTTTCAACTACATGACTATTCCTCCAACTTAGAAGTTATAATTTATATGTGGTGGGATCAAATAAGCCAAGCAAAGCATCTTAATGAGAATAAGAACACTTGGAAACAGTTAAAAAAATAAGTAAGTACTTGTCAAAGCACTACAATGACAAAATGACGCAAGCGTCTTTTTAACCCAAGCCAAGGAATATGACTATGGATGAGAATAAGAGAATTCAAATGTTGTTACAACTTATGAATAGATCTTGATTTTGGGGAGACCTATTATGGAAAAAACAACTTTTTCATGTCAGTGGAATCATTTTGTGAGTAGACAATAACTAATTTTAAGGATGGGATAGTAACTTAAGATACACAAGTTATTTGCAATGTTATGGACTCATGTGCCAATCCTTATTGATACATCCCTAACATTATAAAAATACATAAACATGTGAATTTATTAGAGATGACATCTAGTTTTGAAGGTAGAATGGGTAGGTATGGTTCTATGCAATATTAAGTTGGGGTGCTTAATTCCCTACAATTCCCCTTGATATTTCAAAAGAACATATTAAAATTTGTTGTGTGTTAAAATGTAAATATTTACATCCATAAGTGTGTCGATTGTGGAACAAGCCTACTAGAATTTTAATTTAGTTATTACTAATTATTAGGTGGATGGTAGGGCTTTAACCTCTATAAAATATTCTAGAATATTCTTAGAAGTATACACAAATCAAAGGTTGATATTTATCTCCAAAGTAGTTATGTCTTTTTTTCCATTTTAATTAAATTGATTGATTAAAGAATAATGTCATATGAGCAAGGGTCATATGAAGTGAGTTATGGTTTTTTGGATATGTGGTATTCATAATCCATGGTATCGGCCCATGGTATTGTAACAAATCATATTTATAGATTAAGAATCTCCATGGAAAAGTGGGGATAAATCTCCATGGCAAAGAATTTCGTTCCATGTGTTTTCTGAAATGTTTATATGTTTAATAATAATAATAATAATTTATATTTTAGTTAGCTTTTATGATTTGTATTTTATTTTATTTTAGCAACATGAGATGTATTATGAAGTGTTTTGATGCGTATTGTGGATATATGTCTATCAATGTTTGTCGGCCATTTAATTTATATGTATATTTAGATTCCATTGTACTATGTGAGTTAAGTGCTATTATACGTTGGGTAACTAGCTTTGGACACAAAAATCAGAGATATCCATTTTGAAGAGTAGCACATTGATTCAATCAACACAGTGGTTAGATTTATTTCTATCAACCCAACGATTTAATTTATATGTATATCAAAATTTCATTGCACTATGTGAGAGAAGCACTATTATATGTTGGGTAGCTAGATTTGGGCACATAATTGAAGGTTCTCCATTTTGAAGAGTAGCACAATCATTCAATCATCAAGATGGTTGAAATTTCAAAATAAAGCATGTTTAATGATCATGATAGCACATTGTTGTGGTTTCCTTTACTATTTATCAATGGATCGAAATACACCATGTAAGACCAATTTTACCACAGTAAAATTTCTTTCACTAAGAAATAATTTAATAAACCATAGTTTATTAAGTTATTTCTGGTCCAAATAGAAAACCCCATGAGGAATAATTAAATAATTCCTTATTTATTTGATTTTCCTCTAGGAATAAATAATTAAACCTCTTTTTAATAATATTCCTGGTCATATTTAACCCAATTAATGAGAAATAATTAGATAAATCATTTTTTATCTTATTATTCTTTAGGAATAATTAATTAAATCATTATTTAATTAATATTCCTTGTTAAATTTGACTAAATCATTTAGGAATAATAAAATAAATCATTATTTGTTTAATTTTTCCTTGATCGCATCCTTGAAATAACAAATAAATATTTTATTTGTTTATTGTTTCTAAATAAAGGGATTTAACCAATTTAAATTCCTTTTCCCTCCAACAAAATATAATAAAATATTCTAAGCAGTTAGATCTAGATCTTGGTTAATGATATTTTATTATACACCATTATCAAGGATAACTCAATATTTTTTTATAAATAGTAGGGTTTCCATTCACTTCTTACCTTTGATCCTTTTATCATGGTCGGAATTTGATCCTCTTATCATTGTCACACTTTGATTTACTTTTATTTTCTTTTTTCTTATTGAGCTCCTTTGAGTTCTACACATCTTAGGTATTCTACACCATTGAGAGAGAGATTTTGAAGCTGAAGTGTTTGAGGACAACCAAGAACCCATCCCATTGAGGGGGACTGTATCAGTTCTCTTCCTAGGTATTACATAATACAAAAAATTCTCTATAATTCTTGTCTTGTCCATTGGATATTTTGGAGAAACTTTTATTTCATTTTGCTATTTAGCTGCTTTATTTGCATAGATTTTGGTTTATTTTTCATTTTTTTAGACCGTCTATTGCAGATTTAAGAAGTTCGACAACCATATTTGTAGTTAGGGGTGTTTGTCATGTGCAACTAAAGTGATCTCTTTTTGTACACTTGCGTTAATATTTCATACTAACAATTGGCAACTCCACTGGGTTTTATTCAGATTTTCTTACATGGCCATCTGCTTCAGTACCTAGGGTTTTTTATTCAGCTATTTTTTAGCTTCTTAATGTTGATTTTTACCTTTTATGCCCTAAAACAGTAAAAAATATAACTTCCGCATGTTTCTGGGTGTTTTCCGCAACCTACCGTCGAGACTTCCGGAAGTGAAACTCTCACTTTTAAGCCCCAAACCTAGGATTTCAGGGCTCAGATAGAAACTGTTGGGCCAAAAACTGTGAGTTCACCAGTCACCAAGTCAATACCTGTGAGCTACAGTTTTTTGTTGGGTTTTTTTCTGTAATTTTCAGGGTTTGCCGCAATTATTGTTCAGGGTTTATTGACCTCTGTCTGCGCCATATTAGGCCTGGCTATGCTCAGTTTTTATTTTTGAAGTGGGAACAAGCCTCTTAGGGCTTCAATACGATTCCACCTTTTTAGGAAGGGTTTAGTTGAGTAGGTAGTCTGAGATTTTGCAGCACTTTTAGCCATTTTTTAGGGTCTGATCCTTCTTTCTTTAAGATCCATTTAGATTGGTTATTATCTCATCCAAAAGTCCCTCTTAAGTCTTGTTTTCCCTCTCCCTTAGGGTCCCTCTTGTTTTCCTTAGGGTTTTAACTTGTTGCCTACCATTTTGCAGCAATTTTCCCTCTAATTTCTTGTTATTTTCTACACCTCTTTTCAGTAGATATGAGTCATTAGATCCCTATCCCTTAGAACTTAGATCTTTTGGCATTTTTGTATGTTTTGAGTCAATTTCACCCACCTCTTAGAACAGTTGCTTGGGATCCCTTATTTTTGGGTTTGAATTTATGCATCTTTAGATGTTTATGTTACTATCGTTTCAGTTGTATTTACAGTAATACAACATTTTTTATTTATTTATTTATACACAAGTATTTGGGATTAATTAAAATTAACACAAAGATCACATACACAGACACCTAAAGCGAAGAGCGCTTGGTTTACACCGCCAAGCCAAGACATAAACATCGTAATTAATTTATCTGCCCCTCTGCACCTTTGTTTATTTCTCTTCCATCTTATTTGGGTATCTATGTCTTGAAATTGTTGCACCCAATAGGAATTTATCCCGGAGAATCCTAGGCCTTCATCCTTAGTTTCTGTTAGGAAGACTTTCTCCACCGAGTCAATCCTCCCCTGAGTCCCTATACTGACTTTGATTCTGGTCCATCGAGCCCTCCTTCTGATTCCGAACTCGATTCCCCTCTACCTCATTCTCCCACCATGTCAGGTGTCAATGCAGGTATTGGTCCTAATGCTGGTGGCAGATCCGACCCTAACTCTGGAGCTACTATTAGTGGAACCAATACCAAAACAATCCCGGCTACTCCCTTGCTACCTTTTATGGCAGGTTTGAGCCTCCTGATTTCAACCAGTTAATCAATGACCTTATACACCATGATCCAGGTTGGCCTGTTATGCAAACTAAGCTTCCTTTTTAAATCCCTAAGTTCAAATGAAATACTATAGAGGACCTTACTAATTACATCTTCTCCTTCCACATGTGGTGTTCTTCCAATTCTATCACTGATGACTCTATCTGTTTTGTGTTAAGATTTCATACTAACAATTGGCGACTCCACTGGGTTTTATTTAGATTTTCCTACGTGGCCATCTGCTTCAGTACTTAGGGCTTTTTATTTAGCTATTTTTTATCTTCTTAATGTTTTTTTTTACCTTTTATGCCCTAAAATGATAAAAAATACAACTTTCACATGTTTTTGGGTGTCTTCCACAGGTAACAGGTATCAGCCGTGCCACAAATGACAAATTTTTTCCGCAACCTGTCGCTGAGAATTCTGGAAGTGCAAATCTCACTTTTCAGCCACAAACCTGGGAGTTCAGGGCTCAGATAGCAACTATTGGGCCAAAAACTATGAGTGCACTAGTCAGCAGGTCAATACCCGCGAGCTGCAATTTTCGCTGGGTTTTTTCTATAATTTTTAGGGTTTTCCGCAAGAAATGGTCAGGGTTGATTGACCTGTGTCTCCACCTATCCTAGGCATAGATATGCTCCATTTTTATTTTTGAAGTGGGAACAAGCCACTTAGGGCTTCAATACGCTTCCACCTTTTTAGGAAGGGTTTAGCTGAGTAGGTAGTCTAATATTTTGCAACACTTTCGGCCATTTTTCAGGGTTTGATCCTCTTTCTTTAAGATCCATTCAAATCGGTTACTATCTCTTCCAAAACTCCCTCTTGAGTCTTTTTTTCCCTCTCCCTTAGGGTCCCTCTTATTTCCCTTAGGGTTTTAACCTGTCACCTCCCATTTTGTAGCAGTTTTCCCTCTAGTTTCTTGCTATTTTCTGAACCTCTTTTCAGCAGATCTGAGTCATTAGATCCCTATCCCTTAGACCTTAGATCTTTTGGCCTTTTTTTGTGTTTTGAGTGAATTTCACCCACCTCTTAGAATAGTTTCTTGGGAGCCCTTCTTTTTGGGTTTGAATTTATGCATCTTTAGCTGTTTATGTTATTGTTGCTTCAGTTTTATTTACAATTATGAAACATTTTTTCTTTTTGTTTATACACAACCATCTAGGCTTAATTAAAATTAACACACATATGACATACATGCACACCTAAAGCTAAAAGCACCTAGTTTAAACCGCCAAGAAAAGACATAAACATCGTAATTAATTTATCTGCCCCTCTGCACATTTGTTTATTTCTCTTCCATCTTATTTGGGTATTTGTGTCTTGTGACCATTGCACCCCAAGGCGTTTATCACGGAGAATCCTAGGAATTCATCCTCAGTTTCCATTAGGAAGACTTACTCCACCTCCTCACCACCGAGTTAGTCCTCCGCCAAGTCCCTATACTGACTCTGATTTTGGTCCATTGGGCCCTCCTTCTGATTCTGAACCTGGATACCCTCTACCTCATTCTCCCACCATGTCAGGTGCCAGCGCAGGTACTTGTCCTAACGCTGGTGGCAACCCCGAACCTAACTCTAGAGCTGCTAGTAGTGGAACCAATACCAGAACCATCTCGACTACTCCCTTGCTACCTTTTATGTCTGGTTTGAGCCTCCCCAATTTCAGCTAGTTGATCAATGAACCTATACACCATGATCCAGGTTGGCCTGTTATGCCAACTAAGCTTCCTTATGACATCCCTAAGTTCAAAGGAAATGTTGGATAGGACCCTACTAATCATGTCTGCTCCTTCCACATGTGGTGTTCATCCAATTATATCACCAATGACTCTATCTGTCTTGTGTTAAGATTTCATACTAACAACTGGCGACTCCACTACGTTTTATTTAGATTTTCCTACATGGCCATTTGATTCAATACCTAGTTTTTTTTATTCACCTATTTTTTAGCTTCTTAATGTTTTTTTTTACCTTTTATGCCCTAAAACAGTAAAAAATATAACTTCCGCATGTTTCTGGGTGTTTTCCGCAGGTAACAGGTATCAACCGCGCCACAAACGACAAATTATTTCCGCAACATGCCACAGAGACTTTCAGAAGTGAAACTCTCACTTTTCAACTGCAAACTTGGGAGTTCAGGGCTCAAATAGCAATTTTTGGGCCAAAAACTGCGAGTTCACCACTCAGCTGGTTAGTACCTGTGAGCTGCAGTTTTTTGCTGGGGTTTTTTTTGTAATTTTTCAGGGTTTGGTGCAAGTACTGTTCAGGGTTGATTGACGTCTGTCTCCGCTCATATTAGGCCTGCATATGCTTAGTTTTTATTTTTGAAGTGAGAACAAGCCTCTTAGGGCTTCAATATGATTCCACCTTTTTAGGAAGGGTTTAGTTGAGTAGGTAGTCTGAGATTTTGCACTGATTTCATCCATTTTTCAGGGTCTGGTCCCTCTTTCTTTCAGATCCATTCAGATCGGTTATTATCTCATCCAAAAATCCCTCTTGAGTCTCGTTTTCCCTCTTCCTTAGGGTCCCTCTTGTTTCCCATAGGGTTTTAACCTATCACCTCCCATTTTGCAACAATTTTCCCTCTAGTTTCTTGCTGTTTTCTGCACCTCTTTTCAGCATATCTGAGTCATTAGATCCCTATACCTTATACCTTAGATATTTTGGCCTTTTTTGTGTTTTGAGTCAATTTTTCCCACCTCTTAGAAAATTTTCTTGGGAACCCTTCTTTTTGGGTTTGAATTTATGCATCTTTAGTTGTTTATGTTACAGTCGCTTCAATTTTATTTACAATTATGCAACATTTTTTCTTTTTATTTATACACAATCATATGGGATTAATTAAAATTAGCACACAGATCACATACATGCACACATAAAGTGAATAGTGCTTGGTTTACACCGCCAAGCCAAGAAATAAACATCGTAATTAATTTATCTGCCCCTCTGTGCCTTTGTTTATTTCTCTTCCATCTTATTTGGGTATCTGTGTCTTGCTATCATTTCGCCCCCAAGAAGTTTATCCTGGAGAATCCTAGGCATTCATCCCAATTTTACGTTAGGAAGACTTACTCCACCTCGTCGCTGCCAAGTCCCTATACTGACTCTAATTCTAGTCCATCGAGCCCTCCTTTTGATTCTGCACCCGGTTCCCCTCTACCTCATTCTCCCACCATGTCAAGTGCCAATGCAGGTACTGGTCCTAATGCTAGTGGCAACCCTGACCCTAAATCTAGAGCTGCTAGTAGTGGAAAAAATAACGGAACCATTCCGGATACTCCCTTGTTACCTTTTATGGTAGGTTTAAGCCTCCCTGATTTTAGCCAGTTAATCAACGACCCTATACACCATGATCTAGGTTGGACTGTTATGCCAACTAAGATTCCTTCTAACATCCCTAAGTTTGAAAAAAACACTGGAGATGGCCATGCTAATCACATCTTCTCCTTCCACATGCATCCAATTCTATCACTGATGACTCTATCCGTGTTTGGTTATTCCAGCGCACACTCACTTGAGATGCTGCAAAGTGGTATGTCGACCAGGCCTCTGCCTCTCATTCCACTTTTGCCACTCTTGCTAAAATATTTCTATCCTAATCCTAGTTACCTCTCCAATAAGATACTGGTAATGAGTTTTCAACCGCAGTCCGTCAAACTTCTACCACCCGCATTTATGACCATGTCTAGGAATGGTGTATAAGGAGGAGCTTATGTAGAGCTCCCACATTCAACTACCATGTATATATGGATTAGTTTCTCAGGACACTTTTTCCTACTATTGGTAAAGATGTTGCATCTCCTCAAAAAGAGGAATAAGCTCTCCAAATAGCATTGAAATATGATCTCATCTACTACTAGTTTGGTTATGTTCATACCATCTTACAAGATCTTCCTAGACCTAGTGGTGCCAACGCACCAGGGGCATCTCATGCCACTGATAGTATCGTTGGATCTCTCTCACATACATATACTCATCCTCCCGTGGGTTATGGTTTCCCTGAGGGAGGGGTCAACTCCTCTAGCACTTATCCCCCTCCCAGCAACATGCATCCATGACAAAGCACATTTTCCCCATTGCATCAATCGATGCCAGGGCCCATGATTGCTCAACCTGTTTACTCCAATGTTGCTCAACCTCCTTTATATCAAAATAAATCTTCGGGGAAATCACATGGGAGATTTTAGAACCTCCTCATCCACAATATAGTGCTCCATCCCCTTCGGCATTAGCACCATAGCCTCCTATTCCTTCTCAACCTCCGCCGCAGCAGCCACCACCCCCTCTAATTCAGGTGTATGTGCACCAGAGCGTGATTGATCCTCCAAATTACAAGAAAAAGAGGAAAGGCAACCAAAATCAACCCACGCAAGGTAATCGAGGGTCCAAAGGGAACCCACCAAACACTATCAACCAGGAACATGGTAATCAGCCCAAGCAGGACAGGCCTCTTTGTATGAACAAGCCTTGTTCTTTTTGTGGTGTCCATGGCCATTATACTCATGATTGTCCTATTTTACCCCAAATGCGTCAGTTTTGGGAAGTAAAAGCATCATCTAGAGGAAAAAAAACCATGGTTTCGGCTCCTCCAAATACTACACTTGTTCAACCGACTGTTTTTAGTGATCCTTTCCCTCAGCAAGGACATGTGGCTACCCAAACCCCTCAAGGTCAGGTCGCCCCTTAAACCTCGCAGTTTGGTACCTCTGACTACTAGATTCTGAAGTGGTTAATACCGCTGATGTCAACCTTCAAACTGATGTCAACGCTGGAAGTCTTCCAGTCGTTCCCTTCAGAATGTAAAGCTCTATTATCTGCTCTAGGTGTTGTGGATCCTTTAGATGATCAATTTATCGTCTTTGATGTTGACAAGTCATAACATCCCCCCTTACATTCATCCGTTGCCTTCCAAATACAAGTCAAGATTCAAAATGCCCATGTTTTGTGCTGTATCATTGATGAGGGTGCATCCACCTGCGTGATGTCTGTCTCTTTTTTGAAGCAACTCAAATCACCTAAGTTAGTCCCATCCACTATCACCTTGTGTGCTTGGGATGGTCACTCTTCTTATCCCCTTGGCATATTCCGCAATTGTCCTGTCACTTTTGCGGAAAAGACTGTTTGCATTGACATTGAAGTCATTGATGCCCCCTTGGATTACAACATCCTGTTGGGATGTAGCTATACCTATGTGATGTATGCTATTGCATTTATGGTTCAGCGTAAGATGTGCTTTCCTCACAATGGGAAGATCATTACCATTGATCAATTGACATATTACGAACATAAGTCTCAACTCTCCCCCAAGTCTATCATATCTTCAGTGGCCGATAAGAAATCAGTTATACCTCTTACTAGTGTTTCACCTGGAGTCTATAAATATTCCACCTTACTTGGTGCATTACCTGGTCCTCCCCCTCTTGTCGGAGATCCCAGCTTGTCAAATGTTTGGATGACACAATCATCTCGGACTAGCAACAAGTGGTCTGGTTCAACCGCCTAGTATCCTATGCCCTCGCAACCTGCTGGTGGTCACTCGACGGAGCCTGCAAGGCCTTCTTTTCAAGGACCCTCCTCTTATGTTGGTGTCTCTTCCACCCCTTTTTAGCCAGGAACAGTTACCCCTAGCCTTAACTAGTTGGGAGCCATTCCACTAGGCCATTACCCCTCTAGTCAGATACCACTTCTCACTCCCCCCTTTGGAGTATTTTCAGTGCCTTTTATGGCTACGTTGAGCCTTCCCAATTTGACCCCGGGGAGCCCAGTCTTCTACATCGATCCTCCAGCTGAAACCCTACCTAATTAGCTCAAACCTTATATTGATGGTGTGTCTTCCACCCCTTTTCAGCCAGGAATAGTTCCCCCTATCCTTAACCAGTTGGGAGCCATTTCGCCAGGCCATTACCCCTCTTGCCAGATACCGCTTCTCGCTCCCCCTTTTGGAGTATTTTCGGTGCCTGTTATGGCTACGTTGAGCCTTTCGAATTTGACCCTGGGGATACTAGTATGGTACATCAATCCCCCAGCCAAAACCTTGCCTGGTCAGCTCAAACCTTATACCGCTTTAACCTCGGTCCAACCGGTCGCCACATCATGACTCCTACCTTTGATTCAGTGACTCAGAAACCTCAACAATATTCTAGTCCTGTTGCAAAAGCATCTTATCAGGGGGAAAAGCAAGAAAGAAGGAACCTAAGGATAAGGTTTCCCAAAAAACTCCTACTTCTCCTAAGCCTCCAAAGAAGTCACCTATGCGTGATTTGTGTGATGTTGTTGGGCATGCCACCCATAACTATCTTGAACTTCCTTGTCTCAAACCTATGGTCAACGAGTCATTTCCTGAATTTGATACCCAGAGGTCCATGTTACCTTACCAGATTACGCTAAGAAACTCAAAACATTACGCACGAACCACCCTTGTACTTTGTGTGATCTTTATGGCCACTATTATCACCTTTGCTCAATGACTTTCATGACACCCTAGAAGTTGTTCGCGAAACAGAGGCTGCTCGTAGTGGATCATGTACCCCTCTAGTTGTGCATTTTTCTTTGGTAGAACTAGAGGAAATTTTCATACCTTCTCCTGATGTCGAGATGATGGAACCTTCAACCACCATCCTCTATCTATCATCATCCATGAGATCCTTGGTGGAACAACCCTCCGAGGAGTTTCCTTCTGTTTCGACTGAACCTCCTTCAATAATCACCTTGGGCTCTTCGTTTACACTCCGTAGCGATGTGTATGTGAACCATATCTCTCATGATGGTGGGTTAGGTAGCCCCATTGCGTCATGTGGTATCTCTTCAGCCAATCCCCCCACATTTCACTCTGATGAATACATTATGGAAGCAATGACCACCCCTGACTTTCCTTGGGATGATATGCACCACCATGCGTACTTCCTTCCACAGTATTCCCTTGACCAGTATATTGTGGAGTCTAAAGACTTTATCTTCAATGAGGTCGATTGGCTTAGAAATCCCATTCCTGCACCTGATGCTTTCGAAGAAGTAAATATGGCCAATATAGGCTTCTACCATTAAAATCAACATTTCTGATTAACAAGGGATAGAAGAAAACATCGCCTTAGGGGCAGATTTCACCCCGGAAGAAATTGAGGCTTACACTATCAACTGTTCAAGAAATTCTGTGATGTTTTCTCTTGGTCCTATTCAGATATGCCCGAACTTTATCCTACTATTGTCGAACACCATATCGATACATGGCCCGATGCCAATCCTGTCAGTGAAAAGTTGAGACCCATTAATCCTTCTAGACGTGAGGCTATCAAGGCCAAAATAGACAAGGTCAAGCAGGCTAGTTTTATCTATATTATTGAATACACCACTTGGGTCTCTAACCTGGTTCCCGTTCCTAAGAAACAAGGCACCATCTCGACCTGAACAAATCTTGTCCTAAAGACAACTTCTCCACACTGTTCATTGACCAAATCATAGATGAGTGTGTGGGGCATGAGGTTCTATCCTTTATGGATGGTTTCTCCGTATATAACCAGATAATTATCCATCGTTCTTATCAGTTAGATATTGTGTTCATTAGTTCATGGGGAAATTTCAGCCTAAATAATTCCATAACCACATTTCAGCGGGCCGTGTCATACTATTTCCATGACCTGGCTCATATTATCCTTGCCTACCTCGACAACCTCATTGCTCGTTCTAGGCGGAGGGCGCAACACCTCCATGATTTGCGTACCGTTTTCCTCCGATGTCGCAAGTATACTACTCATTTCAACCGATTGAAATGTGTCTTTTGTGTCCCTGTTGGTTGTCTCTTGGGATTAATCATGTCCAAATATGATATTGCGCTTGATCCTCTTAAAGTTCAAGCCATTCTTGAACTTCCCATTCCTTGTACCTTGCACCAGTTACAAAGCCTCCAAGGCAAAGCCAAATTTCTTCGTTGGTTCGTCCTTGACTATGCCACCACCACACATGGGTTTCTAAGACTCCTTCGCTCTACCATTCCATTTGGTTGGGATTACCATGCTTAACAGTCTTTTGATGCCCTGAAACATGCTCTCACTTCTGCTCCCTTGATTAGTCCTCCTAAGTTTGAAAGGGATTTAATCTTGTACATCTCAGCTTCCACCCACTCGGTTGCTGGGGTCCTTATCCAAGAAGATGACACCATAAATGAACATGTAATCTATTATGTCAGTAAGAACCTTGTAGGTCACCCTGTGTCCTACTCTCATGAAGAGTAGTTGGTGCTGGTCATCGTGTTCTCGTTCCAGAAACTTCGTAATTATATCATTACTCGTTCCACTAAGGTCGTGACCAATTCCAACTCTATGGCATTCAAATTGAGTAGACGAGTCATCAATGGGAAGTATGCCCATTGGATCGTTATCCTTTAGGAGTTCGATCTCAAATTTGTCACACCCAAGAGTAAGAAAGGTTTAGCCCTTACTGAACTCATTTCTAAATTTCCTACTAGTATGCAAGATCCGCTGGTCAATGAAAATTTACCTGATGAACGTTGTTCACTATTACTTCGGATGACCCTTGGTATGGAGACATCCTTACCTATCTGTGAATCCAAAATTTTGCTCCCCATCTTGATCGTGATGCACAATGACATATATGAAACCAATCCCCCTGTTATCTTCTCATTGGTGATGATATTTATCATCGTGGTGTTGATTCTGTCCTCCGTCGTTGTCTCACGCACGCTGAAGCTGAGCAAGTCCTTAATGCCTACCATAGCGACGCTTTTTGTGGCCACCTCTCTAGTTTGGCCACTACCCAAAAAGTCATCTGTGCTAGGTATTTTTGACCTTATCTCTTCAGTGATTGTATTGAAGTAGTCAAACACTGTTCCAACTGCCAACTTTTTGTCCCAAAGGTGTGAGCTCCTCTTGCTCCTCTCCATCCTATCATCTCCGTTGGACCATTTTGCAAGTGGGCCATTGAATTTATGGAATGTTGACCTCCATCTTCTGGTAACCACAAGTATAACATTGTGGCGATTGACTATTTCACCAAATGGGCTGAGGCCATTCTAACATTCAATAACACGACAGCTACCGCGACCCTATTTTTATTTAACCATGTTATTTCTCGATTTGGGGTTCCAAAATTATTGGTCTTTGATCATGGCCGACATTTTGAAGAGGAGATTTGGCATGAGATATCCTCTTTTTTTGGTTTTCAGAACCAATATTCATTGTCCAATTACCCCCAAGGTAATGGTAAAGTTGAAGCGGTCAATAAAATCCTTGAAAATATGCTTCAACGAACGATGAACAAGCACAAAACCAACTAGAAACTTATGCTCTTCCCCTGCTTTGTGGGCCTATAGAACTACTGTTAAAACCGCCAACGGGTTTACTCCTTTGCACCTTGTTTTTCGGCGAGGAGGCAGTCTTACCGATCGAGTGTGAAATCCCCTCCCTACACTTAGCCGTCGAAATTCTCCCTGACATTCAACCTTTAGAACAAAGACTTATCATGCTTGAGCATGTTTCCGAAGACCATTGTCTTGCTTTGAAAACCATTGTAGTGGCCAAGAATTGCACCAAAGCTCAATATGAAAAAAAATTCCACCCTTGTACCTTTCACAAAGGCAACCTTGTTATAGTGTATGACTAGGCTCGTGATGTCCTTGGTCATGGGAAGTTTGACTCATTATGGCTAGGTCCTTACATCATTAGTAAAGACTTGGGAAAAGGGGCATACCTTTTAGAGGATTTTGAAGGACACCCCCTTCATAACCCTCACAATGCACTCTCCCTTAAGAAATTTTACCGATATCATCTCCCATAGAGATGTCTATTTTATTTCTATCATTTATTTAGGTAGCTTGCATCTTTTGTTTTTGGTGATGTGATACTTCATCCGAAAGCCATTTTCCATGAAGGGTCACTTCGCCGCCTCTAAAAATTGAATTTTGTACTTGCACCACTTGTACTTGGGGCACCACTTAGCCTTCATACTTGTTTCCGCTTGTGTCGATTTTCGTCATGAGTAACCATATTTCATTTATGCTTTTATGGTCCCCACTAGGCCTATTCTGTGTGGCAACATCATCAAGTCACCCTTGTTCATAGCATCTGAGTTGAGTCATCATCACATTCATGGAGTCTGTCCTGAGTCCCTTTTGCCTCCCATTACAATATTCCATCCATTAATGCTTTTTCCCTCTCTCGTGTAGTCCTTTTTGGCCTCTAGTCCCACTATCCCCCATACCCTCGGGAGTCCAATCAGTCGCTGCCAAGTCATCCATGCTTTTTATGCTCTGACAAGGGAAGTTGTCCATTTGCTACTTAGTATCCTCCCATTCTATAATCATCCCTGGTGTCAGTCCATCAGTGGCTCTACTATATTACCTCTTGCCTTAGTTGAGGACCCTCATTGCCTCACCTATGGCGGACCTCCTTCTATTGACATCAACACATTCATTCCAGAAAAGAGGTCTAGAGGGAGGTGTATCTTGGTTCTAGCTTCCATTATAGTTCAATGCCTTAGATCAGGCAAAGGGACTCCTTATTTCCCTTTGACTTGATTGCTTCTCATCCGCTCCACTTCAACATGATTAAGATTCGTATACTCGATAGTTCGGTGATCCAGTGATTCCCGAGTGTGTGTGAGATGTTTCAGACCTCATGAGGGGGTGGCCCTTCAGGTAGCCCCCCACATGCCCGAATGACCTCATTCTCTTCTACAAACTCAGATGCAGCTTCGCAGATTTTATGGGTTCGGCCCTAGCCTCTTTCAACGCCTATAGCATGAATGTATCACTTAGATGATCCATTTATATTTCCAGAGCCATTTCCTGTTTATCAGGGGTTCTCTTTTTGTTATTATATATCATGTACCCATATTATTTTATTCAGTCTTGGTTGTTGTCCCAGGTACAATATGTATGTGGGATCCATTATATTTTTGTCTGGCTCATGTTTACGCTAGCATATCATGTATTTTATAGCTCAGCCTCATTTTCTTGAGCGAATCATTATTCTTTGTACTTTGTTATTATGGCAGGCATAGGTATGCCTCCCCCACCTCATTGTATAAAGGTTCTAAACCATTAAAGGAGACATACGGTTGTCAGTATCGCCTCCTCCGGGTTATTATCCTCTCGCTTCACTTCGCCTATGTATCTCTCTCTCTATGACTCCCCTTCGGTGTCTAGTGATGATATTATTACAACGTACTTCGG
Organism: Pinus albicaulis; assembly: GCA_034641835.2. NCBI lineage: Eukaryota > Viridiplantae > Streptophyta > Pinopsida > Pinales > Pinaceae > Pinus > Pinus albicaulis. Next base: position 1,223,419,420 of record CM076572.1, on the reverse strand, counting down.
TCATACGATTAGCTCCTAATGCTCGCATATTGGGGGGAAATCTTACACCAATTTTTGGTCATCTAACCATGTATACTTAGATGGATCGAAATACACCATGTAAGACCAATTTTACCATAGTAAAATTGATTTCACTAAGAAATAATTTAATAAACCATAGTTTATTATGTTATTTCTGGTCCAAATAGAAAACCACATGAGGAATAATTAAATAAATCCTTATTTATTTTATTTTCCTCTAGAAATAATTAATTAAACCTCTGTTTAATAATATTCCTGGTCATATTTAACCCAATTAATGAGAAATAATTAGATAAATCATTATTTATCTTATTATTCTCTAAGAATAATTAATTAAAGAATTATTTAATTAATATTACTTGTTAAATTTGACTAAATCATTTAGGAATAATAAAATAAATCATTATTTGTTTAATTATTCCTTAATCCCATCCTTAAAATAATAAATACATATTTTCTTTGTTTATTGTTTCTAAATAAAGGGATTTAACCAATTTAAATTCCTTTTCACTTCAACAAAATATAATAAAATATTCCAAGCAGTTAGATCTAGATATTGGTTAATAATATTTTATTATGCACCATTATCAAGGATAACTCAATATTTTTTTATAAATAGGAGTGTTTTCCATTCACTTCTTACCTTTTATCATGGTCGGACATTGATCCTCTTATTATTGTCACAATTTGATTTAGTTTTATTTTCATTTTGCTTATTGAGCTTCCTTTGAGTTCTACATGTCTTAGGTATTCTACATAATTGAGAGAGAGATTCTGAAGCTAAAGCGTTTTAGGATAGCCAAGAACCCATCCCATTGAGGGGGACTATATCAATTCTCTTCCCAAGTGTTACATAATACAAAAACTTCTTTATAATTTTTGTCTTGTCCATTGTATATTTTGGAGAAACTTTTATTTTATTTTGTTGTTTAGCTATTTTATTTGCATAAATGTGGGTTTATTTTGCATTTTTTTCAACCGTCTATTGTAGATATAAATGTCACACAACATTTTATCACCATCCCTGCAATCCCCATCCCGCACATTGGAGGACCATTTCTGTGACTACTAAGAAGTGTCATGGTTTGAAAAGACCATCATTACATCCCTTGCCATGAGGACAACATTCTTTCTGTTGACAATTTCCTGAGCAGACCATCAGAAACACATGTTTTTGGGTTGGCGCTAGTAGACTGTTATGCCCTCGCGCCAATGAGGAAGATTAACACTGGACCCTGCACCCATTGGTGCTCTGTGCCAGTGAGCTACCCGCGCCAAGCTATTTTTGGAATGTTTTTTAAAAACAAACGCTAAGTTTCCATCATAACAACTTCGTGGGCGAGTCAGCCTGAGTGGTTCAACTGAATAACTACCACCACCCTCCTTTGGCCTCTTGTTTCCATCTTTTGGGGAAACCTCCCAAAGTATAAGGCCTCCTTTCCACCATTTTAGGGAGCCCAACCTCCTCCTCTCCCTCTATAAATAAAGCCATCTCCCATTGATGAACTAGTTGAACCATCATGGCTGAAAGGCTGAAGAGAATTACTGAACATCTTGTTGGAGAGATAGAGAAGAAAGAGACCTTTTTCGAGAGATAACTTAGGTTTGTGTCCTCGCCTCGTCCCAATTCTCGACGATCCTTTGAGATGCACTTCGACTGAACCCACTGAAGGAGGTTGCGACGTCAAGGCTCCAGTTGTAATCTCTTTCTTCTATTTATATATACATGATTATTGTCTGGTTCCAATCTTGTGTTGATATGGTTTATTTTTTGCAAAGTGTTTAGTCCTCCTTGACTGACTAGTTAGCTACGAATGCAATTATTGTCTTGTATATCGCTCTAGTCTTTGATATTTGTGCAGGAATATGAGTACCATTGTTGAAGGACTGCCACCTGTCAGGACAAAGATCAAGAGGCCGCAATTATTACAACTGCGACAATCATGTTGGACTCTAGGTAGGTCAATCTACCCCAACCTATTTCATTTGTTAGCTAGGAACCTACACCTTAGCTTGTTCCCTTGTTGCTAGACCCACTCTAGGGCTAGAGGGATCGCCTCTATCCACAGAGGGGATTTACCTTTCCAACAATTTGGCAACTCCACTGGGGATTAGTGTGAGTTTTTTCGTCCCATCGACGTCGGTCGTTTGACTTCTTTCCTGTCTTTTTTAGCTTGCTTGATTATTTAGAATTCTCTTGTTCAGCTCTAGAGTGTCAAGATTGACCTCTACCCACTGGTTCTTCCCTCCTCCCATAGTTATCCGGCTTGGCGCGAGTTTCATTTAAACAGTCGCGCCAATTTGCGCTTGTTGCTTTTTTTGCAGTAGTGCCAACCCCTGTTTGGTGTGGATTACCGCCTCATAGTCGTGCTGAATCTTGTAGGATTTGGTTTGACCCTTTTGCTGAGTTTTTGGTCAGTTGTGCTTGACTCTGAGTTGTTTTTTGATTTTCAAATGGTCTTTTGGAATTGTTTTGACTGCTATAGGCTTGCTCTTCTCAATTGTTTTTCTATTCTTTCATCGGTGCAGTTCATAGCCCTAGGGTTTCTATGTGTATTTTTCTCACTAAGCCTTCTGATTGAAGTTCAAGTATTTTTATTTTGGTCAATTCGATTCCCTGATCAATTGTATTAGTATTTCTTGATCCTTTGAGTTTTCAGTTTTTTGAATGATTACTTTTGTTTTTGTTTGACTCTCCATCTCTTCACTTTGAGCATAGATCACATTGCTCGTTTGGGTCATTTTGAAAGCTTTATGTTTGTTTGAAAGAGTGCATCATTGGTTTGAGTACATTTTTGTGTCTGTATTGCTTTACATTTTTTCATTTTGAGATCTCTACACTCGTAGTGCTCCAAACTAGTGTTTGATTTCATTTTAAATGTAATTAGTGCATTACGTGCCTTGTTCATTCAAAAAACAAAAATTTGCATTCTTTTCTTTGCATCAGAAATGAAAAGTTATTTTGCATCACTAGCGCTTGATGAACTAGGAAAGAGTTTTCCATTTCTCGTTTTGGTTGTATTAGATGCATTAGTGGATTTCTTCTCATGATTTCATTGTTTGCTACTTTATGAAAGATCTCTATCCTTCTCATAATTAGCATTCATCGAATGAAAATGATTTTCTTTTGTGTATAGCATGCATTCAAGAATTTGAAATCCCATTCGTTAAGGCCTTGAAACTGAAACATTAATTCAAGAACAACTTTAAAATCAATTCAATCAATCTAAGGAAGCATTGGAACCTAACGTAAAAATTTTAGAGGTCTAGGCTAGTGACATGTTCTGGTGTCTTTAAACCTAGTAGTTGTCGTTCACCACCTGGCTTTAGACATCACTAGTACGGACTTGTGCTCGCTATACCGTGGAGTATATAAAAGGAGACCCTCATAGGTTCAAATCCCTTATTCATAGGAAGCTGAGTCTTCCGCCCTGTAACCGTGATACACCGAACACAGCATTCGGAGAGACTACCTGCATGTACGTCAAGTCCTTGGTCATTTCTCTTTCATTTGATCACTAAGGTGTATATTGCAGTTCATGGAAATTTGGTACACACTCTTGCTTAGATTACCTGTGTAGTCATTTCGATCTTTTTGTGACTCTCTAAAAAGTGAAAAGATCATCGAGATCTTGTCCTTTCATGCTCGTTTCAACCTGAAAGTGATAGAGTCATCTTTTTCCTATTTCTTAACTCTTAAAATATGAAACGATAGAGTTTTGTTTCAATGTCTTAAAATATTAACTGCCCACAAAATATTCCTACTAAAAGTTATCTTCCTTAGGGTTTTAGGGTTGTTTCCAATGACAACTTTTCCAGAGTTTACCAACCAAGGAATCCCATCCAAAGGGAATCCTGGTCCTTTTCCTGCTTTTGGGAATGTTGGTGCTCCTTATATGGCAACACGATCCCTTCCTGGGTTAACTATTGGGTTTCTTGTTTGGTTATTCTTGACCTCTATGGTCTTGAGTGTTCCGCCCACTATACAACCACCCCCTCCGCCTGGAAAGAATCATGTTGATTCTAAGGTGGACCTCTCTCCTTCTTCGTCTATTTCTTCGTCCTCCTCTTCTACTTCGCCTGGTGAAAGTTTGGATTATAGTAACCAGATTTCTAAGAAGAATAATAAGAAGACGAAAAAGAAGAAGTCAGATAAAAGAGAGGCTAACTCTGTGGCTATCGCACCTTAGAAACCTTCCCTTGATAAACCATTCAGCCTTCCATAGAAAGTCAAATTCCCTTGCATGTTTTGCAAAGGTGACCACTTTCTTCAAGACTTCCCTGGCATTCCCAAGGTACTTGAAGAATGGTCTGATGGCCATCCGCCATTGCCTTTGGCTTATGGAAGTCATATTGGTGGCACATCTTCGACTAGTAATGATAAGACTCATAAGAAACAGGGTAAGATTACCAATTCCTGTATGTTGTGTGAAGGGCATCATTCCATTCACCTTTGTCTGTACATGGATGAAGCCACGAGTGTTGGACAACCCTACTATTTCTACACCCTGCCTACCAATTGGTTACCAGAAGCTTTCTTCGAGTCCTTTGCTGGTTGATTCAACGATCAGTCAAGAGTCATCCTTGGTCGATACCGTTCCCTCGAAAATTCAAATTCACGAATCCATTCCCAACCAACCATTGGTTGTGGAATTGGTCGATCTGATCTCGCCTATGGTTCATCAGGTCTTTTCTGTCGAGAGTGGATCTCATCCCCCTCATTTTCTTCTTGTTTCTTAAAATTATTCGGACTTGGAGAAATATCCTCCTGTCCCTGTGACTCAAGAGGTTGCTCTTCCTGCTCCCATTTCTGTGGTCTAGGACGATGCTCCTCTTTCTCTAGTAACACCAGGGGTTGACCATCTTAGTTCAATGGTACCCCCTCCAAGTAGTTTGATTGCTTCCTTCGATTGGAGTCAATTTACGGGATACCGCCTTCCTTCTTATGTTCCTTTTTAGATCACGATACAGACCTTTGATGTGGACATACCTAGCACAATTATAGATGAAGGTGCATCTGTTAGTGTCATGTCTTCAACTACATGGAAATATTTGGGTTCTCCACCGCTGTTACTTAGAATATGTTGGCATTTAACAGAGGAACCAGTCAAATGTAAGGGATCCTTCTAAAGTTGTTGATCACTTTGGGAGGGAAAACCATCTCTATAGATGTGATGGTTTTTCCAGGCCCCTTGGATTTCAATTTACTCTTGGGGCATGACTATGCTTACGTCATGGGTGCACTTGTCTCTTCCCTCTTTTTTGTGATCTGTTTTCCACACAAAGGTCAGATAGTGACCATTGATCAAATTTCATTATTTGGTCCTAAGGTGGCAGCTTTCCCAGCATCATCTCTGCCGGATCTTTATCCACCAATTATATCTTCCCCGCCACGGGTTAATTATGTGCCCACTTGTTCGTCGCCCTTATCTAGTGATAGTGTCGTCGCGTACCATTTACTGGGGGCATTCAATCACGATTTCCAAGATGTTGTTCTCCCATCAGATGTGAACCTCTTGGAAGCCATGACCTCTTATTCATTATGATGAAATATCCTCATAGCAGAGTTTGTTTTCTTGCGTCAAGCTCCTTAAAAAATGAAACAAGGTCGTCAAAGCAGAGTTCATTTTCCTATGTCAAGCTCCTTAAAAAATGAAACAAGCTCTTCAGAGCAGATTTTGTTTTCTTGTGTCAAGCTCCTTAAAAAATGAAACAAGCTTTTCAGAGTAGAGTTTGTTTTCTTGTGTCAAGCTCCTTAAAAAATGAAACAAGGTCTTCTGAGAATAGTTCGTTTTCTATGTCAACCTCATTAAAAAATGAATTAGGTCAGAGCATAGTTCGTTTTCTTATGTCAAGCTCCTTAAAAAATGAAACAAGCTCTTTGGAGCAGAGTTCGTTTTTCTTGTGTCAAGCTCCTTAAAACATGAAAAAATGTGTCATGAGGATAGTTATTTTACTGTGTCAACCTCGTTAAAAAATGAAATGGGTTCCCTTTTCAATTTAAGCCTTTGATTAGATCTCATAAAATCCCAGTCGAATCTTTCTCTTGATCTCATAATTGAACCTTCATTCCATCCACCTGTCAGTGACTAACAGTCTACTCCGGTGAATGCACTCAAGCTTGGGGGCATGTACCTAAAATTGAGTCACCATGCTGGGGGCATGCAAACATTTCAAGCAGATTTTGTTTCCATTTCAAGCTTGTTTAAAAATGAAACCTATTTCAAGCATAGTTTATCTTTGTTTCAAGTTTGTGTAAAAATGAAACCAATTTCAAGTAGAGTTTCCTGATTTCAAGCTTGTCTAAAAATGAAACCATTCTTATTTCACCTCTTGTGATTGCCATTTTATAAACCTATTTTTTTGGATGAGCCTTGGTTTTCTCAATCCATCATCCCCATCTGCTTGGCCGATCATATGCCTTCACTTTATTGTTTTACCCATTCCTGAGGAACTGCTGCAATGAGTGTTCTTGCTAGCCAACCTCTTGAATTTTATCTTGTTCTGAGCAGTTCCACCATCAGCGGAACCAGTTGCTACCCTTAATACCACTCATTTCTCCAGGAAGAGTCAACTTTCAGCACTTTTCTGACTCTCTAAAATTGAAAGATTTTCGAGACTCTTGTCTTTTTGAACTCATTAAATGGCTGCGAAATGATATCTACCCAGTATACTTTTACCCCTTTTTCAGACTGGGATAGATTATTTATGAAAAATGAATACCTTAGCCTATTGCGACTAAGAGGTTCTCTCAGATATTTTTTCTACCCTTTTGGATATGTGGGACTACCTACGAAAATGGACCTGCTGGAGTTTCCTTTTCTGCTTCTTTTCAAACTCTCTAAACATGAAAAGATGTCGAGTTCTTCCTTTTTCAGACTCGTTAAAACTAAATGACATCGGAAATTGTCACCATGATGTACTCGAGTTCCTCCTTCCTAGGGCTTGTAAAATGTACTAGGATGGATTTTTCCGAAGGAAAAACTTACATCACAAGCATATGTTATCCCCTTCAAGCTTGTTTTTCAAAAATAATTTGGGTACTCACCAAAAATGGTGGGGGGAAATGGAACCAGTCTTTAGTCGTGTTGGTTGTATGTCACTCTTGAACATGACACTCATGTCGGTTGGGGACAACTCATTTCATCATTTTTTCCTCCATGGGTTTGGGCAATCTGTTTTGGCCTCTCATACGCTCTTTTCCATGTCATCATGACCTCAGATCCCTTGATGTCAAATACTGCCAAATCTAGAGTTGTGTCATTGACATGTTCAAGAGAAGTTTGCCTCTGCAGTTTTCAACCTTCCTCCGATCGTCTGTTTAGTCCTGATTCACTATCATCATGTTCCTCGGTCTCGTGTCGATCATGTGGGAAAAATTATGGCCCTCCTTTGACCGGGTCACTTCCTGTCAACTTCAGCTCATTATCCAGGAAGTTGACCTAGAGACTCCCTTCCAGTACCTTGGAGCTTGCATGCCTCAATGGCAATTTCTTCGCATTCGATGATAGGTCCAAATCATTGGCCTTCGGTCGAGTGATTCTGTGGGTGTTCGACGCTATATCACTGTTCACATTCCGTGGGTTATACCTGTTGTACCTTGAGATCCATTATCATTATTTGTGGTTTCTCTTGTGCATGTTAATAGCTTTCATCATTGGCTAGTAATCAGGTAACTTTTTTGCATGTTCAACTTCAACTCACATATTCGCATAATTGAATTTGTACTTGTTCGGGTCAAGATGGAGTGCAAGACCCTAGGTTTTATCTGATAAGATCCAGGCTGCAGGATATTGTGGTTTATCATGACTTATTGCATGACTCTTTTGATTGGATGGTTGTGACCATACCTGAGTCTATTTATTGATCCTTATTTCTGGATGCTTGCGTCCATACCTCGAATCTCAATTTTTATGTACTCTATTATGGATGGATGTGCTCATGCCACATGTTCACGTATCAGAGATATCATTTGTATTTGTAATTTCAGGTCTTCCGACAGCGATTTTTTGTTCGAACGCGTTCTCGTAAATCATTTCACCCCTCCCTCTCTCTCGGACCTCATGTTTTAGGGGCATCTATTACAGAACATTTTGTCACCATCCCTGCAATCCCCATCCTGCACATTGGAGTACCATTTATGTGACTAATAATAAGTGTCATGCCTTTCAAAGACTATCATTACATCCCTTGCCATGAGGAAAACATTCTTTCTGTTAACAATTTCCTGAGCAGACCATCATAAACATGTTTTTGGGTTGGCGCTAATAGACAGTTATGCCCTACTTCCAATGAGGAAGATTAACACTCGGCCCCGTGCCCATTGAGTGTTAGGTCCCTATATTACTAGTGTAGTCCCTTATTATGTTAGTGTAGCCCCCCTTATTGTTATTGTTGTACCCCTGTAACCCCCATATTGTTATCATTATGCTTTTACATTATTATTGTTAGGTCGGCTAGGATTACATTGTGGCCCCATGGACTCCTATACATAGAAAGGGGGTTTTTTCATTTGTATCATCCAAGAATTATTCATTTATGTAATGTATTGGAGGTTTCCCCCTCGAAGTGGCTGATTTCTAAGGCATTGATCTCTCTTTTCTTCTATTTTTGGAGCTGGTTTCATAACATTTGGTATCCGAGCATTGGATTCTAGGGTTTCGCTGCCCAAAACAAGTCATCATGGTATTTTCGATATAAATTTTTTTCTACGAAGGTTCAAAAGCTAAAATTTTTAGAGCGCAAAGCCAAAATCCTAAGGAAAAGCGTCAGAAAATTTCAAAGTTTGGTTCACAATATTTTCAGAGAATATGATCTGTGGAAGTTAGGGAATTTTGTAGGCTCCTGAATTTAACCTAAACAGGTGATCGCGAAATTTTCTCTATAAATTTTTTTCTATGAGGGATCTGAAGCTGAAATTTTCACAGAGCGAAGCTAAAATCCAGAGGAACCTCATGTAGAAATTTTAGATCTTGGTTCGCAATATTTTGTGATATATGATCTGTGGAAAATAGGATTGTTTCAGGCTCCTGAATTTCATCTCAAAGAGGTGACTGTGGGAAAAATGTCATAACTCTCTCTCCGAGCGTCAGATTGGGATTCTGTAAAAAGTGGCCACAAGCAAACAGAATGTGGTTTTCATCATATCAATTTCAAATTCAAAGAAGAAAATAGTGACATGTGGTGTTACTGCATAAAATCCAGAGGAACCTCATGTAGAAATTTTAGATCTTGGTTCGCAATATTTTGTGATATATGATCTGTGGAAAATAGGATTGTTTCAGGCTCCTGAATTTCATCTCAAAGAGGTGACTGTGGGAAAAATGTCATAACTCTCTCTCCGAGCGTCAGATTGGGATTCTGTAAAAAGTGGCCACAAGCAAACAGAATGTGGTTTTCATCATATCAATTTCAAATTCAAAGAAGAAAATAGTGACATGTGGCAAGTCATACAAGTTCGCTCTACTGAAACAGTCCATAATTAGGTCATCATGGGAGATTTGGCATAACTTTTCCTTGAAGAATCCAAATCATGTCAGACCTATGGCATTCGAAAGAAGATTCAGAAGGCTGCATTAGGGCTGAATTTAAGATATTGAAGATCCGAAATCATAGAGATAATTCAGTTTCAATATCAAGCTCCTCAAAAGCAAGAAAAAGGTGTGTATTTTTTTTCGAATTACATAAGTCTCGTTTGAAAAAAAAAATAGTTTGAATTTATTTTAAGGGAATATTGAAGAATAGATATCAGTATTTGGTTCTAAAATTCCCCCTAAAAAGAATTCAACACCTATTAAGCCTTCAAAAGGCTCTACTATGACTCATGAAGACGAAGAAACACAACATGAGATATCAAAATTACAAGAGCAAGTGCACCAAATTTCGCTATCGCAAAGAGCAACAAAAAATGAAATTGAAGTTTTAAAGAAAGGCGTGGAAAATAAGATGGATGGTTTGAAGAAAGTCGTGGAAGCTAAGATGAATGGTTTGGAAGCTAATATGGATGGCATGGAAGTGGGCATGGAAGCTAAGATGGATGACATGGAAGCTAAGATTGATGAAAAAATGAAAGACATGGAAAACATGAAGAATGATTTGGAAAAGTTGATACAAATGTTTCCTAATGGCGAAAAGATGGTAGAGGGAACTCATGATGAGAAAAAAATAAATGTTAATCGTGATTTCATAAACTCTAATGTTGGATGGAAGAACCACCATATTCCAAAGATGGATATGAGGAAGTTTGATGGCAAGGATCCTGTTACATGGATACTAAATATGGAGCAATATTTTGATCTCAATAATGTGCAAAAAACACAAAAGGTATGCATTGCAACTTTAAATTTAGAACAAAATACATTTTTATGGTATCGATGGCTTTGCTCCCATAAAAAAAATGTCACTTGGTCAATTTTTATGGAGGAAATGATAGCACATTATGAGGATACAAAAAGCAACACCTTCTTTAGCCAACTGATAAATCTCAAACAAAAGGGTTTAGTGGTGGAGCACATTGAGGCCTTCCAAAAATTGAATATAAGAGTAACTGATATTCTAGAGGAACACAGGATTTATGTCTTCATATGGACTTTAAAGAATAACATCCAACATGAAGTTCACGTTTGGGAACCTGATTCACTAGAAAAGGCATTCAGGTTGGCAAGAAAATTTGAATGTAAAATTATGGCAACAAGGAAGCCTACCACTCACATATATAAAGATGGAAGTGTTGCTACTCCTAGACTTCCACAATCTACAAGGTTGACACCACAACAATTGCAAGAAAAAAGAGCAAAAGGGATTTGCTACAATTTTGATAGAAAATACACTAAATGTCATAAGTGTACCGAGAAGAAATTATTTTACATCTATTATGAAGAGGAAGAAGAAAATGAATAAGAATCTTCAAAAGAAGAAGATATACACCAGGAACCAACCCTAGAAGAGGAAGAAATGAGTCTGACCATATCATGTAATGCATTGGCAGGAATTACCACTCCTCAAACTCTCAAGATAGAAGGATATATCAAGAAGAAAAAGGTAATAGTGTTGATTGATTCGGGTAGTACCCATACTTTTAAGGTAGCCAAGGAATTGAATTGCTTCCTATACCCAGCACCAGAATGTCAAATGATGGTTTCAAAAGGAGGAACTATAATTTGCTTTGGAAAATGCCATAATATCAAGCTAAGCATGGGGGAATATGTATTGAATAGTCAAATGCTTTCCATTCCTATGGGAGGTGTTGATGTTGTACTAGGAGTACAATGGTTACAATCTTTGGGGACGGTAACTTTTAATTTTCAAGAACTTTTCTTGAATTTTTTTTTCAGAAGGAAAGGAAGTCGAATTACGGGGTATTGCAGGGAAGTTGGGAAAGATAATAAGCTCTAATGTCATGACAAAGCTTTTGAAGAAAGAACAAGGTGTAATTGCACAATTATGCTCACTAGAAGTTCCAACATCAAAATCATCTATTTCTGCAGATCTCCAAAAAGTCTTGGACAATCATTCCAAGGTGTTTGAAACTCCCAAAGGACTCCCACCTATTCGTGATCATGATCATGCTATTCATTTGATTCCAGGAAGTGTTCCTCCAAACATTAGGCCTTATAGATATACTTATGTCCAAAAGAGCTAAATTGAACGTATGATTGCAAAAATGTTAGAGGCATGTATAATTCAACCTAGTCAAAGTTATTTCTCTGCTCTAGTAGTATTAGTGCACAAGAAGGATGGAGCATGGCGCGTGTGTTCAGATTATAGGGAGCTAAATAATCTCACCATTAAAGATAAATTTCCCATTCCTGTGATCGATGAATTACATGGAGAAATTTATTTTACCAAGTTGGATCTTCGTTCAAGATATCATCAAATTAGAATGAAGACTGAAGATATTCTGAAAACAACATTTCAAATTGATGAGGGTCATTATGAATTTTTGTTCATGACTTTTGGCCTTACCAATGCACCTTCTACATTTCAAGGGTTGATGAATTCCATTTTCAAACCCTTCCTTAGAAAATTTGTGCTAGTATTTTTTGATGATATACTAATCTACAACAGGTCTTGGAAGGATAATTTTCAACATGTTGACAGGGTGCTAAAACTATTGCAGGAGAAAAAATTATATGAAAAAACATCCAAATGTTTCTTTTGAGTACAAGAGGTGGAATATCTGGGTCATATTGTATCTCACGAGGGTGTTAAGGTAGACCCTAACAAAATTAAAGCCATTAAGGAATGCAAAGTCCCCATAACCATAAAGCAGTTGTGAGGATTTCTCGAGTTAATATGGTATTATCACAAGTTTGTTAAGAATCATGGGAGAATAACAACACCTCTAACAACATTATTGAATAAAGATGCATTTTCATGGACTCCTGAAGCAACTAAGGCATTTGAACATCTCAAAGAGGCAATGTTCCTAGAACCAGTCTTAGCTACGCCAGACTTCACATAAACCTTTATTGTGGAATATGATGCGTTAGGAAATGGAATTGGTGTTGTTTTAATGCAAGAAGGAAGACCCATTTCTTTTGAAAGTCATCCAATCAAAGGAAAGTATTTATAGAACTCTATTTATGAGAAAGAGATGTTAGAAATACTGTAGAAATTTATAGTTTCCCACCCCGGTTTTCAGTTTTCACCTTATTACTCCAAAATAGTTAAATGTCCTTTCCCATATCCATACATTTAACAAACTGGAAAATAAATTTTGCTGAAAACACAAATTCTGGAAAATTTTCAGAATGCTGGAAAATGCAGAATTAAAAATCAGCAAGCATAAAAATAGTCATTCACACATTTGACACAGATATTTTTGGTCAACATGACCCTGGAAAAACCCCCTACAACTCTTGGGGAAAATCAGTTTGAAAGCTCCTTCTTATTTCTGGAAAATGCTTTTTACAGTGAGAAATATTCAGCAAAAAATTAGCAAACAGACTTTTACAACTTATCTCGTTTTCCGTGCTTAACCACCGCCTCGGAAAATGTACAAACAGCAAAAACAGAACAACAATAAATGTTGTACGTCCTCCTCGATTTGCGTGCCCAGAAATCTGCAATAAATGCAGTTGTACGACCTCCTCAAAATCTGTGCAAACAACAATAAATGCTGCTGTCCAAAACCTCGATTTGCGTGCCAAAACCACTGCAAAACTCTGCTGTACGGTACAGCCCCTTGCTGCCTCGATTTCCGTGCCCAATATTGTTGTACAGCTTTGTTGTACGGCTTCCCTGCCTAGAAAATCGTGCCAAAAAATCTGCCTTTTACTGTGTTATCTCAGCTGTACGGTCTTGCTGAAAATGTCTTGCTGAAGTGCTGCCTTGGAAAGTGTGCCAAGCTGCTGCCTCCTTCTCCTCACTGCCCAGAAATCTCCCTTGCTCTCTTGCTCTCCTTCTCTCAATCTGCTCATGAAAGAAATGAATGACCTTTTCCTCCTTTTCCTCCTTTAACCTAACCCTAAGTGACTTTTGGGGAATCCCTAAATCCAATGGCTGAAATAGATTGAGATCTAGGGCTGAAATTAAATGCTCATTTAAATCTCACTTTCTATTTTTTAATTCACCCCACTTTAATAAAGACCCACTTAGTCATTTATTTCCAAAGTCACTTTTCCTTTCTAATTTTACATTGACTTTATTAAAGTCACTTTAAAATTAGACTTTAGTAACTTTATCACTAAAAGTCACTTTTAAATTAGACTTTAGTAACTTTATCACTTAAAGTCACTTTTAAATTAGATTTGACTTTATAAAAATTATAAAGTCACTTTAGGAGAAAAATTAAATTCTTTTGGACACTTTTCCCTAGGCAAAAGATCAAAGCCTTAGGGAACCACCTGTCCTCCGGTAACCAAATTTCAACACTCCCTCTTACCGAGGAAGGTGTTCCTCACCACACCCATCTTGTCTCTGAAGAAGACATGCTTGCCCCGTGGTAAGGCTTTGGTAAGAATATCTGCAACCTGCTCATCAGTGGGAATATACTCAAGCTTCACAGCTCCTTTCTGAACATAGTCTCTGATGAAAAGATATTTGATCCCGATATGCTTTGACCTGTCATGAAATACTGGATTCTTCGTGAGTTTAATGCAACTCTGATTATCACAGTAAATCACTGAAGGTCTCAACGGCTGACCAAATAAGCCAAACAACATCTTGCGAAGCCAGATGGCCTCACAAATAGCTAGACTGGCTGCCATATACTCTGCTTCCGCTGAACTCAATGCTACTGACTGCTGCTTCCGGCTGAACCATGACACCACTGCCGAACCCAACCCAAAACAGCACCCTGAAGTGCTCTTCCTATCAGAAGCACAACCTGCCCAATCAAAATCAGTGTAACCTGCCAATCTCACTCCATCCCCCTGCCTGTAGTCCAAACCATAATCCACTGTCCCCTGCAAGTACCGCAAAATGTGTTTTGCAGCCACCCAATGAACCTTCCTAGGCTCACACATAAACTGACTCATCGTGTTGACTGCAAAACAGATATCTGGTCTAGTGTTGACCAAATACATCAAGGAACCAATCAGCTGCCTGTACAATGTGGGATCCACCAACTCAGAATCCGAAGCATGAAGCTTCTTCCAGTTGGTGATCATCGGTGTCGACATGGGTCTACAATCCTCCATGTGGAATCTGCCAAGGATGTCCACAATATAATTCCCCTGTCCCAGGAAGAAATGCCCCTCCTCCTGCCACACCTCCAAACCCAAAAAGTAATGCATCAAGCCGATGTCCTTCATCTCAAACTCCGCCGCAAGATCTCTCTTGCAGTTCTCTATGAGTCTCTCTGCACCTGTAATGACCAAGTCATCCACATACAGCACTAGAATGAGAGGCTCCTCACCTATCACAATATAGTAAAGGTTTGGATCTGCCTCACTCTTTGTGAAACCCATCTTCTGCAAGTAAGTATCTATCCTAGAGTACCAAGCTCTGGGAGCTTGCTTCAGGCCATAAAGGGCCTTCTTCAGTCTGCACACATGGGACTCCTTCCCATGCACCTCAAAGCCCTGTGGCTGCTCAATGTACACCTCCTCCTGTATGAAGCCATTGAAAAATGCGGTCTTCACATCCATCTGGTGGATCTTCCAACCCATCTCTGCTGCTATCGATATAATGGAGCGAATCGAAGTATATCGAGCCACGGGAGCGAAGGTCTCCTCATAATCGACTCCCTCTACCTGGGAGAACCCTCTAGCCACAAACCTCACTTTGAATTTCTCAATGCTGCCATCTGCAGCATGCTTTACCTTGTAAAGCCATCTGGAAGTAACCACGGATTTGCCCTCAGGCCTCGGCACCACCTCCCAAACATCATTCTTCATGATAGAAGAATACTCCTCCTGCATCGCCTCTCTCCAGACCTGCTGGCTAGCTGCCTCCTCATAGCTAGAAGGCTCAGAGTCAAGGATGTTGGTAGCCATTGCCATATAGCTACAAAACCTCTCAGGTGGTCTGCTCTCTCTGACTGGCCTCTTAGGCTCAGCAACAGATGTGGCATCTCTCAAGGTGTCCTGAAGCCACTTGCGCTTCCTTTTCCCTGAGCACACTTCTCCCGCTGGAGAATAAAACTCCTCCTCCTCAATATCAGGAGCCTGAACTCCGATTGTGCGTAGTTTGTCCTCACACACTTTGAACTTTGTAGATCTTGAGTACGTGTGAGCCCCATCCATGGGTGGACTCCCCCAGTGAAGCGCTGCAGCAGGCCTTTCTGCATGCTGCCCGAAGCACCACCCCTCTAACTCTGTGAGCCACTGCTCACTAACGGACCTGACATCGTCATAGATGTACCTCCGGATCCTCCTGATCCCTGCCCACTGGATCCCTTCGACTGACTCAACTGCTGCTGAGGGTCTGGCTGATCCAGATACTCTAACTCCCGTGACCTCCTAAAGGCCCTATCCTCCTCGAACTTCACATCCCGCCTGACAACAACTTTCCTCTGTGCGGGAATGTAAATCCGAAAGGCCTTTGAGGTCTCACTGTAGCCCACAAAGATACCCTTCTCTGCGGTGGGCTCTGGTTTGGTCCTCTTCTCCTTGGGTATGTAGGAGTATGTGATGCACCCAAAGATACGAAGATGACCAATATCAAGCTTCTTCCCAGAAAAAGCCTCCTCCGGATTCATGTGCCCCAAGGCACGATGCGGACTCCTGTTCTGCAAATAAATAGTTGTGTTGCAGGCCTCTACCCACAAAAACAATGGCAACCCCTGATCATGTAACATGGCTTTGGCAGCCCCTCCAATGGATCTGTTCTTCCTCTCCGCAACCCCGTTCTGCTGGGGGTTGTAAGGAACAGTGAACTCCCTCCTAATGCCTGCCTCCGCACAATAGTCAACAAAATCTCCAAGGGTGTACTCTCCCCCATTGTCCGACCTCAGGGACTTGATCTTCCGACCTGTCTGTGTCTCCACAAGAGCTCTGAACTCCTGAAACCGCTTGAAGACCTCACTCTTGGTCTTCAAGAAATAAATCCAGGTCCTCCTGAAGTGATCATCAATGAATAAAACATAGTACTCATATCCACTCAAGGAAACATGAGACATCCGACCGCTCACATCGGAATGAATCAAATCAAGTATCCCAGTCGCTCTGCTGTCACTGCTGGGAAAAGGGGATTTGGTAAACTTGCCCATCGCACATCCTCTGCAAGTATCAAAGTGATCAGTACTGAAATCTGGCACACCTGTAGTGATCTCCCGCAAAGTCCTCAAGGCTCCATGATACATGTGCCCCATCCTACGGTGCCAAATCTCACACTGCTCAGAACTGCTAGCTCTGCTGTCGGTACTGCTGCTCAATGCCAAAAGGGACTGAAATGCAAACTTGTATACCTTTGCATGGCGTACACCTATCACTCTAGCTGAATCAGCTGGAGTGCCCCTGGGATACATCAACACCTGTCCTCCCCTGAATAGTATCTCATATCCTCTGTCCTCCAAAGCTGAGACGGATATGAGGTTCTTCCTCATCCCTGGCACATAAAGAACATCCGACACCTTCAAGGGAGGTTTGGACTCCCTCTGAAATGTCAATGTTCCCACACCGACTGCTCTAACAACTCTGTCATCACCGAGTACTACCTCTACATCAGTGCCACTCTCTGAAAGCTCTGAGAAGTACTCACGGACTCATGTCATGTGACGTGAAGCCCCACTGTCCACATACCAGATACCCGAAGATGCTCCGCTAATCGAGGGAAATGCATGCTCCCTCTGAACCTCTATGGCAGATAATCCCGCACTAGAGGACTCACACGCAATGAACCCAAACTTCCGGTCAAAGCGATCTGCAAAGTCCTCAACCTCTGCTGAAGCTGCCATGCTCTGGTTCTTCCCCTTCTTCTTCTTCTTCTCCGGACACACAACTGCATAGTGTCCCATCCTCTGACAATTCCAACACTTCACTTTGGAATAGTCCTTCTGTGAGTTATCCTGTTTACGTTTACCTTTGCCTTTGCCCCCACCATTGCTTGTGGAAGCCTGCTTCTTCCCTTTGCCTTTCTTGCGTCCTGCCAACAGTGCTACATCCTCATCCTGCTCAACTGGCTTGGCTGCCCCAAGATGACCTTTCCTGATCTCTGTCTGAATGCAATCATCCCAAAACCTCTCCCATGTGGGAAGGGTCTCACGTGCACAAACCCCATCAGCAAAGTTCATCCATGAACGGGGGAGGCCATTCACTGTAATCCACACCAACTCGGTGGGTGGAATGGCCTCTCCAATCGCTGCCAACTCATCTCTCACATTAGTAATATTTGTGAGATATCCAGCTGCACTATCATTGCCCATCTTAATGGTCTTCAGCTTCTCCTTCAGGACCATTTTCCGGTTCTCATTGGTACTCTGGTAGAGATTGGACAATGTTGTCCACATCTCATGAGAATTTCTCTTCCCTCTCACATGAGGAATGCAATGGTCTTTGATTCCATCTAGAATCAATCTCTTACTCTTGTTGTTATTTTTATTATATGCTGCCAACTGAGTAGCATCAGTAGACACATTTACAGGGTTCTGTGTGGTATGCACCATAATGTCCTAGACTTCTGCCTCCTCAAAGATACTCTGGATTCTCTCCTTCCAAATGCTGTAATTGGAATGCCCATCCAACCTATCCTCCACCCTCAGTCCCAAAGACATCCTGTTGTCCTAAAACTGAAAAATAGCACTGCTGTAGTAAAGGTAAAACTGTTGTTTGTGAAAAATCAGCTTGCTGGAATTTTCTGAGTGAAAAATCAGCAAGCTGTAATTTTCCTCCTTGTTGTCCCAAACTGCCCCTCAGCACTGAAGCTCTGATACCATGTAGAAATTTATAGTTTCCCACCCCGATTTTCAGTTTTCACCTTATTACTCCAAAATAGTTAAATGCCCTTTCCCATATCCATACATTTAACAAACTGGAAAATAAATTTTGCTGAAAACACAAATTCTGGAAATTTTTCAGAATGCTGGAAAATGCAGAATTAAAAATCAGCAAGCATAAAAACAGTCATTCACACATTTGACACGGATATTTTTGGTCAACTTGACCCTGGAAAAACCCCTACAACTCTTGGGAAAAACCAGTTTGAAAGCTCCTTCTTATTTCTGGAAAATGCCTTTTTACAGTGAGAGAAATATTCAGCAAAATAAAAATCAGCAAACAGACTTTTACAACTTATCTCGTTTTCCGTGCTTAACCACCGCCTCGGAAAATGTACAAACAGCAAAAACAGAACAGCAATAAATGTTGTACGTCCTCCTCGATTTGCGTGCCCAGAAATCTGCAATAAATGCAGCTGTACGGCCTCCTCAAAATCTGTGCAAACAGCAATTAATGCTGCTGTCCAAAACCTCAATTTGCGTGCCAAAACCACTGCAAAACTCTGTTGTACGGTACAGCCCCTTGCTGCCTCGATTTCCGTGCCCAATATTGTTGTACGGCTTGCTGTACGGCCTTGCTGTACGGCCTCCCTGCCTAGAAAACCGTGCCAAAAATCTGCCTTTTACTGTGTTATCTCAGCTGTACGGTCTTGCTGAAAATGTCTTGCTGAAGTGCTGCCTTGGAAAGTGTGCCAAGCTGCTGCCTCCTTCTCCTCACTGCCCAGAAATCTCCCTTGCTCTCTTGCTCTCCTTCTCTCAATCTGCTCATGAAAGAAATGAATGACCTTTTCCTCCTTTTCCTCCTTTAACCTAACCCTAAGTGACTTTTGGGGAATCCCTAAATCCAATGGCTGAGATAGATTGAGATCTAAGGCTGAGATTAAATGCTCATTTAAATCTCACTTTCTATTTTTTAATTCACCCCACTTTAATAAAGACCCACTTAGTCATTTATTTCCAAAGTCACTTTTCCTTTCTAATTTTACATTGACTTTATTAAAGTCACTTTAAAATTAGACTTTAGTAACTTTATCACTTAAAGTCACTTTTAAAATTAGATTTGACTTTATAAAATTATAAAGTCACTTTAGTAACTTTATCACTTAAAGTACTTTAAAATTAGATTTGACTTTATAAAAATTATAAAGTCACTTTAGGAGAAAAATTAAATTCTTTTGGACACTTTTCCCTAGGCCAAAGATCAAAGCCTTAGGGAACCACTTGTCCTCCGGTACGACATTTCAACAATACTACATGCACTAAATAAATGGCGACCTTACCTAATGGGACGACACTAAATACTTTTTGGAACAAAGAGTATCTTCAAAAGAGCAGCAAAAATGGGTCACAAAGATGTTGGGTTATGAATTTGAAATCATCTACAAAAAGGGAAGCTAAATGTTGTTGCAGATGCACTCTCAAGAAAGGATGAAGAGGTGGAAGCATTGCTTTGTGCCATTTCTATTATCCAACCAGATTGGATAACTGAAGCAAGAGATGAATGGAAGAAGGACAAAGATGTATGGACACTCATCCAAAATTTGCGGCAAGATCCTAGTACATCTGATACATTTAGTTGGAAAAATGATTCCTTATGGTACAAATATCTCTTATATCTTTGTAAGAATTCCAAATAAAACAAAATATTCTTTTGAATTTCACATACTCCCTTTAGCGGGGACACTTAGGATTTTTAAAGAAGCACCACGGGGTGAAGAAATAATTTTTTGGGATGGCCTTAAATCGATATTCAAAAGTTTGTGACGAGAATGTTTGGTTTTCCAACAAAATAAAGTTGAGACAATTAAGACCTCGGGTCTTCTACAACCTTTATCCATTCCAAGTCAATGTTGGGAGGATATTTCAATGGATTTTATCATAGGTTTACCTAAGTCCGAAGGAAAGAATGTCATCATGGTTGTAGTTGATAGACTTACCAAGTATGCACACTTTTGTGCATTATATCATCCATTTAAATCAAGTACAGTTGATACTACATTTATGGACACAATTCAAAAGCTACATGGAAGCCCAAAGGTTATTGTGAGGGACAGAGATCCCATTTTTACTGGAGATTTTTGGACGAAGTTATTTTCTTGTTTGGGTACTCAATTAGCTCATAGCTCATATTATCATCCTCAATTTGATGGTCAAATTGAGATAGTGAATAAATGTTTGGAAGGATATCTTCGCTGTTTTTTATCTGATAAACAAACACAATGGGTCAAGTGGTTACCTCTCGTTGAATGGTGGTATAACACTTCCTTCCATACTGCAGAAAAAATGACCCCATTTATGGCACTTTATGGATATCATCCACCGTCCATCACATCATCCTTAAGTGAAAATTCTAAAGTTCAAGCAATGGAAGATCACATCGAGCATCAACAAGAAGTTCTCCTACTCTTAAAGGATAACTTAAATTTGGCACAAAATCGAATGAAACAACAGGAAGATCAACATCACAGCGAAAGAAGTTTTGATGTAGGAGACTGGGTATTTTTACGGCTACAACCATACAAACAAATGTCCCTCAAGCAAGCTAAGAAGGATAATAAATTATCACCAAAGTAATATGGTCCTTACAAGGTGTTGCAAAAGATTGGTACTATGGCATACAAATTGGAGCTTCCTGCTTCTTCGCAAGTACATCTAGTTTTCCATGTTTCATGCTTAAACAAGGTTATAGGTGAAAATCTTCCAGTTCAAACAATATTTCCAAAACTTGATGAGGAAAGAAAAATCATATTGGAACCTGAAGCGGTCATGGAAAAAAGGAATCTTCAGCTATGAAATCGATCAATTTCAGAGTATCTCATCAAGTGGAAGAAATTACCCACTGAAGATTCTACATGGGAGGATGAGAATTTTTTATAGAAGCACCCAGAGCTACTAGAGCGTTGAGGACAACACTTTTTTGAAGGAGAGGGGCATGTTAGGTCCCTATATTACTAGTGTAGTCCCTTATTATGTTAGTGTTGTAGAAATTATATAACTAATGCATTATATATCCAAGATTCTCCTAATCGTACACTATTTTAACTTCATGCACAATACAAAATCTATTCCACTATTGATCATCACATGCGGAAATTAAATCAATTGCATGCACACATTGAAGCCATTAAAATTCACACACATTAACATAGTTTTTTAACGAGAAAGCCTGAAGCTAAAAACCCCAACTATTTGTATATAATATATTTCATAGAGATCATGTAACAATCCTCATACAAAGCTGATCATATTAGGCTCTCAGTACAATACAATCGCTACACACTAATCAGGCCCAATCTAGCAAATCCATGCACCGATCTCTGCCACCTGCTAGTCTGCCTGTACTACGCAATCCCTGCTAAAGAATGGCTTTGAATGAAATCAAATCCACATGGCTTGCATTGCAAAATCTTCATTGGAATCTCTACTGAGTGTTGGATGCAATCAATGCATCACTATAGTCACAACTGATAGTCATCTTGCCCTTTCACTTATCTCTCCACTGGTCTCCATTGAAACTGTCCATGCACTGTAATTAACTGATGTATTCTTTAGTTGATTAATGAGTTAATATTTAGTGAATTAATTATTAATTAATTCACACCACTCTCACTAGTGTATCAATCAGTTAGACTAGATACCTTCAGCTCGCTTGTGTCTAAGCGGGACAAGCGGAACACAGCTCCTGTTCATCTCTCTGACTCACAAAATCTATCACATGATTCTAACTGATCGCATGCATGGTCTCAGAAAACCGCTTCTTAGGAATAGTACAATTCCTTCTATCATCATTACTTACATCCATGCACTTAATTGAAATGCTCCAAGAGAATAAGATAATGTTTAGAGTCCAAATATTATTAAGAGCTAATAATATTCGACATATCTATTTTTAGACTGGCAATCTAAAAATAGATTCCGCCCAATATGTCTAAAAACAGAAGTCCATATATTTTTCCAATTTGACCAACCATCCACAAATAGCATCTTGCAACTCATAGAATATGATCGACATGTTGAAAAATAGACATAGTCTAAAAATAGACTTGCGCCAAAAATAGCCTGCGGGCCCACTTAGTGAAGGCGAATCTTTTCACTAAGGTCATCATCTTTTTGAATCTCAACACTCCCTCTCAACAAGATAGGGATTATCTGCCACCCCGATCCTGTCTCTATGGTATTCGAATTTGCTCCTGGTGAGCGCCTTCATCAGAATATCAGCATCCTGATCCTCCATAGTAATGTAAGAAAGCAAAATGATCTTTCGTTGCACACAATCTCTGATATGATGGTACCATATGTCAATATGTTTAGATCTATCATGAAATACTGGATTAACCGAGAGTTTAATGCAACTCTGATTATCACAATATATCACAGTAGGATCTAAGTGTGAACCGAGCAACTCAACCAGGATCTTCCTCATCCATATAGCCTCGCATGCAGCCAAACTTGCTGCCATGTACTCGGCCTCCACTGAACTGAGTGCCACGGATCTCTATTTCCTGTTGTACCAAGAAACTGCTGTAGACCCGATACTGAATATCCCTCTAGATGTGCTCCTTCTTTCCGTTGGGCTCCCTTCCCAATCTGCATTCGTGAAGCCATGCAGATTCACCTCATCTGACTGTCTGTACCATAATCCATATCCCGATGTGCCTCTGAGATATCTCAATACATGCTTGCCTACTTTCCAAAAGAGCTTGGTAGGCTTAACTGTAGCTTGTGAAAGCTGGTTAACAGGATATCATATGTCCGATCGTGTATTGACTAGATACATGAGTGAACCAACCAACTGTCGGTAAACAGTGGCATCCACTACCTATGCCGATGTAGCATCCTCTTTCCTCCAACCACCAAAAAGAGGAGTGTCGATAGTCTTGCAGCCTTGCATGTTGAACTTCTCTAGTATCTCCCAGGCATACTTGCCTTGAGACACAAATAGTCCATCCTTCCACTGCCAAATTTCCAATCCCAGGAAATAATGAAGGAGGCCCAAGTACTTCATCTCAAACTCCTTTGCAAGATCAGCCTTGCATGAGAGTATCAACTGTTCATCACCTGTCAGTATCAAATCATCTACATAAATTACAATGATCAACAACTTACCCTCCACCATAATCTGTTATAGGTTCGGATCCGCCTCACTCTTGATGAATCCAAGACCGGTGAAATAACTGTCTATCCGTGTGTACCAAGCACGAGGTGCTTGTTTCAGCCCATACAATGCTCTTTTGAGCCTGCACACATGCGACTCGCTGCTGAAGATTTCGAATCCTTCAGGGTGCTTTATGTACACCTCATCCTCAATGAATCCATTGAGGAACGCAGTCTTCACATCCATATGATGAATGTGATAACCCATTTGTGCTGAGAGAGCAAGGATGGTCTGTATGGAAGAATACCTTGCGACAGGTGTAAAGGTTTCTTCATAGTCGATCCCCTTGATTTGTGAAAAGCCCCGGGAAACAAATCTTGCCTTGTACTTCTCGACGCTTCTGTCAGCAACTTACTTCACTTTGTAGATCCATCTCGAACCTACCACTGATTTCCCTTCCGGCCTTGGGACAATCTCCCGTGCACTGTTTCTGACAATCGAATCATTCTCTTGCACCATGGAATCTACCCATTCAGGCTCCTCCACAGCTTCCTCGAAAGAAGATGGTTATGTCACAATACACTTTCTCATTAGAGCCATGTATCTAGTAAAGCTATTTTTGGAATGTTTTTAAAAAATAGAGGCTAAGTTTCCATCATAACAACTTCGTGGGTGAGTCAGCCTAAGTGGTTCAACTGAATAACTACCACCACCCTCCTTTGGCCTCTTGTTTCCATCTTTTGGGGAAACCTCCCAAAGGATAAGGCCTCCTTTCCACCATTGTAGGGAGCCCAACCTCCTCCTCTCCCTCTATAAATAAAGCCATCTCCCATTGATGCACTATCTGAACCATCATGGCTGAAAGGCTAAAGAGAATTATTGAACATCTTGTTGGTGAGATAGAGCAGAAAGAGACCTTTGTCGAGAGAGAACTTAGGTTTGTGTCCTCGCCTCGTCCCAATTCCTGACGATCCTTCGAGATGAACTTTGACTGAACCCACTGAAGGAGGCTGCGACGTCAAGGCTCCAGTTGTAATCTCTTTCTTCTATTTATATATACATGACTATTGTCTGGTTCCAATCTTGTGTTGATATGGTTTATTTTTTGCAAAGTGTTTAGTCCTCCTTGACTGACTAGTTAGCTACAAATGCAATTATTGTCTTGTATCTCGCTCTAGTCTTTGATATTTGTGCAGGAATACGAGTACCATTGTTGAAGGACTGCCACCTGTCAGGACAAAGATGAAAAGGCCGCAATTATTACAACTGCGACAATCGCGTTGGACTCTAGGTAGGTCAATCTACCCCAACCTATTTCATTTGTTAGCTAGGAACCTACACCTTATCTTGTTCCCTTGTTGCTATACCCACTCTAGGACTAGAGGGATCACCTCTATCCATAGAGGGGATTTACCTTTCCAACAATAAGAAGTTTGACAACCATATTTATTGTTAGGGTTGTTTTTCATGTGCATCTAAAGTGATATCTTTTCGTACACTTGCATTAAGATTTCATACTAACACAAACGATGATTGTGTTGTTTCTCAATCCTTAGTGATAAGCCTTGGAATTTGAAAAGTTCCAGGAAAACCATTCAACATATGCTCTCTAGCTTGCAAAGGTGCAATTAGTCCTCAATATCAATCTCCTACCATCAATTTTAGCTTATGGATATAATCCTCCATGACTTACAAAATTTGGAAAGAAGAGTTGGAATCTCCTAGACATAAATTTGTTGAAAATAAGGGTAAGGGTATTTAAGGTTTAGGAGCTAGAGGGAAAATACTAGACCTCTTATTCCACGATATAAGTGATAATTAATTGAAGCATTCAAGATGATGTTTCTCACACAAACTTCAAATTTGTAGCTCTAATAACTTTGAGAAGTACATACAGTGTACAAGACAATGTTTCTCTCACACAACCTTTGCAATTGAACCTTATCATCGTAATTATAATAGAAATACTCACACTAATAAATAAATAGATAGTCAAAATATTACATTGAAAACCAAATTTATCATACCACTAAAAACCGTATAAAGGATTTAAATAATTTGATCTCCACTATAAAGAAATTCTTAAACCTTCCTATAAATAATCTTGAAAACCTAATTAAATGATACACTTCATATATAAGCCTTTAGGGGTGAAGTTCAAGTGGAAAACATTGGGCTATAAAGACGTTGTGCAAATGTGAGGTTCAATGTTCAAATCCCCTAGTGTGCCATGTCGGCCATGCGTGGGGGAATGTGTGGGTTCACTTACAAGTTATAGTGGTAGCGATCAAAATTGACCCCGTGTCAAGTGAATAGAATCTCGACTCAATTGTCATTAGGGGAATTTTGAGGTCTAAAATGGGCCTCCTAAGGAAATTATAAAATAATGGTGGAAATAATAAAATATGATTAGATTACATCATCAAATTTTGGAGGGAAAAAAGGTAAAACTACTTTTTCCACTCGTATTTTCAAATTATCTCCCTATGGGTTTACTCAAATTTCAAGTAGGAACACTCGTTGGATGCATAATTTGATTCCTCATACAAATAATACACATGTTGCATACTTTTGATGGACCCTGATACACTAAAAATGAGAAATACATGAAAAACATGATTGCAACCAGGTTTATACATGTACTTCTCATTTTTCATGTAGCAAGGTTCATCAAAAAGTATGCAACATGGGTACTCCTTGGATGAGGAATCCAACGAGTACTCCCGCCCGAAATTTGAATAAAATTTTAGGGAGATAAGTTGAAAATAAAAGTTAAAAAAATAGTTTTATTATTTTATTATTTTTTAATCTTTTTACTTTTTTACCCAAAAAAATGGTGAATCATCTCCCATGGTTAACATCATCATCTTGAATCCTATTGGTTCTTATAAATTTTATTTTGGTTGTACATTTTTCTTAGGAGGCCCATTTTATAGCTCAAAAGTTCTCTAATGCAATTCATTTAGACGAAAAAATATATACTTCTTATATACAACAATAACAAAATTTTTAAATTGCATATCCAACATAATGACCATCAAGCAACACCTCCCAAAAAGAATTCCATGCCCATTAAGCCCTCAAAAATCTCTATTATGACACATGCATAGGAAGAATTGCGACATGATATATCAAAATTACAAGACCAAGTGCAAAAAATTTTGCTCTCTCAAAGAGTAACCAAAAATTAAATGGAAGCAAAGATAGATGGTATGGAAGCTAAGATGGATGACATAGAAGAAAAAATGGAAGATTTTAAGAATGAATTAAAAGTGGACATGGATGGTTTAAAATCTGACATGGAAGGTTTGAAGGAAGGTTTGACACAGTTGTTGCAATAAAGGCTTCCCGGTGGTGACAAGGTACTCCATGAAAATAATGATGAGGACAACAGGAATATGATTGTTATTTTTGAAAATCCAATGTTGGGTTTAAGAACCAACACATTCCAAATATCGATATGAGGAAGTTTGATGACAAAGATCCAGTGACATCGATACTACAAATGGAGCAATATTTTTATCTCTATGATGTGCATCACTCACAAAAGGTACACATTGCAACTTTATATTTAGAACCCAATAAGTTTTTATGGTATCGATGGCATTGTTCTCATAAACCACTTGTCACTTGGTCAAATTTTATGGAGGAAATGATAACACATTATGAGGATACAAAGAGAAACTCCCTTTTTAGCCAACTGATAAATCTCAAACAAAATGGTTCAATGGAAGAGCACTTTGAGGACTTACAGAAATTGAATATTAGGGTAGCATATATTCCAAAGGAGAATAGGATTGATGTATTCATAGGGAATTTAAAGGATAACATCCAACAAGAGGTTCTCCTTTGGGAACCTAATTCATTGGATAAGGCATTCAGGGTGGAAAAAAAAATTTGAATGCAAAATTATGGCAACAATGAAGTCTACCAATCGCAACTATAAATATGGAAATGTTGCTTCTCCTAGCCTTTCAAAACCTAAAAGGTTGACGCCACCACAATTGGAGGAAGAAAGAGAAAAAGGGATTTTTTATGGTTGTGATAGAAAATACACTAAAGGTCATAAGTGTGTCGAGAAGAAATTATTTTACATAGATCCCAAGGAGGTGGGGCCCAAACTTATATCAGAAATCTCAATCGGGGAATCAAGAGTTTTCTATTATGAGGAATGGGGGGTAAATGTTAAGAGTTGTGATGTGAGATTTGCGATGAGAAGAGAGGAGATGTGGCATGATGGAGGTGGGGCGCAAACTTATATCACAAATCGCAACTGGGAGTGTTTTGTTATGAGAAACGGAGGTAAAAGCTGCGACTTGTGAAGTGCGGTGCACGATGAGCGGAGGGTGATGTGGCATGACGGAGGTGGGGCCAAAAATTATATCGCAAATCGCAGCCTGGAGTGTTTTTCTATGAGAACTTAAGGTAAAATCTGCGACTTACGAAGTGTGGTGCACGATGAGCAGAGGGTGACGTGGCATGACGAATGTGGGACCCAAACTTATATTGCAAATCACAACCGGGAGTGTTTTGTTATGAGAAACAAAGGTAAAAGTTTCGACTTGCGAAGTATGGTGTGCGATGAGAGGAGGGTGACGTGGCATGATAGAGGTGGGTCCCAAACTCATATTGCAATTCAAAATCGGGGAATCAATAGTTTTCTATTATGAGGAATGGGGGGTAAAGGTTAAGAGTTGCGATGTGCGATTTGCAATGAGCAGAGAGGAGACGTGGCAGAGAGGGTGGATCCCATTTATGTCGCAATCAGGGAGATGGTGAAGGTGATGTTAAAAAAAGTGTAAGTGAAATGCAGTTGGCGATGAAAAAAGGTAAGTGTTCAGTGATATTTCCTCTTTTGACTACGAAGTGTCCGCCCGACCTGTGCTTGAATTACTTTCTTCATTTGCTTAACTCTGCATGTTTCCTTATCCATTCATAAAAACCACAAGCCAACATTGGCTCCATTGGGGACAACGCACTCATTTGAGTGTGTCGAGAACTCACAGACCACTCATTTGTGTTCTTCTTGATATGATTGGGATCATCGTTAAAAAAAATTTCAAGAAACATTAATTAAAAACAAAACAGGAATTCATGCGAAAATAACAAACGACATATATACAATTTGAGGATATGTACAATGGGCCGTCGTAGCCCGCTATCAGTGCTGGAAGTAAGGCTTGAGAAACTTTCCATTGACAGGCATCTTGAGTATGTCTCCTTCTAAGTTCTCCAGTGCAAAGGTATTGTTGCCTTTGACCTCTACCACCATGAATGGACCAAACCAAAGGGGGTCAAACTTCCCATGTGTCCCTTTGTCAGACCACCTGACATCCCATAGTAGTGCCAAATACCCTGCTTGGATTTCCTTGTCTTTAGCTCTTTGTTCAAATAAGCCTTTCATATTTTCGTGGTACTCTTCTAGTCTGAGGCTTACCTATTCCCGTGTTTCATTTAGTTCAACCAGTTGGTTCATTTTTCTGATAAGGTCATTTGGCTCTTCCTCGCTTTCTTGTAAGAATCGAGCCATTGGTAATGCGAGCTGAATAGGGAAGACTGTTGCTCTTCCATACACTAGCTCATAAGGGGACTTCCCTGTGGATATTTTAGTGGTGTTGTGATTCACCCAGAGAGCAAACTTGAGCTGGGAATCCTAGTTATTTTGGTTTTAGTTGATGACCTTTTTCAACATCCTCACTAGTGTTTTGTTATATGGCTTTGCCAGCCTATTCCCTTGTGGGTAATATGCAGTGGAGTGTAACAGAATGATATTATAATGCTGACAGAACTTCACAAACCTAGCAAAATTAAAAGCCTGGGCGTCATCTGTTATGATTTTAGCAGGGCATCCAAACCTGGCTATTAAGTTTTCCTCCGAGAACTTGATCAACACCAGATCTATGGCATTCCTTGCAAGCACAACCTCAACCCATTTAATGAAGTAATCCATGGCAGTGAGGATCCATTGATGTTGGTTGCTAGAAGCTGGGTGAATCTCACATATGAAGTTGATTCCAAATTGTTTGAATAACTCTTCAACATGAACTGGGATCAATAGGAGAGGTGTGAACTTTTTCTTTTCGGTGAATGTCTGACACTTTTCGCAGGCCAGAATGCGAGCATGTATGTCACCAAACAGCTTGGGCCAAAATAATCCTGATCTCAGGATCTCATGAGTAGTGGATCACTAGTTGTAATTCCTACCACATATTCCTTCATGGAACTTTGTCATCACTTTGTCAACCTCTTGCTCTGTTAAACATAGTAGTAAAATCCCAACCAGGTCCCTCCAATACAGTCGCCTATTTTCCATAGTAAAATTTTTAAATCTTAACCTTAAAGTGAGATACTTTGTCTTGTCATAGTTAGGGGGACACCTCAGGGTTAAAATGTACTCTACTATATATTTATACCATAAGGATAGAAGGTAATTGATACGTGTCTTTTGTGTGGAAGGTTCTATGCCCTTATGTACACCTGTATCCTCCTGCACTTCTTCTCCTGTCATAGAAATATTTACCCCTAGAGCTTGACAGTTGGATTCAAACACAATTTTTTCCAGCCCTTGGCCTTTGATGAGTTTGGTAGGCTTTATCTCCATCTTGTACTCCTAAATCTTAGCTATCCATTTTCCCCTTTTTCCTTTTTTGTCGCCCTACATCAGAATATCCTTCACTGCTGCAGTGGGTATGTAAGCTATTATGAAAGATTGTAACACGTAGACCTGAAATGGTTTAAGTGACTTGACCAGAGCATATGCTTACTTTTCCAGGATATTATATTTTATTTCAGCATCTCAGAGGACTTGGCTGAAGAATGCAATAGGCTGTTCATGCCCTTCATATTTTTTTTTTAGTAGCACCAAAACTATTGTATGAGGGGAGGCGAAAGATAAAATCATGAATGGCCTTCTATAGTCTGGACCCACCAGCACTGGAGCTTCCGCAAAGGCCTGCTTGATCCCGTTGAAAGAATCCTTGGATTGAGGGGTCCATTTCACTTCAATATTCTTCTTCAGAATTTCGGCGATGTTTTGGACAATCTAAGCATAGTTTGGTATGAACCTTCTGACAAAATTTATTCTTCCCAGGAATACCTGTACTTCCTTTTTTTTTCTTGGTAGGGAAATGTCGTTTATCACCTCCACCAGCTTTGGGTAGATATTTACCCCTTCTTTGGTTACTATATTCCCAAGTAAATTTCCTTCTTCCAGGGAAAACATGGATTTTTGGGGGTTAAGAGATAGACCATGCCTTCGAAATTTGTCAAAAGCTTGTCGAAGATGCTCTATATGCTCAACGTCTCTCTTCGAGAAGACAATGATGTCGTCTAGGTAAATTACCACAAACTTATCCTAGTCTCCTATGAAAGCAATGTCCATCGCACGCTGGAATTTGGCACCAATGTTTATCAGGCCGAAATTCATTCAAGCGTACATGAAGGTTTTCCAAGGCATAGTGAACGTCGTCTTCTTTTGGTCTTCAGGGAGCACCACCACCTGGTTATATCCTGAGAAACAATCCATCATGGATATGTGGGAGGATCCCACTACCTTTTGCAATATCCATCTTTGGGAGGGGATAATTGTCTTTGAGTGAGGCTCTGTTTAGATTGTGGAAATCCATGCAAAGCCTGATTTCGCTGTTTTTCTTCCTTACGGGCACTAGGTTTGCAACCCATTCAAAGTAGCTCAAAGGGACAATGATCTTTTCCTGCAACAACTTCTTTATTTATTTTTCAATAGCCGGGAGAAGAAGAGGAATGATCTGCCTCAGCTTTTTTTTTATGAGGATTAATGTCCTATTTTAAGGGTATCTTATGTTGTATGACGTCAACATGAAAAGTCTTCAAGTCCTAGTATGACTAAGCGCAGACATATTTGTATGATCAAAAGAGCTTCAGGTACTATCCTTGATATTCTCAGGGACTCCTTTCGATAGCTTCACCACTTTCAAATCTTCTTCTGTCCTGATATTCAAATCCCTGTCTGGCTCATCGGGGGTCAGTTTTCTAGGGTTCACCGGGATATCATTTTTATCAAACAATCTCTCCAATGGCACAAGACCCCTAGGAATAATATTTGCCTTTAATTGCAAGATATGGTGCCAAGCCAGTGTCTCCTCCCATCTTGTTTTCGGCTCTTCACTATCATCCTCGGTCACTGAGTTGATCAAAAAATTCAAGAATTCACCCACCATCTCCATAAAACATTTGACTTGCTCTTCATCCTTGAAGACCTGCCAATGCTTTACGTTGTCCATAATAGAGGGGAAATATCTCACTTCCACCTTGTATCTGAGCAACGGATTCTATGGAGGGCGAAAATTGCTAGCAACCATGGCTAGTGAGTCGACCATTCTGTTCTTATCCCTCGGCATGAACTGAATGTTAAAAGATGAGAAGAAGTTCTCAACCAAATCCCATACCTCATTCCTATAAGCTCTGAACTTGCCTCACTACTAGCTCCGAATCTCCAAACACCTTGAGTTTTTGTATGTTCATATTCTACACTACATGTAATCCCAACAACAGGGCTTCATATTCGGCCACGTTGTTTGTGGCTTCAAATTCCATCTTGAAGTAGAGAGGCACTAAGCATCCTTCCGGTGATATTAGGAGTTCCCCAGCTCTATTTCCTTCTCATGAATAAGCCCCATCAAAATGCATGGTCCAGATCTTGTTCTCCAATCTGTTTATGGGATCTCCCTATCTTAGGGGACAGACTTTCGTTTCTTGCAGGAAATTTTCGTCCTCCTCGAGCATAAGATAGGAAAATTCACTCTCCTTGCCATACACTAGATAATTGTTCGAATTATCAACTTTGGTGACCATGTTCACAAACCTGGACTCACGATATAATCTTATTTCTTCTTCGTCGAACATTAGGATAGTGTCATAGGTGAGGTCGAGTTTTATTGACCCTCCAATCTTGGAACCCCAGGATTTGGACAAAAACATTCTAAACTGAGCTAGGATATTAGCTACAACAATATCCATTACCACACTTTTGGCTAGAATCTAGGCTAAGTTCACTACCAGGTCTTTTATCATACCCAATCACTTCACCCTTTTGGAGTCAAAAGAATACAAGTCTTTATAGGGCCTTATAATCTACAATCCCAATTATTCCATGACAGACAAAGGCAACAGGTTATGTGAAGCCCCAGAATCCAGCATACAATTGTGCAATAGTAAGTCATGTATCACCATAGTCACATAGAACAGGGTAGTGGCTGAGTCCTGCTCTTATACATGAGGTCCAAAAACCACATGTGTCATTCTTCTTGTAGATTGAGGTTGTCGGGAAGAGGGCTTACACCATGGGGCTGCATGGTTTGGGACACTTGAGCTTTGTATGAAGGCTGTTTCAGGAGCTTGATAAGGGGAACCAGGATCTTGACCGTCTCTAGTTCTTTCTAGAGATTAAAGGGTGTGGGCCCTTTTTCTGTAATGGCTTCTTTGAACTATTATTTAGGAGGGTCCAACAATTTCAAGGGTATAGATGAGGACTTCTCATTTTTGGGAGGATCAGCTTCTTGCTTTGTGGAAGTGGATATAGTGGCCTTATGAGGGGTTGACTCTTTTAATGGTTTTTTCCCTTTATTGGTGTTACACATCATTTTGTCATCGTCCTTGAAATCCCCATCCCAAACATTAGAGGACCATTTCATTGAATTCTCTGTATTGTCATACCTTGCAAAAAGTGTCATTTCATCCCTTGGCATGTGAAGAACATTTCCTCTGTTGACTATTCTTGAAGCAGGCTCTAAAAAACATATGATTTTGGGTCGGCACTGGTAGGAAGTTATGGCTTCGTGCCCATAGAGAAATTAGCACTGGGCCTCATGCCCATTGGCACTCTGTCTTGGTGGACTTCCCGCACCGAGCTATTTTTGGAAAGTTTTTTAAATTAGAAGTGAAGTTTCCATTCCCAACCACTTCGTGAACGAAGTCAACATGGTTTTTTCAACTGAATAACGTCAAAGTCCTTCCTTTGGCTTCTTGTTTCCTACATTTGAGTAGCTTCCCAAAGGATAAGGTCTCCATTCCACCTTATGAGGGATCCCAAACCACCTCCTCCTCTCCTATAAATACATCCTTATCACATAGTTGCTGCTAGCTGAACAATCCTTACTATAGCTGGTGTGAGAGTAAAGCATAGAGGAATCCATTGTCGAGAGAGAGTTTAGGCCAATTACCTCATCAAGTCCAATTCCCCGACGAATGATTGAGACCCGTTTGACTAGACCAGTCGAAGGAGGCAGCAACATCAAGGCTCTTTGGTTGTAAAATTCTTCTCTCTACTTATTAATACATGACTGGTTTTTTGGTTCCCGTTTTGTGTTTGATGTGTTTAATATTTTGCAATACGTTTGATTCTCCTTGACCAATTAAATAGTTATGAATGGAAGTATGTTTTTGTATGTTTTCATCGTTATCTGATCCTTGTACAGGTACACAGATATTACCGTTGAAGTACCACGACGTGTGAAGATGAAGATCAGGAGATTGCTGCCACAAGCTACGACAAGAGCGTTGGAAATAAGGTAGGTCATCCATCCCAACTCATTTTCATTCATAAAATAGGAATCCAAAGGATTAGCATTTTCCCTTGTTGCTAAACCCACCCTAGGGCTAGAGGGATTGCCTCTGCTCACAGAGGGGATTTACCTGCACAACAAGTTGGCAACTCCATTGGGGATCAGTGTGTTTTTCATCTTTCGTTGTTCATCTACTGTTTTTCTTGTCGAGTCGACTTTGGTCATTTCATCATTTTTCTACTTTGTTTGAATTGTCTGATTGTTTTCAGCCATCTTGTTCAGTCCCAAAGTGTCAGATATGACCTTTGATCAGTGGTTTTTTTATTTTTTCCATGGTTTTTTAGCTCGACGCTGCTTTGGCTTGAACAGTTGCGCCGATTGGCGCTTGTTTCTTTTGTCACACATGCGCCAACCTCTGTTTAGCACGGATTACAGCTAAACAGACATGCCAAATCCTGTAGGTTTAAATTTTAGACTTTTTTCTGAGTTTTTTCAGTTTCTCTTGCCTCGGGATTGAATTTTTATCTTTCAATTGGTCCACTAGGATTGTTTAGACTTTCTAGTCTTATTCTTCTTAGCTATTTTTCCCTCATCTAGTCAGTGGAGTGTCATCCTAAGGTTTCTAGGTGTCTCTTGCCGCTTGTTCGACTCTCTCCTCACTGAGCCTTCTTAGTTGAGTTTGAGTCATTTTGGTCTTTATCATTTTAGTGTGTTGACTGATTGTTTTAGCTTTTCTTTCGGTTCTACATGTCATTGTTTTTTGAATGATCGCCTTTGTTTTCATTTAGCTCTCCATCTGTCACCTTGAGCATATATTACATTGCTCATTGAGTCGTTTTGAAAGCCCTCTTTTGCCTGAAGGAGTGCATCTCTATTTTTTAGAGTCTTTGATGTTTGAATTGGATTGATCTTTTTGTTTTAGATTGTTTCATTTGAATTGCTCAAAAATAGTGTCCATTTTTATTTTTAGTGTAGCAATGCATTTTTCTTCTCATTCATCTAAAAGCACAAAATTTGCATTTTTTCTCTTAGTTTGAAAATGAAAAACATTCTTTTGCATTAGTAGCTTTTAGTGAACAAGGAAAGAGTTTTTCATTTTCTTCTTAGGTTGTCTTAGATGCATTAGTGAAATTCTTCTTGTGATTCAATTGATTGCTACTTTTTTATAGACTACTATCCTTCTCTTAGCTAGCGTTCATTGAATGCGAATGATTTTTCTTTCGCATATAGTTGTGCATTAAGAATTCAAGATCACATTCGGTAAGGCCTTGAAATCGTAACATTAATTCAAGATCAAATTTAAAATGAATTCAATCAACCTAAGGAATCAATGAAACCTAACACACATATATTTAGAGGTCTAGGCTAGCGACATGTTCCGATGTCGTTAAACCTAGTAGTTTTCATTCACCATCTGGTTTTAGATAGCGCTAGCACAGATTTGTGCTCCCCGAACCGTTGCGTATATAAAAGGATACCCTCACAGGTTGCAATCCTTTATCCATAGGAAGCCGATTTTTCTGCCTTGTAACCATGATACACTGAACACAACATTCAGGGAGACTGCCTGCATGTACGTCAAGTCTGTTATCACTGAGATTGAACCTCAGGCTGAGAGAGGCAATTCTGAGGTAACCTCAAACCACGCTTAGCCAAGTATCTAGCCCTACTAGGCCAGGAGAGGGCTCTCTTCGTATAGATCATAGTCAAAGTGACTCAGGAAAGAAGATTTTAGGCTAGGTATAGTAGCTCAGGGTTTTGATTTTTGATTGTGTATGTTTTTACTAGATCAAAAGGAGTCAAGCAGCAAGGGCAAGGAAATTAGGTCAAAATTTGAAGGGTGTTCTATGGGGCAAGGTAGGTAGAAGGTTTGTCATTTAAAGGATGATTATGGTGAGGTGAAATAGACCAGTGAGGATTTAGGAAGAGCATATGAGATGAATTCTCCCTAAACTGAAGAAAAGAAACAAATTATGCTAAATTCTCCAAAACAGAACAGGAAAACATGATTTTTGCCTTTCAACTTGAAATTAAGAGTATCATAGACACGAAAATGGTTTATGAGCTTACAATACATTCATACAAATTATCACAAAGGAAATATTATGTCAATCCATTCATACCACATGGATCCCAAAGAAATAACTGCAAATTTATCATTAATGTCCAGGCCAAACTAATACAAAATTGTGTCCTTGAGATGCCAAAGCTCCAAATGAATCCAAAAATTACAATGATTGAGAAAATACATAAAATATACCTCAAAACCACTTTTCCTAGCCTCAGGGAGTCGAATCCATGAGATAGGGATCAGTTTCACCTACTCCCAAACAAGAATATGAAGACTAGGAAGACTCAAACTGATTCATTTCACCTCTAGAGGACTTATATGATGTATATACCCTAGATAACAATGAAAACGTGAGATTTACATTTATCTTGACTTTTTACATCAATAATTTATCATTTACCAAGATAAAAATTCAAAAAGTCAAAATATGTTGAAGATGGTAAAAATGACAATTTCCTGGCAAAAGTACAACGCCATGATAGAAAAAATAGCTTCTCTTGCAAGCCACTTTTGGAGGCCTTCTCGGTGTCCAAATCAGCTCCATGATAGCTCATTGGAAATATATCTGAGTCTAGTTTCAAAATATACCTCCAGTTTTAAAAATGGTGTTAATATGCCCTGTCAAAAATCTCTTTTCCCAAGACTGGTATTAGCGCGACGCCAAGGTAAAAAAGGAGGCAGAAACATGAAAAATTGATGGTTTTTTGCAATTTTGAGGGACTAGTTCTCCTCCAAATTTTTTGAAACTTGCTGGGGTTGATGTCCTAATCATTCTGAACATGATGGTGGTGACCATTTGTCCATTGGATGCTCCAAGTGAAATTTCAGCGCCAAGGGCGTTGCGTTTTTGGCAGTGTGACTGTGTGCCAAAATTGCCCAAAAAACAAAAAAATGTACCAAAGTGCCAAATGTGCCAAAATTTGTCCAAAATATTGAGGTTACTTGCTGATCAAGGGTTATAGGCATGAAGAGACACCTCAGCAAGTATGTCTAACCTCTACTCCTCTTACTCGGTCAAAGCTTGAATCTTTGCATGGGCTCGTTTGAGCTTGACCCTTGCAATTTTGTTTCTCATGGCATAGTGCTTTGCCATTTTCCTCTGAATATCATTGTCCTTCTTGGCCTTCTATAGCAAGCTCTCTAGATGCAAGTTGGATCTATCAAGCCATGATTCTCTATCTCTGCTAATCTCAAGGGAAAGCAACTCACTTGGAGTGAGCTTCTCTGCCAACTCAGCTTATTTCTGCCTCTCAAGGGCTAGAGATCTTTTCAGCCCTATAGTCCTTGGTCTCTGTCTAGGAGGCTAATCCTCCTCATCATAAATCTCACTAAATCTATCCAAGGTTTCCTCCAACAAGGATTTAGCCCTCTTTGCCTCTTTCTTTGCTTTGATGGTCTTCACCTCACTCATATTCTGCTTGGTCTTCAGTTGTTGATTCTCTTGCTCAAGAAAACCAATCACATATTGTGCTCTGTCAATATTATCTTGAAGTTCACTAATATTTGCATCTGTGCTTATGATCAATGCATGATTCTATCCTCATCCTCCTCATCAAGGTTAATCAGCTGAAACTCCTGCTATGTTTCATGCTTGTCCTCTTGCTCCTTAATGATTGGCTCTTTGCCCTTTTATACTTGTTTTTTTGATGAATAAGGCATGGCCCCTTTCACTTCAAGTGAAGCAAACACATGCCTGTGGCATCTCTGAGACGTATTGGGAAATGGCTCAACATCAGTCACACTAGCCCAAGTTACCTTAATGCCTTTTTCACTGCTTGATGCCTCAGTATCATGATGTGATGATGGTGAAGGATTACAGAAAGGTGAAGAAGTAAGATCAACATGAGGTGAATGCATATGACTAGGTGATGATGTATGAGAAGAAGTTTGATATGGAGAAGTGGACATGGGAGGACTAGATGATGAAGGGACACTCTACTCATGATGACTAGGTGGGGTAGTGAAAATTTCATTTGCGATGAATGTGTCCCATGAAATGTTCTTCTACTCAAGATGATGCATGACTACCATCTTAATGAGTGAATGGTGAAAAAGACTTTGAATTTTATGATTATACTGCCTCCTTTGTACAATGTATGCCATTTTGTCAATGCTTTGGGAGAGATAGTAAGGTAGATGAAGCATTCTGGCTCTAGTGAAGTGCATGAGGAGTCTGATATGGTATGAATAGAGTTGAGAAAATCTCCCCTCACAAGTGAAATACTTCATGATTATTTTCATCATGGGGACATACCGGTCAAGGAGATGAGAGAAATGGAAAACAATTTTTTTATCATCCTTATATCTAGGTTTGAGGTATGGCTCATAATATCTCAGATCAAGGTTTACCTTTTTAAACCATTTATCTCCCACATTAGGGATCCTTGTAGAAGCTGAAATAGCACTAGCGGACATGGTAAAAGTGACCCTAGCAAGAGTGACATGTCCATCATGAATATTTGTGATGAACAACCTTGTTAACCCAAGGTGATACTGAATCTGTTGCACCCTCTCACAAAACTCAAAACAACCAACATGTTTGAAACAAGAAACAGTGAGAGGAGAGGCCATGAGTTCCCTTGTGGTTATTGGTTCAAATCTATTAGTTTTCCCTTTGTGATCACTTTTCTTTGGTGATTGTTCCTCACTGATATCTTTATCCTCTTCTTCAGACATCCTGAGCTTTGAAAGCTTTGAAACCCTAGGGATGAGGTAGATGGGGATGGGGGAGTGAAATAGGCTTTAGGGAATAGGGATATGGTGTTGTAGGGAAGGAGTAGGGTCTAGGGAATAGGGATATGATGGAGGAAGAAAATGTGAGGTTTACGAGTGGAAAATTTGGGAACAATGGGAACAAAGACTGAACTTAGGGTTTTATAGCCTATCCAACCTCAAAATTTCACAAATAAAACAAAATCACCATGAAAATCCTTTTGAAGACAGAAAGGGGGTGAATTTCATATGTTACTTACTTGTCAAAGGCTTTAGAGAAACTTTGCTGAAGTTTTGGAAGCACCTTGACCGAGTTTTGAGGCTTTTAGACCAAACTTTGCATTATCACAACACTTGGACATTAGTGCAATGCCTCCGATTATTAGCGCAGTGCCTGTGTAAAAAGCACTGTGTTTCCCAGCCATTAGCGCAGCACGGTTGGGTATTAGCACAGCGCTCGGAAATTAGCGCAACACCTAGGTGAAAAAACGTAGCACCAAGGAATTTTTTCCCAAATTTCTCAAAAACTCAGATTTTATCCTTTGCTGAAGGCTCTTAATAGCTGAATGGAAACAATGACTTGTTTTGTAGTGCTTGGTGGGCTTTATAGCTTTAGTGGATTTAAAATTTAATTTAAATTACCCACTTTTCTAATGTTCAATTTTCTTATTTGACACTGATAATCTTTTTACTTTTCTGACCTTTTGGCATTGCAGGGTGATCAAGTCATGGATTTTGGATTTCTTTGCTCACTTCGACTGGGCATGATTGTACTTTGACAGCTCAGGATTTCTTTTATTACATATGATAACATAAAATTACATTTGGAAAAATTGGAATAAATTACATATTTGACTTTTCTATCAAAATGACATTTTGATATAAAAGTCATTAAACTAAAAATAAAACTTTGAAACTATAATAAATAAAACATGATGATCTTATTTATTCCCTCTCATATATGTGCAGCTCTTATCTGAATGAAGGAGTGACCTTGAGAAATTCAAAACCCTAATGACCTAATGGGACTGCTTTTTTACCTGACTTTTAGAATGAAATTTTGACTTTAAAGACTTCTAAGTGAACAGAGCATTTCCATAGGTGTTTTTATGCTCAAGGAATCATGAGAATGAGTTAGCGAATATGATCTTCTGAGGGAGAAAGAGACTTATTTGACAAGGACAACCACCAATGGAACAATTTTATATCATGACCTAATGGAATGATGAAACATTTATTCAAAATGGGACACCTAAGATGCACATGAAAATGCGTTTTGATCCCTGGTGGAAGTATGCAAATACTGACACTAACATTGGCTCTAGCTGGGGGATGGTAGCACCTTAGGAGGTGCCAAGAACACCATAGAACAAGTTCCTATTCATTGGGCATGGAGTCAATAGCTAAAAACAAAACTGACTACTGAAAACTTGACTCAATAAACTAAACTGACTCAGACTAAAACACAACTAACAAACTGAAAAATATGCTCAGAATTGAGCTTATTCAACCAAACCTACTCTAATTGATCTATTCATCACTTGATCAAGTGAAATGGAACAATCAATACAACCATGTAAGCATTCTAGCTACTGTTTGAATTCTCTGCAAGTGCTTGCTTATGAACAAGAAGAAAAAACTACTAAAAGGCAACTCCCATGAAAACTTGTCAATAGATTGAATCTTGATGAAATTGCAAAGAAGGAGCCCACTTTTTGACCTCAAGAATGCCACGAAAGGATCTTCATAGGAACAAATATTGATTTCCAGCCCATATAATACATTACTGCTCTACTCCAGGTAGTCTTCGTACCTTTTTTTAAATTTTTCCTAACATCTGTGCTTTCTTTCTTTGATGACTGCATCAAGCTGACAAAAGGATCCTGAAACTCGTGAATGACTATTTTTTCCTGATGATAAAAAAAAAAAACAGAAATCTTCTTCATTACCCTCCTGATATGTCTTCAAATCTTGGTATGAGCTTTGTAATGAAACATCCGCTGAACAAGAAAATGAAGTCAGCTGTCGGATCAGGTTTATATCAACGCTCTTTTCAGGTTCACAGTTAGCTAATGGAGAAGGAATTTTACTGCAAATATCATCTAACACATCAGTTATTGGGTCATGAAAAATTTGAAAATACTATTGCAACCTATTTTCCATTGGTTGTAATGATACTACATGAATTTCTACATGTTGCTCATCCTTTGCTTTAGAGACATTATAAAAAGTTTCCTTTAAAAACTGAAATGCTTCAAAACATAATGGTACAGAATCATCTTGCATCATTTGATCATGTGTTTCCACTTCCAAGCCTTCATCTATAACTTGACATTCAATGGCATTCGGTGGCTGCAAATCTGGAGCTAAGGAGGATTCTATGTCGCAAATGATTTCCTCAACCATTTTAGGAGAAAGTTTCTCATTAACAACTTGCTCCAGAAGTTCATTATCTACCTCAACCTCAACATCAAAACTGAAAGACTGCTGATTTCTAATCTTGGAAAAAATTTATTTCAAAATTTGAAATGAAGCAAAACATAAAGGCAAAGATACTTCACTTATTTCAAAATTTTCAGCATTTTCCTCATCTCTGTCATCATAAATATGCATCGGCTGATCAAACTAAAATTCCTCTCAAAAAACGACTGTTGATTGCTCTGTAAGATTAGCTTCTGTTTGGAGAACATAATCATCATCATACTAATCAAACTATGTCAAATCATCAATATAAGTAATGTCACCAACCATACACATTATATTATCAGATTTTTTCTCCTCGGATTGATCTACAAATCCATTTTCTGATCTATGGTAGCTGGGATTAGCAGGAAATTTTTTAGGGCTTGCAATCTCTTCTTTTTATGAGATAAGTGGGTCCTAATGATATTGAATGGAAAATAAATCTCTCATGGTGATCCTTTGCATCATTTCTTCTATTTTACTTACCAAAATGTCGAGCTTTACCTCTGAAGATGTCAAGTGCTCTGCAATTTTCTTCTTCTCTTCTTCCTTTAGCTTTGCCCTTCTGATCAATAGATGAGCCTCTACATCTACTGCATTGTTTTGCATCTCTCCAAGTGTTGCAAGGTTCCTTTCTATTAGCTCAAACTCCATTTCCGGATCAAAGGCATCCAGGTAATGTAAAAGAGTTTTTCCAGGAGGGGGTCTTATATTAGCAGGTATCGAATAATAGACTTGATTGAATTTGGCATAAAACTGTTGTACTGTCTCCCCTGGCTATATTTTCAATTGGTCATACTCTTCTAGAATTAGGAAAGGATTTTGTTTGAACACCCACCTGTCAAGGAAAACTTTGATGAACTGCGGGAAATCTGAGATGCTCGCGGTAGGAAATTTTTTGAACCAACTCTTGACTTTGCCTTGCAAAGAAAGAGAAAATAACCTAATATTGACATCCTCTTCGTCAACTTCAAAAAAGGTCTAGGAAAGTCTCAAAATTCTGCATATGTCTCTCAGTAGTGATGTTGTCATATTCACCATCAAGCCTCCACAGAGATAGTTAATGATTTTTAGGGAAAGCATGTAGTATAGGAGGTAATATGAGTGGTTTGTATTGATCCGAGACTATAGAAGGTGTAGGAGTATGTATAGAAGTTGTAGGATCAGTCTTGATCTCTTTAGGCTCATCAATTTGAAGATGGTCATCATAAGATTCAGAAAAAGGATGTGGACCAAGATCAAAGGAAAACTCGGTATTTACACTTTTCGAATAGGTAGAATCAAGATTTTGATCATCTTTATCATACAATAAACTCCCAA
The DNA here is from genome assembly GCA_034641835.2 of Pinus albicaulis. Lineage (NCBI taxonomy): Eukaryota > Viridiplantae > Streptophyta > Pinopsida > Pinales > Pinaceae > Pinus > Pinus albicaulis. The sequence goes on along the minus strand of CM076572.1, from coordinate 1,223,376,818 downwards.
AAACTTTCAGGATAGTTTCAAGAAAAGAAAGAAGTAATTTACAATAAAGAAGACTAGATATTGAATACACTTCCACTTTTAATACCCAACCCTTGTGCAAGATCCTTTCATTGTCCTGCTAGTAAGGTCGATCCTCCAGTGGAGTCTTTACATCAAGTTGGAGTCACCAGATGAAGATTTCAACCTTCATACGCATCTGATTGCTGCCCACCATTAGCAATCAGATCTAAACTATGTCATTATTTCCCAGGGAAGATATGATCTTTCGCTTCTCCCCAGTGGAGTCACCAAAATTTTATCACTCAGATTGAACCTTAGGTTGAGTGTAATATTCCTAATTGGTCCTAAGCTAATTAGAATATTCCTTTTTGTTTTCTGTCTTTTTTTAAAGAATAAAAGTGTAAAGGAGATCTATAAAACTCCTAAACAATAAATAAATCAATGCCAAATGTGAAAAGTCTAAATCTTGGCTATGTAAGCAAGAACCCTTAGGTGTGAAAGGGGCTGGATATCTTGACTGGGTCAACCTTGACCAAATCTACAGTGTTTTCTTGGAGGGGTGGCCATTAATGAGGCACCGCACAGTTTTATATGGAGCTGCTTTGTGTGAAAGGAGTGTTTTCATTGAAGGTGGTTTAGGGTTTGAAAACTCTTAACTTATAAAAGGAAGAGGATGGCAGCATGAGAAAGTTGTTGATGATATTATATTTTCTGAGTATATTGTCTGTTTAGACATATCTCATTCTCTTGCTGTTTAGCTGAGAATAATGTTGTTTAGCATTGGGTGTTCCTGATCGGGAATGCCACCTCTTTCCTTGAGAGGCCTCTTGGAAAAGTTTGTGTTGCATAGTCCACTATCTGGCTGAAGGCCAAGCTTCTTCTTTCAACTACAACATAGATCCTATTGAGGGTTTGGTTGTATTTTCAAGCTATAACAAGTGGAGGCTATATCTACTCAGATCTAGATCATTTCAGTGCCCTTTTTCAGTGGAGGAGGTTTCTACTCCATTGGGAGGAGTGTATTGGAGTGCTGGGGCATCAATTTCTAATTTTGGAATGTGGCCAACCATTATCTAAACTCTACAACATATTTTTACTTCCAGATCTGTGTTATTCCTGTAGGTGTTGTTGCAGGGTGTTTTGGCACATCAGTTGGAGAGCTGGTTTTCAAGTGTTTGGGATCTACCCTTCACTTTGGAGATCCTTTGGAGGAGATATATGCATTGTACATTTTAGATTTGATCTGCATATTTCTCGAATATTTCTTCAGATCTTCATACTTAGATCTCAGATCTACTACTTGTACATGGTGTTTTTCTCAAAACCCCAAGGGGAATAGAAAGAGGAGCCTCTATAGTGTATGGATCTGTTATAGATCTGAATTTTCATGCACTTATATGCTCTATATCTAAAGTGTAATCAACAGTTGTTTGCAGCCCAATAAAATAAGGTTTTCAAGGCATTTTCAGTCAATACATGTGGTTGCAGCACCTTTTTTGAGGGATTTTCTTATATAGGTGACTTGTATTTCCAGTTATGCATATTATGGGCCTCGTTATACATCTATTTTGCTGCTATGAATACTTTTTAAAGGTATCTTTATTGGCCTCCTGCTTTGCTTTAGATGAACTACGTTATTTTCCTACATAACTTTCTTATATTGCTGCATTCCTCATTTGGGAGTATTACAGTGGTATTAGAGCATCATCTTGGCACAACCTGTGCTTTCTAAGAAGCCAATATGTCTTCTGAAGAGGAGGAGCCTCTTACTGACAGAGAGAAGAGGTATCTAAAGAGAAGATAAAATAGATTTGATTACACTAATGACAATGAAGACAAGGGTAAAGCCCCTGTATTTGGAAGTGAAGAAGAAGAAAAAGATTTTCCTAAGATCCTTTTGAGAGCCATGCAATATCTTGCTAGAGAGATGAAAGAGATGATAATGGATGGAATCACAGAATCCCCTAAAGGATTCCATCTTGGAGAATGATTTGGCATATCTCATCACTGGAATGATCATCCAGTGCATCAGCCACAAGTTTCCCAATGCTCTACCATGCCTACCTTTTTGGCTGTAGGAAATGAAGGGTTTCAAGAGAATGAATCCCTTGAAAGCTATTTTGAAGAATATGAGTCTCAAAATCAGAAATTCAAAGATCACTTAATTTTTCAGGAGTTTTGTCACATAAAGGACAAAAGAAGACCAGGGCATCATCATAGGGGTGGTGGATGTTAGTGTCCCATGATTTAGCAAATTGATAGACCAAATGCACAGGGTAAAATCAGACCAGTCTTTGGAGTCCTAGGACCTAGCCTTCCTGGATTCAGAGAGGGCTCTCTCCATTGTATGCAAAGGATGTGAACTTGTTTGCTTTTTGGGTTTGATTTTAGGCATGTCATATTTTGCTCCGTGATGGCCTGTTGGAAAGCCCGATGAGTCTACTTTCCAAAAATACTCTTGGTTTCCTGATACAGGTTTTGTTACCTGTCCAAAAAGTCAAAATACCAACACTTCTCTGAGCGCAGCGCCAAGCGTGAAAAGGAGGCAGAATGGTGAAAAATGAGGTGTGTTTTGACCTTTTCAGGTGTCAAAAATGCTCCAATTGCTCTGAAATTTTATGAGCAAAGTGTAATAGTCATGAGAAATCGAAAAAATGTAGATTTTTCCCTCTGAGGATGCTTGAGGGAAAATCATAGTGCCAGTGGCACTGTGCTTATAGGCCTTCAAATTCTCAAAAAACAAAAAATTGTCCAAATTCCTTCAAAATTGGTGGATGTCTCCTTCAAGGGGTTTGAGAGACCTGTAGAGAATATTGTGCCAAAATTCCAAGTCTAGCTTGGCCTTTTACTTCTTTTAGTGGCTGGATCTTGACTTGGGCCTTCTTTAGTTTGGCCCTTACAACTTGGTTTCTTTGGGCATAATGCTTAGTCATTCTTCTTTGGAGGTCAAGATTCTTATTGGCCTTCTCCAATTTAGCCTCCAAGTGTATGTTGGCTCTTTCCAACAAGGGCTCCTAATCATGTGCTACCTCCATGGCCAATATCTCATCTAGGGGGAGCTGTTTTGCTAGGGCTTCTTTTTGTTCTCTTTGATTTTCCAATGCCTTTTTCAACCCCATGGTTCTAGGTCTCTTCCTAGGATGTCCTTCTTCACCCTCACTCTCCTCATAGATGCCCATGAACTCTTCTAGTGTCACCTGTGCCCTTTGGGCTTCCTTCCGGGCCTTGATGGCTCTAGCTTCATAGATTGCAACTTGTGCTCATAGTTGCCTATTCTCCAAGTCAAAGGAATCATTTACACTTTTGGCCCTATTTAGATTGGCTTGGAGGTCTTCAATGAGTTCATTTTTGTTTTGAATGAGAAATTTTGAGATTCTTGCTTCTACATTCTCCTCATTACTGTCTATCTAGATGATCTCAAACTCCCTTTCCACCTCATGATCTTCTTCTTCTTGCTTCACCTTTTGTTTTCCTTTGTCTAGTGGCTGAGCTGAAGTAGATGGCATGGTCCCTTGCCTTTTGAAGGTAGAAAACACAAGCCTTGGCCCTCTCTGATATGTGAATGAAATAGGTGTGATGGTGATCTTGTTGGTGCCTTTGTCATGGTTGTGACCCTTGCTGCTATCATCACCCTCTTCATTTTCATCATTTTTATCATTAGTCAACATATTTTCTGCTTCATCATTGTCTTCTACATCATCACCACTCCGATCCTTTTCACTGATGTCTGCATTGTCATTTTGTTCTTCTTTTGAGCTGCTTGCCTCTTTACTATTGTGATCTTCAATTTGACTATCAACCCCTTTACTTTCTTCACTCTTATTTTGTTCATCACCAGGACTTTTTTCGTCTTTATCCTCTACACTGTCTTCCTTATCATCCGCCTCTTTGTCACTATGATTTTTTTCATTGGTATCACTGCTACATTTAGTTTCTACATTTCCCTCACTGTCATCATTTTTTTCATTATCCTCTTCTTCATCCTCTGCGTTTGTGTCCTCAGTTTTTTTGCTGACCTCTTCTTCACTTTTTGTTTTTGCCTTTTCATCATCAATGCTTATTTCATTCACACTGTCAACCTCCCCATATTCTTCATAATCTTCTTCCATATTGTCACTGTGTTTCTCACTGTCATGCTCACTGTTTCCATCTTCATCACTTCCATGTTCACTCCCCTCTTCTTCATCATCATTTCCTTCTTCTTCCTTATCAATTTCTATCTCTGCCTCTTCATTTTCCTATTCTTCCTCATCATTATTTTCCTCTTCCTCACTGATTTCATCACCTTCATTGCAAGCACTCCGTTCATCAGCATCACTTTTTTCCTCACTTTGGGTTGACTCATTTGCACCATTACCCTCACTACTATCACTTTGTTCATTATTTCCAATCTCATCCTCTTCATTTGATGCATCAAGAGAAGGGGAAGAAGGGAGGTTTTCTGGAGGTGAGGGGACTTGTGTAGATGATGAGGGCAAGTTTGGTCGATGAGGAGGCTGTGGGCTTGTGAAGACTTCATGGGATATGAACACATCCCAAGGTATGCGCTTCTGTTCCAGTTCATGTAATACCACCATCTTGATCAAGGAATGGTGAAATAAACTTTGCATTTATTCTCCGGACAATAGAAGACATTTTGTTCATACTTCTATAGAGGTAGTAGGGAAAGTTGAGCATATTTACCCTTGTGAAATGCATGAGGAGTCTGACATGGTAGGAGTAGAGCCTAGAGTATCTCCCTTCATAGGTGAAGTACTTCATGATAACCATCATCAAGGGTGCAAACCTCTGTTTTAGGTGTGAGAAAGGGAAGATAGCCTTGCAGCCCACTCTGTACCTAGTTTTTACAAATGGCTCATAACAGTTCTTGTCGATTTGGCTTTCTTAAACCACTTTTCACCAACAACAGGGATGCCTGTAGCATTGGAGATGGCATCTACTGATAGTTCAAAATCTACCCCTGCAAGGCTTGATTGTTTGTTGTGCAGGTTGAATATAAAAAGCCTTGTAAGCTCTGGGTGGCTTTGCACTTATTTGACTCTCTCACAAAATTGGAAGCACCCTACATCCTGGAAACATGAGAGGATCATGGGAGATGAGGTGATAGCCACTGTGCTCTGGGGTTCAAATCTATTCACTTTCCCTCCCTTGTGGTTTGGCCTCATAGGCCCTTGGACTCTTTCACTACTGCTACTACCTTCTGCTCCTGACATGGTGATGGGAGCTCTTTGTGGACAAACTAGGGTTTGGAGGAGCAAAATAAAAATGGTGGTGAGGGCAGCTTCTGTGAATGAGTGATGTGGAGGTTAGGTTTAGGACTGAGTGCTTGAATTTAAAAGAGGGATTATTTTGAGATGATTTGTGACTGCCTTAATTTACTCCTCTTTCAAATGGAAAATACTAGCTTGGAGGGCATAAGTAGCATTTATTTGCCATGAATATCTAGGGCTTTCACAACTAGGGTTTAATCATTCCTTAGCCACCAAATTGACTAAAAAAACTTGAGAGGAGGAGAAATAGGGTACCTACCAGATTTAGCTCCTCTGCAGACCTTTGAAGGAAAATTTAAGGATGTCCTTGAGCCTTTGGGAAAATTTCTTGCAAGATTGGAGGACCTCTGCATTAGCGCAATGCCCTGTCCGCACTGTCAGGTCAGCCTATGGGCGCATTGCAGGGCAGGTCGTGCCTCTATTTGAGTGCAACACCACCTGGACGCAGGTCTGTCGGCCTCTGGGCGAAACCCTGGGCAAGTCGGCCCTTCGTCTGAGCGCAACGCTGGGCAGAGTTGGGCATTCTATGTGCTCTCTGTGTAGCGTCGATAGGGGAAAATAGGTTTTGGGGTGTAGGAATGCCTCCTCGTGCAGGCCTGCCAACTGTTGGGCGCAACGCCAAGCAGAAAAACCGATGAGTCGGGTCGTGGGCGTGTCATTTTCGACTGTGCGTAGCGCCACCCTATTCGCACAGCGCCACCCTGTATATGCGTAGCGCAGTGAAAAAATGCACAGTGAAGAACCCTATTCGCGCAGCCCCAAGGTCTGTGAGCGCGGTGCCAGGGACTTGGCCCAGAAAACTGTCCAAATTCTCAGAAATTTCTCCTGAAGGTTTTTCTTTCTCTCCTCAGAATGCACAATGAGCTAGACTGCCAATTAGGATGCCTTTATACCTTTGAATATCAATCAAAATGAGAAAACCCACTTTTGTTAAGTTTTGGTCACTTTATCTTGTGACTGATATCTTTTTGATATTTTTGCAGGTGTTTGGAAAACTTTTCAAGGCAATTATTTTCTTCCTTTGGTGGTAACTTGTTTGAGAGATGAAAAAGGCCCTTTTAAACCTTTGAGGGTCTTAGCACTGTCAAAACCTGTTTATGCTTGAACTGCTAAACTGAAAACATGTTTTTATCCCTTTTTTGACATTTCTGAATGTAAGTGATCTGAAAACAAATTTCCTTACCTTCTTACTGATTTTGACAATGACACATTTTTTTGACAAAGATTATAAATCAGGCCTACTATGTCTCTTCTTGGCCACTTCTGATTTTTTGCAAGTGCCATGACACAGTTGTTTTTGGTCTCCTTTTTCATTCTTAGGAGTTTGACAACCTTCATTCATATAACAACAAACTCATGCTCATGTTAGTTTTTACCTTATAACTCAAAGCCATACCTTTATTGAATATTCCTTTGACCCCTTGAAGGCTATGACTGAAAATGGAGGCTTGGCCTCCTTGACACTGAAACTCTTTTCATTTTCTCCTTTTGATGTAATGAAGAACTGTTACCTTGGAAAACCCTAGAAATCACCTTCAATATATTTTGAAAACCTTATGCTGTCATGATGGAGGCCCATGGTCTTCAGTTTACCTACTTTTCCCATCCTTCAAAAATATTAGGTTTTAGGGATGTTAGAGAAGAATAATTAGTGTTGTCTTCTAATTTTTCTATAGCCCTTTCAAGTTCATTCATTTATGTTCAGTTCACCTCACCTTTTTTCCCGTATTCATTTATAATTTCTAAAAATCTTCAATGTGTGCTTGGTTGTGTTGATGTGCCTTCTGCCTTTTCAGTTTTACGATTTGGCTCCTTGGTTGGTAACATTGTTTATCCAATCAGTCTAACAAAACCCTGATTCTCTTTAAACATAGGTCTGCTTCCTGTTCTTTGTTCTGTATGTCCTTTAGTAAGGAGATGGCCTCTTACCTTACCTATTTTTCTGTTGATAGCCATCTCAATAATTCCTGCAAAAATGTTTAAGATGCACAGTTATACTTTTGCATAATGCTATCTTGACCAAGGAGGCCTTCCTTGAAGGATTTTTGATCTATTTGGACAATCAAGTGTTGACCCTCCTTTACATTTTTTTTTATCTTCTTGGCATATGTAAAGCAGTGATTCAGAACACCAAAACAATCCTATAACCTATGAAAACCCTAAATGACCTAGTGGGAGGCCTTTTGGACTTAGCATTTGGCTGAAAACTTGACTTGGGGTTTTTAGGTGTAAAACAGAGCTTTTGACAAACATATGTATTGAATATCCAAAATCAAATGTACTTGATTTATCTAAAGAGACTACAAGGATATTTTTGAGACCATCAATTCTTGATATATCTGGGAGAAACAAGAATGAGTAGATTGGTTGGTGATCTTAGGTGGCAAGTGGAGGGATTAGGCAAGCCAAAACATAGTGCTAAGGTTAGAGGTGACAAAACATCGTGAATATGACTGGCATGAGCCCATGATGGGTCTTCTAGGAGTGATAGACTAGCCATGAATGGATAGAGTAGTGAAATAGTGAAAAATTGATCCTAAGGATAATGACGGCAGTGAGATTTCTAGAACTCACAATTTTCATGAATTTTGTTTCTAGAAATCTAGGACAAGCATTTAGTCATATATGAAAAACAAAAATTACTGATGAATAATAGTGGATTCACTCAAAATCATGGTCAACACCACACTATGGGCAGATTGTTTTTACTCAACTTTGATGGGTCATCCAGGTGTTCTGCCAAATCATGGGTAGAAAAAATTGGCATCTACTTTTAGTTGAACAAGGTCCCAGATATGGAGGCTATCAATATTGCAGCGGTGCACCTTGAAGATGAAGCACATGATTGGTGGTTCCATGGCTTGTCTACATTGGGTCATACCAATGTGACTGCCTATTCAAATTTCACTAGAAGGCTGGTGGAAAGGTTTGACAAAAGATATCTAGAGGCACCATTCATGAGCCTTGCAAAGCTAAAAAATTAAGGTAATACAAAAACTTACATTTCTGAATTCTTAAGATTATTTGTTATGGTTCCTGATTTTGTCTGTAGCAATAAGGGTGTACATGTTCATTGATGGTCTAGATGAACCTCTTCATGGGTTGGTTAAATCTACCAAGCCCACTACCCTGCATTATTCTATTGAAAGGGCTAGATACCTTCAAGATGCCTTGCTAAAAGCAAAGGTAACTTTTCAACATAAGCCATATTTTCCTTCAAAGGGAAAGGAAGAAAAAGTTTCTCCTTCAAAGGAGAGCTCATATAAGAAGCCTCTTGATGATGAAGTCCAGAGAGATCTAAGAAGAAGGAAGCTATGCTTCACTTGCCAAGAATCATGGGCACCGGGACATAGATGTGCTACTAGAAAATCACATTACATAGAGGTCTTCTTTGATGATGAGGAGGAAGAAGAAGAGGAACCAAGGAGAGGTCACAACGCTGACAATGTAGGAGGAGAGCCAACACCATCAGGAGATGGGAATGGAGCTTTTGCTCCTATTGGACGGGCTCTTGCATCTTTGAGAGGGGTACCTAAGTACTTGACCTTAAGAGTTCAATGTTTCATCTTGAATCAGAGGGTCTATGTTTTTATTGATAGTGGGGCAACCCACAATTTCATTGATGCCCATCTAGTGAAAAGGAGGGCAATACCCACTGATACTTTTGAGGGATTCTCCATTTTGGTCCTAGGAGATAGAAAAATGCAATGCATGCATTATGTTCCATCAGTTTCAGTCACCATGGGCACATATACATTGGTTGGTCACTTCTTTGTGGTTGACATACCTGACACCAATGTGATTTTGGGTGTTCAATGGATGATTACATTGGGAAAAGTAACCACTGATTGGGAGGCTTTGCACAGTGGAAACAAGGAGCTAACAGTCCCATCTATCATGCTCATGAGATTTCTGCATGGGACACTATTATCTAGTGGCAAACCACCTGGGAAGCCACCTGATTCAGATTTTGTGGGAGATATCTCACAACATGATGCTCCAAGCTTAGATCCATGAGGTATGGGAGCATTGGAAGACAAGGATATAACACTGGGAACTTGGGTAGGCTCAAAGAGCAGGGAGATCTTCTCCCAACATCATATTTACCCACTCGCATTTCGGATTATGTGTTGTGGGAGGAGAAGAATGGAAGGAATGGCCTTCCAAATTATACATTTGGCATGGGAGATGTCAAGGAAGAGTTTATCCACATGACAAACATTTCAGTTGATGGATCATCGTCATTGTCATTGTTGGAGAGTTTAGATCCATACTAGAAATCCCAACTGTTGGTGGAATATTCCAAGGATCTTCACACTTGTATAATACCTGATCACTAGCTGCATGAAGAGGGATATTTAGTCCAAGAAGGAGTCATCTATCATCATTGTAGGATCTTCTTGTCGAAAGCTTCCAAGATTAAGGAGAAGTTACTACAAAGGGCCTATGAAGAGTTATGTTTTAGCCACACAAATTCCATGAAGCTCAACAATATCATCTTCAGGAGCTACCATTGGGAGGGATTTGAAGGAGAACTATATCAACATTGTCAAATATGCATGTACCATGTGGAGATGGAGTAGAAACATAACTATATGAGAGAGTTAATTCAACCCTCTCTTTCTCTTTTTGAGGAATATGATAGATCTATGCACCACTCCACTTGTATGAGGATGATTATTGGTGAAGAGCATACTCATGTAAATAATGTTTTATTTTCTGATTGTATGTGTTCATTTACCATGTATATGTAGGCCATGACTCCAAGGAGGAGTGTTGTACCTTACAAACTTCATGGCCAACTTTTGGGCATAAAAATTTCTGAAATTGGCCACTCCCTTGAAGGACAAAGGGAGATTTTGTTTCATGATGGGTGCACTCCTAAGGCACCAAACATATCTCACACTTTCAGCCATGGTGAGATGACATGGGCAGAAAGTAAGTGGTGTGGAAACCACTTACCACATCTTGATCTGATGCAGGCAGGAGATGCACTGCGCTGGTTCTACATGTGGGACTATGACCCACGTCCATATGCACAAATTTCTGTTTATATGTATGTTGTTTTTCTCCCATACATTTATGATGCAATTGTACCTTTTATGGGAATGTATGGGGGGATGATGGGAGGTATGTATGTACCTTATGGGATGGAGACTCTCTATGTATCTTATGCTACATGTTTCAGGGAGAGCATTGGGCCAGCCATGTTTGTTTCATTTGAACTATTGTCTCCTTGTGGGATGGAATATTTACATCTCATGAGAACTTTGGAGGAGAAATTCATGGAGGGTTGGATCGGTGAAAACTTAGCTGATAATAGGAATATTACCACATGTTAGTGTCACTAATGTAGGAGGAGAAGAGCTACAACACTCACCTTATCAGTTGCTTGAGGACAAGCAACAGTTTGGAGGGGAGGACTGTAATATTCCTAATTGGTCATAAGCTAATTAGAATATTCATTTTTGTTTTTTGTCTTTGTTTAAAGAATAAAAGTGTAAAGGAGATATATAAAACTCCTAAATAGTCAATAAATCAATGCCAAATGTGAAAAAGGATAAATCTTGGCTATGTAAGCAAGCACCCTTAGGTGTGAAAGGGGTTGGATATCTTAACTGGGTCAACCTTGACCAAATCTACAACGTTGTCTTAGGGGGGTGGCCATTAATGAGGCACAACGCAGTTTTAGATGGAGTTGCTTTGTGTGAAAGAAGTGTTTTCATTGAAGGTGGTTTAGGGTTTACAAACTCTTAACTTATAAAAGGAAGAGGATGGCAGCATGAGAAGGTTGTTGATGATATTATATTTTCTAAGTATATTGTTTATTTAGACATATCTCATTCTCTTTTTGTTTGCTTGAGAATAATGTTGTTTAGAATTGGGTGTTTGTTAATTTCTGAACATGTTCTATGCCATTTCAGATTAGGGCACACAATACTGAAGGAGATAGAACATACTAATAAATTGATAGAAAACAAGCCAAAACAGAGATGAAGAGTGGTGGTGTTATGGCGATCAGCAGGATGCTTCTACCAGCAAAGTCTCCAATAGGTCATTCAGCCAAGAGTGTCACACATAACCCTAGAACAACCCAAAAAAATAACATTCCATAGATACGCAACTCCAATGCTATCCAAAGAGAGAGAATTCCTCCACACAATATGTGTCAAATGAACTCTAAGTCTCTCCAATATATAGGAATATTTGGGGGTGTGTGACATGTCCTTTAAGACATTTAAGTCTATATTTTATTCTAGGCCGACCTAGCACATAAGTGGAATAAATTCAAAGTACATGTTCTGCTCATTCGATCGAGATGATCTTTAGATCAATCTTACACCTCTCCGAAAGAGGAATCCAATAAAAATATTTTGATCGTCATCTGAGTAGCACAACCCGAAGTTTGGACCTAGTTTTCCAATTTTAACACTCCCTCTCAACTAGGGAGAACTCTGCCCACAAGTGCAATCCAAACATCGTGAGTCATCCCATCGTAACTTGCTTTGCTGGCCTCTTTATTTCAAAACAGAAGTGGGTCAGTCACAAATACATCATACCCGGCTGACAGATTCATCCCAGAGGTCTGAAACCTCTATAGGACTCACAAAGAGTCTCATACCAACCTGAAGTTTGTTTACCTGACCAGAAGTCAGTTGGAGGTCCGAAACCTCACTAGGACTCAAGAGCGTCATATACTAACCCAAAGTTAGTTTCACTGACTCGAAGTCAGTTGGAGGTCCAAAACCTCACTAAACTTGATCCTAGATCAAGTAGTTGGACACGTTCCATCCTAGAAATAGAGAGTACATAAATCTCCGATGCGTCCATCGGTCTTGCTATGGTCTCTATTCACTTTTCCCACCTCATTGGGAAAATGAGAGGTAATTACCATGAGTCTGAAACTCCATGGGTAGGATGCATACGAGGCACAGATCAAAGAGAGGTAAATCATCTCAATGTCATCACGGTGGGGTAGAAGCACACCAACTAGGTTTGGCAAGCCTAGCCCTATGGTTGCTTATAGCACCTAAGCTATCCCCAAAACCCCCTTGGAGCTCCCAAAGCTCATCATCCAACAGGACCCTTGGAATAGGGTCGTTCCATGATTCCAAGATTCTCACGTAAGGTTAGGAACATGACCTTCCCCAAGGGCATTGTGAGAATATCTGTGACTTGCTCATCAGTTCCTATATGATTGAGCCTTACGGTGCCTCACTGTACCATATCCCAGATAAAGTGGTACCAGCCATCAACATGCTTGGATCAATCGTGGAACCCAAGATTCTATGACAAATGAATCCCCCTCTGGTTATCACAAAGGATAATGGTGGCATCTAATACATGCTCGAACAACTCACTGAAGAGCTTTCGCAACTAAGTGACTTCACAACGGGTCATACATGCTGCAATGCATTCGACCTCAGCAGTGCTCAAGGAAACCGACTTTCATTTTCTGCCTGAAGCATATATACTTGTGAAGTAGCATCCAAATGTTCTCTTACAATCCACCATACTGCCAACCCAATCAACATCAGTATATACATGGAGTGTCATACTCTTGGCAGTGTATCTCAGCCCATGGTCTATCGTGCCTCAGAGATATCTCAAGAGTTTCTTGGCACCAACCCAGTGAATTTTATGGTCAACCATGTGTTGATTCAAAGTGTTCACTGCACAACATACGTCTAGATGGGTGTTTACTAAGAACATTAGGGCCCCTACTAGTTGACGACACACGGAAGGATTTGATAACATGGGCCCAGCAGTGCTGCCACTCAACTTCTTGAAGTTGAGCTCCATCGATGTCGACACGGACTTATAGTCCATCATGCTAAATCTTTCCAGAGGCTTCAAAATGTATTTTCCTTGAGAAAGGAAAATCTCGCTAGGTCTCTACCAGACCTCCAGGCCTAGGAAGTAGTGTATTAGTCCTAGGTCCTTCATCTCACTCTCAGCAACAAGCTCCCTCTTGCACTAATGAAAGAGAGGGTCAACACCTGTAAGGAAGAGGTTGTTAGGTCCCTATATTACTAGTATAGTCCCTTATTGTTGTTTTTGTAATCCCCTTATTGTTATTATTGTACCCTTGTAACCACCATATTGTTATTATTGTGCCCTTAAATTATTATTGTTAGGTCGGCTAGGATTACACTGTGGCCCCACTAGGATTACATTGTGGCCCCATGGACTTCTATATATAGAAAGGAGGTTTTTTAATTTGAATCATCCAAGAATTGTTCATTCATGTAATGTATTGGAGGTTTCCCCCTCGAAGTGACTTATTTATAAGTCTTTTATATCTCGTTTCTTCTCTTTTTGGAGCTAGTTTCACAACATTTGGTATCAAAGCTTTGAGATTCTATGGTTTCGCTGCTCCAAACAGGTCATCATGGAATTTTAATTATAATTTTTTTTCTACGAAGGTTCAGAATCTGAAATTTTTAAAGTGCGAAGCCAAAATCCTGAGGAACATTGTCACAAAATTTCAAAGCTTGGTTCGTAATATTTTCGGAGATATGATCTGTGCAATTTAGGTCATTTTGCAGGTTCCTGAATTTAACCTAAACATGTCATCGTGGTATTTTCGTAATAAATTTTTTTCTACGAAGGTTCAGAAGCTGAAATTGTTATAATGCGAAGCTGCAATCCTAAGGAACATCTTCACAAAATTTCAGATATTGGTTCGCAATATTTTTGGAGATATGATTTGTGGAAGTTAGGGCTTTTTTAGGCTTCTGAATTTCATCTCAAAGAGGTGATCATGGGAAAAATTTCATAGCTCTCTCTCTAAGCATCAGATTAGAGTGATGTAAAAAGTGGATGCAAGTACACAGACTGTAGTTTTTGGTCTATCAATTTCAGAGTGAAAGGAGGAAACAATGACACGTGGAAATTCATACAAGTTCGCTCTATTGAACCAGTCCAAAATTGGGTCATGGTGGGAGATTGGACATAACTTTGCCTTGAAGAATCCAAATCAGATCAAACCTGTGGCATTTGAAAGAAGATTCATAGGGCTATTGCAGGGCTGAATTTTAGATATTTAGAATCCGCAATTATAGAGATAATTTAATTTCAATATGAATCTCCTCAAAAGCATGTAAAAGGTGTGTATTTTGTTTTCCGAATTGCATAAGTCTTGTTTGAAGAATCAAGTTGAATTAATTCCAAGGGCATATTGTAGAATAGATATCAGTATTGGATTCTAAAATGGCCCCTAAAAATAATTCAACACCCATTAAGCCTTTAGAAAGCTCTACTATGACTCATGAAGATGAAGAATGGCAACATGACATATCAAAATTACAAGAGCAAGTGCAACAAATTTCGCTCTCGTAAAGAGCAACAAAAAATGACATGGAAGTTTTGAAGAAAGGCGTGGAAACTAAGATGGATGGTTTGAAGAAAGGCGTGGAATCTAAGATGGATGGTTTGAAGAATGGAATGGAATCTAAGATATATGGCATGGAAGCTGGCATGGAATCTAAGATGGATGACTTGGAAGCTAAGATTGATGAGAAAATGGAAAACATGAAGAATGATCTAAAAGCACACATGGAAGGTTTGACAAAGTTGATACAAGAAATGTTTCCTAATGGTGAAAATATAGTAGAGGAAACTCATGATGAGAAAAAAATCAATGTTGATCGTGATTTCATAAAATCTAATGTTGGCGGGAAGAACCACCATATTCCAAAAATGGATATGAGGAAGTTTGATGGAAAGGATCCTGTAACATGGATACTACAAATGGAGCAATATTTTGATCTCCATAATGTGCAAAACACACAAAAGGTACGCATTGCAACTTTACATTTATAACAAAATACATTTGTATGGTATCGATGGCTTTGCTCCCGTAAAAAAATTGTCACTTGGTCAATTTTTACAGAGGAAATGATAGCACATTATGAGGATACAAAGAAAAACACCTTCTTTAGCCAATTGATAAATCTCAAACAAAAGGGTTTAGTGGGGGAGCACATTGAGGACTTCCAAAAATTGAATATAAGGGTAACTGATATTCCAGAGGAACACAAGATTGATCTCTTCATAGGTACTTTAAAGGATAACATCCAACATGAAATTCGCGTTTTGGAACCTGATTCATTGGAGAAGGCATTCAGGTTGGCAAGAAAATTGAATGTAAAATTATGGCGACAAGGAAGCCTACCACTCACTTCTATAAAGAAGGAAGTGTTGCTACGCCTAGATTTCCACAACCTACAAGGTTGACAACACAAAAATTGGAAGAAAAAAGAGCAAAAGGGCTTTGCTACAGTTGTGATAGAAAATACACTAAAGGTCATAAGTGTGCTGAGAAGAAATTATTTTACATAGATTGTGAAGAGGAAGAAGAAAATGAACAAGAAGAGGATATACACCAGGAACCAACCCAAGAAGAGGGAGAAATGAGTCCGACCATATCGTGTAATGCATTGGTAGGAATTACCACTCCTCAAACTCTCAAGATAGAAGGACATATCAAGAAGAAAAAGGTAATAGTGTTGATTGATTCAGGTAGTACCCATAATTTTATTCATTGTAAGGTAGCCAAGGAATTGAATTGTTTCCTATACCCAGCACCAGAATGTCAAGTGATGGTTGCAAATGGAGGAGCTATAAATTTCTCTGGAAAATGCCATAATATCAAGCTAACCATGGGGGAATATGTATTGAATAGTCCAATGCTTTCCATTCCTATGGGAGGTGCTGATATTGTACTAGGAGTACAATGGTTACAATCTTTGGGGACGGTAGCTTTTAATTTTCTTGAAATTTTCTTGAAATTTTTTTCAGAAGGAAAGGAAGTCGAATTACGGGGTATTGTAGGGAAGCCAGGAATGATAATAAGCTCTAATTTCATGACAAATATTATAAAGAAAGAACAACGAGGCATAATTGCACAATTATGCTCACAAGAAGTGCCAACATCAAAATCATCTATTTCTACAGATCTCCAAAAAGTCTTGGACAATCATTTCAAGGTTTTTGAAACTCCAAAAGGACTCCCACCTATTCGTGATCATGATCATGCTATTCATTTGATTCCAGGAAGTGTTCCTCCAAACATTAGGCCTTATGGATATCCTTATGTCCAAAAGAGTGAAATTGAACATATGATTGCAGAAATGTTAGAGGCGGGTATAATTCAAACCTAGTCAAAGTTATTTCTCTGCTCCTGTAGTATTGGTACATAAGAAGGATGGATCATGGCACATGTGTCCAGATTATAGGGAGCTCAATAAGCTCACCATTAAATATAAATTTCCCATTCCTGTGATTGATGAATTATTGGATGAATTACATGGATCAATGTATTTTACCAAATTGGATCTTCGTTCAGGGTATCATCAAATTAGAATGAAGACTGAAGATATTCCGAAAACAACATTTTGAACTCATGAGGGTCATTATGAATTTTTGGTCATGCCTTTTGGCCTTACCAATGCACCTTCTACATTTCAAGAGTTGATGAATTCCATTTTCAAACCCACCCTTAGAAAATTTGTGCTAGTATTTTTTGATGATATACTAATCTACAGCAGGTCTTGGAAGGATCATGTTCAACATGTTGACAGGGTGCTCAAACTATTGTAGGAGAAACAATTATATGCAAAAACATCCAAATGTTTCTTTGGAGTACAAGAAGTGGAATATCTGGGTCATATTGTATCTCACGAGGGTGTTAAGGTAGACCCTAACAAAATTAAAGCCATTAAGGAATGGAAATTCCCCACAACCATAAAGCAGTTGCGAGGATTTCTCGGGTTAACAGGGTATTATCGAAAGTTTGTTAAAAATTATGGGAGAATAGCAGCACCTCTAACAACATTATTGAAGAAAGATGCATTTTCATGGACTCCTGAAGCAACTAAGGCCTTTGAATATCTTAAAGAGGAAATGTGCCTAGCACCGGTCTTAGCTACGCCAGACTTCACAAAAACCTTTATTGTGGAATGTGATGCCTCAGGAAATGGAATTGGTGTTGTTTCAATGCAAGAAGGAAGACCCATTTCTTTTGAAAGTCGTCCAATCAAAGGAAAGTATTTACAGAAACCTATTTATGAGAAGGAAATGTTAGCAATACTACATGCACTAAAGAAATGGCGAACTTACCTAATGGGAAGACACTTCAAGGCAAAAACTGATCATGATAGTCTTAAACACTTTTTGGAACAAAGACTATCGTCAGAAGAACGACAAAAATGGGTCACAAAGATGTTGGGTTATGACTTTGAAATAATCTACAAAAAAGGAAAGCTTAATGTTGTTGCAGATGCACTCTCAAGAAAGAATGAAGAGGTGGAATCATTGCTTTGTGCCATTTCTAT
Source organism: Pinus albicaulis (assembly GCA_034641835.2). Taxonomy (NCBI): domain Eukaryota; kingdom Viridiplantae; phylum Streptophyta; class Pinopsida; order Pinales; family Pinaceae; genus Pinus; species Pinus albicaulis. The sequence continues at coordinate 1,223,359,210 of CM076572.1, read as the reverse complement.
TATCCAACCGGATTGGATAACCGAAGCAAGAGATGAATGGAAGAAGGACAAAGATGTATGGACACTCATTCAAAAGTTGCAGCAAGATCCTAGTACATCTGATACATTTAGTTGGAAAAATGATTCCTTACGGTACAAAGATCACTTATATCTTTGTAAGAATTCCCAACTAAAACAAAATATTCTTTCTGATTTTACACTTCTCCTTTAGGAGGACACTCAGGATTTTTAAAAACTTACCACAAGGTAAAGGAATAATTTTTTTGGGATGGCCTTAAATTTGATATTTAAAAGTTTGTGGCGTAATTTTTGGTTTGCCAATAGAATAAAGTTGAGACAATTAAGACCCCGGGTCTTCTACAACCTTTATCCATTCCAAGTCAACGTTGGGAGGAGATTTCAATGGATTTTATCACAAGTTTACCTAGGTCCGAAGGAAAGAGTGTCATCATGGTGGTAGTTGATAGACTTGAAAAGTATGCACACTTTTTTGCATTATCTCATCCATTTAAAGCAAGTATAGTTTCTACTACATTTATGGACACAATTCAAAAGCTACATGGAAACCCAAGGGATATTGTGAGCGACAGAGATCCCATTTTTACTGGAAATTTTTGGATGGAGTTATTTTCTTGTTTGGGTACTCAATTAGCTCATAGCTCATCCTATCATCCTCAATCCGATGGTCAAACTGAGATAGTAAATAAATTCTTGGAAGGATATCTTCGTTGTTTTGTATTTGATAAACAAACACAATGGGTCAAGTGGTTACCTGTCGCTGAATGGTGGTATAACACTTCCTTCCATACTGCAGCAAAAATGACCCCATTTATGGAACTTTATGGATATCATCCACCATCCATCACATCATCTTTAACAGAAAATTTGAAGGTTCAAGCAATGGAAGATCACATAAAGCATCAAGAAGAAGTTCTCCAACTCTTAAATGACAACCTAAATTTGGCACAAAATCGAATGAAACAACAGGCAGATCAACATCGCAGAAAGATAAGTTTTGATGTAGGAGACTGGGTATTTTTATGGCTACAACCATACAAACAAATGTCCCTCAAGAAAGCTAAGAAGGATAATAAATTATCACCAAAGTACTATGGTCCTTACAAGGTGTTGCAAAATATTGGTACTATGGCATACAAATTGGAGCTTACTGCTTCTTCATGAGTGCATCCAATTTTCCATGTTTCATGCTTAAAGAAGGTTATAGGTGAAAATCTTCCAGTTCAAACAATATTTTCAGAACTTGATGAGGAAAGAAAAATCATATTGGAACCTGAAGCGGTCACAGAAACAAAAACTTCATAGCTATGGAATTGATCAATTTCAGAGTATCTCATCAAGTGGAAGAACTTACTCACTGAAGATTCTACATGCGAGGATGAGAATTTTATACAGAAGCACCCAGAGCTACTCAAGCATTCAGGACAACACTTTTTTGAAGGAGAGGGGCATGTTAGGTCCCTATATTACTAGTATAGTCCCTTGTTGTTGTTAGTGTAACCCCTTTATTGTTATTATTGTACCCTTGTAACCCCCGTATTGTTATTATTGTGCCCTTAAATTATTATTGTTAGGTCAACTAGGATTAAATTGTGGCCCCACTAGGATTACATTGTGGCCCCATGGACTTTTATATATAGAAAGGAGGTTTTTAAATTTGAATCATCCAAGAATTGTTCATTCATGTAATGTATTGGAGGTTGCCCCCTCGAAGTGGATTATTTCTAAGGTGTTGATATCTCTTTTATTCTATTTTTGGAGTTGGTTTCACAACAGAGGTCGTCCTCATACAACACCAAAATGATAGGCATCTCTCTATCAACCTTGAAGTAAAGGTTCATATCAGCATTACTACGAGTGAAGCCTAGCTTCATTAGGTAGCTAACTATCCTTTCGTACCAAGCTCTGGGTGCTTGCTTCAGCCCATAGAGGGATTTCTTTAACCTGTAGACAAGGGTGTCCCTATCCTGGACTTCGAACCCCAGAGGTTGCTCAACATACACCTCTTCCTTTATCGCATCACGCAGAAATGCAATCTTTACATCCATCTGATGAAGACTCCATCCTTGCGTAGTAGCAAGGGCTGTGATTGATCGAATGGTGGTATATCAGGCCACAGGTGCAAGTGTGTCATCATAGTTTATGCCTTCCTCACGAGCAACGAACCTTGCCTTGAACTTTTCAGTACTTCCATCAGATCCATGCTTGATTTTGTATCAAGGTGACAACATCTTTGATCTGTGGTCTAGGAACCATATCCCATACATCACCCTCGCATCCTTGCAGATTTATATGCTTTACAGCTTCTTCAAATGATCTAGGCTCATATTGTACTCATGGAAGCTAGATACCCCTGGTATTTATATGGCTTCTTGGTTTTCCTCTAGAATTTCCCCCTCTGAATCCATATGTCCTGAGCCATGAGGATATTCTTTCATTTAGCAATGGTATCTATGCAGGAGCATATACATCTTAATGCCAGCTTCTCTCTCGAGAGAAGACATCTATTTTAAATGAGGGCATCCCAGACACCAGCTTGGAAAGGAGATTTATTCTCCATGTTAGTTACCTGTAATTTATTAGCAAGATTGGCAGAGTCCAATTACAGAAACAACATCGTTTCAACCACTTTGGGATTCTAGGATCTAGCCCTCCTGAATCCGGAGAGGGATCTCTCCAATGAGTGCAAAGATGGATTTGTCTTTGAAGTTTGGGGTAATAATGTTAGGCTAGTTATGAAGACCAAGGGTTTGTTTGTTTTTTGGATGGTTGAGCATGAAAACAGTTTAAGGGGAAAGTTCTGAATGCAAAGAGTTTCAAAAGTGAGAAGTTGCAAGCAAAAGAACAAGCTTCAGCCAGAAAGGTAGGTAACGGCAAGTTTTAGTCCATTGGGCTATGGAGTCATAATAGGGTTTAATCGAAACAGTAGGTTCAAGAATGGTCCATGGGGCAAGTCATCTATGTCTAAGATCTCTTTGAAGATTGATTTATGGAATGAAATGGTACAACAAGAAGGAAAATTAAACAGATGCAGAACAAAGAGCAGCCTAGGATCTAGTAAGTACTTTTAAACTAGTTAGCCTTTAACAAACACTTAAGAAGGACATGAAAGCACACTAGGATCTGGTAAGTACTTTTAAACTAGCCAGCCTTTGATACACTTTCAATAGAAAACATACAAAAATAGGGGAAACACAAAGATAACACAGAATGGTCTAAGATCTGGTAAGTACTTCTAAACTAGCCATCTTTTAACACATTCCAAGGGAAACATTTAGACAGTCTTTGGAAATGAAACTAGGACCAGGGCACACCATATCTTCCAGAGTTCATCTCTACTTAACTAATACTAAACATAGCATTCAAGACTGATATTCAGCTAAACAATAAGATGAGGGAACGCCAACATTCCTATGCTCAAACTGAATCAAATCATTCTCAAATACACAGATTGAAAGAAAACATTTAGATAAAGATTTTCAGTTAGAGAAGGTTACTGATATACAGTAGGTCCTAACTCTATGCATGTTGTTCTTTATAGAGGATATTAAACACAGTGAAAACAAAAATAAAATAACAAGTTACAATGAGGAAAACATCACCTTCAACATAGACCAGGATCCCATAAATCAGCTTGTATTGATGCTTCGAACCAGTTACAACGTAAGTCCAATGCTATAGTTCAGAAATCATCTACACTATCCAACCTAACTAATCTAGTGCAAGCAGAGCTCCAAGGGCCAATGAACACTATGTATAGATAGAAGTCTCAAGCTCAAATGTGTTTCAAAGTTCTGCAACCAACACCTCACTCATCTTCTATAGCAGTATATATAGAAGTATGAGGAGGTCAGATCTGATGAAAGATTTATCATTACAATTAATACAGATTTAATGGATTTTGGGCCTTTGAGAAGCTCAATCTAGAAACTTACAAACATATCTTCTGCATTGAATGATTTTCATTAAATATCAAGCTCTGTGGGAGCTTGGCTGTCCTCCGTGGTTCTGTGTGATGTGAGGGTTACTCCGTAGATGTGTTTTGCATTGAATTTCCTTGCAGAAGTAACTCTTTGGCTGATGGAGTGGTCTTTGTCAGGCTTCCATTTACTCTAGGTATGTCTTTGATGTACCTGCTGCAGTGGCCTGTAGAATTGCACAAAGGCAGAATAATGATGCTCGGGCCTGCCATACTTGTGAAACAAATGCTTTGGTATTTTCGGACTATGTTCAAGGCGGAGAACTTCTCTGGAACACGGCGTAGATTAACAACAATATGGACACTCTGTCCTGAAGAGTAATGTGCTGATGAAGCTATCCTGATGACTTAGTTTTTGTGCCTTGGACCTTCAGTCGCTTCATTTATATCTATGTCCGTGAAAACTGCATTTTAAATGGCCTCGGGAAGACTTTACAGTGCTTCCAACCCTATCTTTAAATGCAAGTCTTGTCAAAAACTCTTTCTTGGTCTTCTTCCATGATTTCTTTCTGAAAAATGGTCCTTTTCTATGCTCTATGTCCCTATAGCAGGAACTGAAAATCATGGAGGTCTTCTGTTGCTTTTACCCTACAAAACACGAAACTTAGTTAAGAAATCTGATGCACGGGATGGCAGATGTTATACGGAGGGCGGAGGAAATGATAGCGCGGCGGTGGCGTTTTAGAATGAAAAGTGGTGAATAATGCAGTGGAATGGTAAAGACAGCGAACAAATAGGGTTTGGTGGTGAAGTGCGTTGTGAACCATTTGATCGTGGTCTAATGACGAAAATCGACGGCGGAGATTAAAACCACGAGAATGATGTACGAAATGAGTGAAAAACACATGAAACATGAACTTTAATGCAAAATATGAAACTTTGGACTTTGGCAGAAATGCAAAGGAAATGCGTGAAATGCAATGGAAATATGATGGGAATGACGTACGAGGTGGGACCTGCGTGGTGATCGCAAATCACAATTGGAGATCAGAGCGGGGGGGGGGGGGAATTGCAACGCGGAGAAATTAACTTGTGATGCGATCGGAGGATGCGATCCATCGCATCGCAAACATTGCAATGGACCGATCGGGGAACACCACATGAAAACTTACAATTGTGATGATCTGCCATCGAAGGAGGGCGGGGAGTGCGATTAGCGCTCCACCGTCGTATTTAAACAACAGATCAACAGTGTAGAACATATCGTGGGACTTATGCGCATCGGAACTTTGATGCAGGTCTTTTTTATCAACCCATTTTTGTATTTCTGTGATCGCGCGCTCACACGATGGCGCCTTTCAATCAACCCATTTTTATATTTCTGCGATCTGCAATCATGCGACCGGCCCCCAGGGCATTAAGTGCTTTGTTTTGGGTAAGGGTTACGTGGGGAAGTGGTTAAAAGGGGCTGGCGGGAAAGGGGCTAAGCCCTATTACAAAGTAGGAAAGTGGGTTTTTAGCCCATTTCAATGTGTTTTAAGGCCAAGGAAGGGGAACGATAAAGGGGACAGAGGGGAATTTGGCCAACAAAGGGTAGGGGAAGGATATAAAGGGGACTTGGGAGGATTTAAAAGGTAAGTGGGGGATTTAAAAGGGAGGGGAAAAATGATGGTTTTGGAGCAGTTTCTTCTCATGATTTCAGTAGAATTTCTGAGTATAGAAAGGGAACATCAATGAAGACTTTGGATAGAGGAAAAGGCAGGAGGCCTTCAAGAGTCTTCAAGAGCCAACACTTTTTAGCAATAAAAATTGTTCCTTGGAGGCTCCAATAAGTTTTTAGCCAGAATTTGGTATAACAAATTTTATAGCGGGCTAACAGTGACTCCACTTGGGGATGGTGCCTTCTTGAAGGCATCAAGAACTGCAGACTTGCATTCTCTGGGAAGCTGACCTGTGCCTGATTCATTGGGTTGCTCTTCCTTTGCTAGGATGATGTGCTCTGAAAACATATATGCAGTTATGAAACAAATGGATATTCATCAATACAGACTTCTACCTACCCAATCCTACTGATATAACATTTTTTTTCTTCATTAGAGTGCACTTGGATTGGCAAACTCTTTTTACAACATTTTATTATTTTGAAAGCAGGAAAACTAATCTAATTCTACTCCTTATTTCTCCATGAATGCAGATTAAACAGTTGAGTTCAGATACTTCTCTACCTATTCTACTATATGATGGGATTAAGCTGTCCAACAGATTTTCATTCTCTAAATTCCACAACAGAAATTCAAAAACATTCAAACTAGGATTAGATAGTCTAGTTTGCTGTGGATCCAAGGCATAAAGACAGTTGCACATGGACAAAAATTTGCATAAAACTAAAACAAAACTTTGAAGGCTTGAAATCTGAAATTTCGAAGCATTCTTCTTCTTTTTTGTGACTCAAGTTTTGGGCTTGTTAGAGTCACTTGCCTTTCTTCATTTCAGCTCTGTTTTGACTTTGTTCGAGCTATTCTTTCTTTCTTTCTGGTTTAGATTTTGAGCTAATTAGAACCAGATTTATGTCTTTATGACTCAAAAAATAGAATAGATTTGAGTCATCTCTTGCTTGGAAAATTTAGGTTCAGGTTTGAGCTTGTTTGAACCTTTCATTTCTATCCTAATCTATCTACTGATAAGCCAAGATTAAACAGTTTGGAAAACCGAATTCACTATCCTATCAACATAAAATTTAAAGCTAACTAGTCAAGATTAGGTTGTTTGACTAGTTAGAAGTGTGTTTTTCAGGAGTGGCATTTGAACTTGCACACTTTCAGAATTGTTTCTCTTTTTTGGTATGGGGCTATACCTTTCTTGTTTTGACAATCTGCCCTCTTTTCTCTTTTTCTATTTTTTTTGTATTTTTGAATCTTTGATTTTTCTTCAAAGCAGAAAACAACAACTAACTACATGCTCAGAATTGAGCTTTATTGACATTCCTATCTAACCTGTTCTAAACATGGAGTATTTACCTTTATCATATGATACAAAAAAGCCAATGGCTGCTTGTCAGAGGTATCCATAGAACATATTGAAGATTGACCTTCAATATCAAGGCTATCACAGAAGGTGACAAGTTTTCATGTCTCTGGCTCTTGTAAAGGATCACTGCTTGATAATTTGAGCCAGCTGGGGTTTCCACACACTCTTCCATAGGATCAACAAAGAAAAGATGAAGATTCTCTTCTTTATGGTCCTCCACAATTTGTAGGTTATCTACTTCCAAGACATCAGGTTTGAGGAGCATATCTTCATAAAGTTCCTTGGAAGCTTCATTATTCTTAACAGAAAAGGAAAAATATTCTTCTTGAGAAGATGGTATATCCTCAGCAGGATATTCTGGTATTTTTTTCTCTCCCTCTTCTTCATCATCATCTGAACTGGAGGACTCATCATATTTGGCAGTGTTGTCATCTTGTAGCCCTAGTATGCTCTGGTTTAGTGGACTGTACTCTATGAGGAGGTTATTATATTCTTGAGCAAGGGTATGTTTAATTGTTTCCTCTTTTTCAAGAGAAAGCTCCTTGATTTCCACCTGCCCAAAAATTTCTTCGCTTCTTTCCCCCTCATCCTTTGAGCTGAAATTCTGTTGATTCCCAATCACATGGAAACTATTACTGATGATTTGAAATGAATCAGAGCAAAGATCAAATGAATCTTCACTCACTTCTAGGCTTTGAAAACTTTCATCATCAGTATCATAAATAGTCTGCACTGGCTCATTACTTCTTTGAAGGAACTGATCTTCCTCCCATAAATCTACTAATGATGATCCTGCAAAATTAAATTCTGTTTGGGAAGCATCATCACCAGATAAATCAAAGTTAGGAGAATCATGAATATAATTAATACTACCAATCAAACATACTGGGTTATCAACAGGTCCTTCTTCATTCTGATCTACAAAAAAACTTTCTAAATCTGTACAACAAAGTTCTTTATTTGAATGGGCAAGAGTGTTTGTTTTGCAAAAAAATTCAGAGACTGGTTGTTTATTAATAGTCTGATCTATATCTTTTTTTGTCAAAGGGGAAGACGTTTCTATGTTCCCTTGAACAGGAGTACAACAGTTTTCTGTCTCTTGTGAAGACTGATTTTGAGGCTGGATGTCTTCTTGAGCCTCAGCTATAAGAGATGATGAATCGATTTTTGAGTTTTCATGGATATCTTGAGGAATGTTCTTTACTTCTTGGATCATCTCTTCCTCAACTAATTCATGAATGGCTGTTAAAAGATCTTCGGGATGCATCTCTTCCAAAGCTTCCTCATTATCTATAATGTGTTGGGTGATGTTTTGTGATGGATCATAATATATTGCACCCAATGATAATGATGTAGTGTTTTATTTATAGTTCTCATAGAACACATATTCAAGGTCTCTTAAAGAAAACAAACGACCAGATCTCAAGAATTCATACCAATCCCTAGAGTTTACTTCTAATGTTAACATGAACATTTTCATTAGGAAGTCTTCATGCCATTCAACTTTCAACCTCCATACATGTATGTGAAATTTGATAAGATGTAATAAAGGGTCATCAAACTTTTCACCTTGAAAAACAGGCAGGTTATCATCCCAATTCACCTGGGGCATCTTATGTGGAAACCCAGGGATATGATCTCTACTCATTGGGGCATATCTTTGTTGTATTCTTGGAATCATGTTTGTAAATCAAGAAAGAGGTCACTGTGTCTGGTCAATCAGTTCAGGGTCTTCTACCAATGGATTCATTTGGTCTTTTGGGAGTTTCAGAGTGTGGAGTTGCCAGGTGGAAGATTTTTAGCTCCTAAGGAGGTAAAAAATTTTAATGGTTCCACCACCATGTGTTTCTTGTAAAGCTGCATGGTTTTCAGGAACTGAAATAGCTCTCAAGGGTGATCTGAAAACGGTTGATAATTTAATCCTAGGAAACTTCCTAAGGAGAGATTTCTGGGTTATCAACTATTTCGGGTGGATCAGGGTCAGGATAGGCTCTAGTGTGAATCTTCCTAGGAGCCACTATGTTGTGTTTATTAGACCCAAATAAACAAGACAAGTTCAACTAGGTATGACAATATTTGAGAGGTTAACTAGTCTGTTTTACAAATTTAAATTCTACAGTCCTCTAATTGAGTTAGAAAGATATTATAATGATAAAGGTTCTTCCCAGTGGAGTCTTAAGGTCCGTTAAGGATTGTGGAGTCGCCAAGTGGAAGTTTTTAGCTCTTTTCAGAGGCAAAAGGTCTTATGGTCCACCACCATGTTTATTGGATACCAATCTGAAATGTTTTTGGGTTTTTCTGAGTTATTTTATGTTGTGTGGTTCTAAGAATATCCTACCTCTGTTTCAAAACTTAGCTACGGTTATGAGACAAAGACAGTTTACTCTTATGGCTAAGTCAGCTTATCTTTCAATGTTAGATAAAGTCTTGAGAGAACCCCAGGATCTACCTAGTTTTTCACTGATTCAAACAAGTTTCATCATGATTACCATTTCTTGGTAGTGCTTGAAAGGTTGCTTTATACTCACAAATTTTTCTTGAATCAAGGGCTTTCTAAGGTCTCTAAAAGGTATCAAAAACACTCAGTCCCCAGTGGAGTCGCCAGAAATGTTAGTTACCTTTAATTTATTAGCAAGATTGGCAGAGTCCAATTACAGAAACAACATCGTTTCAACCACTTTGGGATTCTAGGATCTAGCCCTCCTGAATCTGAAGAGGGATCTCTCCAATGAGTGCAAAGATCGATTTGTCTTTGAAGTTTGGGGTAATAATGTTAGGCTAGTTATGAAGACCAAGGGTTTGTTTTTTTTTTGGATGGTTGAGCATGAAAACAGTTTGAGGGGAAAGTTCTGAATGCAAGGAGTTTCAAAAGTGAGAAGTTGCAAGCAAAAGAACAAGCTTCAGCCATAAAGGTAGGTAACTGCAAGTTTTAGTCCATTGGGCTGTGGAGTCATAATAGGGTTTAATCGAAATAGCAGGTTCAAGAATGGTCCATGGGGCAAGTCATCTATGTCTAGGATCTCTTTGAAGATTGATTTATGGAATGAAATGGTACAACAAGAAGGAAAATTAAACAGATGCAGAACAAAGATCAGCCTAGGATCTGGTAAGTACTTTTAAACTAGCCAGCCTTTGATACACTTTCAATAGAAAACATACAAAAACAGGGGAAACACAAAGATAACACAGAATGGTCTAAGATCTGGTAAGTACTTCTAAACTAGCCAGCGTTTAACACATTCCAAGGGAAACATTCAAACAGTCTTTGGAAATGAAACTAGGACCAAGGCACACCATATCTTCCAGAGTTCATCTCTACTTAACTAATATTGAACATAACATTCAAGATTGATATTCAGCTAAACAATAAGATGAGGGAATGCCAACATTCCTATGCTCAAACTGAATCAAATCATTCTCAAATACACAGATTGAAAGAAAACATTTAGATAAAGATTTTCAGTCAGAGAAGGTTACTGATATACAGTAGGTCCTAACTCTATGCATGTTTTTCTTTATAGAGGATATGAAACACAGTGAAAACATAAATAAAATAACAAGTTACAATGAGGAAAACATCACCATCAACATAGACCAGGATCCCATAAATCAGCTTGTATTGATGCTTCGAACTAGTTACAACGTAAGTCCAATGCTATAGTTCAGCAATCATCTACACTATCCAACCTAACTAATCTAGTGCAAGCAGAGCTCCAAGGGCCAGTGAACACTATGTACAGATAGAAGTCTCAAGCTCAGGTGTGTTTCAAAGTTCTGCAACCAACACCTCACTCATCTTCTATAGCAGTATATATATAAGGATGAGGAGGTCAGATCTGATGAAAGATTTATCATTACAATTAATACAGATTTAATGGCTTCTGGGCCTTTGAGAAGCTCAATCTATAAACTTACAAACATATCTTCTGCATTGAATGATTTTCATTAAAGATCAAGCTCTATGGGAGCTTGGTTGTCTTCCGTGGTTCTGTGTGATGTGAGGGTTACTCCGTAGATGTGTTTTGCATTGAATTTCCTTGCAGAAGTAACTCTTTGGCTGATGGAGTGGTCTTTGTCAGGCTTCCATTTACTCTAGGTATGTCTTTGGTGTACCTGCTGCAGTGGCCTGTAGAATTGCACAAAGGCAGAATAATGATGCTCGGGCCTGGCATACCTGTGAAACAAATGCTTTGGTAATTCCAGACTGTGGTCAAGGCAGAGAACTTCTCTAGAACACGGCGTAGTTTAAAATCAGTATGGGCACTCTGTCCTGAAGAGTAATGTGCTGATGAAACTGTCTTGATGACTTATTTTCTATGCCTTGGACCTTCAGCCGCTTCATTTATATCTCTGTCCATGAAAACTGTGTTTTAAATTGCCTCGGGAAGACTTTACAGTGCTTCCAACCCTATCTTTGAATGCAAGTCCTATCAAAAAATCTTTCTTGGTCTTCTTCCATGATTTCTTTTATGAAAAATGGTCCTTTTCTGTGCTCTATGTCCCTATAGCAGGAACTGAAAATCATGGAGGTCTTCTGCTGCTTTTACCCTGCAAAACACGAAACTTAGTTAAGAAATTCGATGCACGGGATGGCAGAGGTTATATGAAGGGCGGAGGAAATGATAGCGCGGCGGTGGAGTTTCAGAATGAAAAATGGTGAATAATGCAGTGGAATGGTGAAGACAGTGAACAAATAGGGTTTGGTGGTGAAGTGCGTTGTGGACCGTTTGATCGTGGTCTAATGACGAAAATCGACGGCGGAGATTAAAACCTCGAGAATGATGTACGAAATGAGTGAAAAACACATCAAACATGAACTTTAATGCAAAATATGAAACTTTGGACTTTGGCGGAAATGCAAAGGAAATGCGTGAAATGCAATGGAAATATGATGGGAATGATGTACGAGGTGGGACCTACGTGGTGATCGCAAATCGCAATTGGAGATCGGAGCGGGGGGGAAAATCACAACGTGGAGAAACTAACTTGTGATGCGATCGGAGGAGGGCGAGCGGTCGGAGGAGATATGCGATCGGAGGATCAAGAGAACGATGTGATCCATCGCATCACAAACATTGCGATGGACCGATCAGGGAACACCACATGAAAACTTGCAATTGCGATGATCTGCGATCGGAGGAGGGCGGGGAGTGCGATTAGCGCTCCACTGTCAGATTTAAACAATAGATCAACGGTGCAGAACATATCGCGAGACGTATGTGCATCGGAACTTTGATGCGGGTCTTTTTTATCATCCCATTTTTGTATTTCTGCGATCGCGCACTCGTGCAATGGCGCCTTTCAATCAACCCATTTTTATATTTTTGCGATCTGCGATCATGCGACCGGCCCCCAAGGCATTAAGCGCTTGGTTTTGGGTAAGGGTTACATGGGGAAGTGGTTAAAAGGGGCTGGCAGGAAAGGGGCTAAGCCCTATTACAAAGTAGGAGAGTGGGTTTTTAGCCCATTTCAATGTGTTTTAAGGCCAAGGAAGGGGAACGATAAAGGGGACAAAGGGGAATTTGGCCAACAAAGGGTAGGGGAAGGATATAAAGGGGATTTGGGAGGATTTAAAAGGTAAGTGGGGGATTTAGAAGGGAGGGGCAAAATGATGGTTTTGGAGCAGTTTCTTCTCATGATTTCAGCAGAATTTCTGAGTATAGAAAGGGAACAACAATGAAGACTTGGAATAGAAGAAAAGGCAGGAGGCCTTCAAGAGTCTTCAAGAGCCAACACTTTTTAGCAATAAAAATTGTTCCTTGGAGGCTCCAATAAGTTTTTAGCCAGCATTTGGTATAACAAATTTTATAGCTGGCTAACACTCCATAGACAAAACCATCCAAGACTACTGTCTTTTGCTAAAGATTCCAACAATGTGTCTGAGGGCTATAGAAACACATTTTACGATTGCGCTCCAATGTGAAACTGTTATTGTCACATGCTTACTACTACATAGGTTTCTAGTTATGTCACTGTTCAATAGGGAGAATATATCAATCAAGCCTCAGCTTGTGTTGTTATTCTGGGGAGGTCTATTGTAGCTTCCTCAACCAGCCTTCATTATTGTTACCCACTGAACTAGGAATCCAAACATGATTCCTTCTTTCATAATTCTGCATTTGAGAGCTTCGTCTACTACATCTGGCATCTCATCCAGCATTGCTTCTCAATTTCAAATTTACAGTTAATAGTTGATTGATCTAGGGCTTCAAGTCTTCAAATCTCAGTTCTGCAATTTGTCTCCTAAATTGCACAGATCTAGGAACAGATGTTCAAGTCACAAAATTTTACCCTTCGTCATGTCAGTCCATACTTTATGTGATACTTTTCCGTTATGCAGATCTAGCACAGTCATAAGTGCACATCAATCAATATTGTTCATTACTGATGAACATGCCTCATCTTGATTTCTAACCATAGTGCACAACATATAAATTGTGCCTAAAATCTTTACATTCAACATTTTGAATGAAAATATTATTTATTTTCTGTCCCTGGTGGTTTGCAGGGACTGTCCAATAATTCAAAGGCTTCACTGAAACTGCTGTACACTGTTGTAGTTTTCTGTTAGGTTATTTTGCAGATTGTACCATCCACTTAACCAGTCATTAGACAGCCTTCTGAAACTGTAGCCAAGGCAAGGCAAGGTTCCTTATGAATGGGCTGAAGTTCTTGGTATGAGACAGTCTCTAAAGAATTATCATGGGCAAAGATTTAGTCACACGACCCAACCTTCTTGCCCAAAACATACCTCAAATGATGCAACTTCTTTCCCTTGCATCCCCGGTGACCTTGTAATGTGAGGAGGCACCTCTATTTTATTTTGGCCTTCAAAATTCCACCTATAGGCTTGAGGCCTAGTCATGATGGTTTTCTTGCCCAGAAAACAGTTTTCCAACAATCTTCCACAGACTATCGTAGCTTCAGCTACCTTTGTATCCCAGACAGAACATGAAATGGGCATTAAAACGACATAGAGAAGATCCAAACTTACCTTTTTGGCAGACGTTAACTGCTGATGGTAGCCTTTAATCTGAATTTTAATGCTGTCTTGCACAACACCTTAACACTGTTGTACACAACCCTTATCCACACTTCTTTCAGACTTCTTCACGCTGTTGTTTCATACAGGCATCCACACATCTAAAACCAGCTCTGTCCACGGAGCTCCTACAACAAATCATTGTTTATATGATGTGTTCCAAGCTATTATTCACTGAAAAGTGAGGTCAGTTTTGATCCTACCAAGATCCTGTCTTAATTTCTCTACCCGCTCCAGCAATAGATCTACCACTCAATCGACCAGAGTTGATCTGCAAAGATGTCCATGATGAAGCTCTAGTGATCTGAGCCTCCATGGAGGTGCTTACCTGAACCTGAGATTTTTTTCCTTTTCTCGTATCTGCAAGATACAACATCAATACACATGTCGAACAATTTATTTTGACACCTCAGCCACCAGCGTCTATCAAGCTGAGTGTTTTAAACAGAAACATGCCCCCTATACAGTTGTTCACATCAGAGAAGCTGTAAAAATTTTCATTGTGAGGTGCAATTCAACAGTCTCATTAACAGGGCTTTTGCAATTTTTCCTGTCAAGGAAAAATTTGTTCCTATATATATATATATATATTCATACACCACGACAGTCTACGTCGAAAATCCCAAGAGAAAAAAACAATTAGTCTTCAATTTGACCATGCTTCTTCCATATGTGGGTAGTCAGTGCTATAGTGTTCAATTCTGCACTAGATATGGTATTTTGTATTCTGCAGGCATAGGAAATCGATGACAATTTGATTTCCCTTGACCAACAACGTGACTTCAGAATTTCAATTTGATTCAATGTTCTAGACCCTTCCACCCCTGGTGACTATTTATCTTGCGCCAACATTGCTATGGTTTCCAGAAGATTTACCACACATCAAATATTGGCTCCACATCCTTCTCCGGCTGAAGCATGGGACGAATCACACCGGAAAGCACTCGGACGTAAACACATAGCGAACCACGTTCTCTTTGTCTGCGGTAAAGATTGACGAAAGCAAAACCCCAGACGGCAAGAGAAGATTCTCGATTGATTTACGATCGCATTCACAGAATGCTTGGAGGTATGTATGATCCATCCACCAATGCCGAATGACTGAAAGACCTCCTCGAAGCTGAAAATCTTATGGAGCAGAATCGGGAAGCATGCTATGAAAAAAAAACTGGTTTGATCCCAGTTGTGCCTGTCAACGAAAGATTCCACAGCCCATCATGAATTAAAAATATCAGATTAGGATGAATTCAATTCTAGGGCTTCGAAAGAGAAAACCATCGTAGATAGAGAAGGCACAACGATTGCACTTCAATTTTACAGTCTCGTTATTGATCTGATCGGAGGCTTAAATCCCGAGATAAACCCTTCAAACCTTCGTGAACTCTCATGGAGAACCACTAAAGCCTTTGTTGTTATGTTCTTTAGTTTCTATAAAAAATGGTCCTACACAGGACTCACACTCCAAAAACAATGTTCTAAAAAACTTTGTTGCCTTGAATATGTCCTTAACTTGTTGTGATGGGCCCTCGCTGCCTTAAACATAATACTTGATTACTTTAAACCCTTACTTCTCCTCGCTATCATAGGAATATATCCACTGCCTCAAGATGATAATTCGTTGTTTTAGGAATTGATGCTCCTATGAATAGCCACAGAGAATTCTGCCCTTCACGCTGAAGGTTAGGGCACAAAATAGCTCCAAAAACTGCCCATGCTGTCACTTGTTGTGGTGGTATGGCCTGCAGCCTGCCACACAGCCTAGTTGTAGCTTATGGCTCCTTTCAAATAGAGTTTTCAACCTATACAATAAGCCCCAATAGACCTGATATGGTCTTTGTCTTCTCCTGGCTCTAATACCATGTTAATTTTCAAAGATGTTCTATGCCATTTCAGATTAGGGCACACAATATTGAAGGAGATAGAACATACTAATAGATCGATAGAAGACAAGCCAAAATAGAGATGAAGAGTGGCAATGTTACGACGATCAGCAGGATGCTTCTACCAGCAAAGTCTCCTATAGGTCATTCAGCCAAGCGTGTCACACATAACCCCAGAACAACCCAAACAAAGAACATTCCATAGATACGCAGCTCCAATGCTATCCAAAGAGAAATAATTCCTCCACACAATGTGTGTCAAATGAACTCTAAATCTCTCCAATATATAGGAATCTTTGGGGGTGTGTGACATGTCCTTTAAGAAAATTATGTCTATATTTTATTCCAGGCTGACCTAGCACATAAATGGAATAAATTCAAAGTACATGTTCTGCTCATCTGATCGAGATTATCCTTAGATCAATCTTACACCTCTCCAAAAGAGGAATCCAATAAAAATATTGCGATCGTCATCTGAGCAGCACAACCCAGAGTTTGGACCTAGTTGTCCAATTTTAACAGTGTTCCTGATCGGGAATCCCACCTCTTTCCTTGAGAGGCCTCTTGGAAGAGTTTGTGTTGCATAGTCCTCTATCTGGCTGAAGGCCAAGCTTCTTCTCTCAACTACAATGTAGATCCCATTGAGGGTTTGGTTGTCTTTGCAAGCTGCAACAAGTGGAGGCTAGATATATTCAAATCTAGATCATTTCAGTGCCCTTTTTCAGTGGAGGAGGTTTCTACTCCATTGGGAGGAGTGTATTGGAGTGTTGGGGCATCAATTTTTGATCTTGGCATGTGTCCAACCATTGTCTAAACCCTACAGCACAGTTTTACTTCTAGATCTACGTTATTCTTTTAGGTGCTGTTGTAGGGTGTTTTGGCACATCAGTTGGAGAGTTGGTTGTCAAGTGTTGGGGATCTGCCCTTCACTTTGGAGATCCATTGGAGGAGATATATACATTGTACATTTCAGATTTGACCTGAATATTTCTGAATACTTCTGAATATATGAATATTTCTGCAGATCTTTATACTTGGATCTCAGATCTACTGCTTGTACATGGTGTTTTTCTCAAAACTCCAAGGGGAATAGAAAGAGGAGCCACTATAGTGTATGGATACGTAATAGATCTGACTTTTCATGCACTTATATGCTCTAGATCTAAAGTGTAATCAACGACTGTTTCCAAACCAATAAAATAAGGCTGTCAAGGCATTTTCAGTCAATCCATGTGGTTGCACCACCTCTTTTGAGGGATTTTCTTCTATTGGTGACTTATATTTCCAGCTATGCATTTTATGGGCCTCATTGTACAGCTATTTTTCTACTGTGAATAATTTTGAAAGGTCTCTTTATTGGCCTCCTGCTTTGTTTTAGATGAACTGCGTTATTTTCCTGCATAACTGTCTTATATTGTTGCATTCCTCATTTGTGGATATTACACTAAGAGAGGCAATTCTGAGGTAACCTTAAACCACGCTTAGCCAAGTAGCTAGCCCTACTAGGCTAGGAGAGGGATCTCTCTGTATATATTACAATCAAAATGAATGAGGAAATAATATTTTAGGCTAGGTATATTAGCTCAAGGTTTTGATTTTTGAACGTTTAGGGTTTTACTAGATCAAGAGGAGTCAAGCAACTAGGGCAAGGAAATTAGGTCAAAATTTGTAGGGTGTTCTATGGGGCAAGGTAGGTATAAGGTTTGAAATTTAAAGGATGATTATGGTGAGGTGAAATAGACCAGTGAGGAGATAGGAAGAGCATATGAGATGAATTCTCCCTAAAGTGAAGAAAATAAACAAATTATGCTAAATTCCCCAAAGCAGAGCATGAAAACATGAATTCTACCTTTCAACTTGAAATTAAGCATAAAATAGACACGAAAATTGTTTATGAGCTTACAATACATTCATACAAATAATCAAAAAGGAAAAATTATGTCAAACCATTTGTACCACATGGATCCCAAATAAATAGCTGAAAAATTATCATTAATGTCCAGGCCAAACTGATCCAAAATTGTGTCCTTGAGATGCCAAAGCTCCAAATGAATCCAACCATTACAATGACTAATAAAATACATCAAATAGACCTAAAAACCACTCTTCCTAGCCTCAGGGAGTTGAATCCATGAGATAGGGATCAGTTTCACCTACTCCCAAACAAGAATATGAAGACTAGGAAGACTCAACAATTTGCCTCTAAAAGAGAGGAAACTGATTCATTTGACCTCTAGAGGACTTATCTGATATATCTACCCTAGATAACAATCAAAACATGAGATTTACATTTATCTTGACTTCTTACATCAATAATTTATCATTTCCCAAGATAAAAATTCAAAATATGTTGAAGATGGTGAAAATGACAATTTCCTGGCAAAAGCGTAGTGCCATGACAGAAAAAATAGCCTCTCTTGCAAGCCACCTTTGGAGGCCTTCCCGATGTCCAAATAATTTCCATGATAGCTCATTGGAAATATATATGAGTATAGTTTCCAAATATATCTCCAGTTTCCAAAATGGTGCCCATATTCCCTATAAAAAATCACTTTTCCCAAGACTGGTATTAGCTCAGTGCCAAGGTCAAAAATGAGGCAGAAACATGAAAAATTGATGGTTTTTTTGCCTTTTGAGGGACCAGTTCTCCTCAAAATTTTCTGAAACTTTCTGGGCTACATGTCCTCATCATTTTGAACATGATGGTGGTGACCATTTTTCCATTGGATTCTCCAAGGAAAAGCGCAGCTCCAAGGCTGTTGCGTTTATGGCAGTGTGACTGTGTGCCAAAATTGCCCAAAAAGCAAAAATTGTACTAAAGTTCCAAATGTGCCAAAATTTGTCCAAAATGGTGAGGTTAATTTCTGATCAAGAGTTAGAGGCATGAAGAGACACCTCAGAAAGTATTTCTGACCTCTCCTTATCCTTTTTCTCGATCAAAGCTTGAATGTTTGCATGAGCTCGTTTGAGCTTGGCCCTTGCAATTTTGTTTCTCATGGCATAGTGCTTTGCAATTTTCCTCTGAATATCATTGTACTTCTTGGCCTTCTCTAGCAATATCTCTAGATGCAAGTTGGCTCTATCAAGCCATGACTCTCTATCTCTGCTAATCTCAAGGGCAAGCAGCTCACTTGCAGTGAGTTGCTCTGCCAACTCAACTTCTTTCTATCTCTCAAGGGCTAGAGCTCTTTTCAGCCCTCTAGTCCTTGGTCTCTGTCTAGGAGGCTGATATTCCTCATCATAAATATCACCAAATTTGTCCGAGGTTTCCTCCAATAAGGCTTTAGCCCTTTCTGCCTCTTTCTTTGCTTTGATGGTCTTCACCTCACTGATAATCTGCTTGGTCTTCAACTATTGATTCTCTTGCTCAAGAAAACCAATCACATATTGTGCTCTGTCAATATTAGCTTTAAGTTCACTAATATTTTCCTCTTTGATTCTGATCAATGTTTTTATCACCCAAAAATTCTCAAAACATCATTGTGTCAACTCTACTTTTGGTCATGATTTCAAGGAGGTTTAGAATTTATTTTAAGTCATTAGTAAAGGATAGGTCATATTACAAGTTCAAATGAAGTCTTTTAGGTCCACTCCATGATCAATATGAAAGTTTGCCTTATCTCTAGTCATGGTCTTAAATAGGTTGTAGGTCATTTCATGCTTAAAGGGTTAATTGATAGGGTTAGAGTCTCATTTTCATTGTCAAATAAAGTATAACAACCTTATTCCATAGTTTAACGGTCCCATCATCCATTAGGTTTAGGGTCAAATTTTGCAATCATAATAGGAATCCACATTTTTGTAGCACATATAGTTCAAAAAAGGTGATTTGCACTACAAAAATGATGTTTTCGTAGCACGCTACGAAATGGTTGAAACAACCTTTTTCAACAAAAAACCCTGTTTTTTTGTTTTAGGTATTCAACTTCCAGAGGGGTTCCTGAGCAACTGAAAACTCATTTTTGAAAACTGAAAGAGGTTTTTCTTCCTAACACACTAAAATACAAAAAAATATTTCCGTTTATTCAAATTCATTATGAGTTGGGAGAAATTGATGGTTTAAATTGCGCTACGAAATTGTTGAAAGTCATTGAGAGAAAAACTATGTTTTCTAGTTTTTAGCAGTCTTTTTCAAGATAATTCTCTGGCCACATGCAAAATTATTTTGGACTTTTGAAGGATTTTTATCTTCATAAAATCCCCAGAGACCATAACCTATCACACTTTTCTCACAAGTGTTACCAGTTGGGAGACACAAGGCTTTCTTTGAAGCCATATTTTTAGAAATCAGGATTTTCCAATTTTATACAGGTTGTTCAAAGATAGTTTCTGGGCATTATGAGAGGTATTTCAAAAAAAAAAGATAGGTTTTCGTTCAAGACATCATGTTCTCCAAAATTCTCCTTAATTTTTGCAAAATACATTATGGGTGAGAAGATAAAATCTTTGTCTCAACACCTATTTTTCAGGTAAAAACAGGGCAGAAAGTGACAAATTATAAATAAGTTTTGTCATAAAGAAGGAGTTCACTTTTTGAAAACATTTCAAGGATGAAATATGTTTATTATTAAAGCCTGTAGATATCATGTAAAAAGTGCAAGAATTTTTAAAACTGAAAATTCTGAAAAAGTTTGTGTAAAAAGACATGCACAACAGTTTCCTAGCATGCTACGAAACTGTTGTAGGTGCAGTTTTAAACATTTTGATAAGGTTCCAAGAGGTAAACACCAGGTTTTTGAAGTTTTGATGTTGTTAGAAGATGGAAATCAGTCAGAAATGAAGTTATAGCTATTAAATCAAAGGATATTAGATGTTAAGAGATATTTTACAAAGGCATAGTTACTACGCTACGAAAACAACTGATATTTTCGTAGCGCAGACACATTAGATATATTCACACTCTTTCAGGAACTTAATTTTGCATAGGTGGAAGGATATGGTTCTATGAAATTGATAACACATATCACTTGTCTAAAGAGGTCCATTTTGTCAGCAAAAGGATTCAAGGAGCATAAATGAAGGTTACAGCTATATTGCAGGAAACATGTTCCTAGTTTTCAGGACAGATAAGGGATAAGATAACAGAATATGACAACAAGGTTATGGACATCATCAAGGTCCAAGATTAGGAGGAGCAGCTATCAAACATAGTATTTAATTTTCAGATAAGGTTATTTTAGTCATAAGAAGGAGTTTTACTCTTAATTGTATTAGGACTCTAGAACAGACAGTGAACTGTCACATGTAATTAATAGTCATTTTTAGAGTAAATAGGTGTCAATATAAGATAAAATTCGAATTCCTCTAAATATGGATCATATAATCCAATGTTGTAATGACTCTAAAAGACAGATGAATTCGAAATCCTCAAGGTTGACAATTTTCATGAACAAGCAGACTATGTGACTATAGCAGACTGTGTGTTTTTATCATAATACAAATATTGGCTTACTACTTAGGATTAAGAAAGAGTTTTTAATGTGTGATATTACTATGGATTTCCTTATCTATCTATTTATAGTGGTATAAACATATGTTACTTAGAATTCATTGGAAAATACTTTAACTTCCTGCATATGTTTATAAACTGTGTTTTGTTCTCTCTGTTTTTGTTTCACTGATGCATTTAAGAACTTTGAAATGCCCTGATTTCCATGATAAGATGATGTTGATGTTTTGTGGGAAAATACCTAGACTCCATTTCCCAATAGATGTTTTTTTATCATTATCTCAACCATTCATACACTTTTATACAACTTATTCCTAGAGTTAGCCATCTAATCCTTAATTCAAAATCTTAAACCTAGTGAGAGAGCCCTCTCAGGTTGAGGAGGCTAAGCCTCAACTAAAAGTCTGGTTTGAAATATTTACACTGAGGTAGCCTGACCAGCATCCTATCAGTTCCTGTTTTGGAGATAACAAATGCATTGGCGATTCTATCCTCATCCTCCTCATAAAGGTTAATCAGCTGAAACTCCTGCTTTGTTTCATTCTTGTCCTCCTGCTCCTCAATGATTGACTCTTTGCCCTTGTCTACCTATTTTTCTAATGAAGAAGGCATGGCCCCTTTCACTCCAAGTGAAGAAAACACATGCCTATGGCCTCTTTGATAGGTCTTGGGAAATGGATCAACAACAGTCACACTAGTCCAAGTTAGCTCAATGTCCTTTTCACTTCTTCATGCATCAGTATCATGATGTGATGATGGTGAAGGATTACGGAAAGGTGAAGAAGTAAGATCAACATGAGGTGAATGCATATGACTAGGTGATGATGCATGAGCAGCAGGCTGAGATGGAGAAGTGGATATGGGAGGATGAGATGATGAATGGATACTCTGCTCATGATGACTAGGTGGGGTAGTGAAAATTTCATTTGCAATGAACGTGTCCCATGAAATGTTCTTCTGCTTAAGTTGATGCATGACTACCATCTTAATGAGTGAATGGTGAAAAATAATTTGCATTTGATTATTATACTACCTCCTTTGTACAATGAATTCCATTTTGTCAATGCTTTGGGAGAGATAGTAAGGTATATGAAGCATTCTGACTCTAGTGAAGTGCATGAGGTGTCTGATATGGTATGAATAGAGTCGAGAAAATCTCCCCTCATAAGTGAAATACTTAATGATTATTTTCATCATGGGGACATACCGGTCAAGGAGATGAGAGAAATGGAGAACAATTTTCTTATAGTCCTTATTTCTAGGTTTGAGGTATGGCTCATAATAGCTCAGAACAAGGTTTACCTTTTTAAACCATTTCTCTCCCACATAAGGGATCCCTGTAGCAGCCAATATAACACTAGTGGACATGGTAAAAGTGACCCCAATAAGAGTGACATGCCCATCATGAAAATTTGTGATGAACAACCTTGTTAACCCAGGGTGATATTGAATATGTTTCACCCTCTCACAAAACACAAAGCAACCAACATGTTTGAAACGCGACATAGTGAGAGGAGAGGCCATGAGTTCCCTTGTGGTTATTGGTTAAAATCTGTTAATTTTCCCTCCTTTGTGATCAATTTTCTTTGGTGATTGTTCCCCACTGATATCTCTGTCATCTTCTTCAGACATCTTGAGCTTTGAAAGCTTTGAAACCCTAGGAATGAGGTAGATGGGGATGGGGGAGTGAAATAGGTTTTATAGGAATAGGGATATGGTGTTGTAGGGAAGGATTAGGTTCTAGGGAATAGTGACATGATGGAGGAATAAAATGTGAGGTTTATAGTGGCAAATTTGGGAACAACGGGAACAAAGATTGAATCAAGGGTTTTATAGCCTATCCAACCTCCAAATTTCACAAAGAAAACAAAATCACCATGAAAATAATTTTGAAGACAACAAGGGGGTGAATTTCATATGTTACTTACTTGTCAAAGGATTTAGAGAAACTTTTCTGAAGTTTTGGAGGCACCTTGATCGAGTTTTGAGGCTTATAGACAAAACTGTGCATTAGCGCAGTGCTTGGACACTAACGCAGCACCTCTGGTTATTAGCGTAGCACCTGTGTAAAATGCACTGCGTTTCTCGAGCATTAGCAGAGCATGGCTGGGTATTAGCACAACACTCAGACATTAGCACAATGCCTGGGTGAAGAAACACAACGCCAAGGATTTTTTTCCCAAATTTCTCAAAAAAACATATTTTCTCCTTTGCTGAAGACTCTTAATAGCTGAATGGAAACAATGACTTGTTTGGAAGTGCTTGGTGGGCTTTATAGCTTTAGTGGATTTGAAATTTAATTTAAATTACCCACTTATGTAATGTTCATTTTTCTTCTTTGACACTGATACTCTTTTTACTTTATGACCTTTTGGCATTGCAAGTTGATCAAGTCATGCAGTTTGGCTTTCTTTGCTAACTTGGGTTGGACATGATTGTACTTTGACAACTCGAGATTGCATTTATTACATATGATAACATAAAATTACATTTGGAATAAATTGGAATAAATTACATATTTGAATTTTCTATCAAAATGACATTTTGATATAAAAGTCACTAAACTAAAAATACAACCTTGAAATTATAATAAATACATCATGATGATCTTATTTAGTCCCTCTCATATATGTGTTGCCCTTATCTGAATGAAGGAGTGACCTTGAGAAATGAAAAACCATAATGACCTAATGGGACTGGTTTTTGACTTGTATTTTAGAATGAAATTTTGACTTTAAATACTTCTAAGTGAATAGAGCATTTCCAGGTGTTGTTATGCTCAAGGAACCATGAGAATGAGTCAGCCAATATGATCTTTTGAGGGAGAAAGAAACTTATTTGACAAATACAACCACCAGTGGAACAATTTTATATCATGACCTAATGGAATGATGAAAAATTTATTCGGAATGGGACAACTAAGATGCACATGCAAATGTGTATTGATCCCTGGTGGAAGTATGCAAATACTAACACTAACAAATTCCTCGGTCATATCTCTTTCATTTGATCACCAAGGTGTATATTTCAGTTCATAGAAACTTGGTACACCCTCTTGCTTAGATTCCCTGAGTAGTCATTTTTGTCTTTTCGTGACTCTCTAAAATTGAAAAGATCCTCGAGCACTAGTCGCTTCGCTACGCCCTGCCCGCATTGTCGATTCCTTGTGGTTATTGGTTCAAATATGTTAATTTTCCCTCCTTTGTGATCACTTTTCTTTGGTGATATTTCCTCACTCATATCTTTGTCCTCTTCTTCAGACATCTTGAGCTTTGAAAGCTTTGAAACCCTAGGGATGAGGTAGATGGGGATGGGGGAGTGAAATAGGTTTTAGGGAATAGGGATATGGTGATGTAGGGAAGGATTAGGGTCTAAGGAATAGTGATATGATGGAGGAAGAAAATGTGAGGTTTATGAGTGGAAAATTTGGGAAAAATGGGAACAAAGATTGAATCTAGGGTTTTATAGCCTATCCAACCTCCAAATTTCACAAAGAAAACAAAATCACCATGAAAATCCTTTTGAAGACAACAAGGGGGTGAATTTCATATGTTACTTAGTTGTCAAAGGCTTTAGAGAAAAAATTTTGAAGTTTTGGAGGCACCTTGACCGAGTTTTGAGGCTTATAGACAAAAATGTATGTTAGCGCAATGCTTGGACATTAACACAGTGCCTCTAGTTATTAGTGCAGCGCCTATGTAAAATGCACTGTGTTTCTCAGGCATTAGCAGAGCATGGTTGGGTATTAGCGCACCGTTCGAAAATTAGCACAACGCCTAGGTGAAGAAACATAGCACCAAGGATTTTTTTCCCAAATTTCTCAAAACCTTAGATTTTCTCCTTTTCTGAAGAGTCTTAATAGCTTAATGGAAACAATGACTTGTTTTGAAGTGCTTGGTGGGCTTTATAGCTTTAGTGGATTTGAAATTTAATTTGAATTACCCACTTTTCTAATGTTCATTTTTCTTCTTTGACAATGATACTCTTTTTCCTTTATGACCTTTTGGCATTGCAGGTTGATCAAGTCATGGAGTTTGGCTTTCTTTGCTCACTTGGGTTGGACATGATTTTACTTTGACAACTCGGGATTGCATTTATTACATATGATAACATAAAATTACATTTGGAAAAATTGGAATAAATTACATATTTAACTTTTCTATCAAAATGACATTTTGATATAAAAGTCATTAAACTAAAAATACAACCTTGAAAGTATAATAAATACATCATGATGATCTTATTTAGTCCCTCTCATATATGTGTTTCCCTTATATGAATGAAGGAGTGACCTTGAGAAATGAAAAACCCTAATGACCTAATGGGATTGGTTTTTGACTTGACTTTTAGAATGAAATTTTGACTTTAAAAACTTCTGAGTGAACAGAGCATTTCCATAGGTATTTTAATGCTCAAGGAACCATGAGAATGAGTCATCCAATATGATCTTCTGAGGGAGAAAGAAACTTATTTGATAAGGACAACCACTAGTGGAACAATTTTATATCATGACTTAATGGAATGATGAAAAATTTATTCAGAATGGGACACCTAAGATGCACATGCAAATGTGTTTTGATCCTTAGTGGAAGTATGCAAATACTGACACTAACAAAGTCCTCGATCATATCTATTTCATTTGATCACCAAGGTTTATATTGCAATTCACGGAAACTTGGTACATCCTCTTGCTTAGATTCCCTGAGTAGTCATTTTGGCCTTTTCGTGACTCTCTAAAATTGAAAAGATCCTCGAGCACTTGTCGAATAGCCTGGCACTGGGGCCTGCTCACACTGTCATGTCAACCTGTGGGCGCAACACAGGGTGGGTCGTGCCTCTGTCTGAGTGCCTCTGCCATATTTCCTACATTTCTCAAAATCTTTTCTTAAATGAATCAAGTGTTCTTCATCAATTTTAGAGAAAACAGTAATGTCATCAAGGTAAATGATTATAAAATAGCCTATTTCTTCTGAAAAGGCTATGTCCATGGCCTTTTGGAAGGTGGCCCCTGCATTCATTAGACCAAATGGCATTTTGACATACATGAATGTACCCCAAAGTGTATTAAAAGAAGTTTTATGTTGATCACTTGGGAGTACTAATACCTTATTGTAACCTGAGAACCCATCCAATAGTGAAATTATTTTAGACCCAACCACCTTTTGAAGTATGTGATCCATTTTTGGCAAGGGATAATTGTCCTTTAGGGAGGCTCTATTTAGATTTCTGAAATCAATGCAGAGCCTAATTTCTCCAGTCTTTTTCCTAATAGATACTATGTTGGAAACCCATTTTGAATACCCGAGGGGAATTATGATCCCAGCATCATACATTTTCTTAATTTCTTTCTCAACTAAAGGCAATAAAACAGGGTTTATCCTTCTGAGTTTTTGTTTGAAAGGTTTTTCATTTTCCTTAAGAGGAATTTTGTGTTGAATGATGCTCGTATCATATGATTTTAGATCCTTGTACCCCCATGCAAACACATCTCTAAATTCTTTGAAAAGTTCTATGTATTGTTGTTTGATATGAGCTGGGACAGTGTTGGATAGCTTTATCATTTTGGGTTCTACTAGGCTGCCTATGTTATGTTCTTCTATGTTTGTTTCTATAGGCTCCATCCTTGGTTCTTTGGCTACATCATTGAAATCAAAAATTTGTTCTAATGGTGTAAGACCTCTTGGAATTGTATCATTTTTACATTGTAAAACTTCCAGCTCTTTCTGGTTTGTATTATCAATTATTTATGCTCTAAAAGGATGTTCAAAATGGTTTATATCAGTAGAAAAGGAAAAATATGTTTCAGGGTTTTTTTCTTCATTTAAACAGTTTTCCTCATTGCTTGAAGTAGGTGTTGATATGGCAAAGTCTTCTTTGATTGTAGAAAATCATGTATGTGTTTGTCTCCTTCAAACACTTGCCAATAATCTTCATTGTCAGGTATTGCAGGTCTGTTTTTTACCTTTATATCAGATTGTTCATTTGTCTATGGTATTTGACAATTACTAGCAGCAAAGGCAAGTTCATTTGCTAGATGATTTTGAGCTCTTGGGATAAAAATGAGTTCATATTTTTCAAATGTTTTCAGGAGATCAATGGTAGCATTTCTATATTCTTTGAGTTTTGGGTTTTTGGTTGAATATTCCCCTTTGATCTGTCTGATAATTAGCTCAGAATCCCCTTGGACTGATATTATTTTGGCTCCTAAATCTTTGAGTAAGTGTAGACCAATAAGGAGGGATTCATATTCAATAATGTTATTTGTGCATGGAAAATCCATTTTATAGGAAAATCCTTTGTTTGTGTTTTGTATCCATACACTAGCCCCTGCACTTAATTTTCTGCAAGAGCCATCAAAGTTTATTTTCCAAGGTATTTCAATCTCATTTTCATTTTCTTTCTGTTGTTCAAGGCTGCTAAAGTCTGGACCGTTCTTTTCTTGAGTTGATGGAAGATTTGACTGTTCTGGTAGACTTAATTCTCCTTTGTCTTCCTTTTCTTGTTGGCTGATTTCATCTTCATTATATAATATAAAGGAATCCAAATTTGAATGGATGGAGTGGATAGGAGAATTGTTTTGTCTATCTATGTTGCTTACCATGTATTTCATGTGGGATTCCCTGTATAGTCTTCTAGTTTGGTTAAATACTGGGATGGTGGCAGAAGACATGTCCATTTGAAGGCTCCCCTGTAGTTTGGCTCCCCATGATCTAGATAGAGGCATGCCATACTTAGGGGGAATGTCAGCTACTACTATGTCCATTACTAGAATCTTAGCAGGAATTTTTGCCGAGTTGACACACAAATCTTTGATTAGGCCTATGCATTTGACCCTGCTTGAATCAAAGGAGTATAGGTCTTTGTATGGTTTAGTAATTTATAAGCCTAGGCTTTCCATTACTATTTTGGGCATAAGATTGTGTGAAGCACCTGAGTCTAGCATGGCATGATGCAAGATTTTTTCATGTATATTCAAGATGACATAGAAGGGAGGGACAACCCCTTCTTGGTATTTTCCTTCAACTCCAGGACCAAACAATAACTTTGGTTTATCATCTGTCAATTTTAAAGTATCAGTGTCACTGCCTATATTCAAAGCTTTCAAAACTTGGTTTTTATATACATCTTGATTTACTAGTTCAACTAAGGGTATGGTGATTTTGATCTTGGAAATTTCCCCTTCAAGGTTGAAAGGAACTATTGTTCTAGACATATTTACATATGTTTTGTCATTTACAACTCTTTCAGAAATTCTGATTTGCTAAACTTTATTTGGACTGCTATTTGGGATAGATTTATTAGGGCCACTAGCTGAAGTACTAGGGCATCTTTGTTCAACACTTTGCTCACTATTTTTGTCTTTATTTATATCAGTTTTCTTGGCCACAATGTTGGTGTTACTGACTGTCTTTTTAGGCTGATTTTCTGAATTTTTTTTAACAGCAGTACTAGTGTTTTTGTCATTAGAAATCTCTGGGCTCCCTTTGATTCTAAGATTATATTGTTTGTGTACCTCCATGGTTGCATTTTCAAACCCCAATCTGTAATATTCAGAATATTCATGGTTGTTTTCAATTTGTTCTGAAGAGAAGAATCCTTTTTCTTCTTCAATGAGTAAAAAATTTGTCTCATTGTCAGATCCTATCAGATTCACATGATTTTCTTCCAACCTTTCAACTTCCCTTTCTTCTTCTTGATCAATATAGTTTTGTTGAAAGGGAGGCCTAATCTGTCGGTCTTTATCTCTTTGCCTATCTTGATTAGAGACTCTTCTGAAATTTGTATTTCTATTTCTATTTTGGGGGTTGTTTTGGTTTTCTCTAGGGGGCACTCGATCATTCAAATTTATCCTTTCGAGCATTTTATCCATTACATTCACTAAGTTATCAATTTTAGTATCTAATGATGAGGTTGATGCCATTGTATCATTCATGTATGTAACTCTTTTCTCTGCTCTCAACCTAGCTCTTTGCTCAATCAGGTTTTCTTCTACACTTAAGGCTCCCCTCTGCATATCTTCTAAAGTTGAGGGGTCTCTTTCTCTTAGTTGGTAGGCCATTTCAGGATCAAAGCCCTCTGGAAATTTAGCTAAGGCTAAGCCTAATGGAGGTTTCATGTCTAGGGGAAGTGCATTATAAACACTATTGAATCTAGTGCAATACTCTTGGACACCTTCCCCATTGTTTCTTTTGAGATTGGTATATTCTAAAAGGATTTGGAGAGGGTTCTTCCTAATTTCCCATTTTTTTATGAATGTTTGATATAAATAAGGAAGATCATTAATACTGTGAGGAGCTAAGCCCTTAAACCATTTCTTGGCTTCTCCTCCTAAACTTTGAGCAAAAATTCTCATCTTAATGGTCTCTTCTTCTATTTCCATGTAGTCAAAGGCATCATTCATTTTATCTACATGCTATTGGGCAGTAGTAGGTTCATTTCTAGTGAAATGGGGAATTTTGGATTGGTAATCATTGGGTAAGGGAACTAGAGGTTGTGGTAACACAAGTGGAGCATACCATGCAGCCATGATAGGAAATAATGGGGGATTTACAAGAGGTGGATTAACAAGAGGGAAAGTGGGCTAAAATGGAGTGTTTTGAACAATGGATGTGTGGATAGGAGTAGAAGAAAAACTTGAGCCAGCAAACTGATGATGAGCAGATTTTTTATGGAAGGAGATGAAATGATGAAGAAGCTGAGAATCAGGTGGAGTAGAAAGTGAAGCTTCTCTGCTAAAGCTCTATTGAAAATATGTAGTTTCAAAGTTAGCTTGATTTAAATCACTTTGAGACTTATTTCTGAATAGGTTCTTTGTGTAAGGTAAGTCAAAGTGAGGATCTTTCAAGACTGTAAGTTTTTCAGGGACAGATGTTGTTCTTAGGATGGTCCTATCAGTAGTTGGTTTTCCTGATCTAGAAGTTTGCCACAAAATATTCTCTGGATTGTCAACTATGGTAGGAGGGTTAGGATCTGGATAGGATCTAGTGTTAATCCTATGTGAAGCCAGATTTCAGTTTCCAAAATTTAGAGAGGTTTGAAGTTTTTAGGACTGTTTTTCAAGATTTTTCCTCTCACAGTGATTTCTATAATAGGGAATTAGGTTTCTAAACTTTCTCAAGGCTGGTTAACACAATCCTAAGGAAATCTAGAGTATTAGGGAGGTAATAGGCCTACTAGGCCTAGTGGAGTCACCGGGTGGAAATTTTTAGCTTTTCTAAAGGTAAAATGTTTTATGGTCCACCACCAATGGTTTATTTGAAAACCAATCTGAAATGTTTTAGGTTTTTCTGAGTTTTTATGTGGTTCTTTGGTTTGTGATAGTTTCTTATACCCGATTCAACACTTAGCTAAGGTGGTGAAACAAACAGAGTCTACTCTATGGCTTACTAGCTGATTTCTTCAAGGTTTGATAAGGGTATCTTAGAATCCTAAGGGTTACTTATATTTCCACTGATTCAAACATATCCTATCATGATTACCATTATGCTGGTAGTGCTTGAAGAAATCTATATTTCACTTGAATGGATACTGAGTGTCTTATTTAGGGAATTTTACTCAAAAAGGTCCCATTGTGATCGCCAGAATGTTGGTGTCCTTTGATTTGGCCGATTGGAAAACCAAATGATAAGGCAACATATAAACCAATATTTATAACTCTAGGATCTATCCCTTCTAGTCTCAGAGAGGGATCTCTCAACTATTTGCAAAGATGTGACTTTTTTGCTTGTAAAAGGTTGATTTTAGGCTAGTTATTAAGCATGAGTTTGTTTGATTGTTTGGTGGGACATGATGATCTAGGCAACATAGATAGGAAAGGGAAATATATAAGTCATTGGGCAATGGAGTCAAGTAGAATTTTGTAACAAGTTTGTAGATGAATCAGGGGTATCAAAGGGCAAATCTAACTTGGCTATTAGATTTACAAAGTCTTTCAGGTGAAATGAAATGAACA
This sequence comes from Pinus albicaulis, assembly GCA_034641835.2. NCBI lineage: Eukaryota > Viridiplantae > Streptophyta > Pinopsida > Pinales > Pinaceae > Pinus > Pinus albicaulis. The sequence goes on along the minus strand of CM076572.1, from coordinate 1,223,327,923 downwards.
TTAAGTTTTTAGAATGAAAATCGGAACTAAGGGTAATTAAGAATCCTTAATTATATGTACTTCTCAACAAAAATACTTAAAACATCATTTGAACATGAAGAAGTATTTCATAGACAGGGCTAACCATGAATTCTACAAATCACACTTCAGTAAATAACAATTTCAAGACAAACTTATCAAATAAAATCTAGGAGTTGAGGAACGCTCTATTTCATCAAAGATTTCACTTTCAAGGATAAGAAAACATTCAAGATTCAAAAATAACTGCATTCATAGAAGAGGGAACTCCTAGACATCTTCGATTACAGCTACAAAGACCTTCAAAACAATTATTTAAGTAAGAACAAAGGGTATGATCAAAACCGACCTCTTTGGTAGACTGTAAACAATGGTACTTTAAAGGGAGACTTCAAAAATAGTTTTCAAGTGGCAGCAAGTAAGAAGGGAAAACCATAAATCATTCTTGAGACCAACTATTTTAACTATTCTTGAAATAAACAAGCTTAAGGATTGAAAAGTAGTCAAACTACTCAATAAAACCTTCAGCAGATGAAAACATAAAGACATTGAAGAGAAAACAAGTCTAAGGTGCTTCTAGGAGACATTTCTTAGCCTAAAATTTTTACTCTACTGCAAGAAAGAAATGATGAAAACAGAATGGAAAATAAGAAAAACATTAAAAAATTAGAATACTTCACAATAGCCAAGCTCAGGGATCCAATGACAGAGCTTTCTCCATCAAAAAATAGGTCAAAACATCCACAGGTTCCAAAACATCAAATTTCTTTCAACTTCAGCAGAACTATGTATTACTTCAAAGAGTTATCAAATGCCCAACATACAATGAGTTTGAATGCAGTATTTATGCTGCAAATGAGGAGGTGGAACCATCTAGGGTTCAAAATGTTATTAATGACATAGTAAATGTACTCCTATCCTTAAAAACCATGCAAGGCATAAAGTAGGAATGTCTCTCAACTACGTCTATGTGTAATAAATCTGTCTTTACTTCCTGAAGATGAAATAGTTGAAAAGATTGACTTTGAGGCCTTTTTCAGTCTTTATATTAACTGTTCTAATAGTTTAAAATATCTTCTTTTGTGTAATAACTGTTAATTTTCCCCTTGGGATAGAAAGCAGGCCACCGGTGGTAGTTTGATTTATTAAGGGAATAATTGCTCCTTTTGATGTATCTGAGGCTATCTTTAAGCCTAATTGGCCTTTATTTCATCATTAAACTATTTTTAAGGCCTTTTAGCCTTGATTTGCCTTTTTAATTAATCTTCTTTGTTGTCTTTTGCTTTGTCACTTCTTAAACCATTTGTTCTATTCCTTTATCTTCTTTCATACCTTCAGCCTTTAATCACTAATTTCTTAAAGGGCTAATCTTTTCAGTTTTATCCCTTTAAATTGTGTTTTGGCCTAATTCTATCTTTTTATATTTCTTCTTTTTCATAACTGCTTTATTCTCCTAGTCTTTATCCTTGACTGTGTGTTCTTTTTTGTGTGCAGGGGTTTCTTTATGCGCTGGAATTTTTCATAACCCGTCGAGGGTTTGAACCTTTATACAACCCCATCCCTTTTAATTTCAGACCCTCGGAGTTATCCTGAGGCCTTCAATCTTGACCTCAACTGTGGGATGGTCCCTTTGGGCTTGGGGCACCATCAAACCTGCAAAATAAACAAAATTTTTAATGAAACCCTATGTTTTTGTGGGGTAAACTGCTTACAGAGGTTGAGAAGTGGTGGAGGAGCAGTGCAGGGGGAGGAGAAATGCGTGGAGGGAGGTGGAAAAATGAAGAAAATGGGTTGAAAAGGGATTATGGCGCAAAAATTAAAAAAGAGGTTTTGTAGAAAAACCGGGCGGTATTCACGCAAGGCAACAGTGGTAAGTGGTTTTGTCCCATATGGACGCGATACCATACAGAAAATAACGCGTGTCCATATGGAAACAACTCATTTCGTGTGGAAGATGCGCATTGAGGGGCTTTATAAAATCAGGCGTGAAGATGATTTTGAGTCGTCCGATCTAAGAAATCCAAATTGACGGTCATGGTTGTGCGCGAAAGTTGGAAATTTGCGCGGTAGAAAAGGGGATGGTGGAAGATAGCTGGCGGATGAAGAGTGGATGGATGGTGGAGCAGTGGGTGGTGGTCCAGTGGGGGGTGACGTCAACTAATGCATCCGGTAGTGGAAATGGGATGATTGGCAGGGTTAAACGAGGGCTGTCAGATTGCACAGATTAACAGTTGAGGATGCCCGTGGAGTAATGTTATGGTGCGGATGGCAGAGGGGGTCGAGAGAAACGGTGGTCATTGGATCTCGAAGATCGACGGTCGAGGATGCATCGGAGCATCGCTATCAAGGTGGAAGGTTTGCAATGGAAATGTGGGTTTACAAAGGAATGGGTGTCGAGGAAATGCCGATGCAATGAAATGTTGGTTGTTGGATCCGTGGGATGATCCAATGGCTGAGATTTGGATTGTGGGGGGACCGGGGGGTATGGACAATTCTCCTGCCTTGTGCCTCCACAAAAAATCTTGGCCGCTTATCTAAGTTTTTATGCAGTCAAACAAGTCAACTGTGGGGGCGCGAAAGGTTACGGGCCACCTTGGTCGGGTGCCCCCGCAATAATCTTGCGCCATTAGATTGGTGAAATGGACGGCGAGGATCACTTTGGGAACAAGTAATGGCACGAGATAAAGTATAGGGAAAGGGGCTAGAAGAGCGAGGAAGTGTTTTATGAAGAAAGGAAAAGGCCGAGGGCTAAAATGAAGGGTTTAGGGATAGCAGGAATTCGCGGGCCTAGGGTCATATGAGAAGAGGGGCTGAGGCTCAAGCCCAAAGGGGCTTAAAAAATCCAATTTTATAAAAAGGCGGAAAAAGGCTAAAAAAAGGTTTTTTGGCTTCTTTTGAAGTTCCGACAGGCTTTGAAAAAGAGGTTTTAAGGCTTTGGCAATATGAGCAAAGGGGCGGAGGATCTAAGCCCTAGGGGGCTTAAGCCCTTAATTGTGAAAAGACTGTCTTTAGGCCAAAAATGGGTTTTTTAGGCCAATTTAGAAGTTACGATAGGTATAAAAAGGTAGTTTAAACGATAAAAAGGGGTTTTTATAAGTTTAAATGGTTTTTATGGGTAAATGAGGGATTTAGTGAAGGAAATTGGACTTTTTAGAAGGGGAAAAAAAGACTTATTAGGATAGGATCAAAAATGGAAAAATGGGGGGAATGAAATGGAGGTGAAAATGGTGGAAATTATGGCTTTGAAGCCAGTTTTCATTTTGAATTAGCAGGATAACTTTTTAGGAGACATAGATGATGATTTTTTGGTGAACTGATAGACTTAGAATGATGAAGGCAGTGATATTTCTAGAACTCATAATGCTTTCTTTGAGATATTATTTCTAGAAATATAGGATTGTCAAATTTAGTCATCTTTAGATAAAGTCAAAATTATGGATGACTAACAGAGACCTTCAATATGCCTTTCCAAAAGCAAAGGAAACTTTTCAGCATAAGCCCTCTTTTCCTTCAAAGGGAAAGGAAGAAAAAGCTGCTCCTTCAATGGAGAGCTCATATAAGAAGCCTCTTGATGAAGTCCAGAGATATCTAAGAAGAAGGGAGCTATGCTTCACCTTCAAAGAATCATGGGCACCGGGACATAGATGTGCTGCTGGAAAATCACATTACATAGAGGTCTTCTCTGATGATGAGGAGGAAGAAGAAGAGGAACCAAGGAGAGGTCACAACGCTGACAATGTAGGAGGAGAGCCAACACTATCAGGAGATGGGAATGGAGTTTTTTCTCCTATTGGAGGGGCTCTTGTATATTTTAGAGAAGTACCTAAGTACTTGACCTTAAGAGTTCAAGGTTCCATCTTGAATTAGAGGGTCTCTGTTTTGATTGATAGTGGGGCAACCCACAATTTCATTGATTCCCATCTAGTGCAAAGGAGGGCAATACCCACTGATACTTTTGAGGGATTCTCTGTTTTGGTCACAGGAGATAGAAAAATGCAATGCATGCATTATGTTCCATCACTTTTAGTCACCATGGGCACATATACATTGGTTGATCACTTATTTGTGGTTGACATACCTGACACCAATGTGATTTTGGGTGTTCAATGGATGATTACATTGGGAAAAGTCACCACTGATTGGGAGGCTTTGCAAATGGAATGGGTGGACAAAAAGAGTGGTGAGACTCAAATGATCAAAGGAATGCATACATATCCCTCACATACCACTTCCACAAAAAAAAACAAAGATGGATTTGCATAGTGGAAACAAGGACCTTACAGTCCCATGTATCATGCTCATGAGATTTCTGCATGGGACACTATTATCTAGTGGCAAACCACCTGGGAGGCCACTTGATTCATATTTTGTGGGAGATATCTCACAACATGATGCTCCAAGCTTAGATCCAGGAGGTATGGGAGCATTGGAAGACAAGGATATAACGCTAGGAGTCTTGGGTAGGCTCAAGGAGGAGGGAGATCTTATCCAAACATCATCTTTATCCACTCTCATTTTTTACTCTGCACTGTGGGAGGAGGAGAATGGAAGGTGTTAGCAACCTATAAAATTTGTTATAGCAAAAGGTGGCTAAGACTTTTTGAGCCTTCAAGGAACAAATTTTATTACTAAAAAGTGTTGGCTCTTGAAGACTCTTGAAGGCCTCCTGCCTCTCCTCTGTCCAAAACTTCACTGCTGTTCCCATTTTATACTCAGAAATCCTGCAGATTTCCAAGACAGAATACTGCTACAAGCACCATTTCCCTTTTTCCCCCTCTTCTAAACTAGCCTCCTTTTTCCCCTTTTCCCTCTATCATTGCCCATTTCTAGCCTTGAAAACCATTAAAAACCATAAAAACCCACATTTTGGACATATATGGGTCTTAGCCCCTTCCTGCATAAACCCCGGTCTTATGATCCTCCATGTGACCCGCAGCCCCGCAGACGGGAGCCTAGCCATATTATATATATCCCGCCCCGAAAATATTAAAAACCTTATGTTATTTTCAAAACTTTTGGTTTCTAATTATTTTCTAATTTTCTGTCGGTTCAAAGTCCCAGTCAATCCCCACCGTCGATCTGATTTGCAGATCGACGGCGCGGAGTCCATCACCTCAGTGGTCCCCGCCATCCACTCACCATTCCAGAAACCGGCGGTATCCATCGCACAGCCTTCGAGCGGAGGGCGGTTTTCTTCCGATCGGCAGCGATTCCACTCACCGATTGACGCGTCGCCTAGGCAATGTTCACCAAACCGTCTTCCATCGTGCGTTAAACATCGAACGTGGACCCCACGCGATATTGGCATCCACCTTCCGATTTGAAGCCACCCATCCGACGGCTATCGCTCACCAAAGATGCCCAATAGTTAACCGGGCTACGGTGCGGCATTCAATAGATCTCCACCGTCAATCTGATTTGTAGATCGACGGCCCATATTTCATCATCCAGATTCATCGCCCGATCAACGTGTTTCGCTTTAACTTTCCGCCTCCGCTCTAGATCGTCGATCTTTACGCGATCGACGGCTCTGATTTAAAAAATTATTTCGCCTTCTCTATGACTTCTTCTGATCAATCCTGACCATTGGATGATGCCATCCAACGGCCATGCTTCCCCCACACGTCCTCCGTAGCAATAAACCTATAAATGCATGGATTTTATAATAGTTTTTGTATTTTGCAGGGTTTTCAATGGTTTTTCCGCCATAATGAAGGAAATTCGAAGACAGAAGGTTGACGATCCTCCTGCCTTCGATTCATCAGGGAAAATCATTCGCGGGTGTTAAAAAAAAATGTTTTCATCAATCATTCATGAAGCATTGATGCCACATAACCCTACGCAGCCCTGCATACCAGTAAAAACCATGAATCGGGCACAGTCAGAGAGTATCAGTGACGGAGATCAAAATGAACCAGGACAGAGGATAGATGACATATTTTCGGGGATCGCGGCTAAGAATGTTTATCAAAAGCCTAATCCCTGATTTAAAACACAGTTTAAAGAAGATCTTAAGTGTTTTATCAATAGGAACGCCTCCACCGCCACATCTAAGGCAAATTGTTTCCTCCCAGCTACCGAAATGCCACATGTGCCTCAAAGTATTCAATTAGAGGCCAAAGCTATTGATTAAATGAATATATTCACCTCAGCACAGCTAGAAAGTTACTCCTGCAAGGAAACTTAATGCAAAAGATATCTCCAGAGTAACCCCGACATCACATAGAGCCTCAAAGGTCAAAAAGAGCTCCCATCGAGCTTGAAACTTTATGTAAATCATTTAATACAAGAGGAAACCTATGTGAGCTTCTTCATTGAGCCCCCCAAAGGCCAGAAGCCATTAAGTCTGTATTAATTGTAATTGGAGATCTTTTATCAGATCCCACCTCCTCATTCTTCTATATATACTTCTGCAGAAGATGAGAGAGGGGTTGGTTGATTAGGTTGTTGAACAGTGTAATGTAATTGAGCTTGAGACTTCCATCCGTAAATAGTGTTCACTGGCCCTTGAAGCTCTGTTTGTGTTAGGTTAGTTAGGCTGGATAGTGAAGATGATTGCTGAACTGAAACATTGGACCTGAGTACTGTAACTGGTTTGACATCAATAACAAACTATTTCTTGGGATCCTAGTCTATATCGCTGGTGAAGTGCCTATTTCTTTGTTATTGTTTTCCTTCTATGTATGTCATATTTTTCACTATTCTCTGATAAAGAGCAGCATTTATAGAGTTAGGATTTACTGTTTACCAGTACCCTTCTCTTACGGATAAGCTTTATCTCAATGTTTTCCTCCAATTTGTTTATTTAAGAATGATTTAATACAGTCTAAATAGCTAGGAATGCTGGAGTTCCCTCGTCCTACTGTTTGCTTTAAACATTGTTCTTAAAAGTTATTTTCCTGATTTTCTTATTAAAGTTAGAATAGAAAAGTGATGGTTTGCCCTGTTTCTAGCTTCTATTCTCCAAAGGCAGACTCTAAAAGTTTCCCTTGGTGTTGACTGAAAGCAAACTAGGTTTAAAAGTACTTTATCTGATCTTAAGTTACACTTTGTCTTCTCTTATATGTTTTCATACTTTCTGAAGGTAATTATGCGGATTACTAGATTGTTTGTCAATTAAGCTGCTTTAATACAAACCTACCCAAGAAGTCAATGGTTAGCCTTGTCCTTGGTTGGTTTTAAACAGTTACTTAAGAGGCTTTTCTTGTTTGGACTGACTATAAATCCTTTGTGAAATTATTATCAGTTTCCACCTCTCCAATACTTTATTGTTTCCATTCCATCATTTTAATCTCAATAATCTTGTGATGTAGATGACTTTCCCCTTGGATCACTCTTGATGTTGTTGCTCAATTAAATCCCTGTTATGACTCCATAGCCCAATGGACTAAAAACAAGTGTTATATCTATCTTTTTAGCCTAGTTGTTCTATTCACTTGCAACTTCTCACCTTTGAAACTCTTTTCACTTAGGACTTTCCACCTCAAACGGCATTCATACTCAACCATCCAAAAACAAAACAAACCCTTGGCCTTCATAACTAGCCTAATATCATTACCCCAAACTTCAAAGACAAATCCATCTTTTCACTTATTGGAGAGATCCCTCTCCGGATTCAGGAGGGCTAGATCCTAGAATCCTAAAGTGGTTGAAACGATGTTGTTTCTGTGATCGAACTTTTCCAATCATGCTGGTTACAGATAACTAACATTTCTGGCGACTCCACTGGGGACGAAACCTAGAATCATTTTCATTTGAGGGTAACCATAGGATATCAGGGATTTGGTTCAAGAACATTTGCTATATTAACCAGCTGAGCCACCAACAACTAACATTTCTGGCGACTCCGCTGGGGAATCAGTTGAATTCTCACCTTAGGTTCCCTTAAGAACTTCATAAAACTTGTGAGTAAAAAGCAGCCTTTTCAAGCACTACCAAGGAATGGTAATAATGATGGAACTTGTTTGAATCAGTGACAAACTAGGCAAACCCTAGGGTTCTCATAAGTCTTTATCTAACCTTGAAAATCAGCTGGCTTGGCCATAAGAATAGACTTTCTTTGTCTCATAACCATAGCTAAGTTTTGAAACAAAGTTAGTACATTCTTAGAAACCACATAACTAAAAAAATAACCCAGAAAACCTAAAAATATTTCAGATTGGTATCAAATAAACATGGTGGTGGACCATAAAACCTTTTACCTTCTTAGGAGCTAAAACATTTCACTTGGCGACTCCATAATCCTGAACAGACCTTAAGACTCCATTGGGAAGAACCCTTATCCTCATAAAATCATTCAAACTCAGTTAGAGGACTGTAGGATTAAATTTTTGTAAACAGTTTAGTTAAAACCTCTCAAATATTGTCATACCTGGTTGAACTTTTCTTTTTTATTTGGGTCTGAAAAACACAGCACAGTGGCTCCTAGAAAGATTCACACTAGAGCCTATCCTGACCTTGATCCACCTGAGTTAGTTGATAACCCAGAAAGTATCCTTAGGAAGTCTCCTAGGATTAAATTATCAATTGTTTTCAGATCACCCTTGAGAGCTAATTCAGTCCCTGAAAATCTTTCAGCTCTACAAAAATCACAAGTTGACTTAGTAAATCCCTTTAGAACTAGGTCTCTTGGTGATTTAGATCAGTTAGATTCTGAGTCTTCACTTTCATCTCCTGAAACAAGTGAACATATTGGTGGCAGAGAAACAACACCTCCTGATTTACATTTCCTTCACAACCTAGGTGTCTCTCACCAAGATCAGCTCAGCAATCTATTCCTGGTCCATCCACTTCTACTCACCCTACATCCACTGTTCAAACCACTCCACTTCAGCCCACTTTCTCTTTTGTTAATCCACCTCTACCACATATCATGGCAACATGGTATGCTCCCTTAGTCCTTCCTGTACCATTAGTCAACCTCCCACAGGACTATCAGTCCAAAATTCCATTGTACAATGCTAGCAATGCTACAACTGCATCAAAACATGTGGATAAGATGAATGACTACTTTGACAGAAATGAAATTGATGACGATTCTATCAAACTTAGATTATTTGCTCAAAGTTTAGGGGGGGAAGTAAGAAAATGTTTCAAAGCTTTAATCTCCCACAGTATTAATGATCTCCAAGCCTTCCATCAAACTTTCTTAAACAAATGGGAGGTAAAGAAGAATCCTCTCCAAGTCCTTTCTGATTACAATAACCTCCATATAAACACTAGGGAAAGTGTGCAAGCTTATTGCACTAGATTTAACAGTGTGTATAATGCACTTTCCCCAGAACTAAAACCTCCACAAGGCTCAGCTTTAAACAATTTTCCTGAAGGGTTTGACCCTGAGATGGCCTATCAACTGAGAGAGAGAGATTTTGCAACTCTTGAAGATATGCAAAGAGGCGCTCTTTCTGTGGAGGTCAACTTAATGGAAAAGAGAGCGAGAATGAAAGATGAAAAGAGAGTGTCCTTCAGAGATGAATCTACACCCTCTACTTCCAATTCAAAAATGGAGAAAATGATGGAAGAGATGATGAAAGAGATGAGCATAATTAAGAGAGCACAATCAAGCCAAATTCAAACTGCTCCTCAAAATAGAAACCAAAACCAAAACCAGAATTTTAGAAGGAATCAACCTCCAAACAGACTTAGGGAAGATGATCAATACATCACTCCTCCCTTTCATCAAAACTATGTAAGTGAGGTTGAGGAAATGGATGAAATACTAGAGGAAGATGATATCAACATGTTTGGGGTAGAGGATGATGACTTTGAAGCTCATTATAATAGAAAACAAGGTCTTTATACACCTTATGATGACAGAAGAAATAATGATGAAAATTATTATCAAGACATGAAAAATGTTATCATATAATCTCAAAGAGAATATGACCTTAGAAGAAAAACCAGTCAACAAACTCCCAACACCAAAACCTCTGATAAATCTTCACAAAACAGCACTGCAAACAAGCCTAAAGTTGTCAAACAAAAGGATAAAACAATGGTTGTAAATTCTGATAATGGTAAAGAGAAAGGCACTCAAAACAATGAAAAACAGAGTGCAGACATTAGTAGTATTAACACTTCAGCTAGTACTCCTGTGAAAACAACTTTGTCAAGTGTAAATAAAACAAATCAGCAAGTTGATGTTGCTGATAGAGTGGCAGCTAATAAGGCTGAAACGAGTACTTCAAAGAGTCAAATTCCTTTCAGCCTGGAGCAGGAAATTTCAAAGATCAAAATCTCTGTTCCCTTGACTGAGTTAGCTACCCAACATGTATATAAGACCCAAATTTTGAAGGCTTTAAGAATAGAATAAAATGAGGACATAGTCAATCTTAATGATGACCAACCAGAGCTGATTTTTGGTCCTAATATTGAAGGTAGATATCAAGAAGGACCTGTTCCTCCTTTTTATGTAAGATTAAACATTCATGACAAGATCTTGCACAACGCTATGCATGACTCAGGAGCTTCTCATAATTTAATGCCAAAAGCTGTAATGGAGAGCCTGGGTCTAGAAATCACCAGACCTTACAAAGACCTTTACTCCTTTGATTCCAGCAGAGTAAAATGTTTAGGATTAATCAAAGACCTCTGTGTTAACTTAGCCCAAATTCCAGCCAAATGCTTAGTAATGGATATCATTGTGGCTGATGTGCCCCCAAAGTATGGAATGTTATTATCAAGATCTTGGGGGGCTAAGTTACAAGGGACTATGCAAATGGACATGACCTATGCAACTATCCATGTTTTCAATCAGAATAGAAGACTTTAAAGGGAGTCCCATATGAAATTCACAGTTACAAGTCAAGACAGACCACAAAACTCTCCCCTGTATTATGTAAATACAGGCCTTGATTCTTTTATTATGTTTAATGATGAAACACTTGGTGAACAAGTCACTTTAACAAGATTAATGGCCGATAGGGAGGAAGAGGTAAACACCACATAACTGTCAAAACAATTTGTTGAACCGTTAAACATTAGCAAACTAAACAAAGGTCTTGAACTACAAGTCATGCATCCTTTGCTTTAAACCTTGACACTCAAGAAAACAACCCTCAAATAAACGAAAAACTTGGGAAATCAAAACAAATACAACTAAGTGCTGAGATTCCACAACAACCCTTGAGCACATTAGTTAAAGAGGACACTAACCAAGGAGAAACCGAAAATAGTCCTCTGTGGAGTATGAATTTTGATGGATCATGCACTAAGAACAATGCTGGTGCGGGTGTCTGGATTACTAACACTGAAAACAACCACATAGAAAGCATTTCCTGCAAAGTAAAATTTAGTGTTCCAATAACATAGCAGAATATGAATCCCTTCTCTTAGGCTTACATTTATTGAAAAAGTTAGGAGCCACAAGAATTAATGTGTATGAGGATTCAAAGTTAGTCATTAGGTAGGTCAATGGGGAATATAATGCAAATCATCCTAGACTTAGGGCCTACTGAAATGATGTCATGGACCATTTGAAAACATTCGAGGAGTCCAAACTATTTTTTGTCCCAAGAAAAAGAAATATTGCGGGCCACAATTTAGCCCTTGCAGCTAGAACATGCTTAATGCCATATAACACCAAATACTGCACAACTCAGATAAAATTTAGACCAGCTATGCCCGATAATGAGAAGTATTGGCAGGTGTTTGACAATGACAAACAAATAGAAAACTTCATGCAATTCAGAAATGAATTCAAACTACAAAGTTCGAACTAAGATTATGAGAAAGACTGCAGTGAAGAAAATTTTCTTGGTGAAGAAGAGTTGTCTCCTGAGCTTGTCAACATTAATCTTCTGAATAGAAAACTTAAAAGCAAAAAGGAAACAACTGCAGAGTTAGAAACAGAGGAGTTATAAACTTTTCACTCTAAAGATGAAAGTTTGCCTAAAGGTCTGGCACCTTTGGAAGAGTTGTTCGATTTTAACGATGTGGCAAATAAACCAAAACTGGAACCTATAGAGACTAAAGTGGAAGAGTGCAATATAGGAAGTAAACTTAAACCTATGATGATTAAACTGTCTAAGACTTTACCAGCTCACATTAAACTCGAATACATAGAGCTGTTTAAAGAATTTTCTGATGTTTTTGCCTGGAGTTACGAAGATCTTAAATCTTATGACACTAAAATAATACAGCACAAAAATCCCCTCAAAGAAAACCAAAAGCCATTCAAACAAAAACTGCGCAGAATAAACCCTGTTCAGTTGCCTTTGGTTCAGAAGGAGATCATGAAATTGTATGAAGATGGTATTATTGTCCCTGTTAGATACTCTGAGTGGGTGTCTAATCTGGTGTCTGCTAGGAAGAAAACTGGAGAGATCAGGCTTTGTATAGACTTTAGAGACCTAAACAAAGCTTCATTGAAAGATAACTACCCTTTACCCAAAATGGATCATATTTTACAAAGGGTGGTAGGGTCTAGAAGAATTTCTTTGCTGGATGGCTATTCAGGGTACAATCAGATCTTAGTTCACGTTGCTGATCAATTAAAGACAGCCTTTACTACACCATGGGGCACTTTCATGTATGTGAAAATGCCTTTTGGTTTAATGAATGCTGGGGCAACTTTTCAAAGAGCCATGGAATTAGCATTCTCGGAAGAATTGGGCTACTTCATCATTATATACCTTGATGATGTCACTATGTTTTAAAAAAAAGATGAAGGGCACTTAGAACATTTGAGAAAAGTTTTCGAGAAATGTAGGAAGTTAGGGATATCTTTAAACCCTAAGAAGACACTATTCAGTCTCCAGGAAGGTAAACTTCTTGGGCACATCATTTCAGAAGCGGGTATTAAGATAGATCCAAAGAGGATTGAGGCCATATTGCAAATATCTCATCCTTGGAACATCAAGGAGTTGCAATATTTCATTGGGAAGATTAATTTTTTGAGAAGGTTCATTCCCAACTTGGTTGAGCTCCTTAGGAATATCACAAACATGTTGAAGAAGGAGCAAGGGGTAAAATGGACCTTGGAAGCAAAGAAGTCTTTTGAGCTGGTGAAACAATCTTTAACCAAAACATCGGTCCTAATAAGTCTTGATTTTTCAAAAGATTTTTATATTTTTTCATTTGCATCAGAACATACCATAGCTATTGTCCTTCTACAGAAAAATCCACAAGGACAAGAGCATCCTATTGCATTCTTTAGCAAGGCATTGAGGTATGCCCCTCTGAAGTATAATATTATGGAGAAGCGAGCTTTTGCTTTGGTTAAAGCTTTAAAAGACTTCAAAGTATACATCCTTCACTCACACATCATTGCCTTTGTACCAAACTCAGTTGTTAAAGACATTCTAACACGGGACCCAGATGGTAAGAGAGGTAAGTGGATTGTTGTTATTCTTGAATATGATTTAGAGATAAAACCCACTAAGCTCATCAAAGGCCAAGGTCTAGCTAGATTAATGGTTGAATCCAATTTTGAAGTTCTTGATATTAATATGATTAATGCTTTAGATAATCAAGAGGAAGTCTCAACTTCCATTTTTGAAAACCATTTTATGAATTCCTCTTGGTATGCTGATATTGTTTATGTTTTTCTTAATTTGAATACACCACCTGGTTTGACAAAAACAAAGGCAAGATTCCTAAAATTGAAAGCTGTAAACTATTGCATTATAGATAAATGTCTTTATTGGAAAAATGCAAATGGTCTATTGCTTAAATGTTTGCCTGATTTTGATGCAGAGAAGGTTAAGCACGAGTTCCATGAAGGAGAGTCTGGGGGTCATTTATACTGGAAGACAACAGCCAAAAAAATTTTGAGGGCTGGTTTCTATTGGCCTACTCTTTTTCCTGATATACACAAAATGATCATTGCCTATCATAAATGTCAACTTTTTGAAGGCAAAAGAAAACTGCTACCCCTACCTCTGCATCCGATCACTGTTGAAGCCCTATTTCAACAGTGGGGACTTGACTTCATAGGAGAAATCCATCCCCCATCTTCCGCCCAACATAGATGGATTCTCACTGCCACAGACTATTTCACTAAGTGGATAGAATCCATACCTTGTAGGCAGGCCAACGATTCAGTTATCATAAAATTCATGGAGATTAACATTCTCTCCAAATTTGGCTGTCCTACCAAGATCATCACTGATAATGCAACAGCATTTGGATCAAAGAAGATGGTTGATTTCTGTCACAGATATCAGATAACAATGGGGCATTCCATGGCCTTATATTACCCTCAAGGTAATGGACTTGCAGAATCCTCAAACAAGATTTTAGTGAACATAATCAAGAAACTGTTGGAGGACAATAAAAAGTCTTGGCACACAAAGCTAGTTCATGCACTATGGGCTGACAGATTGACTTTGAAGAAATCTATTGGCATGTCACCTTTTCAGCTGGTGTATGGTACTGATGCAATTTTTTCAAACAGCCTTGGTGTACCAGTAATGAAGTTGATTCAAGAGTTGCAAACTGAAGATAATGACATGATCAAAAGAATAAATCAAACCATTCATCTTCAGCAAACCAGAGAGGAAGTTTATAACAAAGCATTGCAGAAACAGATCAGCATTAAAAAAAATTTGACAGAAGAACAAAGGTCAAAAATTTCAAAATTGGGGACAAAGTTTTAAAGTGGGATTCAAGGAGGGAAGAAAAAGGCAAGCATGGAAAATTTGACAACTTATGGCTTGGCCCTTACTCTATTCATTCAGTTGCTGATAACAATGCATTTTTCTTGCAGGAGTTGAATGGAGCAGAACTGTTTGGGGGTCCTGTCAATGGCAGGATGCTTAAGCATTACTTCTCTTGATCCATGTTATGCTTCGAAAGCCTTTTTATTTTTTTCTCATTATAAATACTTCACCCACCATTGCATTCAAAGTTATAAAAATAAAAAAATACAAAACAATGAAAGAAAGAAAAGAGGGCAGATTGTGAAAACAAGAAAGGTATAGCCCCATACCAAAAAAGAGAAACAAATCTGAAAGTGTGCAAGCTCAAATGCCACTCCTAAATAACACACTTCTAGTTAGTCAAACTGTCTAATCTTGACTAATTAGCTTTAAATTTTCTGTTGATAGGATAGTGAATTCGATTTGCCAAACTGTTTAATCTTGGATTATTAGTAGATAGTTTAGGATAGAAATTAAAGGTTCAAACATGATCAAAATCTGAACCTAAGGTTTCAAAAAAAAAAAAAGACTCAGATCTGCTTCAAATTCTGAGTCGATCGATGTAAAAATCTGGTTCCAATTAGCAATCCGAACCAGTTGATAAAGACAAAACAACTCAAACAAATTCAAACTAGAGCTGTAAAGAAAAGAGAAGGCCATGATGAGAAACTTTTAGATCTTAAGCCTCCCATTTTTTATTTAATTTTCTACAAAATAATATCTATGTGCAGCTTGTTTTTATGCCATAGACCAGCATCAAGTTAGACTATTCAATCCTGACTTGTATGCTTTTAAATTTCTGTTGTAGAATTTAGAGAATAAAAATCTGTTAGACTGTTTAATCCTAACAGATTAGTAGATTAGGTAGAGAATCATATGGGCTCAACTGTTTAATCTGAGTCCATGGAGAAATAAGGAGTAGAAATAGATTAGTTTTCCTGCTTTCAAAAGAATAAAATGTTGTAAAAGAGTTTGCCATTCCAAGTGCACTCTAATGAAGAAAAAATGTTAGATCAGTAGGATTGGGTAGGTAGAAATTTTGTATTGATGAAATATCCATTGTTTTTATGGCTGCTAATATGTTTTCAGAGAACACCATCCACAGAAAGAAAGGCAGCCCAATGGATAAGGCATAGGTCAGCCTCCCAGAGAATGCAAGTCTGAAGTTCTTGATGCCTTCAAGAAGGCACCATCCCCAGGTGGAGCCACTGTTAGCCACCTATAAAATTTGTTATAGAAAAAGGTGGCTAAGACTTTTTGAGCCTTCAAGGAACAAATTTTATTACTAAAAAGTGTGCTCTTGAAGACTCTTAAAGGCCTCCTACCTCTCCTTTGTCCAAAACTTCACTGTCGTTCCCATTTTATACTCAGAAATTCTGCAGATTTCCAAGACAGAATACTGCTACAAGCACCATTTCCCTTTTTCCCCCTCTTCCAAACTAGCCTCCTTTTTCCCCTTTTCCCTCTATCGTTGCCCATTTCTAGCCTTGAAAACCATTAAAAACCATAAAAACCCACATTTTGGACATATATGGGTCTTAGCCCCTTCTTGCATAAACCCCCAGTCGTATGATCCTCCATGTGACCCACGGCCCCGCAGACGGGCGCCTAGCCATATTATATATATCCCGCCTCGAAAATATTAAAAACCTTATGTTATTTTCAAAACTTTGGGTTTCTAATTATTTTCTAATTTTCCGTCGGTTCAAAGTCCCAGTCAATCCCCACCGTCGATCTGATTTGTAGATCGACGGTGTGGAGTCCATCACCCCGGTGGTCCCCACCATCCACTCACCATTCCAGAAACCGGCGGTATCCATCGCACTGCCTTCGAGCAGAGGGCGGTTTTCTTCTGATCAACAGCAATTCCACTCACCGATTGACGCATGGCATGGGCACTGTTCACCAAACCGCCATCCATTGCGCGTTAAACATCAAACGTGGACCCCACGCGATATTGGTATCCACCGTCCAATCTGAAGCCGCCCATCCAACGATTATCGCTCACCGAAGATGGCGACAGTTAACCGAGCTACAGTGCGGCATTCAATAGATCTCCGCCGTCGATCTGATCTGCAGATCGACGACTCTGATTTAAAAAATTCTTCCGCCTTCTCTATGACTTCTTCCAATCAATCCTGACTGTTGGATGATTCCATCCAATGGCCACGCTTCCCCACATGTCCTCCGCAACAATAAACCTATAAATGCATGGATTTTATAATAGTTTTGTATTTTGCAGGGTTTTCAATGGTTTTTTCGCCATAATGAAGGAAATTCGAAGACAGAAGGCTGACGATCCTCCTGCCTTCGATTCATCGAGGAAAATCATTCGCAGGTGTTAAAAAAAATAAAAATTCATCAATCATTCATGAAGCATTGATGCCACATAACCCTGCGCAGCCTTGCATACCAGCAAAAACCATGAATCGGGCACAGTCAGAGAGTATCAGTGATGGAGATCAAAATGAACCAAGACAGAGGATAGAAGACATATTTTCAGGGATCACGACTAAGAATGTTTATCAAAAGCCTAATCCTTGATTTAAAACACATTTTAAATAAGATCTTAAGTGTTTTATCAACAGGAACGCCTCCACCGCCACATCTGAGGCAAATTGTTTCCTCCCAGCTACCGAAATGCCACTTGTGCCTCAAAGTATTCAATCAGAGGCTGAAGTTATTGATTAAATGAAGATATTCGCCTTAGCGCAGCCAAAAAGTTACTTCTGCAAGGAAACTTAATGCAAAAGATATCTGCAGAGTAACCCTGACATCACACAGAGCCTCAAAGGTCAAAAAGAGCTCCCATCGAGCTTGAAACTTTACGTAAATCATTTAATACAAGAGGACACCTATGTGAGCTTCTTCATTGAGCCCCCCAAAGGCCAGAAGCCATTAAGTCTGTATTAATTGTAATTGGAGATCTTTTATCAGATCTCGCCTCTTCATTCTTCTATATATACTTTTGTAGAAGATGAGAGAGGGGTTGGTTGATTAGGTTGTTGAACAGTGTAATGTAATTGAGCTTGAGACTTCCATTCGTAAATAGTTTTTACTAGCACTTGAAGCTCTGTTTGTGTTAGGTTAGTTAGGCTGGATAGTGAAGATGATTGTTGAACTGAAACATTGGACCTGAGTACTGTAACTAGTTTGACATCAATAACAAGTTGTTTCTTGGGATCCTGGTCTATATCGCTGGTGAAGTGCCTCTTTCTTTGTTATTGTTTTCCTTCTATGTATGTCATATTGTTCACTATTCTATGATAAAGAGCAGCATTTATAGAGTTAGGATTTACTGTTTACCAGTACCCTTCTCTTACTGATAAGCTTTATCTCAATGTTTTCCTCCAATTTGTTTATTTAAGAATGATTTAATATAGTCTAAACAACTAGGAATGTTGGAGTTCCCTCGTCCTACTGTTTGCTTTAAACATTGTTCTTAAAAGTTATTTTCCTTATTTGCTTATTAAAGTTAGACTAGAAAAGTGAGGGTTTGCCCTGTTTCTAGCTTCTATTCTCCAAAGGCAGATTCTGAAAGTTTCCGTTAGTGTTGACTGAAAGCAAACTAGGTTTAGAAGTACTTTATCTGATCTTAAGTTACACTTTGTCTTCTCTTATATGTTTTCATACTTTCTGAAGGTAATTATGCGGATTACTGGATTTTTTGTCAATTAAGCTGCTTTAATACAAACTTGCCCAAGAATTCAATGGTTAGCCCTATCCTTGGTTGGTTTTAAACAGTTACTTAAGAGGCTTTTCTTGTTTGGACTGACTATAAATCCTTTGTGAAATTATTATCAGTTTCCACCTCTCCAATACTTTATTGTTTCCATTCCATCATTTTAATCTCAATAATCTTGTGATGTAGATGACTTGCCCCTTGGATCACTCTTGATGTTGTTGCTCAATTAAAGCCTTGTTATGACTCCATAGCCCAATGGACTAAAAACTAGTGTTATATATATCTTTTTAGCCTAGCTGTTCTATTCACTTGCAACTTCTCACCTTTGAAACTCTTTGCACTTAGGACTTTCCACCTCAAACGGCATTCATACTCAACCATCCAAAAACAAAACAATCCCTTGGCCTTCATAACTAGCCTAATATCATTACCCCAAACTTCAAAGACAAATCCATCTTTTCACTTATTGGAGATATCCCTCTCCGGATTCAGGAGGGCTAGATCCTAGAATCCCAAAGTGGTTGAAACGATGTTGTTTCTGTGATCGAACTTTGCCAATCTTGCTGATTACAGATAACTAACAGAAGGAATGGCCTTCGAACTTATACCTTTGGCATGGGAGATGTCAAGGAAGAGTTTAGCCACATGACAAACTTTTCAGTTGATGGATCATCATTGCTGTCATTTTTGGGGAGTTTAGATCCATACTAGAAATCCCAACTGTTGGTGGAATATTCCAAGGATCTTCACACTTGTATGATACTTGATGACCAGTTGCATGAAGAGGGCTATTTAGTCCAAGAAGGAGTTATCTATCATCATGGTAGGATCTTCTTGTCTAGAGCCTCCAAGCTTAAGGAGAAGTTACTACAAAGGGTTATGAAGAGTACTGTTTCAGCCACACATATTCCATGAAGCTCAGCAACATCATCTTCAGGAGCTACCATTTGGAGGGATTTGAAGAAGAACTATATCATCATTGTCAAATATGCATGTACCATGTGGAGATGGACCAGAAACATAACTCTATGGGAGATTTAATTCAACCCTCTCTTTCTCTTTTTGAAGAAGATGATAGATCTATGCACCACTCCACTTGTATGAGGAGGATTATTGGTGAAGAGCATACTCATGTAAATCATGTTTTATTTTATGATTATATGTATTATTTTAACATGTATATGTAGGCCATGACTCCAAGGAGGAGTGTTGTACCTTTCAAAATTCATGGCCAACTTTGAGCCACAAATTGTTTTGAAATTTGCCACTCCCTTGAAGAACAAAGGGAAATTTTGTTTCATGATGGGTACACTCCTAAGGCACCAAACATATCTCACACTTTCAGCCATGGTGAGATGACATGAGCAGCAAGTAAGTGGTGGGGAAACCACTTACCACATCTTAATCTGATGCAGGCAGGAGATGCACTGTGCTAGTTCCACATGTGGGACTATGACCCACCTCCATATGCACAAATTTATGTTTGTATGTATGTTGTTTTGCTCCCATACATTGATGATGTAATTGTACTTTTTATGGGAATGTATGGGGGGAGGATGGGAGGTATGTATGTACCTTATGGGATGGAGATTCTCTATGTATATTCTTCTACATGTTTCAGAGAGAGCATTGGGCCAACCATGTTTGTTTCATTTGAACTATTGTCTCCTTGTGGGATGGAATATTTACATCTCATGAGAACTTTTGAGGAGCAATTCATGGAGGGTTGGATTGGTGAACACTTAGCTGATCATAGGAAGCTTATCACATGTTAGTGTCACCAATGTAGGAGGAGAAGAGCTACAACACTCACCTTATTAGTTGCTTGAGGAAAAGCGACATTTTGGAGGGGAGGACTATAATATTCCTAATTGGTCCTAAACTAATTGGAATATTCATTTTTGTTTTATGTCTTTGTTTAAAGAATAAAAGTGTAAAGGAGATCTATAAAACTCCTAAACAGTAAATAAATCAATACCAAAGGTGAAAAATGCTAAATCTTGGCTATGTAAGCAAGCACCCTTAGGTGTGAAAGGGGCTGGATATCTTGACTGGGTCAACCTTGACCAAATCTACAACGTTGTCTTGGAGGGGTGGCCATCAATGAGGCACAACGCAGTTTTAGATGGAGTTGCTTTGTGTGAAAGGAGTGTTTTCATTGAAGGTGGTTTAGGGTTTGCAAACTCTTAACTTATAAAAGGAAGAGGATGGTAGCATGAGAAGGTTGTTGATGATATTATATTTTCTAAGTATATTGTTTGTTTAAACATATCTCATTCTCTTGTTGTTTAGCTGAGAATAATTTTTTTTAGCATTGGGTGTTCCTGATCGGGAATCCCACCTCTTTCCTTGAGAGGCCTCTTAGAAGAGTTTGTGTTGCATAGTCCACTATCTGGCTGAAGGCTAAACTTCTTCTTTCAACTACAACACAGATCTTATTGAGGGTTTGGTTGTCTTTGCAAGATGCAGCAAGTGGAGGCTATATCTACTCAGATCTAGATCGTTTCAGTGCCATTTTTCAGTGGAGGAGGTTTCTATTCCATTGGGAGGAGTGTATTGGAGTGTTGGGGCATCAATTTTTTATCTTGGCATGTGGCCAACCATTATCTAAACCCTACAACGCAGTTTTACTTCTAGATCTACGTTATTCATGTAGTTGTTGTTGCAGGGTGTTTTGGCACATCAGTTGGAGAGCTGGTTTTCAAGTGTTGGGGATCTGCCCTTTACTTTGGAGATACATTGGAGAAGATATATACATTGTACATTTCAGATTTGATCTACATATTTCTGAATACTTCTGAATATCTGAATATTTCTGCAGATCTGCATACTTAGATCTCAAATCTACTACTTGTACATGGTGTTTTACTCAAAACCCCAAGGGGAATAGAAAGAGGAGCCTCTATAGTGTATGGATATATTATAGATCTAAATTTTAATGCACTTATATGCTATAGATCTAAAGTGTAGTCAACATCTGTTTGTAGCACAATAAAATAAGGTTGTCAAGGCATTTTCAGTCAATACATGTGGTTGCAACACCTCTTTTGAGGGATCTTCTTCTATTGGTGACTTGTATTTCCATATATGCATTTTATGGGCCTCATTATACATCTATTTTGTTGCTGTGAATACTTTTGAAAGGTTTCTTTATTGGCCTCCTTCTTTTCTTTAGATGAACTGTGTTATTTTCCTGCATAACTGTATTATATTGTTGCATTCCCCATTTGGGAATATTACACTGAGAGAGGCAATTCTTAGGTAACCTCAAACCACGCTTAGCCAAGTAGCTAGCTCGATCTCTACATATAGATTATAGTCAAAATGACTGAGGAAAGAAGATTTTAGGCTATGTATAGTAGCTCAAGGTTTTTATTTTTTATTGTGTGGGGTTTTGGTGGATCAAGAGGAGTCAAGCAGCTAGGGCAAGGAAATTAGGTCAAAATTTGTAGGGTGTTCTATGGGTTAAGGTAGGTAGAAGGTTTGAAATTTAAAGGATGATCATGGTGAGTTGAAATAGACCAGTGAGGAGTTAGGAAGATCATATGAGATGATTTCTCCCTAAACTGAAGAAAATAAAAAAATTATGCTAAATTCCCCAAAACAGAGCATGAAAACATGAACTCTGCCTTTCAACTTGAAATTAAGCATATCATAGACATGAAAATGGTTTATGAGCTTACAATACATTCATAAAAATTATCACAAAGGAAAAATTATGTCAAACCATTCGTACCACATGAATCCCAAATAAATAGCTGCAAATTTATCATTAATGTCTAGGCCAAACTGATACAAAATTGTGTCCTTGAGATGCCAAAGCTCCAAATGAATCCAACCATTACACTGACTGAGAAAATACATCAAATAGACCTTAAACCCACTCTTCCTAGCCTTAGAGAGTCGAATCCATGAGATAGGGATTAGTTTCACCTACTCCCAAACAAGAATATGAAGATTAGGAAGACTCAACAATTTGCCTCTAAAAGAGAGGACACTGATTCATTTGACCTCTAGAGGACTTATCTGATGTATCTACCCTAGATAACAATAAAAACATGAAATTTACATCTATATTGACTTTTTACATCAATAATTTATCATTTCCCAAGATAAAAAGTCAAAAAGTCAAAATATGCTGAAGATGGTGAAAATGACAATTTCCTGGCAAAAGTGCAGCGCCGTGACAGAAAAAATAGCCTCTCTTGCAAGCCACTTTTGGAGGCCTTCCCAGTGTCCAAATCAGCTCCATGGAAAGATATATGAGTCTAGTTTCCAAATATATCTCTATTTTCCAAAATGGTGCCCATATTCCTTGTCAAAAATCACGTTTCCCAATACTGGTATTAGCTCAGTGCCAAGGTAAAAAAGGAGGCAGAAACGTGAAAAATTGATGGTTTTTTGCACTTTTGAGGGACCAGTTCTCCTCCAAATTTTCTGAAATTTTCTTGGGTTGATGTCCTCATCATTCTGAACATGATGGTAGTGACCATTTTTCCATTGGATTCTCCAAGGAAAAATGCAGCGCCAATGGTGTTGCGTTTTTGGCAGTGTGACTGTGTGCCAATATTGCCCAAAAAAAAAAAATTGTACTAAAGTTTCAAATGTGCCAAAATTTGTCCAAAATGGTGAGGTCACTTTCTAATCAAGGGTTAGAGGCATGAAGAGACACCTTAGCAAGTATGTTTAACCTCTCCTTCTCCTTTTGCTCAATCAAAGCTTGAATCTTTGCATGGGCTCGTTTGAGCTTGGCCCTTGCAATTTTGTTTCTCATGGCATAGTGATTTTCCATTTTCCTCTGAATATCATTGTCCTTCTTGGCCTTCTCTAGCAAGCTCTCCAGATGCGAGTTGGCTCTATCAAGAAATTACTCTATCTCTACTAATCTCAAGGGCAAGAAAATTACTTGGAGTGAGCTTCTCTGCCAACTTAGCTTCTTTCTGTCTCTCAAGGGATAGAGCTCTTTTCAACCCTCTATTCCTTGGTCTCTGTCTAGGAGGCTGATCCTCCTCATCATAAATCTCACCAAATTTGTCCAAGGTTTCCTCCAACAAGGCTTTAGCCCTCTCTGCCTCTTTCTTTTCTTTGATGGTCTTCACCTCACTGATAATTTGCTTGGTCTTCATCTATTGATTCTCTTGCTCAAGAAAACCAATCACATATTGTGCTTTGTCAATATTAGCTTGAAGTTCACTAATCTTTTCCTCTTTGATTCTGATCAATTCATTGGTGATTCTATCCTCATCCTCCTCATCAAGGTCAATTAGTTGAAACTCCTGCTTTGTTTCATGCTTTTCCTCCTACTCCTCAATGATTAGCTCTTTGCCCTTGTCTACCTATTTTGCTTATGAAGAAGGCATGGCCCCTTTCACTCCAAATGAAGCAAACACATGCCTGTGGCCTCTCTGATAGGTCTTGGGAAATGGATCAACATCAGTCACACTAGCCCAAGTTACCTCAATGTCCTTTTCACTTCTTGATGCTTTAGTATCATGATGTGATGATGGTGAAGGATTACGGAAAGGTGAAGAAGTAAGATCAACATGAGGTGAATGCATATGACTAGGTGATGATGTATGAGTAGTAGGCTGAGATGGAGAAGTGGATATGGGAGGATGAGATGATGGAGGGATACTCTGCTCATGATGACTAGGTGGGGTAGTGAAAATTTCATTTGCAATGAATGTGTCCCATGAAATGTTCTTCGGCTCAAGTTGATGCATGACTACTATCTTAATGAGTGAATGGTGAAAAATAATTTTCATTTGATGATTATACTGCCTCCTTTGTACAATGAATTCCATTTTTTCAATGATTTGGGAGAGATATTAAGGTATATAAAGCATTCTGACTCTAGTGAAGTGCATGAGGTGTCTGATATGGTATGAATAGAGTCTAGAAAATATTCCCTCACAAGTGAAATACTTAATGATTATTTTCATCACGGGGACATACCGGTCAAGGAGATGAGAGAAATGGAAAAAAAAATTCTTATCATCCTTATATCTAGGTTTGAGGTATGGCTCATAATAGCTCAGATCAAGTTTTACCTTTTTAAACCATTTCTCTTCCACATAATGGATCCATGTAGCAGCTGAAATAACACTAGAAAACATGGTAAAAGTGATCCCAGCAAGAGTAACATGCCCATCATGAATATTTGTGATGAACAAACTTGTTAACCCAGGGTGATACCAAATCTGTTGCACCCTCTCACAAAATGAAAAGCAACCAACATGTTTTAAACACGACATAGTGAGAGGAGAGGCCATGGGTTCCCTTGTGGTTATTGGTTCAAATCTATTATTTTTCCCTCCTTTGTGATCACTTTTCATTGGTGATTGTTCCTCATTGATATCTTTGTCCTCTTCTTCAGACATCTTGAGCTTTGAAAGCTTTGAAACCTTAGGGATGAGGTAGATGGGGATGGGGGAGTGAAATAGGGTTTAGGGAATAAGGATCTGGTGTTGTAGGGAAGGATTAGGGTCTAGGGAATAGTGATATGATTGAGGAAGAAAATTTGAGGTTTATGAGTGGAAAATTTGGGAACAATGGGAACAAAGATTGAATCTTGGGTTTTATAGCCTATCTAACCTCCAAATTTCACAAAGATAACAAAATCACCATGAAAATCATTTTGAAGACAACAAGGGGGTGAATTTCATTGTTACTTACTTGTCAAAGGCTTTATAGAAACTTTGTTGAAGTTTTGTAGGCACCTTGACCGCATTTTGAGGCTTATAGACAAAAATGTACATTAGCACAACACTTGGACATTAACGTAGCACCTCCGGTTATTAGCGCAGTGCCTGTGTAAAATGCACTACCTTTCTCAGGCATTAGTGGAGCATGACTGGGTATTAGCGCAGCGCTCGGACATTAGCACAATTTCTAGGTGAAGAAACACAGCGCCAAGGATTTTTTTCACAAATTTCTCAAAAACTCAGATTTTCTACTTTGCTGAAGACTCTTAATAGCTGAATGGCAACAATGACTTGTTTTGAATTTCTTGGTGGGCTTTATAGCTGTAGTGGATTTGAAATTTAATTTAAATTACCCACTTTTCTAATGTTCATTTTTCTTCTTTGAAACTGATACTCTTTTTACTTTCTGACCTTTTGGCATTGTAGGTTGATCAAGTCATGGAGTTTCGCTTTATTTTCTCACTTGGGTTGGACATGATTGTACTTTGACAGATCAGGATTGCATTTATTACATATGATAACATAAAATTACATTTGGAAATATTTGAATAAATTACATGTTTGAATTTTCTATCAAAATGACATTTTGATATAAAAGTCATTAAACTAAAAATACAACCTTGAAAGTATAATAAATACATCATGATGATCTTATTTATTCCCTCTCATATATGTGTTTCCCTTATCTGAATGAAGGAGTGACCTTGAGAAATGAAAAACCCTAATGACCTAATGGGACTAGTTTTTTACTTGACTTTTAGAATGAAATTTTGACTTTAAAGACTTCTAAGTGAACAAAGCATTTGCATAGGTGTTTTTATGCTCAAGGAACCATGAGAATGATTCAACCAATATGATCTCCTGAGGGAGAAAGAAACTTATTTGACAAGGACAACCACCAGTGGAACAATTTTATATCATGACTTAATGGAATGATGAAAAATTTATTCAGAATGGGACACCTAAGATGCACATTCAAATGTGTTTTGATCCCTGGTGGAAGTATGCAAATACTGACACTAACAAAGTCCTTGGTCATATCTCTTTCATTTGATCACCAAGGTGTATATTGCAGTTCACGGAAACTTGGTATACCCTCTTGCTTAGATTCCCTGAGTAATCATTTAGGTCTTTTCGTGACTCTCTAAAATTGAAAGTATCCTCGAGCACTTGTCCTTTTACACTCATTTAAAATTGAAAGTGGCTAGAACCACCTTTTGCCTGTTTCTTGTCTCTTAAAATGTGAAACAATAGAGTTTTGTTTCAGTGTCTTAAAAAAATTAACTGCCTACGAAATATTCCTGGTTACAATTATCTTCCTTAGTGTTTTTTTTTTAAGGTTGTTTCCAATGGAAACGTCTCTGGAGTTTGCCAACCAAGGGATCCCCTCAGAAGGGAGACCTGGTCCCTTTTGTTGGAAATACTGATAGGGGGGTGAATCAATATTTCTTTTCAATTGTTAATTTTACTAGTTAGATCACTTATATTAAGAACACAAAATGAAAAATAATGGAATAGATACTTTTATTAATTTCTTCTTTACAATAAGTAAAGTACAATAATGATATACAGCTCCAACCCTAGATGAAGACTCCAATATTCCAGGCTCCAACCTGTATTGTGCCAAGCACTGACTTGGTCTTTCCAAGGTTCCAACCTTGTCAATTTGAGGCACCAACCTCTAGGGCTCCAACCAAATCTCTGGTATAGGCTCCAACCTGGTTTCTTGAGGACTCCAATCCTCTAAGGCTCCAACCCTCAACTTCGCTTCATCAAAATATGTTTGATTATTCTTCACGGCTCCCAAAGTCTTCTTCAACGAGCCCTGTCAAACTTAGTCTCCACGTCACATCATTAATGACAACCTTTTCTTCTTAGAAGGTGTCAACATTTCTCTTCATCGTACCCAAAAAATTTCTCCAAATCACCTCATGATGACATCAGCGATGCGTCATGATCTTCAATGTTATTTCCAAGATCACTTAAGGCTTCTCAACAAAATATCTTCAATCTTCTTCAAAATCAGTGCTCCTAGAGTACTTCAATATATATGGTTCAGATTGTCTCCAATATGTTTTCAAAAATATTCCCAAGGAAGCTCGAGTTCTTCAACAATACTTCATCAGAATGGTTAGAGGGACTAGTTGCAATAGATCCTAGGTATCCATTTTCCAATGGTACTTCAATTAAGCTTCCAAGATCTAGCACAAGTCCTTAAGTCAATACAAGGGTTGTCTTCAAGAACTGGTCTAAAGTATGTCCTTAGTCTTCTACAAATTCCTTCACAAGAAATGCTTCAAGGATATGTTGACTATCTGTTGTCTAGATATCTATTGCTCAACCAAGGTCCTTAACTGCTACTACAAAAGGTATTCTTCACTATGCTCCAAAGGTAAACTTTAATGACATTGAAGGTGTGTTCAAATCTGTCTCAAGACTCCCAAAATACTTTCCTCAAAGCATTGTTACTTTGTTGCTTAAGACTTAAGATATGTATAGCAACCCAAAATTAGCCTAAGTCAATTATTGACTTGTCCACTTGACCTTATCCGAGCCTCTGAAATAGGTGACCAGTACTGTCCTGAAGCTTGCAGCTTCTCCACAAATGAAACTGAGGTGAGGTTTAGTGATGAATGTCTTCAATCTAAGGTGGTTGCCACAAGTTTGAATCCTTTGTAAGTTGCAAACAAACCCTAACAGATGAAACAGGTTCGAGCTGCAACTTTGTTAAGAATTTGAGCCTCCACAAGCCTTCCACAGTTGTAAGCTTCAGATCCGAGGCCTAAATACACTTCCCAACAAGATGTAGTGGCTTTCTTCCTATAGCTGCACCACCCTACAACAACTCTGAAACACCCATAGAAAAATCCACAATTATTGTCACAAGTTCTTGCAAATTCGAGCTTCAAAAGATGCCTGTTCTTAAATTTTGAACCTCACAAAGGTAATTCTGTCCACAATTTCTGAGGTGGACTATCCAACAAAGAAAAAAAACGAACTATAATGTATCCTTTTACAAATATGCCCAAACTGTAATCATTTTCTTCACCTCGACCTCCTGTAACTGCTTTGTGTTTTCACCGAAAGTTTATGGTTGGAATGATGTGTCTAACGTCATATATATACTGGTTTGACCTCCAACGAAGAGACGTGTCTCTTGAGGGAACATGACAACCTACACAAGTCGGCTCAAGTTCGCTAACCAAAAATAATAATTTTTCTAACCCATAAATTCAATTTCTCACAATCTAGAAGGAGTTACAAGGCATATAATAGCTCATTAGAAGGGCTCCTTCATCATAGACTTAGTCCATTAATTTTATTAGGATTAGAGCTTTTTTGTGACCTTCAACAATCATCATTATAATGATTCAAGTCATTTAGGCTTTGGGGCTTCTTCATCAAGAACAAGGATGTCATATAGCAAGAGTTTCATGGCGAGCCTTCTTCTTTATCATAGATCATGCACTATGAGTATCTAGGGCTTTGAGAATCTAGAATTTCATTAATGCAATCACGTACTTAGGGTAAAGTCAAGTAGATAGAGTTTAGGTCTCCTTGGGGCAAAAATACAATAATATTTTCCATCTCCAACAATGCCATATTGACATCAATAACAACCTTGACCAACAGTCTCCCCCTTTGTCATTGATGGCAATATTCTTGCCCTTCCAACATTCTCTCCCCCTTTGACATCAATGGCAACGAGGTGCCAAAGTACTCCCCCTGTCAAGCTACTTCTCTTCATCAATAATAATTCTTCCATAAGTATGTTTCTCCCCCTATCATGGTGCTCTTCCTTTTGGCAATGTGGTCCAAGATAGATTTCATTTCTTCATGTGATGAACCAACTCACCCTACCTGCATAAACTCCTCTAGCTCTTCTTTTTGCTCAAGAAAGAAATATTGCTTCCTTGTGATTAAGAAAAAACCATCTTCATAATTTCATGATTTTATTCAACAGAGTTACTCCCAAGATAAAATCTATCAAGATTTTCCATGTATGACTCATCAAGGATTTCTTCACGGATAACATCTGCAAGAATGGTTAAGAATCACAGGCTCCCCCTAACAGTATGCATCGCCTAATTTTTTGGCAAAGTCTCATCATCAAAACTTGGAATATCATATCTGCCAAGTATGTCATCATCAAATAAACAACATGCGTTGTTGGCTTGAGTGTCTAAGAGACTTTCAGATCCAATTTGCTTCCTTCTCCATACTTGTGTAACTTTCTCTGGCTTGGTTGTCATGGTTTTAGGGACCCAAGTCAAGCTACACTCACGTGCCATATGTCCAATGTTATGGAAATTGAAGCAATCCATCTTGTTCGTGAATGAGTAATCATGACTTCTTGGAAAATTTATTTTAGAAGATTGACGAGGACCATTATATTTGTCTTTGTGATATGCCCTACAGTATTTTTCCATGTGCCCAAAATTTGTACAAGAATAACAATAAACAAAAAATATACTTTGGTACCTGGAGGATGGAGATTGCCTTGATGTACTTCAAATTCATTTTGTCTTGAGATTCTTTGATCAAATTTATTGCCTCTTGCATTCTTGACACCATCTGCATATCTTCTCGGAGTAGGATTTCTTCCAATGTCATCTTGACTCTTCTCCTTGTCTTTTTTGGAACTAGGGGCATCAACATTTCTTCCAGGCTTCTACACATCCTTGTTGTGTGAAGAATTAGGGTTTGCATTATTTGAAGGTTCTCATGCATAGCCAAAAACTGATTTATCAAGGGGGGATCTTTAATGACTTAGGATGTCATCTAGGGTTTGAGAACTCTTTAAGTTCTTATTTAGCAGGTCAACTTCGTTTTTAAGAAAGACAATTTCTCTTTTAAAATTTTCACAATATTCATCTTTCATGACTAGTTGCTTCTTCATTTCTTCCATCATCTTTGTTACTTCGTAGATGATATTTGATTTCATTATGAAGATTTATTCATTCTTCTTTGCTAGATTTCTCTCCATTTCTTCTTTTATTCTTGTAGCTTCACATGTTTCGGCCTTGGGAAGGTTGATGTCTGATTTTAGTTTGAATATTTCTTCATCCTTTTATTTTATTTGAGATTTAAGAGAGGAGACCTCTTTCTTGTATTGACCAATCTCTGCTTCAAGATTGTTCAAGATCTTAAGTCTTTGTTCAAGGTGTCTTGAAAATTTTTCTTCCCTTTTATTTTCCTTATCCAATTGATTTGTCATAGATATGACTTCTTCATGATGCTTTCTTTTGTTTTGATAAAATTCCTCTTTAATTTTGGGAGCTCATCATCTCTTTCTGGTACTTGAATCTTGACAAAGTCAACTTCCTTCCTTGTCTTGTCTTGGTTACCATCTTGCACTTTCTTCTTAATTTCCTCATTTTCCTTTTTCAAATTGTTAATCTCTTCCATGGAAGCCATAAGTTTATTCTGGAGTTCTTCTTCAAAGTCTTCTTTGTTCTCTTTAGCCTTGTTGTCATCTCTCTTATCTTCAGATTCCTTGATGGATTTGGAATTCTTTCTTGTTTTCCATCATCTTCTTGACTAGAGATAATTGTCAATGCTCCTTTTGAGTGAAGATCATGAGTTTGTCCCATATGAATTTTGCTAACGAACATTTTTCAAAATTGGCCTTCACAAAATTTGTTAACCCATTCAAAATTTCCTTCATTGCTCTTGTATTGTACTTCTTGGATTATTCATCCATCGTGTCATTAGTAATCACTGATTTCCAAACTTCAATTCCTTGAGCATTCAAGAAATTCCTCATTCTTGCCTCCAATATATCAAAATTTCCATTGAACAATGGAGGCTTCACAAATTGATAGTCTTTAATTTTAGTGGTTGAGGAAGACACATATTTAGGAGGATTGGATAATTTCTTCCTTGGATTTTCCATTTGTGCTCTAATGGTCAACCTTCAAGCTATTAGGCTTTGAGTGAAGGTACTGGCTCTAATACCAATTGTTGGAAATACTGAGAGGGGGGTGAATCAGTATTTCTTTTCAATTGTTAATTTTACCAGTTAGATCACTTATATTAAGAACACAAAATTAATAATGATGTAATAGATAATTTTTATTAATTTCTTCTTTAAAATAAGTAAAATAAAATAATGATATAGGGCTCCAACCCTAGATGAAGACTCCAATCTTCTAGGCTCCAACCTATATTGTGCCAAGCACTGACTTGGTCTTTCCAATGCTCCAACCTTGTCAATTTGAGGCACCGACCTCTAGGGCTCCAACCCTATCTCTGGTATAGGCTTCAACCTGATTTCTTGAGGACTCCAATCCTCTAGGTCTCCAACCCTCAACTTCACTTTGTCAAAATATGTTTGTTTATTCTTCACGTCTCCCAAAGTCTTTTTCAACGAGCCATGTCACACGTAGTCTCCATGTCACATCATTAATGACAACCTTTTATTCTTAGAAGTTGTCACCATTGCTCTTCATCGTACCCAAAAAAATTCTCCAAGTTACCTCATGATGACATCAGTGATGCATCATGATCTTCAATGTTATTTCCAAGATCCCTTAAGGCTTCTCAACAAAATATCTTCAATCTTCTTCAAAATCATTGCTCCTTCTAGAGTACTTAAATATATATGGTTCATATTGTCTCCAATATGTTTTCAAAAATATGCCCAAGGAAGCTCGAGTTCTTCAACAATGCTTCATCAGAATGCTTAGAGGGACTAGTTGCAATAGATCCTAGGTATCCATTTTCCAATGGTACTTCAATTAAGCTTCCAAGATCTAGCACAAGTCCTTAAGTCAATACAAGGTTCGTCTTCAAGAACTAGTCTAGAGGATGTCCTCAATATTCTACGAATTCCTTCACAAGAAATGCTTCAAGGATATGTTGACTATTTGCTGTCTAGAGACCTGTTGCTCAACCAAGGACCTCAACTGCTACTACAAAAGGTATTCTTCATTATGCTCCAAAGGTCAAATTTAATGACGTTGAAGGTGTATTCAAATCTGTCTCAAGACTCCCAAAATACTTTCCTCAAAGCATTGTTACTTCGTTGCTTAAGACTTAAGATATGTATAGCAACCCAAACTTAGCCTAAGTCAATTATTGACTTGTCCACCTGAGCTTATTTGAGCCTTTGAAATAGGTGACCAGGACTGTCCTGAAGCTTGCAGCTTCTCCACAAATGAAACTGAGGAGAGTTTTAGTGATGAATGTCTTCAATATAAGGTGGCTGCCACAAGTTTGAATCCTTTGTAAGTTGCAAACAAACCCCAGCAGATGAAACAGGTCCGAGCTGCAACTTTGTTAAGAATTTGAGCCTCCACAAGACTTCCATAGTTGCAACCTTTAGATCCAAGGCTTAAATACACTTCCCAATAGGTTGTAGTGGCCTTCTTCCTACAACTGCACCACCCTACAATAGCTCTGAAACACCCATAGAAAAGTCCACAATTATTGTCACAAGTTCTTGCAAATTCGAGCTTCAAAAGATGGTTGTTCTTAAAGTTTGAACCTCACAAATGTAAGCATGTCCGCAATTTCTTAAAGTGGTCTGACCAGCAAAGAAAAAAAACAAATTGTAATGTATCCTTTTAAAAATATGCCCAAACTGTAATCCTTTTCTTCACCTCAGCCTCCTATAACTACTGTGTGTTTTCACCGAAATTCTATGGCTGGAATGAGGTGTCTAACATCATATATATACTGGTTTGAACTCTAATGAAGAGACATGTCTCTTGAGGGAATATGACAGCCTACACAAGTCGACTCAAGTCGGCTAGGCAAAAATAATAATTTTTCTAACTCATCAATTCAATTTCTCACAATCTAGAAAGAGTTACAAGGCATATAATAGCTCGTTAGAAAGTGAAAAATATCCTCTAAGAGATGATCTCAATTTCATCCCTAGATGAGGTCATTTACCCATCAAGAAAATTATATTTTTGAAACTTTCATTATTATTTTTCATGACAACCATTAGGATTTTATTTTTATGTATTTAACTTTTAGGGCTCCTTCATCATACACTTAGTTCATTAAGTTTATTAGGATTAGAGCTTCTTCATGACCTTCAACAATCATCATTATAATGAGTCAATTCATTTAGGCTTTGGGGCTTCTTCATCGAGAAATGGGATGTCATATAGCAGGAGTTTCATGGTAAGCCTTCTTCTTTATCATAGATCATGCACTATGAGCATCTAGGGCTTTGAGAATCTAGAATTTCATTAATGGACTCACATACTTAGGGTCAAGTCAAGTAGATAGAGTTTAGGTCTCCTAGGGTTTACATGAGGTTAGGGAAACAATACAAGAATATTTTCCATCTCCAACAATTCCATATTGACATCAATGACAGCCTTGACCAACACTTTTCCTCCTTTTGGGAATTTTGGTGCTCCTTATATGGAAACATTGTCCCTTCATGGGTTAACTGTTGGTTTTCCCGTGTGGTTATTTTCGACCTCGATGTTCCCAAGTGGTCTAACCTCTGTTCAACCATCTCCTTCACTTGAACAACATCTTGTTGATTCTCAAGTGGACCTCTCCCCTTCTTCGCCTATTTCTTCGTCTTCCTCTTCTACTTCGCCTGGTGAAAGTTTAGAATCTAATAACTAGGAGGATAAGAAGAAGAAGAAGAAGATGAAAAAGAAGAAGTTAGATAAGCGAGAGGCCAACCCTACGACTATTGTTCCTAAGACACCCTCCATTGATAAACCATCCAATTCTCCACGTAAAGTCAAATTCCCTTACATGCCATGTAAGGGTGACTGCCTTCTTCAAGATTTCCCTGGCATCCCCAAGGTGCTCAAGGTATGGTCCAACAGTTATCCGTTGTTTTCTTTGACCTCTAGAGGTAATGTTGGTGACACATATTTTGGTACTATTGATAAGACTCGTAAGAAATAGGGTAAGATCACGAATCCCTGCAAGTTGTGTGAAGGGAATCATCCCATTCACCTTTGTCTCTACATGGATGAAGCCACAAGAGTGTTGGACAACTCTACTATTTCTGTGTCCTGCCTTCTGGTTGGTTACTAGAGGATTTCTTTGATTCCTCTACTAGTTGATCGAAAGATCGGTCAATATTCATCTTTGGTCGATCTTGCTCCCCCGAAAATCCAAAATCACAAATCCATTCCTGACAAACCATTGGTCGTGGAATCAGTTGATCTGATCCCACCTATGGTTCATCAGGTATTTTATGTTGAGAGTGGATCTCATACCCCTCACGTTCTTCTTAATTCTTCAGATTCCTCAAAATTGAAGAAAGATCGTCCCGTCCGTATGGTTCAAGAAGTTTCTCCTCATGTTCCCACATCCATGGTCCAGGAGGATGTAAGAATTTTCTCCTCCTATTCCCACGTCCATGGTCCAGGAGGATGCTCCTCTTTCTCCTGTAACACAACGTGATGACCATACTGTTCTTGTGGCCCCCCTTCCAAGTAATTTGGTCACTTCTTTTGATTGGAGTAGATTCACGGGATACCGTCTTCTTTCTTATGTGCCTTTTGAGATCATGGTAAAGGCCTTCAATGTGGTCGTACCTAGCACCATTATAGATGAAGGCACGTTTTTTAGTATTCTATCTTCAACTACTTGGAAAGCTTTTGGCTCTCCATCACTTGTGTCTGTTACGCATAATCTGTTGGCTTTTAACATAGGAACTAGTCAACTATTAGGGATCCTTCTGAAGTTGCCTATTACTTTGGGAGGTAAAACCATCTATATAGACGTGATCATGGTTGAATGCCCCCTGGATTTTAATCTACTCTTGGGGTGTGAATATGCTTATGCCATGGGTGCGATTGTCTCTTCCCTCTTTCGTGTGATCTGTTTTCCACATGAAGGTCGTAACATGACCATTGATCAGCTTTCTATCTTTGGTCCTAATGTGACATCTAATCCACCACTGTCTCTTCCAGGTCTTTATCTACTAGTTGTATCTTCCCCGCCAGAGGTTAATTATGTGGTCACTTGTTCGTTGCCCTCATCCATTGATAGTGTCGTAGGATACCATCTATTGGGGGCATTTGATCGTGACTTTCGAGATGTTGTTCTCCCATCAGATGAGAACCTCTTGGAAGCCATGACTCCTTATTCCACATGATGAGTTGTCATTGGAGAATAGTTCCTTTTCTTGTGTCAAGCTCCTTAAAAAATGAAACAAGATCGTTGGAGCAAAGTTCATTTTCTTGTGTCAATCTCCTTAAAAAATGAAACAAGCTCGACAAAGCATAGTTCGTTTTCTTGTGTCAAGCTCCTTAAAAAATGAAACAAGATGTCTCAGGATAGTTCATTTTCTATGTCAACCTCGTTAAAAATGAATTAGGTCATGAGGATATTTATTTTGCTATGTCAACCTCATTAAACAATGAAACATGTTCCCTTTTCAATTCGAGCCTTTGATTAGATCTCATAAAAACCAAGTCGAGTATTTCGCTTGATATCGTAATTGAACCTTCACTCCACCCATCTTTCAGTAACTAGAAAACTACTCTGGTGAATGGACTGAAGCTTCCCTCACCATGAGGGGCCACATCAAAATCATGAAGAATCCTCCGTGCTATTGGAGACATTCTTGCAGGTCTTTCTGCGCCGACATCTGCAAATACATGGATTAAAATAGGAGCATATATAATAATAAAAACATAATACTCATTAAAAGAAAAAAATGAGTCTCACCTAATGCTTCATCCCAATCCTTTCCTACTATGAGTGGGAGGTCTGCATCACTCGTAAATTCTATGCCAGAATAGGGCCAGTCCTGCATGACAATCAATTGTCAGCGGAGCCACTTAAAGAAATCTGGTCTCCAAGACATATGTTGACCACCTCTTGATCTTGGCATCAAATCTGCCCAACAGACCATCCGTGGCTCTTGGGCTGGTGGTGTAGGACTTTCACTTCCTAATTTTGGAAAATTGGTAACCGTTCCAAGATGAATGGTACCAAGATGGACCCATAACTGAACTGTTTCAGCTTACCGTTCTTGCATTTGGTCAACTGGCATTTCATATTGATCGTTACCACCTCTGCCTAGTTATAGAGATTTGGTGCCATACAATCTACTACAAGAAGTAATTGTGTTTTTGTGGCTTCATGCGGAGCCTGAGATCCCGTAGTTCACGTGATTGTGTGCAACACTACTTTTAGTACCAAATCAGGAATAGTTTGGATATCCACCTTCCCGCTTTTGGATCCTTTCCTTGCCCCTCGGCACACTTTATCGATGACAATGCTCATGTTTTCCATTATGGGCTGGGTACCTGTCAGGATTGGTACTACCCCCCTTCGTGAAAATCTAGTTATGAAGTAAACATCCGAGACCTCAATCTCTAGCTCCTGATCATGAATTATGAATATTTCCCTATCAATGTCCCATACACTGATCGAGTACTGTAATAGCTCTATTTGAGCTCAAATACATGGTGCCATGAAGAATTTTTTAAGCCCGCATTCCCTGAGAAATTCCATGCATATTACATTGCCCAAGGCTTGCTCATCTTCTTCACTATGTTCTCTCTCCTTCCATTCGATCACCATTTTTCTCTTTCACACCTGCAAAAACATCAATGTGGTTGTCATTAGTCAAATTATTTGCTATTGAAGTGTTTAAAACTGGCTAACTTGTTGAATTATAAGCTAAAAATTGTGGTTGCAGTTTGCGCACCCCCGTTTGGATTCAAGGCAGGTTGGCGCAAGTCCGTGCCCGAAACCCGCACCGACCACCACTCCCTAATTTGAACAAAAACCCCTCCACAGATCTAAAAAATAGATTGCAGGCAAGGAATATTATATCAAAATGTAGGCAAGGAATATTATATCAAAATGTAGGCAAGGATATGAGTTCTTACCTGGAAAAGATGAATTCGCGATTATTCCCCTGGATTTCCCGCTGTCAGTTCGCAAAATCACAGTGAGGGTAAAAAGTGCTCACAAGAGTTAAAAGTGAAAAGTAATTTATTTTTACTATTTTTGTCATTTTATAAACTTTTCAGAAACCTGTTTATGTTTTTGAGCATATTTTTTTATTATTTTGTTATTTTATCTCTAAAAATGGGTTTTACATGAAATTCTTGTGCAGCACTAGGTCCTCAACGTGACAACGATGAAGTAACGAGTTTTATTTTGGAATTTTTTAGACTCGGTAAAAACACAAAAAAGTCACTCCCTCGAGTCATCTTTCAGCTCTTTTATGACTCTCGAAAACTGAAAATATTGCCAAGACTCTTGTCGTTTTGAACTCGTTAAAGGCTGTGAAATGATATCTACCCAATATATGTTTACCCCTTTTTAGGCTGGGATAGATCATTTACGAAAAATGAATACCTTAGCCTATCATGACTAAGAGGTTCTCTCAGACATAGTTTTCTACCTTTTCAGATCTGTGAGAGTACCTACGAAAAGAGACTGGCTGGAGTTTTATTTGTTGCTTCTTTTCAAACTCTCTAAACATGAAAAGATGTCGAGTTCTTCCTTTGTCAGACTCGTTAAAACCTAAATGACATCGGAAACCGTCACCATGATGTAACCAAGTTCCT
This sequence comes from Pinus albicaulis, assembly GCA_034641835.2. Classification (NCBI taxonomy): domain Eukaryota; kingdom Viridiplantae; phylum Streptophyta; class Pinopsida; order Pinales; family Pinaceae; genus Pinus; species Pinus albicaulis. Next base: position 1,223,290,356 of record CM076572.1, on the reverse strand, counting down.
CCTTCCTAGGGCTCATAAAATGTACTAGGATGGATTTGTCTGAAGGAAAAACTTATGTGAAAATCATATGCTATCCCCTTCTAGCTTGTTTCCAAAAATAATTGGGGTAGTGTCCAACAAAGGTGGGGGAAAATGGAACTAATTCTCATTCGTGTCGGTAGTATGCCACTCTTGAACATGGCACTCATCTGTATTCGTGTCAGGTTGGGGACATCTCATTTCATCATTTTTGCCTCCATGGGTTTGGATAATCTGTTTTCGACTCTCATATGCTCTTTGCCACGTCATCATGACCTCAGATCCCTTGATGTCAAATACTACCAAATTCGAGAGTCGTGTCACCGATATGTTCAAGAGAAGTTTCCTTTTGCAGTTTTCAACCTCTGATCCTCTTTTGGTCCTGATTCACTATCATATTATTCCTCTGTCTTGCGTCAATGATGTGGGAAACATTATGGCCCTCCTTCGAATAGGTTACTTCCTATTGACTTCATCTCATTATCCAAGAAGCTTATCTAGAGACTCCCTTCTGGTACCTTGGAGCTTTCATGCCTCAATGGCAAGTTCTTCACATTCGACACAGGTCCTCATCATTGGCCTTCGATTAGGTGATTCCACGGATTTCTGATGCCAGATCATTATTCACATCTTGTGGATTTTACTAGTTGTACCTTATGAGCCATTGTCATTATTGGTCATTTCTCTTGTGCTTGTTAACAACTTTTCCATTGGTTGGTAATTAGGTGACTTTCTTTCATGTTTGACTTCAGCTCACTCATTCGCATGCTTGAATTTGTAATTGTTTGGTTCGAGATGGAGCACAAGACCCTGGGTTTTTTCTGATAAAATCCAGGCTGTGAGATATTTTGGTTTTTCATGACTATATGCATGAATCTTTTGATTAGATGGCTGCAACCATACCTGAGTCTATTTCTTGATCCTTCTTGCTGGATGACTGTGTCCATACCTCGTATCTCATTTTTATATGCACTCTTTTATGGATGGCTGTGCCCATGCCACATATTAATGTATTAGAGATATCAGTTGTACTTTTACTTGCAGGTCCTCTGACGATGGTGTTTGGTTTGAACACGTTCTCGTAAATCATTTCACTCCTCTTTCTCTCTCAGACCTCATGCTTTAGGGGGCATATGTTACACAACATTTTTTCACCGTCGCTGCAATCCCCATCCTGAACATTGGAGGACCATTTCAGTGACTTCTCTGTATTGACATACCCTGCAAAAAGTGTCATTGCATCCCTTAGCATGTGAAGAAAATTTCTTCTATTGACTATTCTTGGAGTAGGCTCTCAAAAACATATGATTTTGGGTCAGCGTTGGTAGGTATTTATGGCCTCATGCCCATAGAGAAATTAGCATTGGGCCTCACGCCCATTGGTGCTCTGTCTTAGTGTACTGCCAGCACAGAGATGTTTTTGGAAAGTTTTTTAAAATAGAAGCGAAGTTTCCATTCCCAACCACTTCGTGAATGAATTCAGCATGGTTTTTTCGATTGAATAACACCAAAGTCCTTCCTTTGGCTTCTTTCTTCCTAGATTTGAGCAACTTCCTAAAGGATAAGGTCTCCCTTCCACCTTATGAGGGATCCCAAACCACCTCCTCATCTCCTATAAATACATCCTTCTCACATAGTTGTAGCTAGCTGAAAAATCCTTACTATATCTGGTGTGAGAGTAAAGCAGAGAGGAATCTATTGTCGAGAGAGAGTTTAGGCCCATTACTTAGCCAATTCCAATTCCTAGATGAATGCTTGAGATGCGTTTGACTAGACCCGTCAAAGAAGGCTGCAACCTCAAGGCTCTTTTCTTGTAAACTTCTTCTCTCTACTTATTAATACATGACTATTTTTTCGGTTCCCATTTTGAATTTGATGTGTTTAATCTTTTACAATATGTTTGATTCTCCTTGACCAATTAAATAGTTATGAATGCAAGTATGCTTTCATATGTTGTCACCATTCTCTGATCCTTGTACAGGTACACGGATATTACCACTGAAGGACCGCCATGTATGAAGACGAAGATCAAGAGATCGCTGCCACAAGCTACGAAAAGAGTGTTGGAAACAAGGTAGGTCATCTATCCCAACTCATTTTCATTCATAAAATATGACTTCGAAGGATTAGAATGTTCCCTTGTTGCTAGACCCACCCTAGGGCTAGAGGGATCGCCTCTTTCCGCATAGGGGATTTACCTACACAAAAAATGGAAAGACTAGGAGGGGTTTTTTCTCCTGATATCGACTCTTCATTTTTTTCTCACACTCGGGTTCTCTTCTTGGAGGACCTGAGGTCACATTTATTGTGGAGTTGAGCTTGCATAGAATTCACGAACTGTCTGCAGTAACTATAAATATCTTGATCCTCTGGAGGGACTTTCTTCTCCTCCTCATCATCAAAGTAAGTGAGGAATTGATCTTCTTGGCTGTCAATGACTTCCTCAGCCTGTCCCTCCACTTCTCCCTCTAGGTATAGAGGGGGTTGAATGTGGTCTTGCTTTTCCTTCCTCTCCTACTGCAAAAACTGTAGAGGGGGCTTCTGATATTGAGGATTAAACCCTCGGTTAGGAATCATTTGGTTGGGAAGAGGAGGGGAATTCTTGGCCTCCAATTCAAGATTAATCAGTTTATTTGAAAGGTTCTTGATTATCTTATTCATTTCTTCAATTCTATACTCTTGTGATTCCCTTTCCTGATTTGAAGTAGAAGCCTCCTCCTTGTTCTTTCTTCTAGCTTCATGTTCTGTCTTCCCCTTGAATTTACCAGTAGAAGAAAATTTTTCTTCTACCTCTAATGCATCAGTCTATATCTGATCCATAGATGTGGATTTTTTTTTTCTTTGGGTGAACTCAAACTCCGGTTTGAAAGCTCCTACAAAGACCACCTTAGAACCTGCTTGGGGAGGATTTATTTCAGCGGGAATATTATTATAGAGATTATTGAACCTATTTATGAATTTTGTTACATCCTCATTGTGTCTCTTTTTAAGAGCATTGAACTCGGTGAGAGAATATCCATGATCCCTATTTTCTCCCCATTTTAATGTGAATAAATTTTCCATTTCTTCCCAAGTGTGGACTGTGTTGTCGGCTAGAGACTTGAACCATTTATGAGCTTCTCCATCCAAGGATTGGACATATAAGTGCTCTATATTCATATTCTCATCAAAGGCGCAAAAATTTTAAATATGTCTCTACACAGAAGTATTATCTTCCTCGGTGAACCGAGGCAGGAGATTTATATAATCTTGTGGCATGTCATTTAGTACTTGAGGTAGAGCCAATGGAGCATACTTGTTAGGAGGAACCCATGTACAACCATGAGGGGTGGTGGTGGTAGGTTATGAGGACGAGTTGGCTGGGGTATAACAGGTATGTGATGAGTATAGGTTTAGATATTTGTCTATAAGAAGCTTTGGAGTACTACAAATTATTTAAATTATTCATCCTCGGGAGTAGGGTGCAAGGGAGGTATAGAAGTATCATCGAATTCGGCTTCATCTTTTATGACTAAATTGGCTAAAATAGAGGCTTCTAGAGAATACCCAAGTACATGGGTTGTGGAGCCAGGGCCATAGATGTTAGCTTTTTGAGACGAGGAAGGCGAATATTCTAGAGAAAATGAGGGTAGGTCAGCCTGGCTTGGTAACTTTTCCTTCCATATTCTCTTAAATATGATATTTTCGGGATCAAATACAGAAGGGATTTTCAGCTGGGAAGTATGTGATCGAGTATGAGGCCTTGTGTAAGCCAGGATTACAACTTATTTGAACTTTGATAATAATGGAGTTGCCAAGGTGAGGGCTATGCAACTGTCAACCCTTCGTGCTCACCTAATTTAAGGGTGAAGATAATGTCGTATCCCAGGGAAAATATTTTCTAATTCGCTCCCCGGAAACGATGCCAAAAATATGTTGTAGCTCCTAGAGACAACCTTGAGTTGCAAAAGACCAGTGCCTAGAAAATCTTGAAATCAGAGGTTAGATGTAGACAATTTCAAGGGTGCCTCTGACAGAATATGGATTAAGAGGATAATGATTGTGGTGGTTCTAGAATGATGAAGAATTTGGAGTTTGATTCATGTGAATTACCCTATACTGTGAGAGGGATCAGGAGGTTGTATGGCTCAGTGGCTTTTCAAATGGGCCAAGCATGAAACAATGAGCAAAGGCTTTCATAATATGCAGAGGTGTTGAGAAGGAAAGAAGGAGGAACCCATGAGAGACATGCTTAAAATTCTTAAGAATTTGTCTCTTGTGAACTCAGAGGAAGTAGATGTAAGTGGAATGTGGCCAACAAGAGAGATTCGTGGAGTGCGAATTAAGGGGGCACAACAAGTTTAACACATGAGCATTATTCATACACAAATTCATGAATAAAAATGCATACCACCGACAACTACATTACACGAATCATCAAACCAACAGAACATTGAAAGATGATTATACATAAATAGGAGATTACTAATAAACAAGAGAACACATATACATACTAATCATTTCTCCATCTGGAATCCAAATAAACAACGATGTGTATCATATTATGTTCAAAATAACTCTCTTAAATATGTATCTCAGAGCACAAAGAGCACAGTCATACAAAACTAGAGCAAAAATTCTCCCAAATTCAAAACCCTTTTTTTCATCTCTAAACTCTCTACCTATCGAGTTCTCCCTGAGGGTTTATGATCGAATAAACTTTCATGATCAAACCACACATGTGAAAATAAAAATATCATAACCAAATCATAGAGTGTGCATCGAGAAATCACTCCCATAATCAGAAATAAAAATAGAATCGGGTGAAATCGATATTTTAACAGAAAGACATCATAATCAAACAATAAAAGAAACAACATAGTTGGCCACGAAGGCCAAATCCTGGAATCTTCAAGATGGGGCAGCAAGGTGTAACCATGAATAGGTGGGTAGTCTGGCTTCCATCACATGATTCCACTTGTTGTTAAAAGCCTCCACTCCCTTATCCTCATGATTTCCACTAACCGTTACGAAACAACCAGTTGTGTTGCAGGTGCTTAACTCTTTAGCGGGGAGTTCTTGGACAAACTGAATATACCATAACTGCGTTTTTCCCGCCAAAAAAATATGATGTGTTTGAATTTTTAAAACTAGATACCAAGTTCCGAAGGAGGGGTTGAACTAGATCATGAGCCGTCGGATGTGTGATACAAAGTGGAGATGAGGGGGAGATGGTGGAGCTGAAAGTGAGGCTTGCGACATTAACACACAACATGATAGTTAACACTGAAAAGAGCGGGAAAAAGGCCATGGACAGGTTATGATGACCTAGCAAGGAGGTGGGGCCCAAACTTATATCAGAAATCTCAATCGGGGAATTGAGATTTTTCTATTATGAGGAATGGGGGGTAAAGGTTAAGAGTTGCAATGTGCGATTTGTGATGAGTGGAGAGGAGAAGTGGCATGATGGAGGTGGGGCCCAAATTTATATCACAAATCACAACCAGGAGTGTTTTGTTATGAGAAATGGAGGTAAAAGAAACTAATTGTGAAGTGCGATGTGCAATGAGCAGAGGGTGACGTGGCATGACGGAGGTGGGGCCCAAACTTATATCGAAAATTGCAACCGAGAGTGTTTTGTTATGAGAAACAGAGGTAAAATCTGCAACTTGCGAAGTGCAGTTCACGATGATCGAAGGGTGATGTGGCATGACAAAGGTGGGGCCCAAAATTATATCTCAAATCACAACTGGGAGTGTTTTTTAATGATAAACTGAGGTAAAAGCTGTGACTTGCGAAGTGCGGTGCGCGATCAGCAGAGGGTGATATGGCATGACAGAGGTGGGGCCCAAACTCATATCGCAAATCCCAATCGGGGAATCGATAGTTTTCTATTATGAGGAATGGGGGGTAAAGGTTAAGAGTTGCGATGTGCGATTTGCGATTAGTGGAGAGGAGACGTTGTGGAGAGGGTGGGTCCCATTTAAGTCACAATCGGGGAAATGGTGCAGGTGAAGTTAACAAAAGTGTATGTGAAATGTAGTTGGCGATGCAAAAAGGTAAGTGGTAAGTGATATTTCCTCTTTTGACTATGGGGTGTTCGCCCAACCTGTGATTGAATTTCTTGGCCTTCACTTTAGCCATTCCCGCTCTTCATTTTCTTAACTCTGCATGTTGCCTTATCCATTCATAAAAACCACACCACCCTCTAGACCATACTTCTAGAATAATTGTGCTGAAGTCAATAGAATAGGGCCCGCTATAGTTGAGGCAATGAGGAATCATCTATCAAGGCACAAGGGATCATAGTAGAGTAACAGATGGATGAACCTAGGGATGATGATGGAGGGATAATATATGAGAGGAAAACCCATGACTTCCCTTGTCATAGCATAATATGCATGGTTGACCCAACATCAACTGACTCGATCCGAGAGGGGATGGTAAATTACTTAGATGGAGGATTTTCAGAGACAAAACAATATATCTGGAGTTCAAAAGGATAAAAAAGGGATGAATGCAACGCAAATCTGGATGTAACGTTGAAAAAAGACGCAAATAGACTCATAACAAACTCCATAAATGCAAGGGTGACTCATCTTGGATGCTCTGAACAAGGGTGACTCGATCATGCTGCCACATGGGAGAGGCCCAGGGGGACCATTAAAATGGTATGACCGAAATACGTTGTAAGTTACACTTCCACAAGACACCAAAGTGGAGTCAGAGCGAGAGAGATGAAACTGAAGCAATGCAAGGAAGGAAAAAAATGGAGGGGGTGATACCTACTAAATTTATATAATTCTCCTTTTATGTTGGAATACATGATATCAAATGAGGTGGGAGAGGCATACCCATACCTTCCAATATAAATGAGTACAAATAATATTGGTGAGCACAACAATGTGGGGCTGAGCTACAAAGTACATGATACATGATACAGCTATGCTGGCATCAATGGGCCAGGAAAGAATACAATGAATACCATATACATAATGTGCCTGGAAATCATAGGCCAGGAATGAATACAATAACAAATAAGTAAATGAGACATAATTCCCCTAAAGCTATCATGGTGAGGGGGAGTCGCAGCCAAAGAATACCCGTTGAGTAGGAAATGGCTCTGAAGATCTGAATGGATCATATGAAGGAGAGACATGCATGTGGTGGGTGTTGCAAGTGACTGAAACAAAACCCATCAAATCTGCAGAACTGCATTTTAGGTTGGATCGTAATAAATTTTCATCCAAGCCTGTGGGAGGATACCTGAAGGGCCACTCCCTCATGAAGTCTGGAACATATCACACACACCCAAGAATCACTGGTACAATTTGCTAGATCACTGGACCATTAAGTGTATGATTCTCAATTGTGCGATAATGAGCTGGATTTAAGCACATGACAAACAACCTAGTCAAAGGGAAATTAGGATTCCCTTTTCTTGATATGAGGCAACGAATAATGATGAAATCTAGAACCAAGTTACACCGCCCTCTAGACCATACTTTTCGAATAAATGTGCTGAAGTCGATAGAATAGGGCTCGCTATAGTTGAGGCAATGAGGAATCCTCAACCCAATGTACGAGGGATCATAGTAGAGTGATAGATGGTCTGACACCATGGATGATGATGGAGGGATAAAAGATGAGAGGCAGACTAACAACTTCCCTTGTTAGAGCATAATATGCATGGTTGACCTGACAACGACTGACTCGATCCCAAAGGGGATGGTCAATTACTCAAACGGAGGATTTTCAGAGACAGAACACTATAATTGGAGTTCAAAAGGATAAAAAATGTATGAATGAAATGAAAAGTAGGATGGAACATTATAACAAGGCGCAATTGGATTCAGAACAGACTCCATGAATGCAAGGGTGACTCATCTCAGATGCTCTGAGCAAGGGTGACTCGATGATGTTGCCACATGCGAGAGGCTGAGGGGGACCATAAAAAACATGAGTCAATAATGGTTACTCATGATGAAAAATAGCACATGAGTCGACACATGCCAAGGAAAAGTGGTACCAAGGTATAGGTTGCTCATATGAAGAAATTCAGTTTTAATTGGTGGCGAAGTGAAACTTCGTAGAAAAAATGGCTTCTAGGTAAAGTGTCAAATTACCAAAGACAAAGGAAGACCCATTATAAAAATCGGTGAGAACTTTCCAATGGTGCTGACAGCTTGTCAAAATGAGCTACAGTTCGTTTGCAATGGTTGATGAAAAAAATATGGTTTTCCTATATTAAAAGGGCTTCTTTCCTCTAAATCCAATTCATTTGCATAGTGATTTGTTGGAGAATTTGGAGAGGAGGAGAAGGACCTAAATCTTGTGGAGATCGTAGCGTACAAATTGACCATCAGAATTAGGATCTACAAGTTGGAGGTAGGTGGCCTAACCTTACTCATCATTTTTAGTGGATTAAACTTTCATATTTGGGCTTCAGTTCACTGTGGGGGACCCCAATTGACCCTCACGGTTGCAATGCACTTTTGGAGGCATGTTCATCATTATGGAATACAAAAACTGGGTTGATAAGTGCATCCAACATATTTTTGAGGGAAAAAATTGTGTTCTGGGCTGAGAGGAAAAATAATATTGGTGGTTTGTGGTGATTTGAAGCTAAGAACAAAAAATGCATGCCTTTGACTCTGAAATGACAAAACATAATGGCATTTTGTAGGTATGGAAAAGCTAATGTTTGTATGGAGAGAATGAGATTCGTAAACTCTTCGTGATGAGATTTAGGGGAATCCAACAATTAGAGGTGTTTTGGCTTGGTATGTGGTTCTTAATTTTTTGGAGAACCCATTGATGAGGGCTAGTGAGCCCTTACTGTTGAGGATTGTGAGCTATTGTGGCCCAGATCAAGAGGCCTTTGTGGTACAAGGGCATAGAATCTAGTTCATAATCTACGACATATAATTTTTGACAGGACTACCCCACTTGGGGATGGTAGGGGAGATACATCTAGTGTTGCCTCATGGGAGGCATATAGGTGAGTTTTTGGATCATTGTTGCAGACCTAGTTCTTATGCAAAGGGCACAACCATTCAGATTAGTGACTTAGATAGGTTGGATACACAAGCTATAGTCATAGTAGTGGTGTAGATCTTGGGTAGTCATGCCTTTCATCACATCACTAGGGGGCAGATGATGCTTGAGGAGAGTATACTGGCAAGGACCTACTGTGGTTGGGCCCAAATGATGTTTTCGTCATTGAAATGATAGTTCACACTATGCAGGAAATGGACCAATGATAATTGTTCATATGGGAAAATTGTGTGGTCAATATTCTTTGAGAATATCCTGACCATTTAACCACATGTACATATCTGTGACAGGGTCCCACGGGAGCCCAGGATGCGCTGCTAGAGGTGGCTACTGCGACGAGGTGGAGGAGGCAAAGTCAAATGGGTGTTTCAACCTAATTTCTTTTCCAATTTGGACTAGATGCCATTATAGATAGATTATTATCCGTGTAGTGGAATGAACTATCAAGGGGATCCTGACTTACCACTATCGCTAAGATGAGCATGGGGTCCAGATGGTAAGTGAAAGTTGCTATATTTTTGGTTGCATGTAAATTTTATTAAAATGTATGTATGTGGTACTGATTTCCAAACTTATTGTATGCAGATATAGCACCGGTGAAATTGGCAAGATATATAGGACAAGATGCAGCACCTGGGGTTGTACATCAGGATGGTTTGACATCACGACAGAGATCCGATAGTGATTCTCTACAAGAGGACCATTTTTATAGGTTTTACGTGCTACTAACTAGGGTAATGGAGCATGGATGGCATGCATTAGAAGGTCGACATATGGATGAGTGCATTGGCTCAGAGTGGTGAGATATCATGCAGCGCATAGCTATGGATAGTCAGGATGTTTGAGACTTATAGAATGGTGCTATGGAGCCATTGGATCGAGAGCCTCTAGATGATAGTGACTAGGGATAGGGACATGTGGGTCCCTTTGTTTGTATTGTAACATGCTATGAGAATTTCAAATGTATTTAGAGTAGTGGACTCCAAACACTTATATGTTGGATATGATGATACATGATATGGTTATGCATATTTTTGTGACGATTTTTGGTTCTCCATTTGTTGATGTTATGGTTACCTTATTGTATATGCATGTGCTAAATGCCAATCTAGAATGTTATTTGCAATGGTATCTACACAATGATTTTGGGTTCTACGAACATGATTGTATGTAATTAATTCAAATTCATGTTCTGAAAGCTTAACTCATAGATATTTTCTAAATAGGACGGGATTATGCACATGATAATCGTCATTCAATTGCATGGAAAATATCTAGGAATCAAGACGAACATGAAAGTGAAGGATGCCTTGATTAAGGGAAATGGATAACAAACCTATCATATCATCATATTCAGCCTGGTTATTGGTGGCAGATCTAATGCATATGCAGTTGGAGTGAACTAAAATATGTAGAGGGTTGAAAATGGCCCAAGCCGCCCAGGAAAGATTCTTAGAGAAGTGATTCACACCATCGGAATAACAGATATGATGTGTGGATGATGGGTCCATCTGAAAGACACAAGAAGATAATGAATGAGATGATGGGAGGATGAAAGCTACCTAAATGTAGAAAATAAAAATATACACACATTTCGATAGGAAATTTTATGGGTAAAATTTCTTCAGGTAGAGTGCATTGCGAGGGTTAGGAAGGATTTGTCCTTCGAAATCCTCGAAAATATATGCCCCCTTTCCCAAACACATATGGACCGACCCATAATGATTCAAACTTCCTCTACCATAGGACATCATGAGCTTGGTCATATAAAAGAACAAGGTCACCCTCGTGAAAGGTACGAGGGTGGAATTTTGAGTCATACTAAGTTTTGGTGTGCTTTTTGGATGCTTCAATGGTTTTCAATGCAACATGATAGTCTTCACTAGCACGCTCAAGCATCATAAGTCATTGTTCTAATGGTTGGGTGTCCGGGAGGAGTTCAACAACAAGGTGAAGGGAGGGGATTTCACAGTAGATTGATAAGACTTCCTCTTCTCCAAAGACATGGTGGAAAGGATTAAACCCAATGGTGGTTTTAACAAAGGCTCTATAGGCCCACAAAGAAGGGAAGAGCATAATATGCCAGTTGGTCTTATGTTTATTCATCATTCTTGGAAGCATAGTTTTAAGGATTTTATTGACCGCCTCAACTTGGCCATTGCCTTAGGGGTAGTAAGATGATGAATATTGATGTTCAAAGCCAAACAGAGAGGATAACTCACACCAGATCTCATCTTCGAAATGTCAGCCTGACCAAAAACCAATTTCTTCGAAACCCTAAATCAAGCGATAACATGGTTAAAAAAGAAGAGGGATGCAGTAGCCACGATGTTATTGAACGTAGGCATAGATTCAATCCATTTGGTGAAATATTCAATGAACACAATAATATACCTATGGTTATTATCAAATGGGGGTCGACACTCCATGAAATCAATAACCCATTTACAGAAAGGACCGATTGCAATGATAGGATGGAGGGGAGCAGGTGGAGCTCCCTCCTTAGGGGAAAATAATTGACAACTGGGGCAGTGTTTTTCAGGGTACAATGTACCAGATTGGGATCCCCAAGGTGATATTAGGTAAACTCAACATAGTTATGACAAGGAAAGAAAAAAATCTAGGTGGAGGGAATAAGAAAGGTATCTGACTAGAAGGATAATGACTTGCAAGCACTGCTCCTGGATGGTTAAGACCTGGAGGAAAAGTTCTGGGTTGGAAAGGAATAGGAGAGACACCAGCAGAAGGAAGTGATCCTTGAGTAATTATACTATAAGGTTGGGTTGAGTTGGTAAAAACATGTTACTGAGGTGATGGTTGTTCGATAGGTGTACCAGACCACTTGTGAGAAACCCGTGACACTTAAAGCATGCAAATACTAGATGATATAGGCTCAGAAGGGGTAGATGGTGAACCATAATAAGCACCAAAAAAAGTGGAATATTTGTAGACTCCGGGTGAGACATTGGTGAGGGACGATATAATCATATTTCTAGTCATCGATGATATAGTGGATTGAGGTGAAGTTTAAGGCTTAAGATCATATTATGTTAGTTGATCGATGGTGATGGTATTTACATTATGAGGAAATCATAATGATCATATTATGTTAGTTGATCGATGGTGATGGTATTTACATTATGAGGAAATCATAATGATCATGTTATGTTAGTTGATCGATGGTGATGGTATTTACATTATGAGGAAAACCGCAGATGCGACAACTGACATGGAATAGATGTAACTATGAACCAAAATGATATTATAATATAATGGGGAATCAATGACTTCGATGTCAATAGAGAAAGTCTTTCCGAAAACAGTGATAAGATGGTTATGATATAAGTTGAGGGGTTGTGATGGATGACTGTCCCAAGCACGAAGAGTGGTGTTTCTTATGGAGACTAGTATTTGAAGTGCAACAGATGAAGGAAGAGGAGGATCTCCCGATTTATCAATGTCAAAGACAATGATATGATCATCAGAAGGATCCACAACACCCAAAGAAGATATTCTAGATTTCCATTGGGATGGTCATGTCTAGAGGACTTCCAACATTGACATGGAAACATGGGATTGTACCAAGTCAACTACTATTCTATAGGTATTTTCGGCTTTAGCATAAGAAGTGTTTTGACGTAATGGACCTTTGGGGATGTTAGGGATAACTTCTACCTTAGGTTAAGGGATCTGTAAGGTACCATTTGATGATGACATAGGCTCGATGGAGACTTGAGGTTGGGACTCAGTCAAAGACTTAGAAGGTGGCTTTTCATATTGGTGTGATCGAGTCTGAAGGTTGAATTGTTTGGTGTTGACCTCATTGGAATTCATCATAAGGATCTGATAGTCATTGTGACCAAATTATGAAGTTTGTGGATATGCATGTCCTTTTGTAGGTTGAGTAGCCATATACCCTTGATGAGGGAAAGGATTGGTAAGCACAACTAGTTGCGATGAAATAAGAGGAAGAGGAGGTGGAGTGATAGACTATTTTCCTCTAGAAGCAGTTGTTTAAGTTTTCCATGCTTGGTGCATCTGAGGTAACATGGGAAACTCATGAGTATAATGGCCATATATTTCACAACAAGCATAAGGCGTGTTCGTATGAAGAAACTTGTTTTTCTTGGGTTGTCTTCCCTATTTTTGGGTTGCAGGGTTAAGCTAATTTCCCTGAGGTGCATTAGGTGGTTGACCTTGGTTATCCTAATTACCATGAGATCACTAGTTCTAGTTACCTTTCCCCTTGTTCCTTTTCTTGGGGTTGGGAGGATTGGTTGTGGTCTATTGAGCATACACCTGGCCTTGTGGAGGAGGCTGTTGTTGCGGAAGAGTTGGAGTAGGCATGGGGGGATGGGGCGTTGGTGTTAGAGGGGCTGGAGCACTAGGTGGAGCATGCAGATAATAAGGAGGGGAAAAATTAGGATAAACAAGTTGAGAAACATATAGCTCTAGAATTTTCTTATGCGATTGGGGATATGCATATGATGTGCTTTGACCTGGGCAAAGGTTTCCATGTAGAGGGGGATAATTTTAAGAGGAAATACCACCCCCCCTCGGGTTGACCATAAATCATTAGAGGTGGAGTATATGGTTGCAGGTCAGTGTGTGAAATGGATCCAACGATACCATCAGTGACATGAGATGCCCCCATTATATTAGCAACACCAGGGCAAGGTAGATTAGGAAGAATGGTATAAACATAACCTGACTGAGCATAAATTAGGTCATATTTCAAAGCTACATGGAGCACATATTCCTCAAAATAAGGGAAGTGTGAAGTAACATGTTTACCTATGGGGGCCAAAAGAGATCTAAAGAACCAATCCATGTAAACACGGTCTTCCAATTCATGGGTTCTACACATGCTCCTTCTTCTGCCCCATTCTTGAACATGGTCAGATAGGTGAGTGGAAAAATTTTTACGGAAAGAAGTCTAGAGTCCAGTACCAATGTCATAATGGAGAGGTAACTGGAAAAAGGAGAGGAAATTTTTGGAAAGACTCACAAAAGTGGAATGAGTGGCATTGGGTTGATTGATATACCACTTAACAGCAGCTCTAGCAAGAGTACGTTGGACTAAGAAAATACAGATGGAGTATTCACTAATAGAATTGGATTAACACCACATATGAAATGAGCGAACATGATTTGTTGGATATTCTCCAGGATTTCCTTCAAACTTGGGTATCTTGGAAGGAATTTTTGTAGTAATAACTAACCAATTAGGGTTATGGAGAAGAGGTTCATTGATTAACTGTTTAAAACTGAGGAGACTCAAACCAACCATGAAGGGTAACAATGGAGTAGGAGTGGCCATAGGTTATGATGGTGGGGTTACCTGGGTTACCACCTTGGTTTCTCTAACCTGCGTTGGTGCCTGACATGGTGGCAGTATGAGGTTGAGAAGACGCAGAATCAAACGAAAAAATGGATGAATCAATAGAACCAGATTCATAATGAGGACTTGATGAAGGACTGGGAGGATGAAATCTAACTCGACAGGGAGGAGTAATATGTCCTAACGGAAACTGAGGACTAAGGCCTCAAATTATCCGTGAAAAATTCCTAGGGGGCACAATGATGTCAAGGTAATGATGACACTAGGTACTAAATGATTATAGGAGAACAAGAGTAGAAAACAACAAGAAAACACCTAGTGCAGTGGTTCCCAAGTGTAAACTAACTATATAATGATTCTAATATAGTACAAACAAGCACATCCTGTCAAAGAAATTTCCCTCTAGCATATAGGTGATATAAATCCTCAAAAAATCCTTAATATACTGCTTTAGATGGCTTTCCAAAGAAATTTTTACTTTACGGAATCTCATCCCTGCAAGTAGAGTTGTCCAGAGAAAGGTGGGGTAAAGAACCAATTCCTTCCTACAGCTAGTCCTATAGGGTGTTTTCCTATGATTGGTCACTAAATTTACCTTAGTCCCATGGTGGTCATCGAGTCTTGAGCTTCTTGGTAATCAACCACAACACAAAATTACCTACCATGGGTTGGGTAGCCCTAAGGAGAATTAATCACATGATGAACTAGGCTAATCCCCTCTGAACCCAGTTTCTAATGCACTCCGGCTTTGGATTGTGGGATGGTGAAGGATTTTAAGCTCCCTACAAATCCAACTTCTATGTCTCAATATAAATGATCGATGAGTGTTATTGGAATCCTATCCCACCCATCTGACACCCAACTACACAGATTGTTTGGCCTTGGTGCCCAAGTTGGCTTAACCTATGTGTGATAGATTATTATTATGTGGTGTGTTTCAAGTCTTGGCTTGGTGGTTTTAACCAAGCTCACATTCACTTAGGGTGTGAAAATGTCTATGAAAAGTGTGTTCAGTGCATGATTTAATTGAGCATGTTTGATGATGCCATGTGCTTCTAAAATAAAATTTTGAAACATTGTAAATAATGTTGTAAAATGAAAGTAAATTAAACAACCAATAAAGCACACAAAACACCCAAAAAGGAATCTCAAACAACTAAACAAGGAGAGGAAAACAAGATACTAAAAAAAAATGCTTACAAGATATAATTTCAAAGGGACTTTGATATAATGGCACTAAGTTATTGTAAATGGTGCATAAAAACAATAAAAATCAGAGGTGAAAAATGTTGCAGCAGATATGAAAGAAGCTCAACAACCTAGGACATTCAAAGGGATCACAAGGGGGAAGGAAAGGAAAAACTCAAAAGGGAGTTAATACGATGAAATAACCTATCCTAAAGGGTTGTAACAAAGTAGATCAAAACCTGGAAACTAGTGGCTAAAAATGTTGAAACCTTAGACTCCTCACCCAGCCAATCTCTTCCTGAAAAGGTGGAGGTGTACTCCAAACCCTAGGGGGATTTTTCCTCCCTCAAAGAGAAAAAATAAGAGAATCTAGGCCTAAGGGAGACTGAAACAAAGATAAGAAACGCTTCCCAATACATACACAACATTGTCGAAAAACATGGAAAACAAATTCTTGGAAAAGGTTCAAAACATATGTACTGACCTAAAACCGGTGGAAAATGCATTTTTTTGAGCCAAAGAGCATTATGAAAAGCAGATATGGGGCTGAAAAGTGTGTTTTTCTCCCAGGACTCTCGATCGGCAGATCTCGCACAGATTTTGTCGTCTCCTGCTCGACTGGTACCTGTAACATTAAAAAAAAACTAGAAAACCACCATAATTTGAAAATTTGATAGAAAAAAGAAAGAAAAATTATAAATAGAAGTTGAGAGGCTATAAGTAGCTGCGGAAAACCTTGAAAAATAACTGAACTGAATTGTTATACCAATGGAGTCATCATTTGTTGATGAAAAATGTAGCTAAATGCCCATTGAAGTCGTCGTTTGTTAGTGTGAAATTTCTTGGAAGGTGTACCAAAAAGACCTCACTTAAGTCACAGGTGAAAAGTAACCCTAACAACAATTGTGGTTGCTTATACTTCAGATTTGCAATAATAATTATGAGAAAAACTTGCAGAAAAAATAGATGTATGTGATCTAAAATAATAAACAACAAAATAAATATGATGTAATAGCCAAATTATGGAAACACATTTAAATTAATAAATCCTTTATTGGTAGCACCTCGCGAAGGAGGTTTACAAAAGGGTCGCAAATACCCCTCTGCGGGATGGGTCCTCTGATGTCCTTGACGCTTCAGTAATTGATCTTCCTCTCTCAATATGTGGAAAACCCAAACAATATGTTGAACTCTAGTGGGAGATCGAATGCAAGAAGACGTTAATGGTGACAATGATAATGATCATGGTGAAGAATGAATGGAAAACCCTCTTATTTATAACAAAGTTTAGGGTTAATCTTGAAATTGGAAAAAGAGAAACTATTATTGACCAAATCAAGATCTAACCTTTAGGAATACTTTATTATATTTTTTGGAGAGGGAAAATATATTCAAAATGGTCAAATATCTTTATTTAGAAATAATTAATAAATAAAATGATATATTAATTATTTTTCTATGATTAATAAGGGTGTGAAAATGAAATAATTATTAAATAACTATTTAACAATTTTTCCAAAAATGGAATTAAGGAATAATAAATAACTAATGATTTATTTAATTACTCCTAGGTGATTTAGTCAAATGTGACAAGGAATCATTATCAAACAATGATTTAATAATTATTCCTAGAGAAAATTAAATAAATAATGATTTATTCAATTATTCTCATGGGGTTTTTAAATTTTAATTAGAAATCATTTAATAAAAATGGTTTACTAAATTATTTTCTAGAGTGAAAATGATTTTACTATGGTAAAATTAAACTTACATGGTGTATTTCGATCCACCTAGTTTGAAATGGCTAAGTGATCATTTTTTGGTGATACCATCTTTTGCTACTAACCCCAATTTTTTCGAAAAAGATAAGACAAACCCTAAATTTGAAGTTCAATCCACATGTATAGGAGAATATAACCAACACATGCGGGATCACTCCCTAATCATGTTATAAATTAATCAACAAAGCAATGAAACACATACCATATTGTGGAAACAGAAACACATAAACACATAAAACAAGAGAGACACAGATATACATGGTTTACCCAATTTGAGCTACTTCCACGGAGAAACAACTAGTCATTCCTTTTATATTATCCAGCAAAATGTAGAGATACAATCTACAACATATCTATTGTAATTTACTCTTCGCTCTCACAATATCTCCTCTATCCTTCTCACTTAGAATCATTATACAAAATCGCAATACAATTCCTTCATATAAACTGAGGGTTTCCTTCTATGGAAAAAAACCATAAATTATCATAGCTTCTACTGTCAGATCATCCACCTAATGAATGACCTAGATTTTCTATGGAATTACAATATTTTACAAGGCAAATTTTCATCTATCTTTAGCTCTATATTTTACAAGGAAATTGTTGGCTCATTGTTGCTTGAAGCCAATGTACATATATCATTGTTTGGATTAGTTTTTCTTGGATATAATTGCAGAGGAACGTTGAAATAACCATTTCATGGTTTTTGGAGATTTCCGTAAATTAATTTTGGCATATTGACTTTGAAGATGATGTTCCCTTCTAGTAGACCCAAGGGGGTGGGCTTTTGAGCTATAACAATGGGGATACTAGATTTCTTAGTGCATTTTGACTATGTTGTGGGAGAGAATGGATGCAAAGTTAAATAGGTATATAACATTCTATCCATATGTCGATGGGAAGAAGAATTCAATAGGAATTTGGTGAATATTTTTATGAGTTATAATCAAAATCCTCTGAAGACATAGGATGAAAATATTGTCTATATACAACAATATTATTAAACCAATCCCCACTTCTCTTATTAAGTTCCCATTTGAATTTTTTTTTTGGATATTTACCACTCTCACCCTCAGATTTTGTATATGGTAAGAAAGGAGCAGTGAGAGTGGATCTCACACGAGACGCATTAAGTGTAGAAAACATGTTGAGAAGATAAGGAAGATCCATTCACAAATACAAGAGGTATTGAAGAATTCCTAGTAAAAATAAAAAGCTAAGCCAGATCAACACAAGATAGAGAATTAATTCAGAGTGGGAGACAAAATATACGACTATAGTTGAACAAGGAAAGTAAATAGGTTCTTGGTAAGAATATCAATGATTTGCAGTATGGTCCTTTTGAAATATTGAATAGGTGGGGATAATTCCTATAGTCTCAGTATACCCCCATACATGTGCATTTAATTAGTGATGAATGTGTAAAATATTACTCTATGACCCTTCCATGTTCGATCAAGAAGAGGAGTAGGTGCTACCTTCCATAGATGAATTAGCTCCAGATTCTTAGGAAGAGTTAACAAAGCATAAATTCTTATAGAAGACATCCAATAATAGAAGGCAAGGGAAACATAACCTTTAATAGATTAGGTTTAAAGGAAAAATTTTATGCAAAGTTAAGTGGTAATCCAAGGAGAAGCTAAAGAAAAATTTTCGTCTTCTCATTTAATAAATATTTTTGGACCAAAAGCCTCCCAAAATGGGAAGGTATGATCTTGATTTGATCATTATATTATTTTTCATCTATTTTGATACTTTCAAAAAATGGAGGAATCAACTTGTAAGGTCATTTTAACGACAACCTCAATTCAAAAATTTGAACGTGAAAATTTGTTGGGGCCATTTTGAACCTTTAAATGACAACTTTATTGGTCCCAATATTTTGTATTCTACACATTGATACCTTTCCAATGGTTCAAGAATTGCCTCAATCATAGCTTGAATGAGAAATTTATTCCTCCCATAAGTTGACCTATCTAGTTGACCACCATGGTATGAGTGGATGCCATAACAACCCCCTTAGTCACACATATGGGGCTGCCATATGTTTCTTTTCAAGAAGTATTTAGAAGCTCCAAGAAACTTACTGCTATTTTATGGTTGAGGAAATAATTTGGAAATTGGGATAAGATAAATATTGGGCCACTGGGAGGAATAGGGTTTCCATTCAATTCTATTTTATTTTGTTCCATCATTGAGTAGAGAAATTGGGAGTGTGAAAATAGAGAGAAAAATAAAGGGGGTAAGTTTTTGTAATATCATTATAAACCATAGGATTCATGCAAGTTGATAGAGAGTATCTCTTTCTTTTTACTTGCACATTTTCCATACTAGAGAAAACAAAGTATAGAAACATCACCTAGCTATATTTTCTCCCACAAGGGTTTCCTAGGGAAAATATTTGTGTTTATTGTGGATGGTGTGTGTATTTATTTATATTTTCAAGTTCTCACATTTTTCTAATTTAATTAATTAAGAAAAAAATATCTAATAAAAAAATTTGGAATCTAAGGAAAAATTAGCAATAAGTATTCTAGTTACTTTATCAAATATGTTGTGACAAATTGTTCCTATAGAATATCCATAATAGTTTGTAGATCGAAGGTACTAGCTCATTTTTAGGATCCATTATTCCTTGATCAAAGATCGAAATGGAGTATGAGAGTAACCAATGGGAAGATATTTGATAGTAAAATTCATTCATAGTCAAATTTGGCTCCAAAAAATTATGGAAATAACATAAATTTCTGTGTATCATTAAAAGGGCCAATTGGACGAACTGATAAAAAATAATAATAATAATAAATAAATAAATAAATATGAGGCCATATTTTTCTACTCTAGGCTTAGGATTGAGAATATGAATAGTTAATGGAAAGATTTTGAAGAGAATAATGCATATATATAACCATAATTTTGAATTTGGTAGAAAAAAATCTCAATATATAAATTAAGGAGCAAGGAGAAATTTAAAGGCTACCAGCAAATTTAAGGAGCAAGAATTTATAAATTATGTATCTAAAAAAATATTTTCGTACAAATTTTGCAGAATCACGAGGACCAATAGCATCGAAGATTCCCAAGGAACTCATATCCATGAGCATTAAGTGGGGAATAAATGTGAGTATGGGCAATGAGGATACATAGTCTAATGAGCATAGGGAAAAGCATAGCCAATTGACTAATAGAGACTATGAAAAGTCTAATAATGGAGATGCAAAGCTACAGGGTTGATAATGAGAGGATAATTAGAGCCCAAGAGAATGCATGAATTTTCTAATCTAAAATGAGAAATTAAGAACCTCAAGCCACACATATTTCATGGAAATTATAAGAAAGGAGAAGAGATTTAAGCATATTCACTTGGGATTATGAAGTACAAGGAAATGATTATATGTGGTAGAATCAACTACTGTGACAAAATGATCCAAGAGTTCTTTTAACTCAAGCTAGGGAATATGAATATGGATGAGTATGAGAGAATTCCAATGCTATTATAGCTCATGAATATTTCTAGAGGATTTTTTGGAGGCCTATTGTGACAAGCACCATTTTTTCATGTCAGTGGAATCACTTTTTAAGTAGGAAATTCCTAATTTTAAGGATGACCTATTGACTTAACATATGAAGTTTATTGGCAATGTTATGGACATGTGTTCCAATGCCTAATGATGCGTCCTCAACATTCTAAACATACATGAAGTTGTAAAGCTATTAGAGAATTCATTTAGTTTTGAAGGTGGAGTGGGTAGGTTTGGTTCTAAACAACATTAAGCTGGGGTGCCTAATTTTCCCTAATAAATACATGACCTACAATTTTCTTTGATGTTGCAAAGCACCATGTTAAAAAAATTTGTATGTTAAAATGTAACATATTTTATGTATACTAGAATTTCACTACACTATGTTAATTAAGTGCAGTTGGGTGAATGCATGAACATGGGTTACACTTTTGGGCCAAATATGGCGATGAAATTTCAAAATGTTACTCTTTTATCAAATTGAAGCCCTCAAAACTCATATAAGCATTGTGAAATTTGATTAGAGTAAAAAGACAAATTGTGGAGAATTATGTTGTTTCCTTAATGATATTTTTTGCAAAAAAAATTAGTGTCATATAATTTGTCAATTTTCCATTAAATGAAATGTGTGTCCTTGCAAATTTTCACACATCTTAACAAGTATGTGTGTGTTCATGTATCATAACTTGGTATATATATATATATATATATATATATATATATATATATATATATATATATATATATATATATATATATATATATATATATATATATATATATATATATATATATATATATATATATATATACACACATAGAATTAAGTTGTGCATATTAAGACTTTGTTTTTTTATGAAAAAGTTATATTTTTTATTATTTTTCAAAGTTGGTGAATTAATATTTGAATTGCATTTTTGAGACACGTGTTCATGTAAATAATGTTTCTACTATTTAAATAAATTCAAAAACCAGGAGTACCCTTTTGTAGAGGACTCATAAATAAATATAGCGGTATTTTTTGAAAAAATTTCGTTCTGTATATTTTATGTTATTGATTTTTTATTCAAGCCCTTTGAAACTATCCATAAAAAAATCAAACATTTGTTTAAAATAAATTCGAAAAAATATCATATGAATTTGAAAATGTGAAACTCATATGCCATTGGATAAATGATTCCTTCAAGAATCCAACATGATTAACTCTGCCACCTAAGGACAATTTTTTCCTTAAGTCCGCTAGTGTACAAAATGGTGTTGCAGAGAAATCTGCAGAAGAGGTGCAAAAACTCTATTTTTTAGGCCCTTAACAACTCGATATTGAACTTAAAACACTCGATTGATTCTATAAAGTTGTTAAACAGAGGCTCAATCAATCCCTTAACATGGTTAAATAGAGGCTTGATCGATTTATAGCTATAGCTATAAGGATTGCTCGAGTTGGGTCACATAGTTGATTGATTGAAGGTTTGTTTTAATTCTTGATAGAGCTATCTTTAAGCCCTCAAACATCTCAAATGAGAGCTCAAAGGTTGCTCGATTGAGTGCTTAAAAAGGCTCATTTTATATTTATTTTTTTCACCCAAAACGCGCCCTTGCTTGCCAAAAAGTGTAACCCAACTTCATGCATAGACCCTGCTACTATAGTTAGCTTTGGAAACATAATTTAGGGTTCTCTAGTTTTAAGAGTAGCATAGTCATTCAATTATCAAGATGGGTGCAATTTCGAAATAATGTATGTCTAATGAGCATGCCGGTGCATTATTGTGGTTTCTTTACTATCTAGAAATGCAAGGGATGATTGTGTTGTTTCTCAATCCAAATAGTGGTAAGCCTCATAAACTGAAGACATTGATACAAACCATTCAATATATGCTCTCTAGATTGCAAAGGTGGCACTAGTCTTCAATATCAATATCATGTCATCAATTTGATTTTATGAACACCTTCCTCCATGACTTAAGAAATATGGGAAAAATAGTTGGAATTTCCTAGACATAATTTTCTTAAAAAGAAGGGTAAAAATTGTTTAGGTCCGAGAGCTAGAGGGAAAACACTAGAATTATTTATATATGATAAAATTGATATTGAATTAAAGTATACAAGATGATGTCTCTATAACAACCTTCATATAAATAGCTCCAGACACTTTAAGAAGAGCATTAAATATATAATCAATGTTTCTCTCACATAACCCTTACAGTTGACTGCTATCACTACAATTATAACTCATAACACTCAGTAAAAATATAGTTAAAAATATTACATTGAACACTCAAATGTTAAGAACATAGCATGCCACTAAAAACGACACAAAAATATTTAAAACATTTCATTTATACATAATCAAACCCTTCAACCTCCCTTTAAATAATTTAAAAAGTCCTAATTTATAATACACTTTCTATATAAAACAATTAGAAAACAAATATTTTGAATTTCATCTCCAACATAGTAGCATCACAGTTCAGACAACATGCTTTATTTCAATGTCTCCTAGTTCATTCTTCCTACCATTGTATATGCAAGTCACAAGCATTCAAGTTTTTTTCATATAACTTTGTCAACACCAAAATATTTTTTAAAATTAATCGTCGTTGTTACTTGGAAAGTTAAAATGACCATGCACAATTCAAATCATTCCATTAAAACTCGAAAATAAATAAATATTATACTCATAAATAAATAGACAAATAAATTGAGATTGGATATATAGTGCACAAAATACACAAAAACTATTCATATATTTCCTTTCAAAACCAAAATACATCCCACATAAATAGTGCTTATGAGATCCAACAAATTCTAAATTAAGAGATTATTGTTGAGAAAATATCTCAACATAATTCAACAACCCTCAAACCAATTTCTAAAATAAACATTATTCCTAACTCCCTCCCATAATGTTTATTTTATAGATTACAATACATAGAACACATATTAAAAAAAAATGATCTTTTTTTGGCTAGTCTTCATCAACACTCATATCCACTTTAGAATATTATAGGCACCATTCTTTCACCAACACAATCTTCGAGCTGCCACTTAACCTTCATTTAAAAAATAACATCCTTTGACCATCGTTAATGAACTTGTAAAATCAACAATATTGACAAACTCAGCTCATCTAGGCTTTCATGATAAGAGTTGTCAAGTAATGAACCACACTATGGACCTACCACCATCTGTTAGATATTTTTCTTTCGATTATCAATTAGTTGCTAGGAAGACATTCTTGATACTGAATGTGTTCAAAAGTTTATCAAACAATTTGACCTTTTGTACACACAAACAAAATAATTGATGTTCTTGAAACCGAGGCTTCCAACTTATATCAAAAACCACCAATAATTTTCACAAACACATAACAATAACATGTCTCACACACATGGATCTGATAATAGCTAATAAACATGGCACCAAATTCTATAGACCTCTTTGTTGTAACGTGGACCTGTTTGTCCTTATCATTGATGGTAGTCTTGGATTTCCATACTTCCTTGTCATTTTTTAGTGTCACGATTTCTAACAAAATATGTCTATGTATTAAATTCGACGACACTTCTGTGAACACAACTTCAAGCATTTATTCCAATCAACACGGGATAGGTACACCCATAAATTAACTCATTTTATAGCTACCAATAATATGTTCCCCACACAATAAAATCATAGACTTCTTTATCTATGACAGAATTGATATTGAATTAAAGTATACAGGATGATGTCTCTAACAAAACCTTCATATTTATAGCTTCAGACACTTTAAGAAGAGCATAAAATATATAATCAACGTTTCTCTCACATAACCCTTACAGTTGACCCTATCACTACAATTATAACTCACACCACTTAGTAAAAAGATAGTTAAAAATATTCCATTGAACACTCAAATGTTAAGAATATATCATGCCACTAAAAACCACACAAAAATATTTAAAACATTTCATTTATACATAATCAACACCTTCAACCTCCATTTAAATAATTTAAAAGGTCCTAATTTATAATACACTTTCTATATAAATAAAAATAAAAATAAAAATATTTTGAATTGCATCTCCAACACAATAGCATTACAGTTCAATCATCATGCTTTATTTCAATGTGTCGCAGTTCATTCTTGCTACCACTATATATGCAAGTCACCAATATTCAAGCTTTTTTCATATAATTTGGCCAACACCAAAATATTTTTTAGAAGTTAATCCCGATCGGGGTGCCAAGAAGGGGACGGTGGAGTCGGACAGTGCCACGCAGTGGGGAATGTCTGACGACCATCATGCATTAAGATAATGGAAAGGAGGTGGTGATCCTTGCCACAAACATCATTTAATGATAATGAAGGAAGTCGTCCCAAGTCATCAAAGCGCGTTAGAAACTAGGAATGTACGTAGAAAGGAGGGAAGGAAAATTAATATGGTAAGTTGCTATTGTTGTAAGGTTATAGCTCAAACAGGAGAATGAATTTAGACAGACGCTACGACAAAAGGTTTTCAGGGAGAAGGAACTCAACAACGCGGGTGGAGGATTACTTGGTATGTAATGGCTTTTGTCGCTTTAACTTCACAATTCGATTTATCAGTTCTCATTTCGACAATGAAAGAAGAGTTTACAAGGGTTTCTACAATGTTTTCTGTCTTCTATAAATGGAATTGGCCATATTATGTATTCCTCTCATCATCTGGTTTTTATGCAATGGTAGAGGTGGTTGGTCTGGAGATAGAACCATGCTTTCGTAGCCCTCCCACCCCTGTTTGCCATAATCTCAGTACTTTTAAATTTATTTTGTTAAATCTAAGTTTTTTCAAGTTGTATGTATGTATGTTCTAGATTTTCTCACTTACTGTCATGAAAGGTTAGTTAAAGGTTTTTTAAATCATTAAAAAGTATCAGAGAGAGGAGACCTGCATGCATTCTATGAATTATAGTAGGTTAAGCTGTATGCATTATTGTGTCTACCGTCAACCCAGGTTTTCCCTAAATTACCTATGTGCTCCTGTGTGGAATGGGAAGTCAAAGCATGTATGTGTTTATTCTCTACTTCTGTCACAGTACCAATGGGTTAATATTTCTAATCGGGGCACTATTTTTAATTTGGTCATTTTGGGTAAAGGGTTGCCAAACCAATTGTGCGGCCAAATTTGTATTTCCCTTAAATTATTCCTCTCGTTTAATCAATCGTGGATTACTGTCAGGAATGGGTTTCAAATGTTGGTCCATTTTGATAATTCCGACTCTGGAAAGCAATATTTCATTGCTCAAATAATGGTGATTCCCGCGACACTTCTTACTGATTCTATGCTTCATGATACTGATCCATTTCGCTATACAAGGTCATTGTTCATCTCTACAATAGACCTTCTCTATCAGGCTAGAATGGAAAAAGGTCAAACTGGTAATCGAAAAGAAACAGGTAGAGGCAAGAAGCTACGAACAATTCAGACTACAGGCCCAAGTAAAAGAGGCAGAAAGAGTAATAAGCAACTTCTCGAAAATATTGCAGATCTTTATGATTAAGGGAATCCAATTCATATTTGAAAAACTATTCAGGGTTGGGAGAGGCAAAGTGATGCTGAAGATGACGATCTCAAAAAGCAAGAGGCTAGAATGGATTTCATTTCCGACCCAGGAAATACAAGAGGCAGGGTTTCTCTATTTCAACAATCAGTTAAGACATATTGGAAATTGAAATGTGTACTAGCAAAGGCAATGTCGAGCATGCAATAAAAGCAAGCCAATTCCTCAGTGCTCTTTGAAATTCAACAGATATAACAGGATATTCGGGAGATGGCTAAGGCACAGATCCAGGCAACTGCTCGCATTGGGAGGATTGAGCATCAGCTCCAAAGCATGCAGCAAGCGGAGATACCAAGGTCTAATGCAAAGGACCCAACACCGTGGATTCTTCTGATGGATAACATTTCTCAGTTTATAATTTGTTATGTTTTTGGTGGATAATACTTATAATATAGGTTTCATTTGCAACTTCTATGGACATAGTAAAGTGGTTATAGCTATAAGTAGAAGGAAAAAACAATACCAATTTTGATTGGCTTTTAACTCTCTAAGGTGGCCAATAGACCTGGTTTCCTTCGGGCAAGTTGAGGCAACCATATACAGTAGAATATGTATAGCAACTTGCTCTTTAAAAAATAGAAAATAGAAAGGTACTACGAAATTTACAAAAAAAAAAAAAAAAAGAAGTTAATCATTGTTGTTACTTGGAAAGTTAAAATGACCATGCAAGTTAAAATGACCATGCAAAATTCAACCTATTCCATTAAATCTTGAAAATAAATAAATATTATACTCATAAATAAATAGACAAAGAAATTGAGATTGGATACATAGTGCACAAAATACACACAAAAACTATTGGTATATTTCCTTTCAAAACCAAAATACATCCCACATAAATAGTGCTTATGAGATCCAACAAATTATAAACTAAGAGATTATTGTTGAGAAAATATCTCAACGTAATTAGACAACCCTCAAACCAATTTCTAAAATAAACATTATTCCTAACTACCTCCCATAATGTTTATTTTATAAATTACAATACATAGAACACATATTAAACAAAAAAATTGATCTCATATCCACTCTGGAATCTCATATGCACCATTCTTTCACCAACACAATCTTTGAGCTACCACTTAACCTCCATTTACAACATAACATCCCTTGATCATCTTTGATGAACTAGTAAAATCAACAATGTTGAGTAATGAACCACACTATGGACCTACCAATATTAACAATGTTGAGTAACAAACCACACTATGGATCAACCAATATTTTTCTTTCCGCTATCCATTAGTTGCTAGGAAGACAGTCTTGATACTAAATATATTCAAAAGTTTATCAAACAATTTGACCTTTTGTACACACAAACAAGATAATTGATGTTATTGAAATAGAAGCTTCCAACTTATATCAAAAACCACCAATCATTTTCACTCACAACAATAAAATGTTTCACACACATGATCTCATAATAACAAATGAACTCTCATAATAACTAATAAACGTGGCACCAAATTCTATAGACCTCTTTGTTGCAGCGTGGACCTGTTTGTCCTTACCATTGATGGTAGTCTTGGATTTCCATACTTCCCTGCCATTTGTTAGTGTCACTATTTCTAACAAAACAACATGTCTATGTATTAAATTCGACGACATTTCTGTGAGCGCAGCTTCAAGCATTGATTCCAATCCACACGGAATAGGTACACCCGAAAATTAACTTTCCAAGAATATGTTCCCCACACAATAAAAAAATCATTTACAGGAACTAACAGTCTACAACCTGGTTGGATTAGTATCGTTGATACTTCGTTTCTCATTTTTGAAGAATTATGGACAAGCCTCTATTGGCTGGAAAGATGCAGTAAATTATGGGGTGATAGATTTCCTTTGGAGCCTTTCGAGCTGCGGCTCAAATCAAAAATAGGTTCAGACAATGCTTTGGTATTCTCCGTAAACCATTCCATGGAATGGTAAAAATAAATAAAATAAATAGTCAATAAAATCATGCTTTAGTATTCTCCATACCATGATAATATATATTTAGCTTTTAATAAGTTTTAATAGAATATTGTAAATAATTTCGAAATAGATCATTTTAAAAATTTTACATTTTAAAATAATTATTTATAATATTAAATTATTAATTTAAATATGGAATAAAAAATAATTTATTTAAATATAAAATATTATTTTTAAATTTAGAATTTAAAAAAATAATAATAATAAATTTGAATGATGTAATGATGATGATGATGGTGGTTGGATGATGGTTAACGTTCATTGAGACCAAACTTTAGTTTATTGGACTTAAAGAAACAATTTATTTAGTTTATTTTAAAATTGTACTCCTATACTCAAAGAGCTTGGAGAGAAGTGTCTGGAGCTCACTATAATTTTGACATGTTAAAAGGTTAGGAAGATAGGTATTGCAACAAAGACATGTTAAAAGGTTAGGAAGGTCGGTATTGCAACAAAGATTATGAAACTGAGATCTAATGTGGGTGTACGCATGGCACTCTAAGAGGAAGTGATTTTCATCCTCAATGCTCATATTTTCAGAGATGGCAGATCCTTTCCACCCATGGTGTTTTAGGAACTTCTTAACTACCTGTTTCACTATGGAGCTCATGAGAGTTCGTTCTTATCTTGACTATATTAATTTTTTAATTTGAGCTAGTTAAAACAAAGAGATACTTAGATCTTCTAGACTAGGATCGATAACCTCCTTATAATATCTTAATTTACTTTTAGCCTATAAATCTTTCTCACACCACATTTTCTCTTTAAACTAAGAAGTAACAATATTTTTAATGTTATTAATATTTTGCAATGCAACATTTTCATCAATCTCCCAATGGTTTAACCAGGCCCTGATATCTTTATACCAACCTTGTTTGAGCCTTAGTTGATTTTGGCTGGAATTTAAAGCTAGCTTAGGAAGCCTATGGTCTCCCATGTTATTGATTTTGTGCTTGTACAACAGGAGCCTAGTCATAGCTAGGCTCTCGATATGGGAAAGACCCCCGTCTATAAGGAGAATAGGATAGGGTGTATTGCTTTTAATTTTGAGGTTATATGTTATAAAATGCTTTTGGATTTGCTCAATCTTTCTCCAGGATTCTCTAGAGATGTTGCAACCCCAAACCTCACATCCATACAAGATAACAGGAGTGACTAAAGTTTCAAAGAGGAGCTTATTTTTATCCCACATCACAAGGTTTGCTACTTTACAATTATTTTCAAGACCAAAATAGGCTTTCCATCCTCCATTAATCCTTTCTCAATACTATAGTTTCAATTAGAAAAAACGTTATAATTTTCTATAGCAATTTTTATACATAAATATTATGAAATAAAAGAATATTACTTATATTTTTGTTGTTGTTAGTTATATTAATTACTAGATATATTTATTAATATTTTCTTATTATCTTATTAAAATTTATAAATATTTTATACATTAGTTTTTTTATTTTTGATTATGTATTATTTATTAATTTTATTATTAAAATATTGTGTCTAATTGAGTTTGTTAGAAAAGGTAAAAATTTGAATTATTAATAAATTTATCATTTATTATTATTTTTTGTTTATTAAAATATTGTTTAGTTAGTTATATTAGGTAAGAAATAGATTTTTTAATATTTTTTTAACATTTTATTAAAACTTATTAATGTCTATCTGCATATCTCTGTAGTATATATATTCATGACTTTGATCGACATAATCATTATTCCATGATGATGAACTACACTCAGTAGTTCCAAAGACGTACACTCCTCAATTGATTATGTAATTTTCATAAAGATTTATGATTAAATTAAATTAGATATAAATCACAGAAATTTACACTCTCAAATAACAATCTCATAACACTCCACTCCTCCCACAAGCATAGCATTAACATCCAACACATTAGTTGATTAGAAAGGTCGACTAAATCTTAATGATGTGATTATTCCGAAAGACACACACATATATAAACTTGTTTTTCTAAAGTATACTCAAGCCACTAAAATCTAAATAATTATTTCATTTTTTTTGGTCGACGCGTTTTGAACCCGCGAGTGTGGTTCATCATCAGGACAAGATGGAAAATCTGATCAATAAACCCCTTTAAATAGATCTTAGAGCTCCAACTAGCCGTTTGTAAAATAACGGCTAGTTTGACTCAAATCAAAAAATATATAATAGTTTAATTATTAATAAAGAAAAAATCCCATGATTAATGTTTAAAATCAATTTTATATACTTATATTTATTTTTAATAAAAATAATAATTATTAATCTAATATAATTTTGAAGAATAAAATAACTATTATATATATATATATATATATATATATATATATATATATATATATATATATATATTTATATTTTTAATTAATAATTTTTTAATTTAATGTTAAAAATAAATAAATAAATAAATACTATTTATAGTTTAAATATATTAAAAAATATATATATATTTTATTTTATTTTAATAATTATATGTTAGTTGATTCAAAAACACATAACATCAGCTACCTTATATTATAACTAATTTTAACCTAAAAATAAATAAATAAAATTAATAATAAATAATAATAAAAATTATATATATAATAAAACAGATAGATAGATAGATAAATAAAAAATAAAAATAAAACTAAATCAATAAACATTTAATAAATAAAAATATAAATATAAAACATTTAAAGTAGAAAGATGAATAAAATAAGTAAAAATAAAAATAAAATAAATGAATAGATAAAAATAAAATAAAAACGAATAAAATGAAACAAAACAAAAAAATATAAATATAAATATAAATTAATTAATTAATTAATTAAATTGAAATTAAATTAAATTAAATTAAAAATAAATAATTAAATTAAATTAAAAAATAAATAAATAAATAAACAAATAAAAATAATAATAATAATAATGATATTTAATTTCAAAATAAATAAATAAATAAATTATAAAATTACTGGGAATGAAGGGCAGGAATCCAGCATCTGCTGATAGTCCATCCATCATCTCTGTTGAGGTTAACAG